>CM044432.1:123800242-123838145 GCA_024363595.1 Xenopus borealis | reverse complement strand
TGGAGCAGCACTATTAACTGATGCGTTTTTAAAAAAACATGTTTTCCCATGACAGTTTCCATTTAAGGAAAGCTCCAGTATACAGAAAGCCCCTGGTCCCGACCATTCTGGAAAACATGTCCTATACACTGTACAGGATTTCATCTATTCTAAGCACAATGCTGCTAAAATTCCGAGGGCATAGTGGCCCATTGCATTTTTTTAGTTTAGCAAGACTACATGTGTGAATGTATGAAATCAACTTTTAATTTCTTCCACAAATCCTTGCAAGTGATTTCGGGACCTGTAGCCATATTGGTGCAAGTTGGAATGGTTACATGCACATGAAATCATGCTGAAATCATGCTGAAATATGGGGTGGGGGGGGAGAATTGTGCACTGTAAGTAAAAAAAATTGCATCCAAAAATAGCATTCCCAGGTGCCTATCCTGACAGCCACAGAACAATAAAAATACATGAATAAATAAATCAACAGTTACAAATTGTCTAAGTAATATCCTACACCACATCCCAACAGTTTATTCTGCAATGCATATATATCTCTATACCACATTTTCTTTGTATGACGTTGTTATCATTATATGGCAGGGTGCGGAGTTAAAATGTAGTAAAATGTCAGCAAGTTTAGTGTGTTATTGCATGCCATTGCTGCCAAGAGTTTCTATAGCTCCAACATAGGCTGCAATACTGTATACAATAATACTCACATATACATACTAATATAGGCTTATATAAGAAGTAATGAGGACCCTGCATGCTCACTAGAGCTAACAATCTACAAGAAGAAGGAAATGCAGGGGTAGCAGTATAAACATTGCAAACCTAGAGCAGAATTAATTCTGAAGTGTATAAGTTGCTCAATCCTCTAGGATCATGGTATAAATGTATTTTCAGTGGCATATTCAAAAACTGATGAGGCCAGATTTCTACCAGTTTTTTGCAACTCTCACACAAAGCGGCAAATAGTCCTCTCATAAGGTTCTTTAAGCACAGGCTTTCAATTTGTTTGCTATATGGTACATTGTTATGCATTTTGCTGCACAGAAATGCAAACATTAAGTATTCTGCCCATTGGGTCTGTGTCTATAAAAATTGGACAGTAACACCATTAGCAATAGCATTGCCTTAATATTCACCAACTGCAAAAACAAGATGGAACCCAGGCGGGTACTATCTCAAGATCTAGTCTGGGAGTAGATGTTGGAAAAGACTGTATGAGTTGGAGCAGCTCTGACCATATGTGAGACAAGCAATATGGCAAGCTTTAATTAATATTATGTGAATAAATACAGATAAAAAATGTCTATACAAGTGGGGGCCAAAGGGGCAATCAGTGCAAGAATTGATTGTGAATCTGTGTTTACTACTTTATTTACTGACCCTATATATCTATAACCAGAATACATGACAGCTAATAGACCCACAAATGGAGGTTGGTCCCAAAAGGTCTGCTTGAATGCATAAATAATATCATGTTTAATGATACGGAATTTCTAATTATTAATGGAATACACAACTTTTAAGGTAACTTAGTCAAGGTCCCTCAATGTCTGTTTTGCCCACAACCACCCAGGTTTTTAAACACCTCTCCGTGAACATACAAGCCATGGTTTATATTTTAAACTATATAAACCTTCCTGGCAACCTCCTTGAAATAATGAAATGGCTAATAAATATTTTACCCTCAGAATCCTAAAAGTTTATTTTCTAAATAAAGTTCATGTTTTAAAGGATGTAGGTGCCCACACAGACAGGATGAAGATCATAATGGAAGATGTTCATAGTTAAGAACTGAAGCACTTCCATTCCTTGGTCTGTGTCATGTCTCCACATTTGGGAGACAGACATACCATGCCATAGTAAAACAACAGGCGAGACAGAAGGCTGCTTCTAAGTAGCCCACCTTCCTTGCAAGGTTTGCTCTGTAATAATCTGTAAGTTTCCATTTCTGTGAGCCAAACATAAATATCTGTGGAAACATTATTCCCAAGGCTCCTGTAAGGAACTAAGTTTAGAAGTAGAATGAGACTACCCTTTGATCTATTACCAGACAGTTAACACCCATTTGTTTGAAATAAATAGAACTATGCTGAAAAATTTGGATACCGCTAGGGGAAGTTCCCTAGAAATAACAGTAAAACCAAACTGCTTCACACACTTGAAGCTGGAATATTTAAACTGTGGCTCCCGGCTGTTTGAACTGCATCTCCCCACAGTTCTGCTGTGTACATCAGAAGATGCTGGGATGCAACCAAAAAAGAGGTGTGTTGAAGTCACACATCTTAAAGGGAAACTGTCATGGGAAAAAAAAAATTTTTGAAAACACATCAGTTAATAGTGCTGCTCCAGTAGACTTCTGCACTGAAATCCATTTCTCAAAAAAGCAAACAGATTTTTTTATATTCATATATATATATATTTTATATTTTTTATATGTATATCTACCAGGGGTGCAGAGGGTGCAATTGCACCAGTGCCCCCACCCCCTTGTTCCCATCAGAGCCACAAAAATGGTTATGGCAGGCGGTTATCTAGGGGGAGATTTTACAGCAAACATGCCATCAACACTCCAGCATGCGATTTGTAGAGGTAAGGGCCCGACAGGGGGACTCAGGTGCCCATCCTGTACCAGGGCCCACCAGGTAGTAATTACGCCACTGTCCTTAACGTTGTTCTATGGGGTAAAATGTATAGAGGCAAAATAATATACTGAGGGGGCCCAGTGCAAACAGTCCTGCCACCACAGCCCCACCACCAATTTCACTTGCCTTATATTACTGTATTTAAAATCCTCTAAAACATGTAATGGCTTTTGGATGTGTGACCTCAACACACCTCATGCCACACATGCTAGCCCTCACCTCATGCCACAGGGTCGGCTGTATAGGTAGTAAGGGCACTGTTTAAGTGTCTCTAGGCTAAAGTGTGAGACTCTGAACAGCATCTAACTGGAAGGTCTGGAGCCCACTGGGTTTCCACATCAGAGGCTCCAGCCTAACCCCCCTAAGGCAACCCCCATTGTGTTGCATACATTGTGACCAGGGGAGGGAGCTTGGGAGGCAGGATCACCAGGGCCCACTGGGTCTTTTCCTGGTGTCCCACTGGCCCAGTATGACCATGCTCTAAACTTAAGCACCCACTGTGCCCTGATGGTGGCCCTGTTTCCAGCATGTGCCATTAATAGCAGTATTAGTGCCCTGTTCTTTTGACACAATTCAGTTGCACCTATTGTTGCAACCCACTGAGGGAACCTTGAAATTTATGAGTCCAGGCATGCACTTTATCAAAGCAAGCAGAGCAGGCATGCACTCCCCACAAGTAGCTGCAAGAGCATGCATGTGGGCAAGTACCTCTTACAAACATCGTCCATTTGCATCTAAACAAGCACTTCACAGTGGACTACATACATTAGGCTTGTTGTTGGGTTTACTCTAGCACTTTAGTTCTTGTAAGTACAATTCACATATTGGTCACATACCTCCTAAGGAGAAAATCTATTATTATTATTATTATTAAGAACTTATCAAAAGCACAGTTTTCCTTGAACCATTGCGTGTGATGCAAGTGTACAACCTGGATGTTACTACTGATGTCCCAGATCTCAGGAAATCTCAACAACAGGAAGATTAGTGCATGGCAACTGCATTTGTCTGACACACTGACTTACATACAGCAAGAAGGTCATTCGTCTGATCCATTCCTGGCCTGAGAGATTTACATGGCTAGCAGGGCTTCTATGCAAAATTCTGTTCAAGCATACATATATAAAAGCTGCAGTAATGCACACCTCAGTATTTTTTTAGAACTACAATTTTATTCACATTTCAACATGAATTAAAACATAGCAGAGTCTATGCATAGGTACATGACTCATTCTTTAAAAATTATCCATAGGCCCCTAGACAAACAGCAACATTTTTTTATTTTATTGAACAGTGCTGAGGAATGTGTTGGTGGCATTCCTACGGTGCATCACCAGTGCTATTCACTTGTTATGCCTGTGTAGCATGTGGACTCCTGAGTTTTGCCTACAAAAGTGATTCTAGCTAGTTAAATGAGACCATCAGAAAATCATTGCTAGTTATTAGAATTGTCATTTTAAACTCCAAACACTTTGATTTCCTCCATCTGACACTTACTCATAAGGGGGAATGGAGCTACAGTATTTTAAGACAAGGACCAAGAGTAGTGAAGCTTACAAATAATAACCAAAAGTAAATATACAGAATAGGGAAAACATATAAATACATCAGACGTTTATGATGTATGCTATTGACAAAGGTCAGTAACAGAATCATAGGGTGGACCAAAATCCACTGACATTCTTGAGCCAAAAGCTGCAGATAAGGACTCTAGCATAAGGATGCACAGGAACCCTTGGCCTGACAATATTTCCATTGCTTCCATGAACACAACTGATTTACATTAAATTAATTGGACGCTAATGTCCTTATTTTATGGACACCATCCCCACTCGGGATGGTGTGCACTGTAATTTGCTTGTGATTTCCCCAGATAGATGCAAATTCAAAATATATGTACACTACGACAGTGTTCTGAGTTTTATTAATACAAATCCCACTCAAGAGTTCTAGTTTTCCATTAAAGCCTACCCCTTCCCCATTAGCAACATTTATTGTAACCACATCAAATGGATTGGAATACAGGGTGGGGGGGGGGATTTCTCTAAACATTCTATACTGCATTCCTAAGAGGGCAAAATATTTGCGTGGAGAAAAGGTAAAAATAGTGCATGTTTTCCATCTAAAAAATTCAGGGAGTTTCCCTTGCTACATAGTGAGAGTTGGTCTCTATATGTAGCAGTGTCTGTTTTTGCTGGCTTACTAACATATGATTCCAGAGTGTCTCACTCTGAGTCATCCTGGGTTTCCCTGTAACTACATCTGCTAGCACTGAAACTCAGGCAAGGCAAACAAGCTAGACTATTTTCATAAGGTTTGACCTATCCTTGTCTGCTTGGAAAAAAGGAACAGAATTAAAATGTGTCTGTTCTCTGAGACAATCGCTGTATGAGCAGTGAGTTTCTTGTTCATTTTGGAGGGGTGTTTTTCTGCAGAAGGACAATAAAAGGAAAGCCCAATTGTGGTATTTCCAGAAATGTGCCACTAAACTCCTAAATACTTTTATTATAAGAAAATGAAAAACATCTAATGTGAGCTTGGGAAATATTCCCCATGATTTTGCATTAAAATTGGAAGGGCTGCTAAAGACATGTGAGAATATTTCATAGTGGGAAAATATCTTTCACACAGTCACTCTCAAACACACACACACCCTGTGAATATACTTTTGGTGTACTTCCCAACATCTCAGCAGTTTCATGGGAGGGATTCTGCTTCCTCTGAAAGGAAAAAACGCAGAAGAAGAAAAAAGAGAGAGGATAGCCTTACTAAACATAATATTTTATGCTTTGTTTCTTTTTAGTTATTATGAATGTTTATTTCTATAATGCCTGTATATTCCATAGCACTTTATAGAGATTATATGTATATGCGTATTATGTATCATTCACATCAATCCCTGCCCCAGTGGAGCCTACAAACTAAGGTCTCTCTCATGAAAATTAATGACGTTCTACAGAGAAAGTTGTATTCATGTATATTACATACCAGTAAGAAAAGGAATGCTCTGTCATTAAAACAATGATGATGATTCTAAATTAATCATAACATTTGGATTCTGTGTTCTGTTGGTAATGGGCTTGTATGTCTTTCAAATTGTTTTTACATTTTTAAAAGCATGAGAAGGATATCCCACTACTGGTAAGGGTGATTTTCTGTATTTATGCTCTTGCTGTACCACTCACTGCTTATTACCTTACCGTGTGTTGTACCAAGGGAGAACCTACTGCTACCTGTTAATAAACCCATTTGATGTTCAAGAACATCAGATGGTTTCAAACATCTGTGTGTGTTCAGCATCTCAGTTTAGCTTCTTCGGATCATTCCCCTAACTATTGCAAGAGCTCATCTGAGAGGCAAAGTCATAAAAGTAACTTGGGTTCATTTATAAACACTGGGCAAATCTGCACCTGGGCAGTTACCCATAGCAACCAATCAGTGACTGGCTTTTTACAGGCAGCTGCTGTTTGAACAATTAAAGCAAACATTTGATTGATTGCCACAGGCTACTGCCCAAGTGCAAATTTGGCCAGTGTTTATAAATGAGCCCACACAGGGTTTTTCCAGAGCTCTATTTAAATTTTAATGCCACCCTAGGCACCAGATCTAAGTATGCCCCCAGCATTAGGAAGTGATATCACAAGCACAGCTACATGTGATATCACTTCTTGTAACTTGTGACATCACTTTTATCCCCAATGCTCTACAATGCACTTAATACTGTTTCACCCAAACATGAAACAGGGTATCAGTATAATGATAAATAATAAACATGCCTCAAGTCATAGCAAACTTGGAAATGCAGCCCCTTACGTACTTACATAGTTTAGAACAGAAGCAGTATTTTGTCCAACTGCGCTGCCCACAAAACATATGAAGGTCTGTTTTGATTTTTTTGATTTTTTTAGCAAAGATGAGCAAAGATACTTTTTTTAAAAGAATTATGCTTCAAAATAAGTTTTAAAACATGATTTTTCTAAACTGCCACCTAGTACTGACATACTGGCTTATGAAAACTGCCAAGAGTATTATTTCATAAATGTATGTATTAAGTAATTCCCTGATCTTTACGATTTCAGTCTCAACTTTGTCTCAGTTACCCAGTTCAGACATTGTCACTTTCATAACAAATGTATTAACACACTGACGGCAAATAATATATTTTTTGTTAAGGGTTACAGAATCTAGGCGAAATGTGTTTCTAATTATTAGCGCCATCAGAGTTCAGCAAAATTAGAGGCAAGGGCATCATTTACTGCAGAAATTATGAAAGATGCCTTTACTTGGTTTAATATCTTCATACCTCTTATTTCTAAATTTGGTTTCCAATGTAGTATAAATGTTCGCTTAATAACATTCAATAATTGCCATATACATCGGAGAATCCTATGTATTTCTGATTTTACTGTTTTTAATGCACTACACAACCCAATCATGCTAACAATCATATTTTGGCCAGTTTTAATATTTGTTGGTCAATGATTTCATCATTGTGGAAATCTTATAGTTTAAGATATCCTTTACAAGGTAGATTCTTTATATCAATTTGGTCTTAAATTTGCCATGTTTATTTGTCAACAGACTTTGGGAGCAACACAAGCATGAAAAAACATTCCAAGCGGGTACTAAATATGGACTGTGATTGACTATTTGATAGCCCCTATGCAATCTGACAGCGTTCACGAGGCCCTCTTTAGCAGTACAGCTGGTTTTTATACAACCAAAACTTGCATCCAAGCCAAGTAAGTAAGCCCCTGCTTATTGTTGTCACTGGGAGCAACATCCAAGGGGGTTGGGGAGCAACCTGTTGCTCCCAAGCGGCTAATTGGGGAACACTGTTGTAGATGCAGCTTGTGTATCCCCAGGGAAGTAGCTAGAAGCTAGAAGTAGGGTTGAACCAGCCAATGAAAGCAAACATTTTATTGGTTGCCAGGGGTTACTGCCCAGATGCAAATTTGTCTACTTTTTATAAATGATGCCACAGTGCCATGCAACCCCTCCCTTAGCATGCTAAATTGTGAAGTGATGGATTCTGGGACTTAAAGATTCCAGGGTATCACAGCACCACCCACTATGAAAGCAGGATGATTTCAAGTTAGATAGTTTTCAGTACAGATAGTGTTTCTACCCCTCCTTTTTTCACACAAGCACAACTGGATGAGCTAATGTCATAAAGGGAGCTATTACCCTTTTAAAATATGTGATGTATCCTGCAAAGTAGTGTTAAACATATGCATTGTGATCTGTTAAACAATATTAAATACAGTGACATAGTCATTGGAAGGTTTATGTGTATCCCCTAGGCTACATCCACATAGCCCCCCCACCCTTCTTTGCTACTGCTGAGTCCGGATGCATGCTGATCCAGGATACAGATCCAGGCACGCGTGCACCCAAGCGCTCTATGCCAGCTTGGATTTGGCACTTTGCCTGCCTTCTACTTGCAGAAGGTGCACCCAACTGTACCCAGCAGCACAAATAAAAATAAATATTAAGAAAATTAAGGTTAATAATAAAAAAAAAAGATGAGCCTGTGATCACACTGCACCACTAGGCTATCGCCCTGGGGAGCCTGTGCATTAATCCACCTCTGGGTATAACTAACACACAACAGACATAGGGTCATGGGGGAGAGGGGCCAGGGTTCCCAGACCACAGGGGTTCTATGCAGTATTTCCCCTTCTCAGCCCTCTATAAAGATTACACTTTGCTGTCCACTAGCTTATTTGTGGCACGTGGCAAACAAGCAAGTGGATGGGATGGGCATGAGTGGGTGGGAGAGTCTGGCTTCTGTGTGTGACCTCAAAGATCTTTTGCAGGGTGGTCTGCCCAGATAAAGGTATGTCACTGGTTAAATGACACAGGTAGCAATGTAAAATTTTATTTTAGGGACATCTGAAAAATCATTATTTTTGCAAGCAGTGCAACCATTCCAGCTAAAAGTGATTCACTGGTTGCATTTCATTTTACTGCAATCAATTTGCAATTAGAGCAGCCCAGTAACTTGATTCTATTAAACGTTTCCATGATGTTTTAAATGCACTGAGCTGCAGCAAATTTGCATCTAGTATTATCAGTTATTTGGAAAAGTGAGCTCAGTTTCTGTTATTCCTATATAGCTTAGAAATGGTGGTGTTTCAGTGGTGCACCCAGTAAGTAAACATTGTGCTAGGTGGGTGAGAAGAATCCCATTTGAGCTGTATTTTTAATCAGCTATTCGGCTAATCAATACCCAGATACTGGCACTGGTTTGTTACTTTGCACTCACCTCTGCAAGGGAGAAGTGATACTAGAATTCCGTTGCCAAATAAATCCAGGTCATATGAACATGTTATTCCAGTCTTACTGGAAAGGTCATCTTTTCTCAGAACAAGTTAGCTGCAAATTCCAGAGCATGCTGAGAAATAGAGGAATAGAACAAATGTGATATAAACAAGGCATTGCAAATTCAAATAGCTTTTCAAGAGTAAACAACAATTAAAAAAAATAAAATAAAAGGCCCTTCCAGGGGTTCTCTGTGGATTCTGGGAAATGGGACGGGCGTATACAGTTGCTGTTAACTAATCTGTTTGTAATTTCAATACTGCTTCCATTTAGCATGGGGACCAAGTAAGTGGCACCCTATAGTAATAGAAACCATTGTAACCAGACGGGAGGAATTCTTCCCCCAGGGCTAGATACTGCACACTTAGCTTTACTTTTTCCCAGGAACTGAGTGTCATTTTGCAGAAATGTTTGTTTCCTCCACTTTGCTATTTATCAGTCAGGGATACTGAGGTTAGTTGCTTTCCTATGAAGCCAGGGCACATCTCTTCTTATAACAGTTACATGGAATGCACGTCTCTAATGTAAAAAAAATGTAACTCCTGACAAAGTGCCAAAACTCACATAGCAGGAACCTTGGCATAGCAACTTCACTCTGCCTTTGGCCTGGCAACTTTACCCTGCACTGGGTTGCCAAGATTTGAAAATGTTGTAAAAGGTGTAAATTGGCACTAGACTGCATACATGTGAGTGTGAAAAGCCAACCTTGCTTACACATTTTGCAGGTGCATGAGGTGGCCATACACTGTTCAATAAAAGCTGCTGACTTGGGCAGCCCATGAATGGGGCCCGCTGTCAGGCCCTGTCCAACCGATTTCTAGCCAAAAGTTGCCCATGCATAAATTGTGCAGGTTTAGATGCTGAACACATTGGTGCTGAACCTGTTGATGCAGTCAACTTCCAACTTTTACTGTATACCCCAGTATACAATGGGCCAACAATCAAGTCAGTCCAATCTGACCCTATGTGTAGATAGCCAGATGAATTATTTTGGCCACCTTACCAAACAAGTGAATCTGGCAGTGTATGGTTTGCTTACTTGACTTCCACTATAAGCTGTCAATGGGGTTACAACAAAACTCACTTGCTTGACACTTGGCTAAGTGACCCATCCCAACCTCACCTAGTAACAAGCCAAATTTCCCCCCTGCATCTGGACTAGAGTTGCCATCTCCTGAAAAAAACTTTGTCCATCCTATAGTACCGCCTTTCTAACCTATTAAAAACATTGGCATCAATCATAATTTTTACTAATAATTTTACTAATGTAGTAATTTATTGGTCAGCAGTTTGTAAACAAACATATACCCATAATTGGTTATAGAACTCAAGCAGAGCTTTCTTCTTTATTATATTACCCTGAATGAACCAAAGCCTGTTTGGATGCTATTGGTTACTTAGACACATGCCAATCTATATAGACCATGAGTTACTGACTAACTAATATAAAATTAAAGTGACACCCTCCCACAGTGCTCCATCCAGTTACATTAAAGTAAGCATGCACTGCTACTTCCTCCTCAATAGGCTGTACAATAGCTTTCCTCCTATGTATAATGCACTTTTCTTGTGCACTAACCCCCTTTTAATTAAGAGAATTAGATTATTGTAATACTTCCAGCTATTAATATTACCCTACACCTAACATTGGCTGGTTTAAACTATAGTCTACAAGGCATGAACATTTTCATACAAATTGTGGTTTTGGTGTGTGAGGCCTACAAGATAAGTATGTTCCTAAAGGGTTGGAATGCCAACCTCAGATTATTTAAAGTAAAAGTCAGATGAAAGATAGATATATACATGGAAAAAAGGGAATGACCTATGTGAGGTACGTTACATTTTCTTGTACCTGTAAAGAACTCCCAGCTGTCCCTTGGGTTTGCTGGCCTAGCAGAGAAAGAAAGAAATGGCTATGCATCAAACTGAGGACATGCAGACCTATCTTTCCCTGTGTGGTAAGACTCCAGTGTTTGTCTTGGGGAATAAGTGCAAACAACTTTCCCTCCCTGCAAACATTTCCTGAACTCTGAGTTCTGTGTTGTGGCATTTAAGTTAGCAGAGCAATGTAGCTGGATGGCGGCCATGCCAAATGCCTACTTTAACTAAGCTTCTATTTCGAGAACTGTGTTTTTTTCTGCTAGAATTCCTCACAGTGGACACATGAAGCAAGCTTAATATGGCAGCTGCTGAGAAATACCAGCTCTCAATATCTTGTTTCTCAACTGAATCTTTTTTCCTGTGTTTAAAAACTGTATTTACAATGAATACCAAAATTATTTTAGTCATGCCCTAAATCTTTGGGAGTAAGACATTATCCATATACAGTGGTGTGAAAAACTATTTGCCCCCTTCCTGATTTCTTATTCTTTTGCATGCTTGTCACACAAAATGTTTCTGATCATCAAACACATTTAACTATTAGTCAAAGATAACACAAGTAAACACAAGTAAACACAAAATGCAGTTTTTAAATGAGGGTTTTTATTATTTAGGGAGAAACAAAATCCAAACCTGTGTGAAAAAGTAATTGCCCCCTGAACCTAATAACTTGTTGGGCCACCCTTAGCAGCAATAACTGCAATCAAGCGTTTGCGATAACTTGCAACGAGTCTTTTACAGCGCTCTGGAGGAATTTTGGCCCACTCATCTTTGCAGAATTGTTGTAATTCAGCTTTATTTGAGGGTTTTCTAGCATGAACCGCCTTTTTAAGGTCATGCCACAACATCTCAATAGGATTCAGGTCAGGACTTTGACTAGGCCACTCCAAAGTCTTCATTTTGTTTTTCTTCAGCCATTCAGAGGTGGATTTGCTGGTGTGTTTTGTGTCATTGTCCTGCTGCAGCACCCAAGATCGCTTCAGCTTGAGTTGACGAACAGATGGCCGGACATTCTCCTTCAGGATTTTTTGGTAGACAGTAGAATTCATGGTTCCATCTATCACAGCAAGCCTTCCAGGTCCTGAAGCAGCAAAACAACCCCAGACCATCAGACTACCACCACCATATTTTACTGTTGGTATGATGTTCTTTTTTTTAAATGCTGTGTTACTTTTACGCCAGATGTAACGGGACGTGCACCTTCCAAAAAGTTCAACTTTTGTCTCGTCGGTCCACAAGGTATTTTCCCAAAAGTCTTGGCAATAATTGAGATGTTTTTTAGCAAAATTGAGACGAGCCTTAATGTTCTTTTTGCTTAAAAGTGGTTTGCGCCTTGGAAATCTGCCATGCAGGCCGTTTTTGCCCAGTCTCTTTCTTATGGTGGAGTCGTGAACACTGACCTTAATTGAGGCAAGTGAGGCCTGCAGTTCTTTAGATGTTGTCCTGGGGTCTTTTGTGGCCTCTCGGATGAGTTGTCTCTGCGCTCTTGGGGTAATTTTGTTCGGCCGGCCACTCCTGGGAAGGTTCACCACTGTTCCATGTTTTTGCCATTTGTGGATAATGGCTCTCACTGTGGTTCGCTGGAGTCCCAAAGCTTTAGAAATGGCTTTATAACCTTTACCAGACTGATAGATCTCAATTACTTTTGTTCTTAGTTATTTTTAACAAGGGGGGCAATCACTTTTTCACACAGGCCCATGTAGATTTGGAGTTTTTTTTCTCCCTTAATAACGTAAACCTTCATTTAAAAACTGCATTTTGTGTTCAATTATGTTATCTTTGACTAATAGTTAACGGTTTTTGATGAGCAGAAACATTTAAGTGTGACAAACATGCAAAAGAATAAGAAATCAGGAAGGGGGCAAATAGTTTTTCACACCACTGTATATAGTACCCCACTGGACTATCTATACCTCATGGGCCCACAAGCAATTGTAGTTCTTATAGAAGATGCCACAGTATATGTTTGAATGTGGAGATTGGGGAAAAACTATTTAACTTTTGGTTTCCACATGTGACTTTTCCCATAGAAGACAGTGGAACCTATTACAGGAAACAGCACACACAAAAGATATGTAAGTGATTTGAACTAAACACTACCTTTACTGTGATAGCACCTACAAGTGTTTCAATGATCCCTGCAAAATGTTGGATTTCTCATGGTTGCACCTGTTTTCCACGTTTATGTATGAGCCATTCCTTTATGATGCAACTGCCTTCAGAATGTTTCAACAACAAAGAAAAGTTGAAGGTTGGCTTTATCAGAAATCAAATTTTACAGGGTGCCTACAGCAAAGAACTGCAAACAGCTTCACATTCTTTAACTCCTACACCATCCTTCAAGCCTTTGATTCAAAGCTGTAGCAGTCTGTGCACTGAGCAGTATGGGTGTTAAAGCAATGCAGGATGCCGGCTATTTTAAGTCACATTTAAGGGGAGAGTCACAGCTGCCTATCAGGCAAGCTTTAGAGTATTCCTGGTATGTATGGAACTTGGCTGGGAGACCAAGAAGCATATAGCACAGCTTTTGTAACCCTTCTGCTCACACAAGGGAGCTTGAGAACTAGAACAAGTTTTACATTCACATTCCAAATAGGAAATACCTAGCAAAGGGATCTGAGGGATATGTCTGTAGTTAATGTCATTAAGGAGTGTTTCTTTCTGCAGAAAAGACACACCAGTTTGTTTACGTTATGTTCAGCCTGAGGCCCATTGTATTGGTGAACCTAGGTACATACCTTAAGCCCTCTGTTCTACATTCTCCATGGCAGAATTTCTGTCTACACACTAGAATGTGAGTCTAAGGCAAGGGGTTCCCAAACTTTTTTACCCATGAAAATTCAATTATAAAGAGTTGAGGAGCAAAACAAGCATCCTGGAGATGCCAAATAAGAGCAGTGATTAGCTATTGGTAGCCACTATGTGGACCTGCAATCTAAAGAACGCTTAGTTTGGCAGGACATGTAGTTTTATGCAACAAAAACTTGATCCAAGCCAGGAATTAAATTTTTTTAAAAAAAGCACCTGTTTTGATGCCACTGGAAGCAATATCCAAGGGAATGGTGAGCAACATGTTGCTTCTGAGCCTCTGGTAAAATTAGTAGAATCCAGATCTGTGTGATTGGCATGCAAGCACTGTGACTTGCTTTGCAGGGCCTGTAATCAGCATCACCTTGCCAGAGTCCATAACACACAGAGTTTAGCCACTGCAAGTTCCATGCTGCATAGAAACAAAATAAAAACATAAATAAACTGTCTCTGGGAAACAAGTGTTTCTAGAAACAACTTCCTCAAATCCTGGCACAAGACTACTTTATTTGATACAACCCACAGTGAGTGATAAGCAAATCTGTCCTGTTTTGATTCACTAAAATATTCGTGAAACCAAGGGAAAAAATTCACAAAATTGTAAAAATTTGTGAAATGCATTGAAGGCAATGGGCATTTTAACATGCAAAATGCATTCATATCAGTGGGATTTTCTTGAAGGGAAAAATGCATTAAAGTCAGTGGGCACTGGGTTTTGCAACCCATTTTGCAATGGCTAAATGTGTGTTTTCCTGCAAATCTGCTATTCTGTAAATGCTCATGCCACACCTTCATTTTAGTGTGTTGCAACAGTACAGTTATAAGCTATTATCTGAGGTCTCCTAATTTGTATTTCAGTATTCCCATGAAAACCTGTATTGTTTAAAGTATGTTTCAAATGTTACCCCTTTATACTTTGTGAAACATACAAAGCACTCAAATATAGAAGATGTTTTTATTTTAGCTATGGTTTCAAAGTTTGCCAGTGGGTCATGGGCAATGCACGCACCCACCTACCTAATGTCACAAGTTATTAAAACGCGTCTCTGTTTACCTGTAAAAGGAGTAGTCTGCTAATTGCATGCCACTATGTCTCTCAATATGCAGGTGTGCTTGTATTGCATGTAGCTAAGGCACCAATACGACAAAGTTGTTTTCTACAAATAGCAACTAATGCCATAGAGCATGTTGTTTATAAATATGCCTCAGGTAAAGTTAAATTCTTACACCTACTATAGCTATTAGTTATGTTAATGTCATATAAATCACAGAGAAAAAAATATATTTTAAGTTAATATGTTTTGTACCACTTTATTTGCCACTATTACCCTTTATCTATAAAACAAACGTCACACCAAGACGAGTCCGGAAATGAACCTTGATCAACTACACAGGGAAAACACAGGAGGGAATTCACCATCATTCACGTCATCATCTTCACTATCAGTCCAAATATTAATGTAGCTCTTATTACCCTGTATTTCAATATAGTGAGCCAATAAAAGAAAACAACCCAGAAGTCAGGTAAGTACGTTTTCCTGTCACAACTATAAGTCATGCTTTATGATAAGTCCAAGGTGCGTAAGCTATGGGTAGGGAAATTAGACTGTAAATTTCACTTGTGCAGGACTAAACAATATAATGATGATAAAGGATATTCAGAAATCTGATTCAAGTTCAGCCATGGGAGCTTAGCCCTTCAAAATCATAGGCTTTGAAATCAGGGGCTGTACTAGAGAATCAGCAGACACAGCAGCTGCTGGAGAGCCTAGGCGTATAGTGGAAGCTTCAAGTGATAAACATGTCAAAATACCTATCTGAAACACTATGTACCAAAGGGTCTGGGGTCTGAGAATGGGAAGGCTTAAAATATTTCAGAGAAGGCCAGTGCTCACTAAAATGCTTGACAGTTTGAGTACAGTTTGAGTACAGTTTGCAAACAATCAGTAGTGAACGTTTGAGGCCCATTCAATTCCCCCACCCCAACACAAACACACACCAGAGGGTCAATACCACCATTTGTATTCTGCAAGACTGGGGTGGCCACAATGCAGAAATCATGCATTTTGCAGTTTCTAGGTCTGCACAACAGCAACTTGATATGTCAATATACAGTACTAATAGAGCAACCTGATGGTTTGTCTAAAAGTCACTTGTGATAGACTGTTATCTATCTATCTATGAAGAATATGTTGGCCCTTTATAAATGAATATAAAATTATAATAGTTTAAAGATAATAATTATTGGTCAGTATACTTAATCATTAATTACTTGACTGGTCATCAGAAAAAGGCTTAACAGGGCAGGTCTGAAAGTTTGAATTTCACACTAGCTGCATGAAAGAATTTACCATGCGGCCCAGGAACTAATTAAGTAATTCTCAGGAATATTTCCAAAACAGGATTGCATTTACTACTTTCTCTTGTTTCTGTTTCTTCTCTTTCTACAAATCCGTTCATTGCGGGAACTCCATTCACGCTTGCTTGAACATTATAAGCATTTGCCATAAGTTGACTTATAATGGAGAAGGCAATAAAATATTCCAGACATACCTTGCAGCCTTCCATCCATAAAATTCCTCAAGAGTCCCAATAACTGCAGACACTTCTCATACAATCTGCATGACACATGCTCATCTTTGCCTCTCTACAGACATTCATTTGTTGGCTAACCTTTCTACCTGTCTGGTATGCATACACTGGGTAGACCAATAAGCAGACAGAGGTATTCATTACATCTCACCAGAAGGGCTTGACTCATCACTTTGCCCTGAAAGTATATTCCAAATGGGCCTCTCCCCCTTGAACATTGCTGGGAAATAAAGTATAACAACTTGGGTTCAAGAGGAAAGGAAAAGTTTCCAAGAGTGGGTTACTCTATGTTAGCTATAGGAAAGAATCTTATTTAACTTGTCTAGTGAATCTCTTGTTACTGACAAGTGAAATGGCTGGAATTTCCAGACTTGTTTATACAGCAGCAATGTTCAGTCTTAGGTCTTTTGAAGGTGTTAAACTACAACTACTATCATCCACCAAAAGTCTCAGGTTGTCCTGTTTGTTACAGAGAGTATTACCTATTTTGTGACATTTTTTTATTACTGATATCAAAATTATATTCTTTATTGGCTTCTGCAAATGGGTATTCTGGATCTTCTGGTCTGGAATTTTCAACAAGTGTCCCATCCACTAATGCACATGATTACTTTTACTATGAATATGGACATGTGACTGCTGTTAAGAGCTGATTACATTTCCCATATTTTCTTCCCCCTCATTTCTGCGGAAGAGGAAATCATACTCTGTCTGACCAGGCTGCTGAAAGCCAAATTAATTATCTGCGGCCAAAAGAGCATAAAAACCAGCCTGACTTTCCCAGAAATAAAGGAGTGAGAGAGATAAAACGCTCTGAGAACTTCTTATGTTTGCTGTTTGGCAAGGAGCATAGGAAGGCTAAAATTAACTGTATCCCAGCCAGAAGCAAGTGTCCTTGTCGGTAATAACTACAGAGACAGAAACAGAGGTTACAGTCAGGACCGGATTTACATAGTGGGCACCCGTAGGCCTGCTGTCATTTGTTGTTCTGTCCCCTGCCTTTTATTTGCTGAAATATTCATTATCGGGATTGAGCAATGGCAATTGGCACGCAGGAAATTTAGATTTCTGAGCCAATGTGGGTGTGGTTAGGCAGCATGCCGCCCCCTAAAATCCTGCTGCCCTAGGCCAGGGCCTAGGTGGCCTCTCCACAAATCCGGGCCTGCCAACATTGAAAACCTTAGAGTTATGCCCAGACATGTCTAACAAGTCCCATTTATTCAGCCAGTGAGAATCTTATGGGTTCGCCCATAACACCTGAGTGTATACTAACTGTTTGTATGTCTCCATCCTTAAGACCCCATACAAAAAAGGAACTCCGGCTTCCAAAACAAAATTTGATACGGAGGCCCACATAACACAGAAACCCCTAATAAACCCATCACAGTTACTGTTTCTTCAGAATGTATGAATAAATGCCATTTTCTATGCTACAATGCAGTTAACAGTTCTTCTCTTTCTTCATAATTTGAAATCCTGGCAGGGAGGAGTAACAACTTCTCCACAGCTTACAGACAGCATGAAGGAACTACATTACCCACAATGCATTGCTCAATGTTCCTTTCCTTATTGAAATCATGTGTGCAGGGAATTGTTGGGTTTGGAGGATGCAAGTTGAGGACCGTTCATCGCCCCCCATTTATTCGCAAATTTTCATCTTCAGTACCAGAACAATGGGGACTGGTGCATGGGAAATTTAAAAAACGATTGTTTCTCCTGCGTATCCCCAGTGTTTCTGAACCAATGTGAATGTGGCTGGGCAGCATGCCGTCACCTAAAATCCTGCCACCCTAGGCCCGGGCCTAGGTGGCCTTTCCACAAATCCGGGCCTGTTAAAAACCAAGAAACGTCTGCATATTTTTAAATTAATGTATATTGCAAAGTTGCTTGAAATTGTTTACTTTTTTAAAAAGTTATGTTTTTGTGGATTTCCCCTTTAATATAGTAGTGATGCCAAATATCAATTCATTATTAAATTCTCTCATTGCCTCCTCACATGCTCACATTCAAGACTTTGCAAGGGCTGCACCCCTCCTCTGGAATTCTCTCCCACGGTCTGTCCGACTTTCTCCCAACCTTTCTGCTTTCAAGAAATCTCTTAAAACGCACTTATTTAGAGAAGCCTACCCTCACTATTAACTTACACAATACCACATACAGTACCACATCTCTCACCCACTGATCTTGCCCACTCCCACACCTTGTATATCATTCCCTTCCCTTTAGATTGTAAGCTCTTTCTGCACAGGGCCTTCCTCACCTTTTGTACCGGCATTGATTGTGATGTATGTAACTCCATATGTTAGAAATACATAATAATAATAATAATAATATTTTGCACATTTCATGAGGTTATTGCCCTGGAGCTGCTCAGAAGGAAAATCCAGCCCCACCATTTTACTACTATTGAAATAATAAACACTCAGATGTTACTTGGCTGCAGTCTAAATTCTTCCCATACAAATGTGTCTCCAGTGACGTTACTTGGGTGACTGTAGTCAGTGAGGCCCATTCAGCTCCATCATGCAGGACTGGTGAGTGTGCTGCTGTGACGTCGCATATCTCTTACACACAGGACAGGCACGGCATTCAGCAGGCACTTCCCAGACTGGGTGTGGTCACTGTGATGGTGTCAAAAGGACAAGCAAAGAAAGAAACCTACCAAGTGTTATTGCTACAGATGGGGGGAGATACCATAAAGCAATACACCTTTTTTAAAAGGGACACCAGGCAGAAAACATTATTTTTAGTGTAGTATTATGTTATTAATTACATTATTAATAAATGTCTGCCTTAACAAACAAGTTATATATAGCGTGCCCCTGTTTTTCAATTCTAAACTCCCAAAACATTTAAATCCCTGTTACATTTTTAGAATGTGACATTACCATTTTAAGAAATAACTGCATGCACCAGCCTTATTGTACTGTACATAATCACATCAGTATGTGCCATGGGCGTCCGCAGAGGTGGCAAGAGTGGGGCAAGAGGGGGCAGTGCCCCCCCCCGGGACTGTCCACATAAGTTTCCACCTGTACTTGCCCCTGTGCCATCTGTTTGTGAGTTCTGAGGGTATTTATGCATGTACTTGCCCCTGTGCCATCTGTTTGTGAGTTCTGGGGGTATTTATGCATGTACTTGCCCCTGTGCCATCTGTTTGTGAGTTCTAGAGGTATTTATACATGAACTTGCCACTTTGCCATCTTTGTGTGAACTAGGGTTGCCACTTGTCAGACAACCGGTATTTTGAAGGGTTGCCCGGGTCAAGACTTCCTGGATGGTTTTTCAAATTAGGAAAACTGTGCAGGATTCCCTTGATTGACCTGGCGATTGGCTGATCGTCGTGGCATAGCTCCACCCAATGATGGCAGTGACACACCCACCTATCTCACAGGCCCGCCCACAGATGCCTCCTTGCCCCCCCCCCTGGAAAATTTTCTGCGGACACCCATGGTATGTGCCGTTATTACTAAATCTTTCCCTCTGTGCCCTGCACATCATTTCAGCGCACAAGAGGAATTTCCACAGGGTCACTGGGATTTTTTTTCCACTACACTAGAAAGATTATTGATAACCATGGCAATAAATGACTCATTTGTGCCTATTGGAGATATTGATCACAACAAAATGAAGTCACTTGTGTGGCAGAAGCATGTTCACGCTCAAGCAGACAATCTTTATGTTGCATGGTTACTGCTTTGTGCAGCCAAACATATCGGTAGAAAATTGACTGGGGAAATTAACTTTGAATGAAAATTAACATTTTGTCAACAGCAGTTTATTATTTTAAGTAATATAGAGATGGGGTCTGTGGCAGAGCTCACCCGACTCCTATGTGCCTCCTCTGTTGCTGCCGATGCGTGACGCCGGCCACTTCTCGCCGGTTCAATTGCTGCACAACTGGAACTTGCCGTGTGTTCGGCAAGAAATGCGTTAGTCAGTTGTGCAGTAACACCCACTCTCAAATCGGGATCACTATGTGTGTGCCACAATAAAGCCACAAAGTTTGTATGGAGATTGTGTGACCTTTTCCTTTGATTAGTGCCGAAGATGCGGGAGTTCCAGTTGTGCAGCATAGCATTTGGGCCTATTCCTATTCAACTTATTATTAGAGATGCACCGAATCCACTATTTTGGATTTGGCCAAACCCCGAATCCATTGCAAAAGATTCGCCCAAATACCGAAACGAATCCTATCCCTAATTTGCATATGCAAATTAGTAAGAGGAAGGGCAAAATCCAGCCTTTTTTACTTCCTTGTTTTGTGTTACGAAAAGTCACATGATTTTAAGGATTCAGTTCAGCCAGGCACAAGGATTTGGCCAAATCCTGCTGAAAATGGCCGAATACCGAACCTAATCCTGGATTCGGTGCATCCCTAGAACTTGATATGTACTATCTCAGTGTCAGCATATTTTAGCCTTCATAAATATAGGTGTGACTTGCATTATATATATATATATATATATATATATATAGACATAGATATTATGCCATATGATACCTGCCAAAAGAATAAATGCTCTCTCATTATACAGAGTGTGAACAGGCCTCAGCTTATATTAACCACAAGCCTGGAGGTCTCAGCCTGCAAATTCCTATGCAAATGCTGTCATTTGTATAACGGCCATGACATTCAATCAGAAAAAAAGGTGCACAAAGAATGTATATTTTTGCAAAGCCATGCCCTAGCCACAAGTCATTAGCAAGTCCCCAAGCAGCAATAAAGCAGGAGCCAGGGAATCTGTACTCCATGCAAATGACAAAATCTGTGTTTCTCTGCTAGACTTACTTTGGTTAAACTGCTAAATCCCCCCCCCCTTTAATCCCTCTTAACTCATGTTCTGCCAGAAAGAGGAGCAGGGTAGCTATAATTTTAAAGAAGGCTTTATCCCAGAAATGGTTCAGCTGTAAACTATACTTCCTGGAATCCTTTGACAGTCTTTGACCATTTCACCATAGTCGAAAGTAGATTAAATAAAATATCTATGCAAGCCAGGGCAAAAAAATATTTACACATTGTACATGTAAACTACAAAACGTTGGTGCTGCTGATACTTTGTTTTTCTATTGCAGTTCTTCCTGGTTACCTTAATGTGCCTAATATCAGTCTGCATGAAAAACAGCAGTTAGTGCAGAGTCAGCCTTGGCCTGCTTTATAGGTGATATACTGAAACACAGTTCTGCACTATAACACAGTGTCCCTATTTAATCACTGAAGAATGTGGATTGGCTGCATACAATGCTATTTCTCCTTGTTCTTAATTCAGAACACATTGACCTTTCTGGAGAAGTAGAGCACTTATGTACACACACCGAGCGTCTTCATATTAGAATACCTGCAATTGTTCCAGGATTCTCTTCCTTAGGTCTATGTATTTATGGCTGCTGCCAGTTTCTGTTTCGACCCTTGGCACAGATAAGGCGGCTCACTGTTCTCTGCAGGCACACCATGCTATCTCAAACCCTAGTCAATATAAAAATCTAGTTCCTGGAACCACAACCTGAATCCTAGTAGTTGGCCATGCTGGAGGCATGGTGTTGCAGCATTCCTGACTGGACATGGTAAATAAAACACACAGAACTTGAAATTGGTTTGCTTAGGGCTTTAGATTTTCCCCTCTAGGTAACTATGCTGGTGAAACCTCTAATCACCCTTTAGTGCATTTGGTCTCCTGAAACTCATGACTTGCAAAGGATAGGCATTGCTGTAAACTCCCTGAATATATACACTTGAGGAAGACATTAGCTATGCACCCATGCAAATGCTGGTGCTATACCATAGCAATGTGTGGCTAGTTTTGCTTTAGTAAAAACCACAAACAGCTTTCACTTTGGTAAAGGTCATGTTTGATGAAGGTGAATTTTAAACCCAAGGGGTAAGATTTGGGGAATCCCTTGCTTAAACACTGTGCCAGCTGCTCTTTTCTGTTTGTGCAGTAACAAAAACCCCATCTATGCAGCAGCCCCTTGTCACTCTAGTGAACTCATTAGCCATGCAGCACACAGAGCTTGCCTGCTCTTGTGATAAGCAGCTGTTGCTGAAGGAGCAGGAGGGCAAATGGTCAGGGCTGAATAGAAAGCATTAGCTGCCTGCTGCAGACTATGGATTATAGCAAGTAACACAGCCCCCTTCTATGCAAATCTTATTGTACACTGCTAACAAAGGATGGCTACAGCACATTAGTAGCTGCTGAATAAACCAAAGAATTGGGGCAAAACAGACTGGGTTTCTGCAGTAGCCCAAACATTTATAAATTAGGAGCCGGAACTGTATCCAAGCAGCCACTGCTATAATAAAGCTTTGAATGTTTGGTTGTTTCGATATGCTAAGTATTGAAGCTTCTTCCTTGATATTGTTTGCATATAATGCCCTGTACCACAAGCACTAGGCCTCAATTTTGAATGCCCTACCAGATAAACAAAAAACAGAGAGTAAATTTTTAATTATTTATTGAATGTCAGAAAATAGCATGTTTAAATGTCAAGCGTTATCAAGAAAAGCACTACAGTTTGCAACAGTGCCATTATTCTGAAAAAAATATTTTTCCTCTGTGTAGTTGCCCAATAACTAACAGCAAGCTGTAATAAAACAGAATTTAGTCAAAATTTTCAGTCCAGAGCTGCATAGTCCCAGCCTCTTCAATTACGTGTAAAAAGTTCATGTTTCGTGTCTCAGCAAACTCCACAAGCAGATACAGAACAGGTATTTTCCTTCAAACAGCTGCTTAAATTTGCCTCAAATCCACCTTAAAAGCTTCCATTTTTTTTTTTGCAAAAAAGTCCCATCAGTCCTGCACACATGCAAAACTCCTCCAACTTCATGGCATGCCTGTCCCCCCAGTGATTTGGGAGGCTTCACACTGGCACCAATCTTTCCTTCTGCAGATCAGTCCATATTAAGTTTTCCTCCTTACTCTTCTGCTCCACAAGAGCCAACATCTTTGCCAGTCTCGACGACTTAATCGGACCTCAACCAGCGTAATCCACAGACTTCGGAATGCTGCTGGTCCATCCAGGTGCACAACACCCTGATGATAATAATGCAGAGATTTCACATTCTAATGTATAGGAAGGACGTTCACTCGGGCAGAGCAATAGTGGGAACCCAGTCATAGACTTTGCGGCTTTCCTCGCAAAATATAGCAAGTTTCTCCAGAGCTGGATCTTTCCAGGCATCCTCATTTGGATTCTGAGAAGAGAAGAGGAAGAGACTTATGAGAACACTGCGTTACAAGAAATTGCACAACTCATAGCTAGGAGCAGAGCCAGACAGCACGGATAAGCAGAATCTCAACACTTACCGTAATAAGAATGCAGTGAAGGTCCTTGGTCTCTGCAGACTCATCAGTGAAGCCTAGAATTTGAGCGACTTTTTCAGTGTCATTCAGCCTCACGATATTGATGTCATTTTCACAGCAGAAAGCCTGAATCAGAGTGAAGTGGATCTGAAGGGCTATATCACCCTCATCATACTCATCGGCAGCCAAAATGCAGAAAGTGACGTTATCTGGATCTCTGTTGAGACAAATAATAAGCGCACGTTAGTTCTGCTGCAAGTGGGACTGTGCGTGTGGGCTGTGTGTTACATGCAGGCATGAGTAAAGGGCGTGTGTGTGGGATCAGTGCAAAGGAGTGGGATACTTACACATTCATGACTTTGGCAGACTCATAGACTCCAACGGTCAGACACTCCTGTCTCTGTGCAGAGACGATCAGTTCATGCAGGGCTTTGCCAGCACTTTGCATCCTACACAAGACAAAGAAAGAAATGCATTGAGACCTGGATCAGACATGAATAGGATTTCTTTAGGGAACTGTGCAAGACTAGATGCTATAGCAGAAATCCCCACACTCCATAAAAGGAGCTTTAGCTAATGCCACCCACTCATGTGCACCCATCTGCTAGTGACACAGTGCAGACACTTCCCCAATACAGCAATAGCATTTACACCCTTTTCTCCAGCCCACACTTTTTCCCCTTACCAAAGCTTTATCCGACCATCAATCCCTCAGCCACCTGCTGAGGCTGAACTACAAATCTCAGCATGATGGACAGGCAGGAGCTGGACTCCAGCAAAATCCGTAGCAGAACGCTTTAACCCTTTTGGCACTGTCTTCTCTCGTACAATAAAATAATCGCCCCATTAAACAAAGCCGGAACTGAAATTACCTGTCAGCGCTTTCAACAACGGTTTCTTGTCCGTGAACTTCTTCCAGAGTCATGTTTTGACGGTTAAGCCACAAAAAAAATGTGAGCGTGAGAGAGACTTCTCAAATATCCACCAATAGGTCCGGAAGAAGAAGAGTGTTATATCCACAATAGCAAGTAAGCAGTTAGAATCCCAAGCGAAGTGTGAGAGAACTGGAGAAACTGAGCCGGTATTTATGCACTGAGAAGCGTAGGCGGGGTCTATCTCACTCCTCTCCTCTGATTGGCCGGGCGGGGGAGGCATTGTAATGCTAATAGAGCAACAGAACGCACTGGCTCGTGCCAGAAGGCCACGTGGGGGAGGAGACGAAAGTCAGGGGGGATAGTAGAATGGCCAGGCGGTGGGCGCACGGGTTTTTTTTTTTACAATGACTCAGAGTCAGCCTGTTGCCCTTTGTCATGCTGTTTGTCTGCAGAATGGGCTTTTATTATTTGCTATTTGCACGAGAACATCAAAAAGATCCCTAAACTTCTTCATATCTATACACTGTTGTCACCAATGCCCCCACAGCAAACACATCGGTTTGTTTTCTTCTGTGCAGGGAACACAGTGTATTATTGGGTGTCTTGTGATGAGCTTAGTGCGCAGGGTGGGGGCTGCAAAAACAGCTTCCTATAGAGCTTGCCTTGAAAACTGGGGTGTATGACAAGCTGAGCACCCCCATATAGATATGGAGCACGCCATCATTATCAATAAATGGCAGATCTGATAAGCTTGATTTCAGCAGACATCTGGCCTGCTGCTGCTATTAATGCAATAAAGCAGATTGGAATGAGCGTGCTGAAGTGGGGGATGGGGTTCTGCATAGACATAATGGGGGCTGTGTGCGGCAGATTGCGAGTGGCACACGCTGCTCGTTAGCATCTCTATAGAGGGGCTCACAATGGGGAGAGGGGTTGGCGTGTGGCACTTTGGAGATCAGACAATCGCTCCCTTTCTACTCCTAAACTAGGGACACTGTCCACCTGCCGCTGGGCTGGGACACAAATGCGAGCTTCCCTGACAATCTGTTCCACATGGAACTAGCCCCCCTCCCGCACGCTCCCAGTCTCTGATTGCTTTTTAGGGGGGTTGCAATGATCACTTTAACCCTTTCTGCCCGGCGCCTGCTCCCTTTAACCCTGTGCACAGCTGTTTCCATCAACATTAGCAGCAGCGTCAGTATTATTATTGCATTCATATGTCCCCTTTAATTTCATAGGGTTCTCTCTTATTGCTTTCTATCACCCCACTTGTTCCATCTGACACTGGCTGGCTCCGTGGAAGTGGAGCATGCATGCAGAGTGTGGCTGCTTAAGGCAATCTTTAGCTAACGCCAGGGCCAAGTCATTGTGCCTATGAGCCTGTTGGAGGACAACATCGTTACCGAGCGACTCAGTCGCACACATAGACAAAGGGATCAGACTAGACAGAGTGGAATGCGACACTGAGCTGGAGCTGCACATCCAGACACAGGAGCAGTCGAGAGAGGGAGCCAAGTCTTACACACTAGCAACCACTCATACTTATTATGGCTTATTATATCAGGCTGGCCATCCTGTCTGATACTTGTCTGTCTGGGCAAAGTCGGAGCTGAAATCGACATTAGTTGGGAGGGACACTTTACTGACATGATGTCTAGCTAGGGTGTGTGTGTATATACATATATTTAGATACATTTAGCCATGTCATTGCATGCTCGGCAGAGTCCAACATGGGGGCAGAGAATTAACCCTGCAGCCACACACCGTGCTGTTTTGTTTACCGTAATCATAAAAAGCTGGACCCGTAAGCAGAGGTTACCGCAGGGTAATGTTTACCCCAGTGCAGAGGTTTCCAATAAATATCAGTCAATACTGAATACGACTTTTACCGGCTGTTGAGCAGCGCCACTTACTGGGCATGAAGAATGGCGCACGCTTCACCACAGCTCACCTCAGGCCCTGCATAAGCACTGTCCTGAAATCACCAGCACTGACCCATAATAACCCACACGTGAGCAGCAATAGGAGCAAACAAACAGTCTAATAAGAGTTTGTAGCCAGCAAAAATTATCAACCACTCTACAGGAATTCAGTGTATATAGTGAGACGTGAACTGCCCAGTGTTACTCATTCCCAGGATGGCTACTGTGGATTTATACACATCTCCCATAATATTTCTCCTATGTGTCATCTATGTTCTCTATCCATATATTATTATTATTATTATTATTATTAATAATAATAATAATAATAATAATAATAAAGGGAATTAGTGCCCTGCAGTATTTAAATAAACAGAATGGCCTGCTGTAAGTAGGGTTGCCACCTGGCCAGTACAAATGATGGTTGATCTCAATGTTATCAATAGAGAAAAAAAGATAATTTTCTATGAAGGCAAGTATTTTTTTTCCAGAAAAGGAGGCAACCCTAGCTGTAAAGTTTCTGTACTAGTAGTGAGAATCAGAGAAAGGGATGCTAGGTCATTTGACAAGGCTTAAATTGCTGGAAAGAAAATACAAGCAGCTACTTTGATCGCATGTCTTTGTAAGCAATGGACAGCTAATAACATTACTTGTAACCCGGGGTGGTAACAGATGGTTTCATAATCCCAGTGATGTCTCTTCCCCCAAAGGACAGGCCAGGGCATTAGGGATTGATGATATCTGCATGGAAAGTGGCCTTGGCATAAATAAATATTACTGGGCCTTACAGCCACATCTTTTATAGCATTATTATTATTTCCATGCATTTATAAAGCACCAATGTCTTCCACAGTGCAACTGCCATGTCTCTTGTTAAAGGGGAACTTTAAAGGAGACTTCAACCCAATCGGCACTAAAATCCTTCCCCCCCTCTCTCCTCCCCCCGGCCTACCTCTCCCCCCAGGCAAATGCCCCTAAAGGTGGCCATATACGGGCCGATAAAAGCTGCCAACAGATAGAGTCGGCAGCTTATTGGCTAGAGCAGATGTCGATCGGATGGAACTAAAAATCCCGTCGGATCACGGCCGCGTCTGTTCATTGAGGCGGTACCGCAATCCAACCGTCCATTCCCTTTCGTTATGATCTGTTACGATAGCCAAACGAGTGGATCTCACCGTGTATGGCCACCTTAAGTTGCTACTTACCCCTCAGCGCAGGTATTGTCCACGGAGTTCACAGGCGCCATCTTCTCCCGTGCAGTCTTCTTCCTGGATCCATTGGTGTCTTCTGGCACATGCGCAGTAGGAGGCACTTGCTGGTTCACTTTTTTTTTTTTTCTTTCTTCTTGCAGGCATTGGGTGTCAGATATTCATTGCCAGTTAGATCCAGTATATCTTATAGGGGAGCTCCTTTTGTCTAGAAGATGTATTAGAGCTCACTATTAAAATCACCAGAAATCCTGTCTCTCTACATGCAGAATTTGTGCAAAAGGCAGTTATTCTGTTAGATTTTGTTTGTACTGGAATCAGTTTTTTGCGTAAACTCTAATACATCTGCTAATTGAATCTGTCAATGAATATCTGACACCCAACTGCTGCATGAAGACAGAATGAAGAAAAACAGATGCCGAGAGAAGAATAGTGAACATAAACTTGATTATTTCAGAAATGATGCAGAATATTTAGTTAATTGTATTTACAAAGTTTCTCATTTCAGTATGCTAAAGCTTATACAGTGAAACCTCAATTTTACATCCCCTTATTTTAAGTTTTCGTTAATTTCACATTGTTGTTTTATGGTCCCACTTATATATTATGCATAATATATTTCCCTGATTTGACATTTTCCTGGATTTGACACCATTTTTATTCAGGTCCCCTGTAAAGCATAAAATGAGAATGTCCTTTTAAACTAAATTGCCTATCTACTTTTTTAATATGAAAAAAATATCTATAGTGCAGGGGCCTACTCAGAGCTCATACTCTGGTTTCCTGTGGGAAGGTAACAAGCGCCGTCTTCTGGCTAGACATAGCCCTGAATATTAGTAAACGCATAATATTTGCTTCATTACCACCTGCTGTAAAACACAGATATGGCACCAATATGATATAAACATTTTGAATCATTTAGTTCTAATACGTCATTTACAATCTGAGTATTATAATGAATGCATTTTACATAGGACTGTGCTGTTTATTTCAGGACTGGATTTATTAGGTCTATCTCAGGGAAAGAGGGAATCCAGAACCCACAAGTCCAGCCAATATAAAAAGCCAACTTGTTACTGTAAGGTTTAGATGCTCAGGAATGTAGTATATAGATTCCAGTATAACTTTTAACAAATAAGGTCATACCACATTAAGTAGTGACACATACTTCTAAATAAACGTCAATTTAAAAAAATAAATAAATAAAAAAGCTAGGCAATTTATTTTTTAGTTTTTAACCACATTATGATCTGATTGTCTTTTCTACCCAACCATTACAAATCAGTTACAATAGGATCTAATAAAGCTCTTTATATTGTTGTGTATTGGGATCATTCAATGACCATCCCCCTTTGTTTCTGGCTATACACTCCCCCCCACCTCACCGTACACACACAGAAACAATACTATGGTGGTGGGCTGCTGTTACCTTTTCTCCAGAAGTGAGACATATGTAAATTTCAATCACAGTATAGTCTGAATGTTATCTTTTCCCCTTTTTTTTCTTGGGGCAGGCTGGCAGATTCGAGGAGATTTAGTCGCCTGCCGACTAATTACCTCTTCTGTGTGGCAACAGTCTCCCCGAACTGAAGGCAGTTCAGGGAGATTGTCGCCAGCAGAAGAGGCGATTAGTCGCCAGGCGACTAAATCTCCCTGAATCTGCCCGTCTTCCCTAACCCTAAAGGACACTCCTTTTGTGACTTCAACTTTCATTACCGGAAGAATCCGCACATGAAGGCAAAGCAAGACTGACAGCGAAGATGATAATGAATTCAACTCTCTCTGGTTTCTTTTTCAGTAATAGTATAGTGTGCAACACAGTACAAACTAGAATTTGGCATTCAGAAGTTCATATAACAAGCTGGGTTCCTATGCATCATGTAGATACAAATGTTTTAAGTACATTTTGTTTAAACATACACTGGAACTTTGTACCCTATGCACTGAATTATATATCAGCATTATGTGTGCCAGATGCAGGTAGACATATTTTGTCAATATTTGTGCATATGACACACATACATCCCTTCACAGTAAAGGTGTGTGCTCGCAGTTGGGTGCATAAGGCATGTAGAGTCCATGGGGTATATTTATCAAAGAGTGAAGTTAAGGGGTATATTTATCAAAGAGTGAAGTTAAGAGTGATGTTCCGCCCCCTCCATTAATTTCTATGGGATTTTTAAAGGCGTATTTATCAAAGGGTGAACTTTCATTTCCCCCATTGATAAATACGCCTTTCAAAATCCCATAGAAATTAATTGAGAGCTGTGGAATTTCACTCTAGTGGCGGAACTTCACTCTTTGATAAATTTACCCCCATGTGTTGAATGCAGTTGTATGTGCCGTTATCAGCTCAATGCACACAAGCACTCTGTTGGGTTCATACAATTATGCAATCTGAGAGTTCCCTGTAATAATGTGCAAGTTGCTGCAAAAGTACCTTTGACATTATCAAGAATTAGTGCACCTGATAATTCAGGAAACAGAAGTCTATAGCTGCTTCAGTGTTATCAGCAATTGCAACATGAGGAAGTTGAGGACCATGTCTTAGGTTGACTGTAGTGATCCCCGGGTTTACTGTTAATTGTACAGGTTTGAGTTGAAATTGCTGGTTAGCGTTGAGTGTGGGTCAGACTGTGTTAGTACACTCCTCTGATACAGAATATTCAAATTTTTTTTAGGTACAGAGGCACACAGAGAAGTAGCCTACAGAGCTAGTTCAATGCAGGTCCTACAATGGCAACATTTTGGGGGGTTAGGGTTGGTCCTGACCTGCACATCAATAATGGACAACTGTCTGGTAAATGTGATGCAACAAATCTCCTGTACCTTCCAGGCTTATGGCACAGAGCAATTTTAGATCACTTTAGTCCTCAGGGAGAACCACAGTGGTCAAAACCCTCATCCAAAGCGACAGCTGCTTTCTGTTTATTTAAACAGGAAATTATCTATGGCAGGTGCTGCTTCTGAGAGACCAGACATCACTCAGGAATGCTGGCGTCTTTACTCTTCCTTACAAACAGAAGCAGGTGAATGAGCGGCAGCAGTTAGCAGAAGTACCACATTCAGGGGCATGTAAGTGTTAATTACCAGCATCACCGCGGTTACCGTAGATACCTACCCAGGTTGCAGGTTACCAGATTTTCCTCCCAAACGATAGAAGGCCTACACGCTGGTTCCGAATAAAGAAATATTTATTGGTTCACTTCCTTACATCTGTTGTTTCAAATCGCACTCCAGGGCATACATGCATTCACACCACTCTTAAAGTTCAATTTCTTCCTGGCTAAGCCAACGTTCTCAAAGTGTTCAAGTACCCCACTTGAGACTTCACCAAGACATCCCTTTCCAGGGTTATTCATCCACCTCCTGGTCCTGGCAGCTGACGTATACACTACGCCCTATCTTACCACGGGTAGGAATTTCTGTGCACCCTTTCCAATCCCAATAGTCCTGCATACGTCCTATGCCCCTCTGTCCTACTCCAGATAAGAATTTCCTAACCCCTCCTTCAGGATGTCTTTGGGCTCACTATCACTTACTGGTTTAGCCTTGGCTCATACACCACTACCTCAGCTACCCCTACTAGCTGTTCCAGCTTAACTGAAGTACCTAGTACTTCCCACTTGGTGACCTGTCTACATCCAAGGTCCTCTCCTTAAATACCCTTCTTTCCCACTTCCCCCTCTAGTGGCTGGGGAGGGAACTACATCTAACACCAAATTATCCTCTACTACTCACCTGTGGTAACACTTACAAATTACACTTTAATTTTAAAAAAAATATTTTCAAATTATTCAGCATCTCACAATTCCCATTTCACACAATTCACACTCATACAACACCTGGCAACCCTCTTACAGGCGTAACTACAGAGCAAGCAGACAATGCGTCTGCAGGGGGCACAGGAGGTATAAGGGCCCCATGTGGCCCTAATTCATATACAATTTCAATAAATATCGATATACTATAAATATTGCCATTTTAGGTACACAGAGGCCCAAACAGCCCCCATCAGCCCAATAAATAGTGACTGTCTATAGCATCTTACAAAAACCCCTCTGGCATTTACCAGAATCCACAGATTGCCAGTCTAGGCCTGGTGTTTTTGTTTGGCTACATCATAGGATGTCACATGTTGATTACCATCCTTGTAAAATGAAGTTATTGTGCTTATATTTATATAAGTGTTTTATACCTTTATGCAAGGGTAGGCAGAGTAGGCATGTGCCTAGGGCGCAAAGCTGGGGGGGCGCTAGGCAAGTACTTTCTTCTGATTTTTTTATCACTAAGATAAGGTTTCCTATACACTTTTGTATTAACAAGGGTACTATTGGCACTAAGCACTTTAGGTAGAAATATATGGATTATGAACATACCCCTAATAGAGTATGGCCTTATCTAGGAATATTCTGAGTAAATAATTTTGTAGGGGGAATGGCTATGTGTTAACTATGGGATTTGAAGGATTGTTTTTAGAACGAATATATCTTTTTAAGAGAGTTTATGTATATTAAATTGCCTATGTTATATTTATTATTGCACTATGCACTTTGTCTGATTAATTTATTACATGTAATTTTATCATTTTCACTTTGATGATATGGGTTAATCCTTGGATAAGTAATGATAAGGAAAGGGTTAATCTGAGAATGGAACAGCTTCACTGCACTGATTGGTTCACTAATTAAGACACAAAACTTGAATGTTAAAATTTCTCTATTTATACATCACTGTGTGTAAATTCCGTATGCTTGACAAAGGAGTTTTGTTCTCCGAAACGTTGCATCAGCACTCCGCTTAATAAACTTGGAAGAAAATTCACCTAGACCTGTGTGCCTTTGGATATTGTTTGTTTATGTTATAAGCGACATGACATATGCTTTCATGTTATTTTATCGTGGTTAACATGATTGTTGAAAATCTTTCGTGATTTGGAAAAACTAATAAAATGATGAAAACAAGGATGTTGTATGTATAAGACGTACATCTGTTCAGAATTGGTTGGTTAACCCAAAAGCATAAACATAGAACTGAAAATGCTAATGTAATCAAGAGTATGCCCAGGATATATGCTGCTGATGTAAACAGATGTATACCCAGAATATTATCCAGAATGCTCAGGACCTGGGGTTTTCTGGATAAGGGATCTGTAATTTGGATCTCTTTACTGTACCTTAAGTCTGCTGAAAAACATTAAATAAACCCAATAGGATTATTTTACACCAAATAAAGATCAGTTATATCTTAGTTTGGATCAATACAATGCACGTCCAGTATCATAAAGTCATAGGCTCTAATCTGCCTAATTTGTTTCAGCAGATGCATTGTTTTAGAGAAAGTTTCTTGAGATTCCTAAATTGTCTATATTATAGAAAACGTTTGTGCTCTTCGGTTAGATAGTAAACAGTGACCTCTTGTGGACAAATAAGTTCTATGGTATACTTTATTAGCAAAATATGTTGTACACTATGGCATTTTAGAAGAGTCAGACTGAATCATATTATGTGAAAATGGAGTTATAAATCTGAATTCTGCTTTTCAAATTGACCTAATTTGTTATGTTTTCATAGGAAGTCAGATGTTAGTACAATGGTTATTGCCTTTTTCAGTTCAAGCCCCCCTTGGAGGTAGGGTTGCCACCTTTTCTTGAAAAAAAATACCGGCCTTCCTATATATTTAGCTTTTTTTCCTATTAGCAACATTGGGCTCAACCATCAAAAATACCGGCCAGGCCGGTAAAATACCGGCCAGGTGGCAACCCTACTTGGAGGTCTAGCCTTTCATTAGAGTCCCTCTTTGCCTATAACAAGGTTACAGGTATAGGAATTCTTTGGAATAGATCCGTCTAGATGGGGCAGCTCCACATTTTGGGAATGACTCTGCTAGTGGTCACTTCTCTGTAGCGTCTGACTTTTTAAATTAGTAAACAATAAGGGCCCAAGCACAATGACCTCACATGATCACCACTGAGCAGAAGAAGTGATCTAAACATCAGGGATCATTGCAGGTCACTTTCGACTACCCACAGGAAAACAAATGTCCCCTTTTTAGAGAAGAGAAAAATAAACCATGTGACAAAAGAGTTCCCTGTTATATTCCGGAGTGCGAGATAAGAAGCGTTTACACTCGAGATTAGGGAAAACACTTTCATTTCTTTTAGTATTCTGTTCCTGTAGTTCCCTAAAATTATATCAATGAACATTAGGTTATTATATGCAGCCATTCAGTATTTAATGCTCGCTATGGATTCTGAGATCACTAACTGCTCCTGGAAGCAGAGGCGTCCACAATTTGTATTGCAGTACAAAACCAAGCACCCTGCAAAGTATATATAAGAGATGATGTTTGGGAGCATTAGGTGCCATGTTGGACACCTATTTCCAGGAAGTCTTTTTATCAGTGTGAGTGGACACCATTGTTTATAAAGAAACATTTAAATGGCTTTAGGGAGTAAATGTGTCACATTCAATCCAGAATTTCTATTGACTCCTTCACAGCTTGTTTCTGAATTTGTTGCCTATCACCACTATCACCACACCTGGCTAAAACAATTAGCCTTTTCATTGTGTAAATACTAATCATAATCAAATATATAGTTAGCCTTTTCAGGACAATCTAAATTCTTCTGCACTGCAAACAATGAGCTTTTCATGGGATGTATTTATCCTGGACAAACACATGGGACATTTTGAACATGTGCATAATATATGGGGGTGGCAACAGGGCCAATTATTTGCAGTAAGTGAAACTCTAAATTAATCTATTTGATTGTGGTCATTAGCGACCAATAATTCCCATGCAAATAGTTGTAGAAAGGGTATTTTATAAGTGTATTTAGAAGTCTTAATAACTTCCTTTTTCTGTTCCTGTGTTTGTCTAAATCTATATCTCTGTTCTTCATTAGATAAATCTTCCAAAATGCGTCAAGTAGCTATTGTTAGTGTTCTTACATCCCTGACTGGCTGTTTATGACACTTTTTAGACTATTAGAGAAAAAATACTTGTTTAAAAGTAGGTTTGCTTTTAGTTTAATTTTCTAATAAATGCTTGGTAAACCTAATTGGATTAGTGTCTGGTTAACTTGCATGTTATCTGTATATCTGTGTGTGTGCAAGTTGTTGATGAAAGGAAATATCTTCTATAAATTGTAGCGCAGCAGTGCTGTCAATGGCCACATCATGTTCCAAACAAAAGCCAGCCTAAGCATTATGTGGCCACATATGGGCCAATATACAGTAGCCTACCTCTTTATTGAGTTTGGCAGATTACTAGGGCCAATACTCTCCTAAAACAAAGTCTGATCAAAGATTGGTCATATACTTATTTATACACTCACCACTGGGTGTGGAAGACATAAGGGCATATATGTGGTCCATATATTTGCTTGACAAAGTGGTTTTCCTCGAAACGTTGCTGTGCTCTCCGCAATATTAAACTTTGGAAGTTTTCACACAGTCTTGTGTGTCACTGGTTTTTCTAAAGAATTGGAGTTGGGAGGTTGCCGTTGCCTTCACTGGTGAGCACCAGGCTTATTTTCATTGACTTTATTGTAGGTTGTGCTAATCCACATATTTTCCTCTGGCCAATTAAGAATGTACTATGGCAGGACCCATTTGTACCATTGGGATGTGTAAATAAAGGGTAGTACTCTGATAACCTTCCACACTCTAAAACCAAAAAAAATCACCATTTTGTTTGTGAATGTAATAGGGACCTTAGATTTAAGCTCCATTGGGGCATGGACTGATTGGAATGATTTATTATACCCATACAGTGCTGCAGGATATATTAGCACAATATAAAGAATAATAATAAAGAATAATAAATGTGATGCTTGTCATTGACATAGCTAAAATCATATCAACTTATAAGACATTTTCTTATTTAAGGGATAGCGTGCTTCTCTGCCTTATTAGTAAGTCGTTAGCATGGGTGGCACTGATTTTGCAGCCCCCTGGTGCTTCCTAAGCAGCTGCTTCCAGAGATGCATAGATAATATATCATGCAGCTGTTCAAACTGCTGTTGTGTTTACAATCCACACCAGTGAATGAGCTGTGATATATCAGACTATTCTTATTCACTGTCTCTGTCAGTGAATTATGCAATATTGGTTGTACATAAGCATATTGCATAACAATGTATGAAGGGGATTAGCACTGAGCCAGACACCACATGAAGAAGCTTTGTTAATTATCAGAGCACAAGTCACATGAATTGGGGCAGCTGGGAAATCGACAATATGTCTAGCCCCGTGTCAGATTTAAAAATTAAATATAAAAAAAATCTGTTTGCTCTTTTGAGAAATGAATTTCAATTCAGAATTCTGCTGAAGCAGCACTATTAACTGATTCATTTTGAGAAAAAAAAAAATTTTCCCATGACAGTATCCCTTTAAGACAAAAGACCTACATACTGGACATCCCTGTTCTGTGCAGCTCTTGCATTGCTCTTAGCCAGTTTAGCTATATAGAACCATGTCAATGGTCATTTAACACTAATTATGTAGCTTCTTGCTGATGCACTACCATTATTTTTCACTTACAATTGTACAGACCTGAGAGCTGGTCTTTGTCTATACAGGGTGCTGAACAGAATATAACCCAAATAATTGTGGGCATTGTGTCACAGAAGGGCCCTTCATTGTAAGTACACAAGCTGGAAAATGAAAGTCCATGTAACATCCTTTTTACTTGTAAGAAACCAAATCTCTCATTATAAACTGAAAGTCCTATAAAATAAATCTTTCAAAAAATGGACTGAACCACTTCTTCAGTTTTTTTCTTTAAAGCAACAAAGAGTTGTTCCTGTTATGAAAAAAAAAAACTATTACCTGTATAAATGTATGTTTCCTGACAGGTGCAAAATGTGCAGCCTTGCAACCCCCCACCATGAAGACAATTGGAGAGTGTATTGAGGCAAAGACGAGCAGTTCCAGAACAAAGCGAGAGCTTCACGTGTATCAAAAAAGCTGTTCAGCTGCTGCAAATTGAGTGTTTTATGTTTGGCATGGTGGCTGGGCATAGTTATATGTAGAGCAGAATGACATTTACCCTGGGCCCATCAAAATCAAGGGGAAAAAAGTGCTAATAAACAATAAAGAAAATGATGTTATTTAACAGTTTGTAGATATTTTAAATATATTTTAAATATATTTTAAATATACATGCAGCTTTGTGGCCCCAGCCTTCCTTCACTATCTGGGGACCCTATACATTTAATTCAACTTAAAGAGAGTACACTTCATTTCATTGCACTGTTTACATAGTTATATAGTTAAATCGGGTTGAAAAAGACAAAGTCAACCCCTCCACATGAAACCCAGCATCCATAATTCCACCCCTCCATACCCTCACATAAATTATATATACCCATATCTATACTAATTATAGTAGTTTAGTAATATGTTTGTTAATTTACAACAAACTACAAAAGACTATTGATATTTAAGGTGATCCAAGTATGAACTCTCTTTTGTGATCCTCAAAACCCAGTGTATTGACAAATTTGCCATCACAGACCAATGTATATGCAACATCTCCTACTACTGTAGCAGTTAGAATATAGTGCTTTGTGTAGAGTTTGCAAAAGACAGTAGTTATGGTAGGATTAGGACAGTTTACAAGGTAGCTGCAGAATAGAATCATTGTGCACAGTTGGACAGCCCTCTACCATATGTTTAACAATGTAATCCAACCCCCACCTCTACAGAGAAAGAACTTGTTTGCAGGGTGGCCCCAATCCTCTGCCACCATCACTGCTGTTTTCAGACCACAGCAGATGTATCTGTAGCCACCAAAAGTGCTTGTAGCTGACTCCATGGCAACGCTCAATCCCAAGTGCAAAAAGTAAAATAACATCTAAAAAAAAGTGTTGAGGATATACAGGGTAAGTTCTGGGTATAGGGGAGAGGATTGTCCTGGTGCTGTGCATATAGTGTAAACATAAACACCGATAATTACATCCCTTCTTCCTCAGACGTCCTGTATTAAATAAGAGAAACAGATATATAGATGATTTATTTGTGCAACAGATTTATAGTTAAGGAAAAGCCATGTAGAGGAACTCTAAAAAATACAAAAATGTCTGCATTGTGTATAAGTCAAAGAATCTCAATAATTAATGAAGGTGTAGCAGAGGGAACAACTGGCATATCAATTAGAACATTGTATCTTATGTTATGTTATCTGCATGTATTCTTGCTTTAATAAATTCTGGTGGAGCTGATGGATTGAAGTTATAAAAAAAAAACACTGCAGGTATATAACACCCAGTGCTCATCTCTTGTGAGCTAAGGGCTAGTCCAGACGAGGAGATTCGGGGCGATCCGTCGCCGGGCGACTTTTTGC
>CM044432.1:123784514-123797984 GCA_024363595.1 Xenopus borealis | reverse complement strand
TCCCGATTTCCTCTTTCCTTTTCCTAGTGTGTTTAACAGGGGGTGAAAAGGATTTCCTGTCAGCGAGATGACTTCACTCAGTGTGCAGACACCCTCCATTAATCCTGTTAGCACTCAAGGCAGCTACTGTAATAACCTTATTATTTGGTCCACAAGGTTTAGAGAAAATCTGAAAAAAGAAAGCAGAAATTGGGAGGTTTTACTGTTTTTTACTGTGTTTTTTTATTTCAAGCACCAAATATACAGTAGATTAAAGATAGCCTGTAATTTGTTGTATATCTGTACAAAGCATATCCAAAATGATGCTTGCAGATCCTGTGATCCCATCAAGTAGCAGTCCTCTAATCCTCTCTGATAGTGTCATCTACTGACCCGGAACTGACAAGGACAAAAACTTCTATGGCATTGTCAGCTATCCTAAAAATCAACCAGAGTGCAGAGATCTGTTCTTCAGCAAAACCTAAAGAGTTTTTAGAGTTAACTTGCTTAAAGGGAAGCTCCAGTTTAAATAGTGGCATTACCAGCTAATCACATTTGATGTATTAAATATACTTCTCATACAGTTTTATGCTTTGTTTTTCCCATTCTTCACAGTATCAAGCGAAATGATTCTACTTCTGGATAATCTACACATCATTTCTAAAGCGAGACTCTACCCAAAGCCCGCTTACACATTTCTCTGCCAAGCAACAAATTAGAATGATAAGCAGTTGCTAAGAAAAATAGACATATGGTGCACAAACACCTGATGGAGTTATGACATTTATTATTATTAATATGTATTACCTTCATTTTATCGTTACATAATGTATAGTAAGGTTCTATTATGTAACTGTACTTGGTTTTACTTATCTTCTCTGTACTTTCCTTATCTTGCAGCATTAATGTAAACAGAAGGTCAGAACATGTGCCGTTTGCATCAATGCTATCATTTCATATTTTCTTTGCTTCTTTTTAATGCAGCCAGTGCAAATCTTATGTGATTGTTGGATCTGGCTTTCACTAAATGTTACATTGTATGAGCAAATGCACACATGTCCTAGAGCAGGGGTCTCCAACCTTTTTTGCTCGTGAGCCACATTTAAATTTAAAAAAGAGTTGGAGAGCAACACAAGCATGAAAAAGTCCATGGGGACGTAAAATAAGAGCTCTGATTGGCTTTTTGGTAACCCCTATATGGACTGGCAGCCTACAGGAGAGAATGTTTGACAGGACATCTGTTTTTTATGCAACCAAAACTTGCCTGTAAGCCAGTAATTCAAATATAAGCACCTGCTTTGAGGCCACTGGGAGCAACATCCAAGGGGTTGGAGAGCAACATGTTGCTTGCGAGCTACTGCTTGGGGATCACTGTCCTAGAGGAAACAGTGGCAAAATGACTATGGGTAGTCATTGGGGTACTGTTCATTGTACACTTGAGAAAGTATCTAAGAAAATGACAAACTTGCTATACTAGGGTACTTATTTACTTTGCTGAAGGGTTCTTGATCTGGAAAGATCTGAGGAATCCAAACACAACTGGGTAATGCAGTGCTGCTGCTGGCCCAGGGCTGCATCCTTCCTGTGGCCGGAGCAGGGGATAAATTTGATGCAATGGGACAGCAGGGGAGTTGGAGGGTTTGTGAAGGGAATAGGTAGGTCTGTTGCTGGGGTGGTGGGGCCCTGAGATGGCAGCCCTTGGACTCCTCATTCTTAGGACTCCCCATTCTGACACTGTCAGTCTAGAAATAAATTTGGTTTACGCCTTTAACGGGTGCAGGGGTGGGCACCAATAAAGCAGACTCTCCAAATCAATAATCTCTGAATAGGTTACAGCAAGTTATACCCACAGGTTATTTTATATAAAGCCATTCAAGAGCTAGGGTAAGAAGCAAAACAAATGCATTTTATCTCTACATTTTTATGAGGTTGTTTTGTGACTCACTTATTTATGAAGATTTCAGTTCTTCCTACAACGATTTGTTTTTTATGATTCACAGCATTTTTGTCACGAATGGAAGCTTTGCATTTGTTGTGGGTAATCAGGTCCCCTGAGGGCTGTTGTTATGTCCAAACAGCTCACTGTTTGAGGATTGCATGAATAGCGAGTGCTCTGTAGCGTCGGATTATTGCTACTCAGAAACAAATCTGCAGCAGATCAATACGAGCAAGGTTTACTGAATATGACATCAGTGTTGTTGAAATTAGAATAAAGCACTATCCAATAAAAAGAACATTTCCTGAACAATATTTCATGCTTTATTATTTTTTCTAAAAACAGTTCGACTGTAAATACTAGGGATGCACGGAATCCACTATTTTGGAATCGACCGAACCCCCGAATCCTTCCCAAAAGATTTGCCCGAATATGGAACCGAATCCGAACCCTAATTTGCATATGCAAATTATGGGTGGGTAAGGGAAAACATTTTTTACTTCCTTGTTTTGTGCTAAAAAGTCACGTGATTTCCCTCCCTGGCCCTAATTTTATGGATTCAGATTCAGTTCGGCCAGGCAGAAGGATTCGCCCGAATCCGAATCCTACTGAAAAAGGCCAAATCCCGGCCGAATCCCGAACCGAATCCTGGATTCGGTGCATCCCTAGTAGATACGCATGTAATTCTGGGAATATTTCCTGTACTACTTTCTAGGAGAGAACACCAAGGTGATGACAACTACCATTGCTTTCTACACTAATAGCATAGTAGCATTAAACTACAGTTCAACTTCCTGTTCCTGCTTCCTGTTTAAACTCTGTAGCCATGGGGCAGCCATTCAAAACTGAAAACGAAGAAAACGCACAGGTTACACAGCAGATAACATAATCTATGTAACATATAATGGGATTCTTCAGAATATATCTGTTATCTACTGTGAATCCGGTGCCTGAATGGCTGCCCCCATGGCTACACAGCAGCTTGTTTATATAAACTATAGTAATGTGCATTATATTGTCATTCCTTTAAAATGCTTAAATTTTTTGGTGTTACTGTTCATTTAAGTAGCTGATCACTATTTTTGCCATTGCTGTAAAAGGATATTCAGCAAGAAACCTAGGCGGATTCTAATAATCTGCTAGCTCAGTTCAGGGGCACAACAATTGGTGAGGCTACTGTTAGCTTTAGGCCAGTTTATGACGTTACACACACAGCAATTAAAATTATTGCCAGACCATATTTTTTGAGCATACAGGACAGCTGCTATTTGATGAGATTGCTTGGCCATTCGTTGAAAATACCTGATGATGAAGCACATCTGCAAGTTGCTATAAGCATGTATAAGATCAAGTACCTTTTTGAATTATGTCAATCCATGCTTAGTTTTGCATCCACTTGTGTTTCCAACTGTTAACAAGATTATTAGAGTCTTGAGTAGTGATGGGCGAATCAGCTGTGTTTTGCCAAAGTTTTTATCGAATTTCAAGAGATATTTGCAAAACAGCGAAAAACTTTTGAAACGTCGCCATTTTTGATGCCGTTTTTTTTTCACGCCGGCAATGGGCTGGCGTTTTGTGAATTTATTCGCAGGAATTTGCTGTGTATTCGTCGCAGGCGAATAAGTTCGCCAATCACTAGCTTTGAGTTTAACTATGATAACTGAATATTTTTCTAAACCAATACATTGCAAATTGCAATTGCCTAAAGTCTCTGGAGCTTCCCCTTTAATCCAACCCAAAAAAGCTCTTTTCCCTCGAGCATATTGTTCAACAAAAGGTTCAATGGAGAAAAAACCTAGAATGCAGAAAAAATTTACTTATGGTGTAGTATTTTTTGGAGAGTTGTAGTTCAACCACCTTCACCTTATTTATACACCACCACATGTGTTGATGAAAGGTGGGTACTCACAAACGTTTCAAAATAGTTTCAACATATAACAAATAAAGACGAATCAAATGGTCTCTGAGCGTCGCAGAAATTTTTGTCCTTCTCCTTTTTCAAACGACCTCACATTTGAAAAAGGAAAAGAGGGATAAAAACATCTGCGACACTCAGCGAGTGTTCTGGAGAAGAGAACTGGGTAGACAATAGAACTATTCACGGCGGCCACAAACTGCCCCCTCCGGGCACTGAGGTGTACATTCCTCGCAGGTATCCAGATAACAGGATAGTCTCCTCAAAGCAAGGATCCCAGTAGGAGACATTTGATTCTTCTTCATTTGTTATATGCTGAAGCTATTTTGAAACGTTTGTAAGTACCCACCTTTCATCAACACACGTGGTGGTTCAACGGTAAACAGGATCACTTGATACTACACCATAAATCCCTTTTTTGCTGCATTTTAATTTTCCCCTAGCTTTTTAGCGCTGAACTTCACTTCCCATTGAACCTTTTATTTTTCTAAACCAGTAACATTTCAATGACTGAAGCTGGCAGAAGATCCACATGGATAGGTTGCCAAATAAGTGAATTTTTGCTTTTGATTGATTTTGATGATTTTAGTTTTTGGGGGCTACTTTACTTACTAGGACATTTAGATTATATCTTTCTGCTTAGGTCCCATATACACAGGATATGTCATAGATGAAAGAGTAATTACTGTGCTTTCAGTTAAATCCTTGATAGCTAACATGCTAGAATTTAATATCTGTAAGTGAGTCGAGGAAGCTGTTTTTATGATGACCCTCTGGTAGTACCAGCAATAAATAAACAAAATGCTAAGATGTTTCTTTGCATATGGCTAGTGGCAGTGCAAACAAACAACAAATTGGAAACTGAGAATTTAATTATCTACCTTGTAAGAATCTTTCTTTAAAAAAAGGTGCTAATGTGGAGTTTTTTATTATGTGTGTGTGCAAAAATCACCAAATCACAAAGGGATCGCTGGTCCTGCCAACATGCTGTAAGTATATTTACAGCACACACACACAAAATATGTGCCAATATTTTTTACTAGACAGATATGTTTTTGTGTATATTGTAACCAGCCCATAATGTTTCCTTTGTAAGGGTGGCAGTGGTAATCAAAATGCCCAGAGGAGATATTCTTACAACACCCCCCTGTGGCAGATAGTCATGCTCTATCTACTATTTATGTCTAGTCTTCTTTTTTGCTTCATGAAAGTAGTTGAATGAGCTGCTAGTTATTTACTGAAACCATAAAGCTTTCAGACATGGGCTGAATTTACTGGAATATCCTAAATACCTGTTCCTGCCATGAGACATGTGGGTCGCTCAACACATATTCTGTTTCCCAGACATTTATAAAGGAGCTGAGTCACAGAGAGAATATATTGAATCTATTGAATCATATTATTACTAGTTTCTGGCAGAGCTGTTACATCAAAAGAAAGTATTTCTATATGCAAGTGTTAAATAACATGTCTCCTACAAAGAAGTAGCATCTTCTCCCCTACCTCTTTCTGTTGGGGTTCCTAAAGGCTCTGTCCTTGGCCCCAGGCCCGGACTGGCAATCTGTGGGTTCTGGCAAATTCCAGAGGAGCTGCTATAAGGGGCCATAGAAAGTCAGTATTTAGGGGGCTGGTGGGGGCTCTTTGGGCCTCCGTGTGGGCTGAATGGGCCTCCGTGTTCCTGAAATGCCAGGGCATATTTTAATTCTCTGTCTGGAGTCCTATTTGGCCCTAATTATTCTTCCTCTATACTTCCTCCCTCGGCAAGCTAATCAACTACCACTTCTATGCTGACGATACTCTATCTCTCCTCTCCTGATCTCAACCCTATCTTAAATTAAACGTCTGTAAATTGGAAATGGTTTGCTTTCCACTATCACCCCGTCTCCACAGGCCCGGTACCTTGTGGTTATCCTAGATTCTGCCCTGTCCTTCACTCCTCATAATCAGTCACTTATTAAATCATGTCACTTCCACCTAAGGTATTGTGAAAGTTACACCGCACACCCGGAATTTTACACACTTTCGCTGCAGTAGTGGTGCTGGTTATCCGTTGACCCGACGAGGTCCCCTAGTAACAGCAACTTTATAATCATGGATCCACACACACCAATTTTTCTGCAGTGGGGAAACCCCTTTCTTTTTATTTACCACCAATATCAATGTTTCGGGGGTAAAACCTCCCTTCATCAGGATATATCTTCCACCTAAGGAACATATCCAAAATACGATCATTTATCACCAAAGATGCTGCCAAAATTCTTATTCACTCTCTCGTCACTTGTCTAAACTACTATAACTCTCTTTTAATTGGTCTTCCCTGCCAGAGACTGTCACCTCTCCAGTACATAATGAACACTGTAGCCAGGCTCATATACCTCAATAACCGCTCTTCCTCTGCCATGACACTCTGCCAATCCCTGCACTGGATTCTGCTACCTTTCAGAATAAAATTCTAATTAATGACCCTGACATTCAAAGCAATTCATAACTCCATGCCCCACCCTACATCTCTGAACTCATCTCTATATATTCACCCAAACGCTTACTATACTCCATTACTGACCTGCTGCTCAACTCCTGCTCGCATTCAGGACTTTACCCCTCCTCTGGAATTCTCACCCACGGTCTGGCAGACTTTCACCCAACCTTTCTGCTTTCAAAAGATCTCTTAAAACGCAGTTATTTAGAGAAGCCTACCCTCTACTGTATGTGGTATAACCAAATGCAATACCACATACAGTACTACATCTCTCACCCACAATTCAGATCTTGCCCACTCCCACACCTTGTGTCTTATTCCCTTCCCAATAGATGATAAGCTCTTTTTGTACTCTAAATGTTCTATGTATATAATTCAAGTGATTTAGTTATATAAACATTTACTTTACAACGCTGCAAAATATGTTGATGCTATATAAATACATGTTAATAATAATAAAATAATAATAATATGTATAGTTCTTACAGAGCTGAATATTTCCATGTGCTAAATCAAATTAGCACTAAAATAGATATGCCTGCCACTCCTAATTTTAGTATGTGTTACTATCTGTACAAAATATTAAACTCCATGTGTGATGATTCTATCATTGGCTAGGGTGCCCTGCATGTGGGTGACCAAATTGCCCAAAGATCCATTCATTTAGTGACCTTGCTAAACAATTTAATCTTTAAACATATGGCCAGTTTTAGTAAGTCATTCCAAAGCTTTAGGACTGCTTCCCCAAAATCCCAGCATGGGAATCAAAAAGGGTGAGATTTGACTATTTGTTTTCATAGATGCACCTAAAAGACCAAATAGAGAGTAAAAAAGAGTTATTATTTTTCCTTAATGTTCTTAGAACTATGACTGAATGGCTGAAACAATGTTTTCTGATACCTGTAACCTTTTTACAGGGAACTGAAAGGGTTGGTGAGCGGGTGAGGTTTGGGTGGACTAGGGTAGGAGTGTTAGCATAACTGGGTAGAGTTTGTGGCAGGTCAGTGATGTGTCCCTGAATGTGAGGGGTATTTCTTTTTTTCATTAGGGACCCATTTTAATTATTGGCATGGACCACCATCAAGGTGACCCTGGTGATCAATGGGCTAATAATTGTGGCCTCCAGGGGGAAGGGCCCTGCTAACTTGGACCTCTTGACTACTGATGTGGCCCTTTGGCTGAGAATCTTTTCCACGCAGGGTCGAACTGGGAGGAAAAAGCAGCCCAGGCAAAAGTATCAAAGCAACCCATATACTCACACGCATGCAACACATGATATATATTTCCAACCCCAAGGTTAACTAGAACTAGTGTTTATTAATAGATATTTTAAGAGTCCATTACCATATAATCCCCAGCAATATTATACACCTTATGTGCTGGAACTAGCTCCCCCTAGTTTCTATCACAACTATTCTATCAGATGGATTAGTGGCCTTATACTTACAGTATATTCTAAATTTTCCTTTGTGTGCCCCTAGCCAAACCATGCACCCTGGCAGATAAGAGGACTTTAATTACCATGTGTATCACAGGGCCAAAGTGTGTCATACTTGAAGAGACTAGTCTGTCTCATGCAATTAATGCTATATTTCACAGTGTTCCATATACAGGCTGAAGTGATTGTTCTGAGCATGGATCCTCCTGTTGCCAACATACCTATCATAATCATAAGGGATTGGGTATATAGCAAGCAACTCTAATATTACTAACTGAAGTTGCTCAGAATTCCTGGTTCCACCCATATGCCAGTACTGGTATGTGCACTAACAAATCCAGACATCGGCTTAGCTGTGGCTGGCTATTATGGACAGCTCATTTACATGTATAAAGTGACTAGTTAATTTACATATTAAATACAGACCTCATTTGCATTTTTAGGTGAGCAGCTATTTACATTTAATTTGCCTGAACCCACAGATTGCCAGTCCGGGCCTGTTTCCACACATAGATGAAGTCATTGGTCAAAGGACTTTAAGGGTAAGGACACACGAGGCGATTTTTAAAAAGCAAATCGCGGCGACATGTCGCTCGTTTTGTCTCAGCACAAAACCATATGAAAGACGCCAGCTACTGTGCACACAGCGCGTTTGTGAATCGCCTGTAGCTCCAAAACGCACTGAGACCCTTTTCCGAGCGATTCATCAGAAATAGCATGTACTTAGAAAAGCACTGAAATCTCCTAGACATGCACACACATACAGATAAGTAGCAGCGATTGTATTCAAATTACACTGCGCAATGACGCAAGAACGTAAAGGCGCAGGAATACAAAGACGCTAGGTTACAGAGGGAAGCACAAACGCTCGAGGAGAGACGCCGACACAACACGCCGAACAAAACTCGGACGAAAACACGCTCGAAAATGCCTTTTTTGAAGCACTTTTTTGATACGGACAGGAGCACGTACCGCACAGAGCAATGGGATACAAATCGCTCTGTGCCAATTGTCGCTGGGAATCGCCTGTTCGAAAAAGACGATCGCCTTGTCGCCGCGATTTGCTTTTTAAAAACGCTGGCGACAAATCGTCTCGTGTGTCCTTACCCTAAGAGTAGATGTGGAGGTAAATCAGTGTAAAGAGTTTTATTATTCTCTCAGAAATAAGTTCCTTGTAAGAACTAGTATACACCATAGGCCACAAGCAGGCTGGAACATTTTGGTACATGTATATAGTCAGCATTTTATCTGTCTGTGTATGGGGACCTCCATTAGACCCATTCAACCAATATCTGGGCAAAAATCAGCCAGCTGTCAATTAAGGTTTGATTTTTCTCCATATGCGCACCTTGAGGAGGGTGATATCGGGCTAATCCGATCATAGGCACTAGTACCCAATGATTGGATCACAATGACAAGCATACAGATGGTCGAGCACCGAATCAATGAACTGGTGCAGTCCTCGATTAAACTGGATTATTAAATTTGCGGCCGATTTACGTCCAAATATCGTTCAGGGGAAACCCATATACTGCCAAATAAGCTGCTGACTTAGTTTCAGTCATCAGCTTGCATTGGCTCATGTAGCTTAATACCGTCCACCGTAGATGGGCATATTGGGGGAAAGATCTTTCAATTCAGCAAAAACACAAAGATATGCATTAAAGTGTTGATAAAATTTACCTTGTCATTGCATTTATATCTGATGCAGGATGAGCCCTTTCTACTGGCTTCAGTCTAACCACAATGACTGCTCCATAAGAAAATATAATAGCAAATGACTATGCTAAGGAACAGTATGCAATTTGGAAACTGCCACTTGTATCTATGACTTTACCCATGTGGGAAATATCACATTATGTTCAATTAAATCAGTACAGTGCAGCAAAATCGTGTGAATAATTGGATGTAATGGGTTAATGGTTACCAGCTCATGGTCTACTTGCAGTTTATAATTGTTGGCACCCATTATTAAAATAATTTAGTAGCCCTCTGCTGGGCAGGCTCTGGGCAGTTGCTGAGAGGGGATAAAAGAGGGAAATACTGCTCCTTCCAAATGACAAACAATACTTCACTTTAATATATGCTACAAAGTGTTCTTTCATATGGAACATTTCTTCACTTCTCTATCTAAAGGTTTCAGCATAGAAAAATCAAATTACTTCAAGTAGCATTCCCTTATGGGCTGACTGACTTATTGATCTAAGTTCCTTTTGTGTGTCTTTTCATAGCAAATGCAGAAAATGCCCCCCCTGAGACCATATTCTTGAAATATAACTCTCAAATGAAGCTGACTGGAGGTCATTTGTATCTTTGGTAGGAGCAGATTGGCTTGTCAAAATTACAATGCACCCCCAACCTGTTGTATAAAGCAGATGGTTCCCCCTCTGCTCAGATATTCACTTCATTCCAGGACACTTGTGATTTGAGAGGAGAAGGAATTTATTTATACAGATGCAAAAAAAAAAAAAAAACATTCAAAATACTGCCTATCCAAGAACATTTTCTATTTATAAAAGGGTTAACATGTCACTCACATCTTGGCTTATACATTGTAGCAGCTGCATTTTACCTTTTTAAAAAGTTGTAATTAAATAAAATGAACTATAAATAGGGGCATGTTTTCTATATGTGTGCTTGAGGCAATTATCAATGGGAGGTGGTCCATGTATGTGTGTGTATATGTGTGTGTGTATATAAATACATATATATATATAGATAATTTGGTGTTTTTTTTGTTTTATTTAACACAGTTCATACAAGACCAATGTATGCAGTGCCGGTCTTAAGCACATTGGACCAATTTGGCCCAATTGGGCCCCGCACTTATGGGGGCCCCGCTCCAGTGCGAGCTCTGATTTCTATTCCCTTAATCCCCCAGTAGCCCAGCCTTCGCCTAATCCTGATTGGACCAGCCCGCCCCCAAACCCAATTGGCCCAGACCCTGCGACAGACAGCGGGGGCCCCGCCAAACTGGTTCCAATTGGGCCCCGCAGTTGGTACGACCGGCCCTGAATATATGTGTGCTAACTGTATTGCTCATGTGCCGGTCAAGTTGGAAATGACATGGGCAAAGGGACAGGCTGCATTGCTGGATACTGATGAAGTGCTGACAATAACAAAACCCACTGATACTCATGCATTACTCATCTCTCAGCTGTACGTCCAATACCTCCACCATTTCTGCAATGCACGTCTCTCCCTCTATCCCACAAGTCTCAGAAAAGGACACTTTTTTTTAATTTCATATAGATGGACATTGCTGTGATATAGAATTAGGGTACTAATTTGGATGGGTGCTCTAAAAATTCCTTCTTCTATGACTATGGCACTGACATTTGCACGCCCTGTTGTTTAATCACTTTGTTCTAGGAATCATAGGAAAGGCGTTTGCATGTTTCATTAAGTAGGCAGAGAAATTAGTAGGTGGGGTTCCAGCCTTCTGCTTCATCTGCCTGTTTTAACATTTATAAGGGAATAGTAACAATTGAAACACTTTTTGGGTAAAAGACTGCAGACCCCCAGGACTACCACCTCAGGGGCCTGCACATCCTCCATGCCCCATACCCCATCCACATCCCCCCTCTGCCTCCCCAGCTCCACACCCACATCCCCCCTCTGCTCCCCCACCCCGTGCATACCTTACTCTTTTTGCAGCCACAATCGGGGCCATCTGTGGAGGCCCTTAGAGCCAATCAGGAATTACTCATTGTTAAAGAAATAGTGAACCCTATTTGTAAACAGGAGAAGTAATTATACAACTTGGCATATTTACCTTCAAATGCATGTCCATTTACGTCAGCCATGATTGCTCTTATGATGTAATTGCATTTACTGCCTCTAATAAAAAGCAGACAACACTGGACAAATATAAGAACAAATGCTCACTTAACTTGAACTATGAAGAAAAAAACTCTTTTGGCAAAGTTTCAGTTAAGGGAGTACCAGTTTTATGAACAAAACAAAGTGCATATTGTGTTCTTAATCCTTTCTGGGTTACTATTATGTCCCTTTAATCACACACTAATGTACACTTGTTTTCCTATGAACGTGAAACTCTATTGCCTGAAACCAAGATATCAGCAAGACAAGCCCTTCATTCAGCAGTGAGAAAGGCGGATGAGTATGCAGAGACGGCTCTACTTTGAAGAGTTTGAATAACTCTGTTTCTGTTAGATACATAGAGGCAGTAATCCCTTTTAGTGTTTGGTACAATCAGCATGAAAACAATCTTCCAACCAGTTAGCATTCTCAATTACACAGACATAACAAAACAGCCAAACAGCAGGGTTGTACAATAAAAACTTCTAGTAGACTTTAGCGTTTCAATGCTTAACTGAATATTGCTGGAGTCAGATAGATGATTATTACATCATTACATTACACATATTTGTCTGTCAGAGCAACCAGTCTTAATTAAAGTGATAACTGCCATCAATTGTTCTTTTTGATCATCCCAATGACACAGTGTTAACAGTGCCAGTTGTATTTACATTAAAGGCCTTTTTTCTACATGGACATTATATAAAAGACGAGTGTGTTTGCTCAGCTGCAACAAGCCTTTCCCTCCTGAATTCTGAGAACCTCTTCCACAGAATTCTGGTGGCAATAGACGTTAAAAATTTTCCCTCTGTAACTACCAATTTTAGTGTCATCTGGCAAATCCATGAACTTATCATGAGGTTAATGGACACCAAATGATCATTCAGCTAAGGAGGTTTTGTCCGACATCAGTCAGAAAATTGATCAATCATTTTTGAAGATTTTCATGGGTCACAGTGAAATTTATCTATTTCTATTTCTACTTGTTTGCAGGGCCACACAGGCAGCTCCCCATAGTTTTCCTGGCTTCAACTAGACAAAATCGACTGAAATGGTGCTTTTAGTCGATGAACAAATTGTAAATTTAAATGATGGTTTCGGGATAAGTTTGGTCCTATGGTAAGATCTTTTAAAAATATATGCTACCCTTTGGCTATTCAAATTAATTTACTATAACCCATAATGCAGATACTAGGGGTCCTTTAAGTGCAAAAGCATGTACCTTATTGCTTATCTGCAGAGGACATGTACTCAGGGATATGCTGCTCTTTGTATGGAGTGCCAGATCAAAAATCTAAATTATGCAAGGTAGGTAGGTGTTGTTGAGGCACATACTTGCCTTTCTCAGTCTACCCTTTACTAAAACAGCATCGATTAACACGGTCAGGAACGTGAGCTGCAAGTCTCTGGACTCCAAAGAGACCTGTAGCTATTTGCACACATCTGAACAAGGCATGCAAAATGCAACAAAATAGTGAATTGAACCTTTTATTTGCACTTTGCATGCTGCACTTGAGTTCTCAAATCAGCCCCAGCTGTGCCATAGCTTTTAAGATTTCACTTTTGTGGTGCTTCACTCCTGCTCTTGTGCACAGTCCTTTATAAGTGGACCTTATATTGGTTTTGGAAGCAAATGACTATTTACTGTAAATTACAATGTAGGAAAATAAAACATTGAAGAGCTGTTTTTTTTAGCTAAATTGCATTATTCTACATCTTTCAATGCAATTTCAAATATTTTTGCTGCTATACTTGTTTCCTGAAAATCAAAAATATTATCATCGGGGGCGTGGCCTGATGGCGATCTAGGACAGACGTGTCTTGGCAGGGCTCCCGCTCTATATCACTCCTAGATCAATATTCTCATGTGATATTTCAAATATGAGGAGGAATCAGAGAAC
>CM044432.1:123759889-123775526 GCA_024363595.1 Xenopus borealis | reverse complement strand
AAAAAAAAAAAAAAAAAAAAAAAAAAAAAAAAAAAAAAAATATTATCATCAAAAAATAGTATTTTCTTACAGTGGTGCAACTAGCTGTACTGCAATATCATATTAGGGCCCCCTATACTTTAGGTATTAGCTATAGTGTATTTCATAAACATTTACTGAAACTGTTTACCAGTAGTTGACCCACTAAGCCACCTGTAACTCTTTGACCCGCCATCAGTTGCAGAGTCTGCTTCCTCTATAGTTACAGTATGCTTCTGTTTCCTTACATTTTTCAATGGTTATGGTGCAATCAGATAGTTTAGTCTCCCCCCTTCCTTTCACAAAGCAGAAGTTACACAAGAACATCCTACACATTGCATAGTTCTACATGTTTATTCACATTCCCCCTACATTTCTATGGAAGTCAGTTTGATATGTACACAGAATTCCATCCATATTTGAGTAGCAAGAGTTAGCAGATAATACAACCTAACCAGTCCTAAGCTGGACCATCAAAAATGAAGTGGTGTAGTTAAAAGTAGAATTTATTTTAGTGAAAAAAAGCATTACAACAACCTGACACGTTTGTGCTAAGAGTGGCACCAAATTATATGAGCCCATGATTAAGTGCCCCTCTTGGCACAAAATCTGTTAGGCTAGTTATATTTTTTCACTAATATAAATTATACTTTTAATTGCACCACTTTATTGACCATTTGAATGGTCCAGCTTTGTGCCAGCCTAGCAACTATGCAGTAAGAGATTCCTAGAAACCTCCTATAAACTGAATGTCTGGAGTGTGTACACCTGGACCTCCTACATACTTTGGTGAGTTTGCTCCATAAAGATTAATTGGATTTCCCTTGAAATATAAACAATTACTCATATGAGGTATGCACTTCATGATTAGTTGGATCTAATTTTGCATGGTTGTATTTTGGGCACCAAAGAATTGTACAGCCTCATTTTCTAACCAGTCTGAGCAAGTCAGTGATTGTACTTCATTTTATTAATAGAGTCATCATCTATATAGGCAATCACCACATTTCAAATAAATTCTGGGTACTTCCCAATGAGATCAAATAGTTAAAAGTACTGGAAGCACTCAAGGACATAATGAAAAGTGAATTTATCGGAGCTTCATAAGATCCACCACAACAATAAGTTTCAGAACCTTATTTTATTAATACAAACATTTTGTGTTTATGGAAGACAAACTGAAATTAAAAAAAAATAGGCAAAAGCACCTGCATCTGTTAAAGGAAAACTATACCCCCAAAATGAATACTTCAGCAACAGGTAGTTTATATCATATTAAGTGGCATATTAAATAATCTTACCAAACTGGAATATACATTTAAGTAAATATTGCCCTTTTACATCTCTTGCCTTGAACCACCATTTCGTGCTGCCTCAGAGATCACCTGACCAGAAATATTTCAACTCTAACTGTAACAGGAAGTGTGGAAGCAAAAGACACAACTCTGTCTGTTAATTGGCTCATGTGACCTAACTTTATAGTTTGTTTGGTATGTTTGTGTGCATCGTTGAATCCTAGGATCCCAGGAGGCTGTCCTTATTTTTTAAAATGGCTATTTTCTATATATGATTACCCAATGGCACATGCTACTAAAAATGTAAATTATTATGAAAACGGTTTATTTACATGAAGCAGGGTTTTACATATGAGTTGTTTTATGCAATATCTTTTTATAGAGATCTACATTGTTCGGGGGTATAGTTTTCCTTTAAGATGTCCAAACCACTAGTAGAAGGATATTATTGAGACCATAGGGCTTATTTGTTAAAGCTCCTGGATGCAAGTGAAAAAAGCACTAAGGGACTCAAAATCAGCCCACAACTCAATTGGTTGCATGCATTTGTGTCTGCAGTGCAAGACCTGCTCAATCTAGGGACAAGGTGCAAAAAGACACAGTGGTCTGCACCACTTTTGCACCCTGTTTTCTTAAATGTGGCATCTTATGTGCTAAATCTGTTGTTTAAAGATGCTTAAAGTTTAAAGATGCTTGCATCTTGTGAATTTCTCTCCCTACTATACAAGTGTCATCTTCAATTTGCTGGGAGCAAATAATAAAAGCCTTTATTATATTCATGCACCATCAGAACCAAATTGTGTTAATAGTGCCTCCATTCATTGTTGTTGTCTGGCTTGTTTTCATATCATCTCATGGTTTAATACCTTCTATTTCCTGTGCCTTAGCCAAGGCTAATCCTCCTCCCGTCCTACATACTGTTGGGTTTTCATTGTGTGCAAGAGAGTGGCATATTCAGTGCAATGGGAAGTCGGTTAAGTCAGCTGAAGTTCCTGTAATTATCTCTGGGCTGTCACACATGTGGACTTCTGTTCTTTGATGAGGACATTAACATTTAAGAAAGTGCAGCTTTGGGTTTTCACTGCAGTCCTAAAAGGTTATTGCAGTCCATTATTCTCCCAGTAATCACGTCATGTCAGTTCCTTGATTTGCATGGGCTGAATCCAGTCAATATAAATACTCATTATTCTTTTTATAATATTGAGCAGCATTTATGTATGAGATCCAGGTGTTAGTGTAACAGTCTGTTGGGTATTTTGGGACCCTGGAACTTTCTGCAATGTGCAGTATCAGACTGGGGGAGGTGGGACCCAAGCAAAAACCAAGCTAAGGCCCCATCCCCCCCCAGCTAAGGACCCATCACCCTCCCTCCCAGGTAGTAGGCCTCATCTCTGGCAGGTAGCCTACACATGATTATCTCTGCCATAAGCATGGGTGATTACAGCTGCCAATTATTACCACTGTATTGCCGCACTACACGTTCTACCCAGGGGCCCAACAGGACTGGGGCCCACCAGATTTTCTCCCAGTGTCCTGGTGGGCCAGTCCAACCCTGGCAAAGGGGAAAAAAGTCGAATGTAAAGTAAAGTAAAGTAATGTAAGGTAGAATATAATGTGATTGAAAGACTCAGTACCATAAATACAATTGCAATATTACACAGTGATATAGGCACTACAGGCTCCAGTGGCTGTTTGGAAGTTCAAGGACAGAGCAGCAACAAAGTTTTAAAAACAACATACCAGGATTGCTTGCAATGTGAAATATCTTAGGCTATTTCAGGACATAGGAACTTTACATACACACACATATATACATATACGTATAATATATATGTATTGGTAAATTATAGCAGTAGCTATTTAAGGAAATATGAATGGTTCTGCTTTGCCTAAAGTATAGCTGAAGCACCCAAAATGACTGATGCATGGCTGGTTCTAAGAGGGCCCATTAGTCTGCAATTTTAGAAGTTGCTTATAAAAACACATACCATATGCATGCATTTTAAACCAGGAAAATATGCAGCCATTTATCTACATTTCTCTTTTTGCACAGCTATGTATGGGGCAGCTGAGTGCACAGTTGATATCCCAGGGAAAGCTTTACTCCTGGGTAGGTGTGAGGTCAAGTACTAGCCACCACCTGATATTGCCTCTCATGCAGATGTACATATGGATCCTAAGTACACAAGATAGGCAGGAACATCTTTATCTGTCAGACTAGATACAGTATTGATCTTATCTAATCAACATAGTATGATTCTCTTCATTGAAGCATAATACAGTATGAGTTCTATATTCCACACAACAATGAAGTGCTCACCTCCGTGTCTTTTCCTTTCAGACCAGGTGCTCAGGAGCCAATTACCCAATCTGCCCTTGGGTTAGTAAATTCATATACAATGTCCATAAGACTGCAACACACTGATTTTGAGTTTTATTAACTCATATTTAGTAGACAGAAAAGTGGCAACGTTTTGGGCCTCACAGGGCCCATTGATAAAATACTAATAAAACTCAAAAGCATAATATCCACCTTGTCAGTGTGCTGCAGTCTTATGGACATTTTATAATAATACAGGGATGGGAAACATTATCCTAAAACACATTGGAAAGATCTGAATTACAGGAAGGCCATCTCACAGAGACTCCATTTTAGTTTAATCATTTGTTTGTAAAAATAATGTATTTATTCTCGGTAATAATAAAACAGTACATTGTATTTAATTCTAACTAAAATATAAATAATCCATAGTGGAGGCAAACAATCTTAATCCATGTTTAAAAGTTAGTTTAGTAGACTTAAAGTATGGCAATCCAAATTACAGAAACAAGTCATGAGAATTCTGAATAACAGGTCTCATTCCTGTCAGCCTGTGGCACACATAATGTTTCTGCACTGATATATTTCAACTAGTGGAGACCCTCTTGATGAATCCCTGGACTGTCTGTCATTCTTATATCAATGGTACAGAGGGATGTTGTGTTTCTCTGCCATCTAAAATCTTGCAGAGGAACTGTGTGTGTTCCATTAATTCAGGGTTCCCTTAACCTGTGAGCCACATTCAGAATTGGGGAATAACGCAAACATAAAATATTGTTTTGTGACTGGCTTACATGGTAGCCTCTGTTGGGAATGGCAGCTACTAGGGACTCTATTCGGCAGTACACTTGATATTTATGCAACCAAAACTTGCCTCCAAGCCAAGAATGTTATAATAAGCAGCAACTTTGAGGCCACTGGGATCTACATCCAAGGGGTTGGTAAGCAACATGTTGCTCATGAGCCACTGGTAGGGGATCTTTACATTAATGTAAGAGAAAGACATTGACTAAATGAAGCCCTACATCGTCAAGATGGTTTTCCAGTTTGATTGTTTTCATATTCCTGCATTTCTCTATGAGTGGGACCATCTATGGACCCTCTTTATTTCCAGTATTGTGTGCAACCTGTATGTTTGCATGGATACATCATTCATTGCAAAGCATTGCAGAATATGTTGGCACTCTATAAATAAGTATTATTATTAATAATATCAACTAATAACGACCATTGTGCCATCTGATTACATTAGCTGGAATGTCCAGGAGCACACAGCTGACTTCATCCCATCCTTGTGTATAAGTGTGGCCAAACCACATACAGTCAGATATTGCTGTAATAATCTTGTGTGTGTCTTGGAAAAAAACTGAAATCCAAGCATTACATCACAAGCTGCAAACAGGATGCAAAAAAAGCCTATTCTGTGTGATGTAACACTAATTCATTTTCTTGTATCTACATGTATGTGGTTTTTTTGTAGTGCTACTTGTGCACACAGCACTGTACAATAAAACATTACATTAACAGACAGTGGTCAATACAATACAGTAGTTAATAACAAACACATACAAAATACATTTATATTCAAGATTAAGTGCTATTGGTAATATACCATTCATCATCTGTATTTTTGTGTGTCCCTATGTAAATTGGAAGCTAAGAACTGTCTTAAGCATATGGGGCAAAATAAGAGAGGCAGATTTTGCTCCTTATGACAAGGGGCAGCACAGGGCCTGCAAACCCTAGGAATGGTGAAAAAACTGTATGGCATACTGGGAAACATGTCGCTCACTAATAGTTTTTCAGAGCCTCTTTCACTAACCAGGTCCTGAATGCCAAATGTATTTTGGGCAAGACACAAATAACAGCAAGATATAACAAGAGTCATAACTGTTTTCTCTGCAAAAGAGCTAGTCAGCAGTAAAGAAATTGCATAAAGCGGGGTGTGCAATGTCATTTTGATGCTGCGTATTTGAAGTGATGATATACTACAGCAGGTGCATCTCCCCTCAAGACTACAACGACCCTGGAATTATGGGGAAAACAGTACATTGTGTAGAAAATGTCATCCAAAACTGTAGTTTACACGGTGAAGTTGCAGTATTAAATTACCTTATGTTCTTGAAAGGAGATTCTCAAATCAGTGATCCCCAACCAGTAGCTTGTGAGTAACATGTTGCTCCTGGAACCCCCTGGATGTTGCTCTCAGTGGCCTCAGAGCAGGTGATTATTTTTGAATTCCAGGCTTGGAGGCAAGTTTTGGTTGCATAAAAACCAAGTGTACTGCCAAACAGAGCTCCCCAAATCTTTTTACATCTGAATGTAGCTCACTGGTGAAAAAGGTTTAGAACCCCTGCTCTAAATGACCTTGGGTTGCTGTTATACACAAATGGACATACAGAATCAGTCGTGCTACAGACAAATGAATTTCATGGATTTTCTCCACCATTAGAATCACGAGTCAATTAGAGACTTTTCTGTGGAGTCATAATGTAATCTGATCTAACTAAACATGGATCCTGTGAATCACGTACCAATTTCCCTCATCTCTTCACACATAGAAAGCAGAGAATCAATTGCAAATACACTTATGTAAGGTATCAGATGTAGCTGTGAAATGGTGGCATCTTCAAGCCTTCAACATTCTCTTCTTTTCTCCACTTCTTTTGTTTTGCTTCATATCCTGACGTTCTGAGCATCTTATGTTTTTTATAGTGATATATTTATCAAAACTCCACAGTTTGTCCACAGTCTCTACTCATAGCCTAAAACTAAAATTGCAAGAAAATGTGTGATTTAAGTGAATTTTACCTAAAAATCCAGTGAGCATGTTTTGGAATATCTTGCTGCCACAACAAAGGGTCGCAGAGTGCTGAGCACTTCATTCTTTCTTTGCTGCTTTTGTACTCTTTTTAGACATTGTGCTGAAACATGCAAAACATTAATGGTAAGGCCAGACGGGAAGCTTCGGGGAGATTAGTTGCCTGGCCAAATCGCTCGGAGTTGCCTCCTTAGGACTTTGGAAAACGCAGCGCCGCTTATGAATAGGCGCAGGCAATTACTCATTAAGCAGCTTGAAGGCAGGGGGAAGTAGTTCGGCTAGATTTGTTGCCCCAAAGAAGAGGCGATTAGTCGCCAGTTGACAAATCTCCCCGAATCTTCCAGTCTGGCCTAACCCTAAGGGTTCATCCAGACGAGAAGATTCAAGGAGATTCGTCGCCTGAATAGGCGCAGGCGACTTTAGCGCTAGCGGGTGCAAGATATGAGCAAGCCATTCAAGGAGATTAGTCGCCTCAAAGACGTGGCGTTTGTCGCCAGGCGATGAATCTCCTTGAATCTTCTTGTCTGGAAGAGCCCTTAATTGGTTAATTTTTTGCTCTTTTTTTGTCTAATTTTCACTGCTGCTGTGTTGCTTTTCTGTTTGTTTCTTAGGAAGATACAGGAGGTTCTTTGTTAAAACAAAAAAGGTGCTTTATTGTTACAAGAACAATGCCCCAGGTATACTAACATAGGAGTTGAAGGTGTAGCAGATATAAATGAGTCAGGCAGATACAACACAGCAGAATAGTTGAATCCCCGCAGTCTGGACAGTCAAACAGTACTTTAAATTCCCTCAAGACCAATGTTACCTCTGTGGGGATCGGGATCAATCTATGAAGAGATCAGGCAGTTGCTAACCTAGGTCCCTATCACTGAGTTCCCTGCACTAAAGGCAACAACAAGGGAAGCCTTGTGGGAAGCTACTCCCTGCTATCCTTGGTGGAGTGATAACTACTCATGCTGATTATGCCACTCCCTACACACACTATAAGGCAGTGTGGCAGGAAGTGGTCATGACACTCCCTGGCCAATAACTAGTGGATATGTAAATACTTAAATGGATTATGAGGGATTTAACGCTATAGGTGCTGTAAAACCTATTGGTCACTACACTATTTTTCTCAAAACTGAGGTAAGTATAGAGTCACACCCTCCTCCTTCCCAGTTATTCTTATCCCAGGCCAACAACACTCTTTAAAAAAAAAAAAAAAAAAACAATATACCGGGGCATCAGTTAGGTACAAGTAGTCACTTGGGGGTGCCTAACTTTGGCAACACTAAGTATAAAATGCTTTTCCTTCTCCTTTTACTGTATGGTTCTGTAATGTGATCCTGAACTGCCTAGGTTTTTAAATGGATAAAGAATGGAGTTTTAATTTTATCCTGGCTTCTGTAGTGCTCTGTGATATATACTCTTCTATTAATAACAGAGTGCCAAGTTCATTTTGACTTTTCTCAGAAGGCCTGCACACTCTTTGCCAGTGTATTCAGATCAATAACAATCGAAAAGAAAAGGAAGGGAAGGACAACACTTATAAGTACCAGCAATAAAATAACAAAGCAATCTTACTTTACGTAATGGGGAAAACCTGACTAATGTAACTTGAAAAGAGAGCTATTTACAGGTCTATAGCATACCAGGAAGAGCAGCAGCATGTTGTGCATCCATGAGACACACAGAGATAAGGCCCCATGTATCAGGAGGTGCTTGTTTGTCAGGCTGCCTCTTATCTGACTCTCTGTTGACTTTAAATTACAGATGCTTGAGATGTCTTACTGCATAGCAAAGTGTTAACTACAATGACTACAGTACACAAGGATTTTCCATCAATACAAGGCAAGATTTAACTAGCTATATTCGCTCATAATTGCTATATAGTTACATAGTTAATTTGGGTTGGACAAAAAGACCATGATGTTCAACCCCTCCAAATGAAAACCAGTAGTGTACATACAAACACACACTGACACTTCCATACACTCACATACACAATATATATCCATATCTATATTAATTGTAGATTTTAGTATACCTATAGTCTTGGATATTATGTTTGTCCAAGAAATCATCCAGGCCCCTCTTAAAGGCTTTTACAGAATTGGCCATCACAACATCACCCGGCAGTGCATTCCACAACCTCACTGTCCTGACTGTGAAGAACCACCTACGCTGCTTCAGATGAAAATTTTCCTCTAGTCTAAAGGAGTGGCCTCTGATGTGGTGATCCATATTATGGAAAGAAATATTCGCTGCCAGTCTATAAAGCCTTGTAATATATTTATGAAGATTAATGATATCCCCATGCAAGTGCATTTTTTTACAGAGAAAACAACCCCAATCTTGACAGTCTACTCTCATAATTCAAGTCTTCCATCCCTCTAACCAGTTTAGTTGCACGTCTCTGCACTCTCTCCAGCTCATTTATATCCCTCTTAAGGATTGGAGTCCAAAACTACACTGCATACTCAAGTTGAGTATTTCCCAAGGACCTATGATTAGGCAATTATGTTTTCATCCCCTAAGTTAATGCCCGTTTTATACAAGACAGAACTCTATTTGCTTTTGTGGCCACAAGATGACACTGCTTGGAATTAGACAACTTGAAATCTACAAAAACCCCTAGATCCTTCTCAGTGAAAGAAACTCCCAATACACTGCCTTTTAGTGTATAATATAATTTCTGCTAAAGCCTCATTTTCCAGTTTGCTGCCCATTTTTGTTCAGTTTAGTGAAAATCACTCTGCAAAGTGAGGCATATAGAACTATATAGCAAAAGCAGCCTGGCTCCAACTAGGAGGGTAGCTCTCCACTAAGTCAAGACTTGCCTGTAGTGTAGGGATAATAGCCTAAAAGCTATTTAGGTCATGTGATTTCCCTGATCCAACGTTTGGGGATCCAGGTCACAATATACAGAGATCCTGAGGGTGAATCTATCCAATGTGGTACACTATCTCCACAAGGTTCTGGCTCTGAATTAGCTGTGATGTCGCCTGTAGGTGAATACCTCATGGATTGTCAATATGATGTACCTGATTGCACTTTAAGAGAGTAACATTATTTGTATTTTTCAAGAAATGTCTGGTGTCCAACTCTTTTATTTAGTCACATAGCACAAGTGAGTTGTAGAATGTATGTATGTATGACTTTGTTTGTAAAGCACTGTTAAGGAGCTGCAGCGCTGTACAGTGCATAAAAGTACTATATATATATATATATATACATATAGATATATATATATAGATATAATTATCTGAAGCGCTTGCACTCAAATCCAGACTTCAAAACATGTGGGTGCAGGGTCAAAAAATATCAATAAGTTTAACAGGGACCCGCACACCAATATCCGTTGAAAAAAGTGTCAATATTTATTCATACTTGTGCATCAAACGTTTCGACCCCCATTTTATCATTTTATCCTTGATAAAGACCCTGATGGGGGTTGAAACGTTGGATGCACAAGTAGGCTCTCCGAGTGCCATCCCGCCGGCAATTTACATTATAGTCGGGGGGATGGCACTCTGAATGCTTCGAGGGGGAAGGCAGTTTTGGGAGATTCGTCGTCCTGAAGAAGAGGAGATTTGTCAACTAATATCCCTGAATCTGCTCTTGTGTCTCTGCCCTAAGGCAAAAGAACATATGTGCCACTAGTTAGGCAAGCTTAGAGGCCATGTTTGAAAAGGTGTTATTCTGACATCTAGTGGACAAGTTACATATCTGTAATTATCTCAGGCCACTTTTATTCAGTTTTCATTTGCATTACATATTCAAGATATCATTGGCAATACAATCTAATTTAAAAATGAGACAAGAGCCCTTCATCACCTGCAAAATATATGCCTTTAAATGCTAACTGATGTCAGTTGGAATTTAAAGGAATTGTTCAGTATAAAAGTAAAAACTGGGTAAACAGATAGGCTGTGCAAAATAAAACATGTTTTCAATATAGTTAGTTAGGAAAAATGTAATGTATAAAGGCTGGAGTGACTGCAAGTCTAACCTAACAGAACACTACTTCTTGCTTTTCAGCTCTCTTTTGTTTACATTGACTGGTTACCCTGGTTACCAGGCAGTAACCAATCAATGACTTGAGGGAGGGCCACATGGGTCATAACTGTTGCTTTTGAATCTGAGCTGAATGCTGAGGATGAATTGCAAACTCACTGAACAGTTATGTCCCATGTGGCCCCCCTTCAAGTCGCTGACTTACTCAGATTTAGAGAGCTGAAAAGCAGGGTTGTTGTGTTGTATTCTGTTATGTGAGACCTCCACTCACTCCAGCTTTTATATATTACATTTTTGGCTAACTAACTATATTAGAAACATTTTTTATTTTGCACAGCCTATCTATTTACCCAGTTTTTATTTTTACCCTGAACTGTTCCTTTAAGCATGACACTTGTGTTTTATAATACAACACACTACTTTATAATGTATAATACATGTCTTTTAAAATAAATATATATAGAGAGAGAGAGAGAGAGAGAGATCATATTGTAGAACAAGGACCTGAATAAAAGTAGCTAGAAGGCAGCTACAGTATGTGCCTTTATATAGTCATTGAATTCCTTGGTGCCTTTTAATATTCATAGGAGTCATTTTTATCCAACTGCTTCCAAAAGAGGAGGTAAGGAGGAAATTATAAACCTTTTTACCTATAAATCTCAGTAGGGATTATGAATCAGGTATATTCTTTGAGGGTAGATTTGGAGATTTTGTTTTATTATGGGCAATAACTACTGACATTAGAAACAAAATGTATAAAATTGCAGCACTACCACCAGAGGGCAGTAATCCTTATACTTTTTATATATCGTAAATATGTATACAGTATTACATTGTATTATATTCTGGAGTATAGGGGATGCAGAAAAGCAGGAGGGACTGATATGGAAAGTCTAGATCAACAGGAAGCAAAATAATGACACCTGCTCTCATTTTAGGTGACTTCAACATTCCTATTGACAACTCTGCTTCTCCTGCCACCTCTAAACTGCTCTCTCTAACAACTTCATTTGGTCTCTCTCAGTGGACCGACTCGCCTACTCACATTAAGGGTCATGCTCTTGATCTTATATTCTGCCACTCGTGCCACCCATCCAACCTTATGAACTCTCCCTTCCCCCTATCTGACCATCACCTACTGTCCTTTCACATAACACTTTCACCTGCACTATCACAACCATTTCTCTCCACCCACACGTACAGAAACCTTAATGCAATTGATCCACAACAATTATCAACAGTATCATCACAATCTATCTCTCATATCTACAATCTTTCCTGTCCAAATGGGGCAGTTTCTCTCTACAACAATGCTCTTTCAACAGCTCTCGACTCCCTTGCTCCTTCTACCACCCGTCACAGCCGACCAACTAGACCACAACCCTGGCACACTAATGTAACCCGGTACCTCAGAAGATGTAGTAGATCAGCTGAACGACGGTGGAGAAAGTCACGAACCAATCCTGACTTCATCCACTTCAAATTCATGCTCTCCTGCTACAATCGAGCTCTATCAATAGCTAAAGAACAGTACTTCTCTTCTTTAATCTCCACTCTATCCTCTAAACCGCAGCGACTGTTTGCCACATTTAACTCACTTCTATGCCCCCCTCCACCCATTAATGTAACTGCCCAAGATCTTGCTCATTTCTTTAATGAAAAAATCGATCTCATTAGACTAAGCATACCATCTGACAACAATCTCAGACTAACTTGCAGTCCACTCACATCCACTTTGCACTCCTTCAACCCCGCAACACTAGATGAAGTTAGCAAACTTCTAGCCTGCTTAAAACCCACAACCTGCTCCCTAGACCCCATACCCTCTCGCCTCCTCTATCCAATCTCTGATACACTCTCTCCTGCACTTACCCACCTATTTAACCTCTCACTCTCTACTGGTACTTTTCCATCCTTCTACAAACAAGCACTAATTACTCCTATCCTCAAAAATCTTTCCCTTGATCCCAGCTCTCCTGCTAACTATCGTCAGGTTTCCCTTCTTCCGTTCACATCCAAGTTACTGGAAAGGCTTGTTTACAAACGCTTGATCCAGCATCTTACTCACAACTCCCTTCTTGACCCACTGCAATCTGGCTTCCGCCCAACACACTGAAACTGCACTCACCAAAGTAACCAATGATTTTCTACTGGCAAAGTCTAGAGGTCATTATTCCATACTAATCCTTCTTGATCTCTCTGCAGCCTTTGACCATTCACTCCTCCTTGACATTCTATACTCTGGCGACGCAACGTTACTCTTTCATGGTTTACATCTTATCTGTCTGACCGTTCTTTTAAAGTTGCCTTCTCCAACTCTACTTCTACTATGTTCCCTCTCTCTGTCGGAGTTCCTCAAGGCTGCTGTTCTCACTCTATACTACTTCACTACGAAAACTTATTCAGTCGTTTGAACTTCAGTATCACCTCTATGCTGATGACACCCAACTCTACTTGTCCACTCCTGACCTCTCTCCTTCTGACATTTCCCAAGTTACAGACTGTCTCTCTGCTGTCTCCTCCTGGATGTCACAGCGCCACCTGAAACTGAACCTTTCAAAAATAGAGCTCATTATATTTCGTCCAAGATATTCCCCTGTCCCCCAGATATCACTCACAGTAAACAACACTACCTTTCATTCCACCACACAGGCTCGCTGCCTAGGAGTTATACTAGACTTACATCTGTCTTTTTTCACCCCACATTCAGACACTTGCAAAATCCTGTCGTATTCTACTATGCAACATTGCCCGGATACGACCATATCTCAGTTCAGAATCAACCAAAACACTTTAATCGCTTATCATCTCCAAACTTGACCACTGCAACCTACTCCTTGCAGGTATTCCAACAAGCTAGACTCATTCATCTATCTAACCACTCAACATCCGCTGCTCCCATATGCATGTCCCTTCACAGGCTCCCAATCTCCTCTAGAATCAAATTCATATTACTAACCCTCACATTCAAGGCCCTTAACAATGAAGTCCCTCCCTATATTTCATCTCTGATCTCCAAATACACTCCTACACGCAACCTTTGCTCTGCTTCTGACCTTCACCTCACTTCTCCTCTAATCACTTCTGCCCATTCTCGTCTACAAGACTTCTCTCGGGCTACTGCTTTTCTCTTGAACTCTCTGCCTCGAGCTGTCAGGCTTTCTCCCTCTTTCCAAACTTTCAAACGCTCCTTAAAGACCCACCTGTTTAAAGAAGCTTATTTAATGTACCTTAATTAATCACTCACTACTGTATCATAAATCCCAAAATTGTGTCTGAAACCCTAATGTCTCAATTGTATCCTAACCTTTAGTTTGTAAACTCTATTCTGTAGGGCCCTCTAATCCTATTGTATTCTGTAAACCCTTGACTGTTATCCATTATATTTTCCCTGTTTGTTATAACTAAGGTAAAGCACTGCGTATCCTGTCAGTGCTATGTAAATAAATGGTGATGATGATGATGATGATGATGAAATTACATTACTTTTTTTCCTTGGACAGGTGCATTTTGTCCTAAAAGAAGCACTGGCCCACGGAGGTGCTTGACATGTTGGCCCTGCCTGTTGGCATCTGTACCACTCATTGAGGTTTTCAAGTTCAGTATTTTGAGGCCCTTGCACATGGAATCAAGTGTTCTATTTGTGGTACATGGCTTTATATTTAACTGCTCTTAATGAGCAACTGCCAAGTTCTGATCATACTTTATATAATTTACATTTTATTATCGTGTACACTTTTTAGCAAATAAAACTGGGCCCATGACTGATCTCTGTGGTACACTACTTCTTAACAATTTGGCCCATTTGGACTTTGTTCCATTTAGAACGTTGCACACTGACTGATTTCTTTTTCTACAGTAAAAAACCTTTGTTTATGTACCATAATTCTATAAACTAATATATTATGAGGACTAGAATCAGATCTTCATACCTTAGGCCTATTAGAAAATCATGGAAACATTACAGAAACCCAATAGGCTGGTTTTGCTTCCAATAAAGATTAATTATACCTTAGGTAGGATCAAGTACAAGCTACTATTTTATTATTACAGAGAAAAAGGGAAATTGTTTTGAAAAATTTGGATTATTTGGATCAAATAGAGTCTAAGGGGCAAATTCACTAAAGCGCGAAGCGTCTAACGCTAGCGCTAAATTCGCCAGCGTGACATCAATTCGTTACTTCGCAAATACACTAACGCCAAAGTAGATAGACTAGCGCAACTTCGCACCCTAATGCCAGGATCGTAATTACGCAAATTCACTAAGATGACCATTTTACTGAACGTTACCACTTACGCTCGACTAGATAGGAGTTTGAAAAAAAAAAAAAACACTGGTGTGTTTTACCTTTTGTACAGTGATAGACTGAAAAAGAGTGAAATTTTTTTTGGAGGTTACCCTCCTTCCCCCCTACATTTCCTAACATATGGCAACACAACTATACAGGGGGCACATGTTTAGGGCAATAGGACAACTTTATATAATTTATTAAAGGTTTCCTGGGTTTGTGTAGTGGAATGTAGTGGCTGTAACATATACTTCTATTATACTTTGAAATTTGCGCCGTATGCAAATTAGGCATCGCTAGCGTAAATGCGCTTTGCCCGGCGAAGTAACACTAGCGCAACTACACTACCATTCGCCGACCTGAGCGTAACTTCGCACTTTAGCGAATTTGCGTAGCGCTGGTGAAAATTCCCCTGGCAAAGTGCAGCAAACGTTAGCGAAGGCAACGCTACCGCATTTTTGCCGGTTAGTGAATTTGCCCCTGAGGGAGAGGCATTTTTTCTGGATTATGGATCCCATACCTGTACTTAAACTGTATTACCCTGATTTAGTTTGCCTGCAACAACCATTGACACTGACTTGAAGATAATATAATAGGACTGTTTCAAGTACAGTAGTTTACAGTAATTAAGATATCTGATATACGATCTACAACATTTAAATACAATGTATTTTTCCCACTAGAAAGAAATGACTGCATAAGACATTGACTGGATCCTACAGGGCCAAATACACTCATGTACAGTTTACATTCTATGTTCAAGAAAGGAGGATACTTCAAAGTAATGGGTTCTCTATTCACATGGTTTATAATGAGAGATCACAGGAAACAAAAGCAAGATTGATTAAATATTGAGGTATAAAAGAAAAAAAAAAAAAATATATATATATAT
>CM044432.1:123729156-123752665 GCA_024363595.1 Xenopus borealis | reverse complement strand
TCTGCTTGTCTAGTGCTGCTTGTGTGTGTCATACTCTGCTTGCCCAGTGCTGTGTGTGTGATCCAAACTCTGCTTGTCTAGTGGTGCTTGTGTGTGTCATACTCTGCTTGCCCAGTGCTGTTGGTGTCATACTCTGCTTGTCTAGTGCCATAACGAATGCTACGATTTTCAATGATACCAACAATAGCATCACTTTTGTTTAGAAACATCCAATATTTTGCATCCACTTCATCATAAAAAGTAAAAGCAATATTTACTTGCTTAAAGCACTGTGGCAGTATATAAATTAAAATAATTTATTTTTAGAGGATAAACGTTGTGATATTTACTGAAATAATCCAAAGAGATTGTAATCCAAAATGCCAGACTTCTAGGTACAGAGTCGGAATGGGAGGTCCACCACCACCCAACACCACCCCCCATGCCCCCCCCAGTCCGTCGCTGTGCCTAGAAGTCTGTCTGATGTAAACATTCCAACATGGACAATGCCATTTTTACAAAATGTAAACAAAGAGTATTCCTCTGAATTTTATTTTGGCAAGGGTTTATATAATATTTTCAGTTTACAGTATAGGCTGCATGGACACAACCCGGTGGAATAACTTGCTTTTTCAAACAGTTATTCGTTCACATAAAGTGACACAATAAGGAAAGATGACAGGGCTCATTTGCTAAAAAAAATGGGGCAAGGAGCAGAGTGCACTGCTAGATTGGGCATGGTATCTTTCTGCAAGACTGCACACAAACATAATAATCCTTATGTTTTAGATTCATTCCTTTTGATACATATCTAGAAAATCCCGTGGGCTATATGACTGATTTTGAATATCCATTTACCATCTTCCTTTACAATTGGGGAAACGGGTGCTAACAATGTTTTTTCATCAGGATTTAGTAACTCAAATCATCGTGCGAACAGAAAAAGACCACTCAGAGCTCACTCCTCTTATCTGCTCCACAACTTCCTGTCGGGTGCTCAGTCCGCAGCGTCCCCCAGCTATGATACACTAGAACTCCAAGGAAAGACGGCACTCCAATAAGGGAAACAGGTTTTATTTCTGTTTAGGGATGCTAGGCCCTACAATCCCTTAACCATAGGCATATATTCCAAACCAAACAGTCAGTTTATATACTCCCATTATATAATCCCATTATCATTATGTAGTAGAAAGTGAAAACTCACTGGCTCTAAATCCTGAACTGCAAGTAACTGTGCATTTATCCTTAACTGCAAATACCTATGTATTTATCGTATCTCTAACAGGTATATAGTAATCGTCTATTGGCAGTAAGATGGAGATGTAAGTGGGAATCACCCAAAGCCAGATAGGTGGAGGAGTGGGCCAAATGAGAAGGGAAACAATCCCCTCCCTCTCCATCAATAAGAAGGAAAACATTTTTTTCATTACAGAATACAGTGAGGAGTATGGAAAAATTTGTAACGTCATAAGAAAACACCTGCCGGTATTATATAATGATGCAAGGCTGTCTGACATTTTGTCAACAGTTGAGGTGAAGTGTGTTTCTAGAAAAGCACCTACACTTGGTAAGATGCTGGCACCCTTTCTACTACATAATGATGGGATGTATCTATTTATTTTGTCAGTTAGTTTTTAACTTAAGAGGTTCTTACATTTGATTGATTGATTTTAACAATGTGTGGAATATTAAAGATTGTAACAAAAGATAAGACACTTTTTTAAATAATGTTTTTTAACAATGTACCTACAGGGGTCACTATTTCCATTTTGTATATAAACTGACTGTTTGGTTTGGAATATATGCCTATGATTAAGGGATTGATTCCCGAAACGCATAGGGCCTAGCATCCCTAAACAGAAATAAAACCTGTTTCCCTTATTGGAGTGCCATCTTTCCTTGGAGTTCTTTAGTAACTCAAAGCTGAACCAATAAAGGGATCTACTTAACCATGTTTTATATTTTCATGTGGTTTTGGGTGCTGCTTCCCATCAGAGAGCTATGGACAAAGCAAAACACTGTTGTATGAGCAATAGACCCTTAACTAAAGTTTAATGAGTCTTTCGGCGGTGCCCCAGCTATGAGTAAATGGTGGGGTCTGACAATTATGTGCTTAGTTTTTTACACTAAACCTGACTCTTGACTGGCTCTACTCCCAGTGATGTTATAACCCCCTTTGCACCTTGCCCCAACAGTACATACCTCTAGTGCAGGGGACCTCAACCTTTTTTACCTATGAGCCACATTCAAATGTAAAAAGAGTTGGGAAGCATCACAAACCTGAAAAAAATTCCTGGGGTGCCAAATAAGGGCTGTGTAAGAATTTAATATGAAATACTAGTATACACACATAACATTACTCCTTAGGGAATGCGTGGCAAGGATTACTTGATAGGGCTCATTAAATGTTTCTACAGCTTTCTTGTAATATAATCTTAATATAACAGTTTATAATAACTGTAAAATGATTCTCTATGTACAAGGGTGGACTTAAGAAGGAACTGGGAAGCCCTGCTCCACAGATGTGTGTAGATAAGATTACCAATTACTGACACGGTTCAGATATTTATTACGTTGAAATAAAGTTTAAAGATACAGCAGGGCTGTCAAAGGGGAGTCCCATAGACTAGATGGGGCCTTCCAGAAGTTTTTTTTAGTATCCCAATGTATCCAAGGTCTCCACAGCCCTGTGTGATATTGTTAGTTTAACATAAACCAGACCTAAAACTTGTGAATAGTGGAAAGCAAACTTTGCATACCTCCCAGCTGTCCCTTTTTCAGAGGGACGGTCCCTCATTTGACAGCTCAAACCTGCAGTCCCTCATTTGTACTGGAAAGTCCCTCTTTTCTCTGCACTGAACAGCCAGAAAAAGAGAATATGTTTCTAACTTAATTGGCTTTTAGCAGAGAGCCCAGAACAGCTAACAGGTCCAAATAAAATGCTTTATAACAATTTTGAAAAACAGTTCAGAGTCCTTTGGGAAAAGTTAGACTCACAGGGCAATTAACCTTCATTAGCAAAACTGTAATAACTGGGGGAATAAAACAGAAATATTTCCAAACTTTCATAACCTGACAAATTTTGTAAAATGAATGCGGTAATTAGGGGGTGTGGTATCAAAGTGGGCATGATCTAAAAAAATCACCATGCATGATCCTCTTTTTGTTTCCAAAATTTTGGGTGGTATGAACTTCGGACTGCACGGACCTCAATCATACAGTATGTAGTTCAATAGAATGCACAGTATGCAGCATGTTGCGTCTGAACCTGCGTTCGGCACTTACACACGTCTCGTGGATACAAGTTATTGAGAAGAATGGATTGCGTCTAGACCTGCGCTCCCCTGCGGCTGAATGCAGCCAAATGGAACACAGGGGAGCGCAGGTAACAAACGCCCGTGTGTAAGGGCCCTTAGTGGTACATTGGAATTTGACATTTGTCCTTAGGGTGCACCTGTGCAACTTTGAGAAATGTCAGTAATCAGTGTTAGAATGCAGCAACTGTTTTGGGAGAACATTGGTAAGAAAAAGTACAGGAGGTTTTAAGGGACTCACTAGCAGTACTACAGGACATAGTATATGGAACATTTTGTAAATAGAGACCTGATTTTTGGTTTAGTAATCCTGTGTGATTGGACTGTGATATAGCTCAGCTGCTGGCAACACACTAGCACTAAATCTTCGCCACTGGCTTCTGATGATTAAAATAATATGTCAGGGGCCAGGGAGTTGCTGTTGATATGCTTCTGTTCCTTGCTGTAAGAGGAAAAATATCCTAATACCATGGAACTGAAAAAGACCACTTCAACATTCATTTTGTGGCCAACAGAAAGAATTACAATATGATCATAAACTATCGCTTAACAAGATATTGTGCAAAATGTGTATTAGAACACTACTGCCTGTGGCACATATGTCAGTTATTTATATGCTATTTTATAGTATTACTGCTTTTAGTGTTAACTGAGAGGCACATTTGATTAAACTGGGAGCAGCCAGCAGTTAGAAAAACTCCTCTCAGCAGGGCTGGAGTTAATATATAGATTAATTTAAGGCATAGACTAAAATATTACTTTGTCCTCAAGGAAATCAGGGTCAGATAATTCCGCAACCATCTTGTCAGAAATACATGCTTTTTTTAATGTTTATCTCTTAATTTATCTCTAGGTAAAATGTAAATAGTGGAAACATTACTAAATGAACCACTACTGATTTATTCACCACCTAATTTGGAATTATTTGAAGGCACAACACAAAATAAATGAACTTGTAAATGAAATCATTAGTCTGCTAGTCCCAGTTGGCTAGACAATTCCTAGCAATTTCTCCACCACACCCTGAAAGCAATTTGCAGCACAAATGGAATGAATCTCAGCCTTATTGCAGAGCACTGGTGACTGAAAGGTGTATACCAAATTATCAGTTACCTTCTGGGTAGTCTGGCAAGGTGTGGGTTCCTTTAATGGAAAAGGAAAGTTATTTGCCACTTAGGGGTGCCAAATGTTAGGACCCCCCCCTGGGGCCGGTGCTCCTATCACCAGAAAACTGCATCGGCATGTGGTTCTTTCATCGAGCACCATGGAGCTATTGTCTTCCTGCTTCTTTCTTCTAGCTGCTGCTCATACGCAGTAGAACGAAGAGCTGAACTATAACAGAAAAGCCAGCTATTTCATTCTACTGTACATGTGTCTACTCCAGGAAATTTGAAGGGTGAAGAAGACAGAAGAAGTTCGCTCCATGGTGCTCGCTGGAATAACCGCAGACCGGTGCAGTTTTCTGCAGATAGGAGCACCAGCCCGGAGTGTCAATTAATTAAATACAATCACTTGTGGGTGCCTAACTTTTGGCACCCCGAGTGGCAAATAACGTTCCTTCACCTTTAACAGCCTGGTACAAAGTATTTATAATGAGAACAAATGCAGAACATTTTACTAAAACATAAAAAAGCAAATTCAAAGAATGTCTGTAAAGAACAAAACAATACAGTAAGACAGTTTATTAACTAGGGATGCACCAAATGTAGGATTAGGTTTGGGAATCAGCAGGATTCGAATTCGGTCGGATCCTTGTGTGTGTAGCCGAACCAAATCCTAAATTACATATGTAAATTAGGTCTGGGAAGGGAAATCATGTGACTTTTCATTGCAAAACAAGGAAGTAAAACATTCTTTTTCCACTTTTCTTTTGCCACCTCTCATTTGCATACGCAAATTAGGATTCGGAATCGGTATTTGGCTGAATCTTTCACAAATCCAAAAAAGTGGATTTGGTGCATCCCTATTATTTACCCCCCCCCCCCCCCCCCCCCCCCCCCCCAGTGGTGCACCTCATATAACTGAAAGTTCAGGCCTGCTTGTTGTGTACACATTATATCTCTGCATACTAATCTGTAACCTGTGGTATAACATCCATGAAATTCAATACATTAGAGTTGTAATCAGACATCAGTTTTTAGTCCTGGCAGAACTGGGCCGCTAGCTAAGAAGGGGTAATTGAATTAAACAGGCACTAAAGCCTAGGGCTCTAACCTACCTTGCTCAGAGTAAGGACCACACTAATAAACCTTCTGGCTCATATGAAGGGATTCCCTAAGTCCCTAAGTGGGCCCTGGATCTGCAATAGTTAATGTGAAAGTCTATTGGAACAGGATCGTAAAGGTCCTAAATTGCAAGGAGAGTGGAGTCCTTGCCTGACTAACACTGGCACATGAAGTAGAACCTGCAATTGGTATAGCCTTTCCTTCACTTTACCAACTTTTCATCACAAGGGTCTCTCTCACTGTTGGCAGATCTGTGCATGCTCTCTCCTTGCCTTCCTATTCTGCATTTCCTTACACAGTCAAATGGCCTCAGCCTTGATGTTTCCAGAATGCCTAAGGCTACCACCGCCGGCTTTGCATGGTAGCCATTTGTCCACCAATTACAGCTGGTTCACTATTCTTACTAGAACACATGTACTGTGTGCTTATTTATCCACTTGTGACTTGAAAAACTCAGCTTATTGGCAGTGCCGAGCATAGTACCAGGGCTGGCAGAAAAGCAGCTCCAGTTTTTTAAACTAGAAATTTGGATTTCTAGTGCAAAAGAGAGCCATTGCCCTTCTCTGATGCAGAAAAGCACAATTGGACTCTATGTCATTAAAAACAAATGTCAAAAGGCACTCCTTGCACTTGTGTATAGTTCAGGGCTAGAACTAGAGGTAGGCAGAAGTACCTAGGGTGCAACACTGGGGGGGGGGCACTTGGCACCAGGACTGGACTGAGAATTAAAATAGGCCCTGGAATTTCAGGTACACAGAGGCCCAATCAGCCCACATAGAGGCCCAAAAAGTCCCCACCAGCCCACTAAATACTGACTTTCTATGGCACCTTATAGCAGCCCATCTGGCATTTGCCCTAACCCACAGATTGCCAGTCCGGGCCTGCTTGGCACATACCTCTTGCCTGAATATCCTTTGTCCTGGCTCTCAAATCCCCCCAGTCACCACCTCTGAAGCAACAGACTTGTATCAAAAGTATTGGCCTCAGACATCATATTGACAACAAGCACTGGAATTGGCACCAATTGGACTTAGAACATTGCATTCATATTGACACATTGACCAAAATTACTGCAGGCACAATTCCCTCTGGCAAATGTTCTGGTACAGGACTTATGAAGGAAAGTCCCAATATCTACTCCTTCATGGCAGACTTATTTACCTGCTGTAAGATGAACAACTACCAATTCAGTCTCATGTAAGCTATTTTAACAGTGCTTTAGATAATTTATAAGCATCTATTAGGCCCAAGAAATGATGCAGATTTTTTTTTTAAATATATGAAATATATATGCACATACACATACATATATATACATGTGTGTTTGCGTGACATTATCATTCTTAAGGCTTACCATCTGTTTAACTAAATAGCATAGAAGACATTACATGAAATTCAATCAACCTCCATAGAAGATGAGATTACCCCACCTCAGTAAGGGCTGCTAATGCAGTGCAAGAAGTGCTGATTAAGCAGGATGAAAATCCAATTTGTATGAATAAGCAGATTCAATGCATGAGCAGAACATTAAGCATGAAATTGGCATTGGATTTCATGGATTTAACAGTTAGCTGCTTTAAGCTTCAGCTGCAGCACATGCTGGACGTACAATGACAAAATTTTGCTCTTCTAGAGTTCATATCTTTGCTGTTAGAAAGGATCAGAATATATATTTATTTGTACTAGTGGTACTAGCTGTGGCTTTTATATAATGTTGGAACTGTTGTCACTCAGTAGCGCTATGTTTAGTTGAAGTGTACGGAGCAGCTTTGGCCGCTACTTAATGGTGTCAACTTCTGCAAGGACTCCAGCAATTATAACATGTACAGAACTGTGGCTGCAGGTTTTAAATGAGTGCTCAGATCTTTTGATTGGGGGATCAAACACAAAACCTATGATTACAATAAACATGCAATTACTGGAGTGTATCATGTATCCACATAATCACCAAAGTGTGAGGTAGGCTTTCAGATCTGGCAAGACCCAAATGGAATGGACTGTTTGCTTCCTATACCTGGCTTCAGATGCTACAACAACCTGTCTGCTGTGTCTATGGAGACAAGATAAAAATCTACATACCAGTAATGTTGACAAACACCTGTAAGCCTAACTTATGTATAAAGGGGTTATTTGTGCTATTAAGAAACCACGGTTATAGAAAAATAATATTAAAATCACTTGAAAGCAATGAGTAAAATCTATGATAGCGACAGGAGCATGTTCAAAAACAAATGCTAGTAAGTATGGAACATCACTGATACCTTTAGCAAGGTGTATGTGGTCAAACTGGAAAAATGCATTATAAGCACACGGGGGGGGGGGTTATATACTAAACTTGACTTGTTCTCACTAATAAATAAAAACTGACCAGATTCCCAAAGCCGAATCCCCATAATTTATCAAGGATCCCTCTCCAAAAAGTTGTTTCAAACAAAGTTACAACAAAATTTGGCACTCAAATCATATGACTTTTTCAAGTTGATGCTTGAAAATATCAAATTATTCTGATGAGCAATAAAAAAAAACAGCGTTAAAAGCCCAAAACTTTCAATAACCATGAAGGCAAAAAAAAACAGGATCAAACTGTTAAAGGAGCCATCAACTTTTATGTGACTTCCACAAGTTTTAGCTTGAGTATTTTTCTAATTCTAATTTTTACCAGCTTTGACCAGAAAAATGTGATGCTTCTTAAATAGGCCCCTTGATTTAATGAGTTGTCTGGTGGACTCCTTTTCATTAAGGGCAACTAGGAATGGGAATAAAGGTATGGTATGTTGGGCACTAGAGACATGATTACTTACTACTATAGAGCCCTGCTCTGGTCTTTGCTTCAGTAACACAACTATAGTTTACATAAACTAAATAAATATACTACATCTGCTTTCAGCTATTTATCCTGTACTTTTCTCCTTTTTCGGCTTTGAATGGCTGCCTCCATGGCTACAAAGCAACTTCTTTATATAAACTATAGTAGAGTTTATGAAGCAAAACCACAAGTTGTATCAATATAGGGTAATTATATTTTCATTACTTTAAAACACTTAAATTTTTTGGTGTTACTGATCCTTTAAGAGATGAGAGTACCAGCACTAGTTTTCGGTTGAGATCAGGAGATGAGAGATAGATCTGAGTATCGTCAGCATAATGGTGGTAGTGGAAACCATATGAGCTGATTAATTTGCCAAGGGAGGAAGTATAGAGGCAGAATAATAAGGGTCCCAGGACAGAGCCTTGAGGAACCCCAAGGTAGGGGAGAAGATGCTACTCCATTGTAGGAGACACTGAAGGAATGATTAGTGAGTTAAGAAGAGAACCAGGACAAGGCCATGTCATGAAGGCCAAGTGAATGGAGGGACTGGAGGAGCAGAGGGTGATCTACAGTGTCAAATTTAAACAAGTAATTTTTAATCAATCTATCCATCCGTCTATATCCTATCAACTTTCAGGCTAAATAAAGGGCACCTATGGGCAGAAAAAAAACCCCCAAAACGAAGGTGCGGGCTGATAGAGCTTGCATTCCGGTTTGGGGTTGTAGTAGTTTAAAAATTGCCCCCTGCATGCGCTGGCTTACTCCCGGTGCGAGCCACCATGACAGTCCATGCTCATGCACACAATGAAAAGCTGCCTGAAATTGTGGCAGCTTTTCATTCGGCTTATGCGCATGACGTCACATGCGCATACTGTGCATGTGCGTGGACTGTCATGGTGGCTCGCACCGGGAGCAAGTAAGCCAGCGCATGCAGGGGGCAATTTTTTTTTTTTAAAACTACTACAACCCCAAACCGGAATGCAGGCTCTATCAGCCCATAGGTGCCCTTTAAATCAGTAGAGTGCCATTGGTTCTTAAAACAAATGATAACTCTTAATTAACAAGTGTATAGAACAACCTTCAGGAGGACAGTCACAACTGATATTCAAGGATAGTTGACAAAGCATTTATTCCGCATTTACTCATGTACAAAGCTTCCAGAAGCATTTACCCATCAAGTCATAATAATCAAGGTGAGGATTGAGTAAACTTGGAAGTGTCCAATTCCAATTAAAGACTCTTCAAGTGGAACCTAAGCAGACTACCTTTGCCCCTAAAGGTGGACATACACTATTAGATCCTCACCAAATGAGCGGATATTAACCCAATATTCCCACTAACTGCTGATCGTTATCAAGTGAATTTGAACTTAGGATCTGGGGGGCAGGCCAGCATCAACTAGCCGATGCAAAAAAAAAATCACACTTGCCCGATAGACATCTTGATAATTTTTGGCCTGATATCGATTGGGAGGACCAGTCGAGAGCCCCCGCACATGGACAGATAACCAGTCCAAAGGATTGATAACGGCAGCTTTAATATGACTGTGTATGACACGTTAAAGGGATACTGTCATGGGAAAACGTTCTTTTCAAAATGCATCAGTTAATAGTGTTACTCCAGTAGATTTCTGCACTGAATCCATTTCTCAAAAGAGCAAACAGATTTTTTTTATATTCAGTTTTGAAATCTGACATGCAGCTAGAGATTTTGTCAATTTCCCAGCTGCCCCTGGTCATGTGACTTGTGCCAGCACTTTAGGAGGGAACTGCTTTCTGGCAGGCTGTTTTTCCTTCTCAATGTAACTGAATAGTACGCAGTGGCACATGGGTTTTACTATTGAGTGCTGTTCTTAGATCTACCAGGCAGCTGTTATCTTGTGTTAGGGAGCTGTTATCTGGTTACCTTCCCATTGTTCTGCTGATGGGCTGCTGGGGGGGAGGGGTGATATCACTCCAACTTGCAGTACAGCAGTAAAGAGTGACTGAAGTTTATCAGGGCACAAGTGACATGATGTGGGGCAGCTGGGAAATTGACAATTTATAGTTACAGAGTTAAATTGGGTTGAAAAAAGTCAAAGTCCATCAAGTTCAAACCTTTCAAATTAAAACCCAGCATACATACACACACACATCTCCACTCTTTCACACAAACCATATATGCCCATAGCTATAATAACTATAGAGTTTAGTATCAAAATAGCCTTTGATATTGTCTGTCCAAAAAATCATCCAGGCCCCTTTTAAAAGCATTAACAGAATCCGCCATCACAACAGCACCCGGCAACTACATTCCACAGCCTCACTGTCCTCACTGTGAAGAACCACCTACACTGCTTCAAATGAAATATGACTAGCCCCATGTCAGATTTCAAAATGAAATATAAAAAAATCTGTTTGCTCTTTGCAGATATGGATTTCAGTTCAGAATTCTGCTGGAGCAGCACTATTAACTGATGCATTTTGAAAAAACATTTTTTTTCCCATGACAGTATCTATTTAGGTCTGTACACCTGAAGCCATACTCTGCAGGTGGTACACCCAGGACTGCTAATCCTTCTAATTCTCCTTGGTGGAGCTCAGACTGCTCGCAAGGTACCCTGATTCCTAGAATGAGCAACAGCAAAACTATACGCACACTAGCTTCACTTATTGGGACTACATCCACCCAGGCTCTAAGTACCATCCAACTTCTACAACATTTGGGGGATCCAAAGAGAATGAACACATGTTTGGCTCCACTTTTAAAGACTAAAACAAAATAATGACATCTCCTGGCAAGTAACTAAACTGCTAGTAGAATACGTTAAACCACAAGGGGGAAACTGCTTCCCCTCCCAATTGTAAATTATCACCACACTTAGCTGTCTCAAACTTTAAGCAACTAAACCTTTAGTGCCCTACACATCATAAAGGCTTTTGCAAGTTAGTGCTAAATTGGTTTATACAGAATTATAGAAACAGTCCCCTTTACGTTTATTTAAAAGTATATTTTACTGTAGAGCACCTATTATTTATTGATACTTTGTCTCGCAAACTCAGTGGCAGTTTACATTTATGATCCATTGGTGCTTCATCTTATATATAACTTTGCTTTGTCACTGACTGAATCAATGCAGAGAGGAGTTCTGTCTTCCATCTCCTTTACTGCTGACATTGTAGTTTTATTTTTTGGCCACTGAACTTCCTTTATGCCCACCCCATTAATTTGTACTGTAAGCCAAGACAATGTCCAACACACATTATTTTTAACATACTGTATTGACTAGGATGTGGTTTCTAACTATTTCTCCCCTCTCTGTGCAGTAAATCAATCAGCCTGCTGAATGAATGCTTGGCTGGATACTTGGGATCAAATGTCTCTTATTTGAATTGCTAACAACAGGCTCACTTAAGATTGCTTTATATTTCTGTTGGGAAAAATAACAAGTCTGACGTGTTAAGGAAAATGTTTCTAAAGAATGTATGGGAATATTTTGTTGAACAAAACTGCCATAGAATTAACAAAGAATGAGCTAGAAGGTTGAGAAAAAAAAAAAACAATGCCAACAAATAAAATTATACAGGCACTGAATATGAGAACAATGCACTTCTTATTAGGTGTTTTGAATTAAATGTGGTAGTGAGGATTGGTTATAAATGTCATTAAGCTTTTTAAGTTAATACACTATTGTGTATTACTGGGAAAAGTAAAGCTAATACACAGGTGCTTAAAAGCTTAGCCGTAGGTTCAGAGCAGGGTCTGAAGTTATCAGCCTCCTGTGTTTCTGTTTAAGAGCAAAGCAAATGGCACACAATTACGTTTGGAAATAAATCAGTGATGACTTCTCCATTCAAAACAATGATAATGTACTGCCCTTTATAGTTGGAGGCGCAGAATCCTTGTACAGAAAGAGGAAGAAAGGATCCCTTGATATGAATGATCTGTGCACTGACATTTACAATCTAGGTCAGTAACCTTAGAAAGCTCTTTGATGGCTTCTTCCGAAAAGGTTCAGGAAAAAAAGAAAAATGACAAGCAGTTTATTTTTTTGTTATTGTTGTTACTGGATTATGAACAGGGCTAATTAATAACACTTAGCAAATGAGCAACTGGGCAGTAAAGCTGGCCATACAGTCCAAGATCAGTGATTTGGCCAATTTTTTGCAATATATTTTAATAGAGAGCCACAATGTTCGAGAGGTGTGGTTTCGTTTTAATCAGAATTCATACATTTATGCAAACAGAAGAACCTTAAGCAATGGGAAAAAGCCCCTGATATTTAATTAGCATTATATTTATATAGACTAAGAAGTATTTCCTTAATTGCCCCCTAGATTATGTTTTATCAGAGTTTTGGTGAGAGCGGAGGTTGGCCTGTATGTATGCAGGGCTGGCAGTAATGGATTGCACTGGTAGAAGTTCAACAATATACAAAGCCTCTTACTTTCCCTGTGTAGATTGGCAATAATCCACTATTCTGTGGCCAAATTATATTACAGCACAATGTACAGATGAACATGCTGGAAGATGACAATTCCCTCTAGGGAAAGTGGTAATGGCATATTGTGTAACTTTTCATATTCTTCATTCTATTTCAGAAAGAGAAAGTATGAAAGAATGAAAGAAAGAAAGAAAGAAAGAAAGAAAGAAAGAAAGAAAGAAAGAAAGGAGAAATATAGCATTTCTCAAGGAGCCTCTAAATTCTCTTAGCTTTCTCTTGGGGGCAGATTTACTAAATTCACATATATTCACATTTTTCACATTTTCAAAAAGATTCAAATTCGAATTTCGAAAATGCAAATTAGGCAAATTCGACCATTGAATATTCTAATTCGAATGATTCGACTATTCGAATTTCATTTTATTCGAATATTCGAAAATTCGATAGTCGAATACATCCCCTTTAAATTTAAATTCAATCACCTACTTCGCCAGATTAAACCTACCGAAATCTGGATCATTCCCTAAAATCAAATTTGAAAAATTTGATCGATCGCTAAAAATCGATTGAATAATCGATTCGGATTCCCTATTCGAACGTTCGATCGATCGAATTGCGCTAAAAAAATTCGAATTCGAAATTCGAATTTTTTTAATTCCCCACTATTCCCCCACTATTCCCTGGTCGAATTTCGATTTTTTTTTTTTTTTTTGCATTCGAAATTCGACCCTTAGTAAATCTGCCCCTTAGACTCTGTTTCACGAAGACAGCCTAATATGTAACCAAAATTGCTACCCATGCACAGTGAGCGTTATGGTAGTATGGTTCTAGATGTGGTGGGGTAAGGTTCACTGATATTAAGGTGGTGCAGGTGATTGTTTACACTACTGTAATCTGGAAGGGACAAACCAAAATGATGCAGAAGAGTAAATATAACTGATGAATAAAAATAATTCTTTAAATATTAAAAAAAAAAAGAAATTTAAAGATAAAAAAAATCTACAATGCAAAATAACTCTAAGTTGTTACAAAATGCAAATTCGAATGACAATAACTTTAAAAACAATTTCCTCACTTTGATGACAACCTGGAAATCTAAGTAGTGAAATGCAGAGCGTAAGTGGTTGAATCTGCTCCAAAATATATTGTTAATATAAAGGGTTAATTTACACAGTGCTAACATAATGGCTGCTATGGCCTACTTCTCTTCTTAAGCAGCTGCGCCAGAGCAGAGAAGCAGCTGGGAACATATGCATGTTTGATAAAATCATTTACACATTTTGATCAGCGATGGAAAGAAATACGAATGGGATTGTAAGAGCCAAGGTTTTATGTATCTGATTCTGATTGTTGCAACTGAGAGGGTAAATTACTAGGCAGTAACAATGCAATGTATTATCTGTATAATATTATCATTTATTATCTGGAAACCCATTATCCAGAAAGCTCTGAATTATAGGAAGGACATTTCCCACAGATATTTTTTTTTTCAATTTAATCAAATAATATATATTTTTTTAAATAAATTTCTCTCTGTAATAATAAAACAGTACCTTGTACTTGATCCCAGCAAATATTTAATTAATCCTTATTGGAGGCATAACAATCCTACTGGGTTTAATTAATGTTTAAATCATTGTTTAATAGATCTATGGTGCGGAGATCCAAATTGTGGCAAGACCACCAATCAAGAAAACCCCAGGTCTCAAGCATTCTGGATAACAGGTCCCACACCTGTACTACATTTAAACTCCATACACAATGAAAGTTAAACTGAAACTACGCTCTTAATTTGTATTTATGTATAAATTGGAACACAGTAGACAAAATTTCAAGTCACTGAATATGTTAAAATGCCCACACAATGAGGCAACAGTGAGCATTTAGTTTTCAATAAAGAAAAATCCAGTTGTTTTTAAATAAACTGTTATACTTTAACGTGTCATTTTTTTCCATTCATTTTGATGCTTTCTCCACTAAGTGGGAAGGATTTACTAAGGTGGGTGACGTTTTCTATGTATTAATAGATGTTTTTGATAGGGATGCACCAAATCCAGGATTCGGTTCAGGATTTGGACAGGATCCGGCCTTTTTTAGCAGGATTCGGCTGAATCCTTGTGTCTGGCCGAATCCTAATTTGAATATGTAAATTAGTGACGGGGAGGGAAATCACATTACAAAACAAATAAGTGAAAATAGTGTTCATGCTTTTTGCTTTCCGGACCCTAATTTTCAAATGCAAATTAGGATTTGGATTCAGTTCGGTATTTGGCGGAATCTTTCACAAAGGATTCGGGTATTCAGCCGAATCCCAAATAGTGTATTTGGGGCATCCCTAGTATTTGATTTTTCCCCTGCAAAGGCTTCCCTAGTAAATTACTTAAAAGTCATCCCTGGTCTGGCCAGTCCTACATACTAAAGTAAGAAACTATCTAAATACAATCAATTAAAAATTCACTGTTCCTCTCTCAGCATCTGTTTCCTCTTCATTCTATCTTCATGCAACAGTTGGGTGTCAGATGAATGATCCAATATACCTTATAGGAGGGGTTCCCTTTCCTAGAAGATGAATTAGAACTCACTCAAATAATGGATTGCAGTACAAACAAAATCTAACAAAATAACTGCCTTTTGCACAAATTCTGTATGTAGAGAGACAGGATTTCTGGTGATTTTAGAGTGAGCTCTAATACATCTTCTAGGCAAAGGGAGCCCGTATTAGATATATTGGATCTATATGTCACTGAATTCTGCAGCACGAAGAGAGAATGAAGAGAAACAGATGCTGAGGGAGGAATATCGAAGATAAACTTGATTATTACAGAAATTGTACCAAATTTCTAATTGTCTTTTAATTGTTTTTGGAAAGTTTATTATTTCAGTATGCTAAAGCCATTATTACATTTAATTTGTGCAATAGTTCCCTTTTAATTGTGGTAGCTAGTTACTTTGTAAAACCCCTTAGCTGGTGTTTTGAAATACAGCATATAGTCAGGTTCATGCAAATTGCCTGGGTGTCTGTGATGTCTTGGTGGGAGGGGTAATGGCATTGTGGGGCAGGGTGGTCACATTGCAATAGGTGTTTGCCCAATTGCAGCGTCAGTGTAGGAGAATCCTTCTGAAACTAGACTGTACGAGTCAAAACCATAGCGGTGGCAACCCTACCCACAATACAGTGTTCTTCTGTTCTATTCTAGTAGAAAAGCAGGATCCTGCACAATACTGCACACTTGCACATGATTTAAAAGTTCTATACCATTTTTGCATATTTTTATATTCTTTTTAACATTTCACACTTTCACACTGACTGACTGGAACTCCTTCTCAGCCTTAGGACTTTGTTGCTTGTAGACATATTAACCCACTGACCCGTTTACATGTCAACATGATTTATCTCACATATACTCAAAAACCTATGTTACACAACACGCGGAATCTTTACAAGTAAAACGTCTACAAATATTTTGGTGTCATAGACACAACTATAGATGCTGGAATTATTAATACACTTCAAATAGTGAACTCTTGGACAGCTAAAATGGTAATTGGGTTAATTTGCCTGATAGGAAAAAGAAATGCTGTGCACAAGAAATTATATAATAGTGCATGGGGAAGTTATAAGTTACACTGACTCATAACCAATTACATAAGCAAATCTATCCATTTATACACATGTTAGCAGGTGAGCCAGTGCATGCGCTCCTCTTCTGAAATGGCGACACTCCATCATGCTGCGCTCGATTTCTCCTCCCTGCCTATCTCCTATTGAAGGTAGGGATGAGAAATCGAGCACCGCATGATGGATCATCATCATACCGTCATTTCAGAAGAGGAGCGAATGCAGAGACTCAGTAAGTAATTTCTTAATAAAAACTTAGCAAATTTAAAGTTTAAACTGTGTTGTCGTTTTTTTTTTTTTTTGTTATAAAGAAATAAATAAAAAAAAAATGGTACTGTTCCTTTAATATAACACATCATCAGTACCCTGACTTTATCCAAACGTATACCATGTTTGTAGATACAAAATAACTGGTTACATGATTCAAAGATACCTAAATGTTTCCATTCATTTTCTTAATTAAACTTTGTGGCATTTAGACAAGAATGGTAATTTACACTAATTTTAAACTGCAATTTATAGATTGTGGTCATGACCATAAACCACACACCTGCTCAACTTCCTTTCAATGACGACATAAGCTGCGACCTCAGTTTATATGGTTTTAACTGTCAATACATATGTGGGAGCATTGCCACTGAGAGAAGTTATATCTTTGACACCATCATTTTTTTGTTCTATCTTTGGTATACTAAGTCTCATATTAATCACGTGTCACCTTTTCATTTCCTTGTTCACCTTCACTTTCAGTAACAGTATTACTGTGAAGTAATGATTGTGTTGACTCCTTCATAATTATTTCTAAGTTTAAATTAATGGACAAGTTTAATGAAATTTGACAGTAATATGTGTGTGTGTGGGCCCAACATGTTTGTACATCTTAACGGGTGGTTCACCTTTAAATTAACTTTTAACATACTGTAGAGCTTGAGAATCTGAGGCAATTTGCAATCGGTTTTCATTTTTTTTTTACTATTTTTTTTTTGGTTATTTTTTTTTTTTTTATTCAGCAGCTCTCCAGTTTGCAGTTTCAGCAATTTGCTATGGTCCAAATTACCTGAGCAACTATGCATTGATTTGAATAAGAGACTGGTATATGAATAAGAGAGGGCCTGAATAGAAAGATGAGTAATAAAAAGCAATAACAATGAATTTGTAGCATTTGTTTTTTTTTTGAGAATGGAAAAGAGTCATTAGAAGAAGGCAAATCATTAAAAAATTAGAAAACAAAATAAATGTAGGCGATTTAGAAAGTTGCTTAGATCATCTTCTCCCTTTGGCTATTTATGGGGCATTCCAGCTTGTACTGTAGACCCATATAGCAAACCCCTCCAACTTCACATGCATGTAGTCTTTTAGCCAACATATTGGAACGATTCCACAGAGGGTGCATGTGAGCTCCACTGTGCTACATTTTTTTTAAAATAGTGAACTATGCAGGAAGGAAGCAGGGAGGAGGTGAATAGGAGCTATTGGCTATTAGTTTAGTTCTCCTTTAATGCAGAAGTAGCCTAATATGATTTTGGAAGTAATATAAAAAGTAATATACTTTGCATGACTTTACTATAATCCTACTGTACCTATAAAATATTTATGGAAGCAGCGCCTAAATGTAAATAAACCTTTTAGAAGTTTTTTGAAAGTTCTGAAACAAGGTGGAGTACGCATCCAGCTCTGGTTTATATAGAACAGTGGTCCCACCCAGTGGCTCACAGGCAATACGTTTCATGCCGGCCCCCTGGATGTTACTCTCAGTGGCCTCAAAGCAGGTGCTTATTTTTTACTATTTTGGTTGCATAAAAACCAGGTGTACTGCCAAACATCCTGTAAACTACCAGCCCACATAGTAGCTACCCACTAGCAGAGCACAGCTCTTGTTTGGCACCCAGAGGGACTTTTTTATGCTTGTGTTGCTCCCCAACTCTTTTTACATTTGTATGTAGCTTATGGGTAAAAAACAGTTGAGGACCCCTGTTCTAACAGTATAAATTGGGTAATTTATCAGTTTTTCGGGAAGCTCCCATTCTTATGAAAGCCTGTAAATGGAAAAATGCAATCTCATTAATTTGATGGAACCTGAGCTCATGAAATCAAATTGTTTTTAATTCATTGGTATAAATGACAAAATAAAATAGCTGGAATGTAAATACACCTCCCATTAACTTATTAACGGAAACCTGTCACATGTTCATTGCTGAAGTTGTTTGTTTATATTTTTGAAAATGTTTAGATTATTAAATATTGAAAACTCTAGATTGGGAAGCTAAACTGAGAATATGGTTCTTCTCAGTTTCTCATATAGTTTTGTGGCTGAACTTCCACTGACTCAGAAACAAATAAAGCACATGCATATCAGATTCACACACAGGAACATCTCATGTTTTGTGGTTGAACTTCAACATTATCATAGCTATGGAGTCTCATAGAGACACATCTTCACACAGATACACCTATGTATATTTGGAATAATTGCAGGATCTTTAATATTGTGGTGGATACCTTGCAGTCTGCCACTAACTCTGTGAGTAAGGCCATACCTTGATGCAGATCCGGACTGAGAAGGCCCGGACTGAGAATTCAAATTGGCCCTGACATTTCAGGTACACAGAGGCCCAATCAGCCCACGCAGAGGCCCAAACAGCCCCCAACCAGCCCACTAAATACTGACTTTCTATGGCACCTTATAGCAGCCCATCTGGCATTTGCCAGAACCCACAAATTACCAGTTTGGGCCTGCCTTGATGATGGGAACTGCACACAGATTGCCACTCTTCCAAAGCAACTCAAGCTGGATATACTTATAAATAGTGGTATTTAGTGGTGATTTGTACAGGTCAATTTATCCTGACGCAATACCACAAAATGTGGCAGCATTTATGGTATTACACATTTATCAGAACATTTACTTTGACCAGTTTGATCAAAATGGGGTGGTTAATCAGTAGCAAAACTAAATTCTAACACTCCACTGATTCATTATGCCAGGAAAAAAAGAAAAGGAATGGTTACCCTCATTATCTCTTTGAAAAAGCACAGACAAATGATCAATCAGCTCCTAAGTATGTATAGCCTATGCGCTGCTTTTGGAAATGTCTTTGTTATTTCTATAAGTGAAAACGCATATGAATCTTTGAACTGCAGTAAAGCTAAGAAATATTCAGCAAATTCAGGATCGAGACAGAAGTGAAAACATAAAGAAAACAGCCTTCCTACAGGGTTTCATTTATTCCAAGTTTCTGTTCTGTACAAGAACAAGCATTATGATACCCACTGCATTTTTCCCATATTTCTTAGTATAAGCAAGTACCAACTGGTTCAGTTATTGCATATTTTAGGGCAGTGCGATGGCACCAGTAACTCAGTATCTTCCCCAAGAATCTGTAGAATTTCTTTTAGAATATAATTCTTTGAAAACTGTGCACCAAAAAGTACAATACAAGTGAATCCATTTTTATTACTGACATATAATAGTCCATTAAATTTACTATTTAAAAGACGTACTATTTAAAAGACATCTAGTAGGTTTATGGTATGAAGATCCAAATTACAGAAATATCAGTTATCCAGACAAGCCCAGATCCTGAGTAGTAGTGTCAATAGGAGCAGCAGACTTGCGCCCAGGGAATCAGATGGCTGGACGTAACACAACCCCCATTCATCAGATTGTGTCTGTTTTGACACACTGTGGGTAATTTATCAACACTGGGCAAATTTGCCCATGAGCATTAACCCATGACAAACAATTAGATTGCTGCATTCATTGTTTTACTTGCAGCTGGCTTCAAAAAGCTAAACAATGATTGGTTGCTATAATTAACTGTCCATGAGCAAATTTGTCCAGTGTTGATAATTAGCAACTCTATGCCACTAGACGCAATTTGGAGTGTGTTCAAGAACACTCTTCTGCTTTATGGGTAAAAAACATGGCAATTTGATTCCACAATTGCTCTTTGCACACTTCACTTGCTTTCAGCATCAATACAGGCGTGGTATCTGTTATCCAGAATGCTGGTGACCTGGGGTTTTCTGGATAAGGGATATGTCCGTACTTTGGATCTCCATACCTTAGGTCTACTAAAACATAATATAAACCCAATAGGATTGTTTTGCATCCAATAATGGTTAATTATATCTTGTTATGATCAAGTACAAGCTACTGTTTTATTATTACAGAGAAAAAAGGTAATATTTTTTAATAAAATGTGATTATTTGATTAAATTGGGATTCTATTCTACCTATTTCTTAATAACAGGTATCTGGATAGTAGATCCTATACCTGTACTTCCAAGTATGATTCTTAAATGTATTATAACTTAGATTTCTTAAAGGGCACCTATTATAAGAGAAGGATTTCCCCTTGTGGAGCTGCAGACTAAAAGTGGCCATACACTGGCAGATAGACAGATTTGGCAGCTTATCTGCCAGTGTATGGGACTTCTGACGGGTCTCCCTGATCAGTATCTGGCCAAAATATAGATTGGGGAAGTGTGATTTTTTTTTGGTGATCAAGGACCACATTGGCTAGTTGACATGGTCCTCATCCCATCAGCGCCCTTTCTCTTCATTGTAATCCAATTGTTTGGCTGTTAGGCCCTAAGGCCAAATGTTTGGATTAACTCAATATAGCCTTACCATTGGTGAGTATATAAGGGGAAAGATGTGCTTGTTTGGAAACCTCGGCAAAGGTTCTTATTTTGTACAGCCACCTTAAGAGAGCCCACACTCCATGTTGGGAAAACAATACTATTTTTTTCCCAAAAAGTTCTTGAAACAAGTGCTGCGCTGCCCATACTGGAAGGGAACTCCCAGAGTGGACAGCCATATTTGCTGAAACACATGTGTTAGCTGGGACTATAATTCTTAAAGGAGAAACAAACCCGTAATTATAAAAATAAATCCTAACCCCTTAACGTTTTACTTACCCCTCCATGCAGATTCTGTCCAGTAGAGCTGACGGGTGCTATCTTCAGCTGCTTAATCTTCAGAATGAGACCGGCCCTTCAGCAACTATCATGAGTTTTGCAGCATGCGCCGTTGTCGTGAAACACCGGCATCATTCCGAAGATTACAGAAGAGAGGAAGATGGCTGCCGTGAAATTCGCTGCACAGAATCTGCAGGGGTAAGTAAAGAGTTAGGGGCATTTGCCCGGGGGGCAGCTAAGGTGGGGGGGGGTCTATGTAGGTTTTTTTTCTGTATTACGGGTTTGTTTTCCTTTAAAGCCCCAACATGGCTCCCGCACTGGGATCCTCCATCCTGGTGTGGGTGGTATATTGCTGCTATGGAAATATTTTGGGAAAATAATTATAATAGTTGGGGAAATAACCCCAAACCCCAAGAGTGTGGGTAGGGTTGCCACCTTTTCAGGAAAAAAAATACCAGCCTCCTATATATTTAGCTTTTTTCCCTATTAATAACATTGGGATCAAACATCATTTTTACCAGCCAAGTAGTAACCCTAAGTGTGGGCCCTATTAGCCACACCTCCAGTGGGGGAAACAGTTTTCCTATGATGGGTGTCTTTTAATTCATAGCCAGTAATGAACAGCATTTAAAAACAACCACTTACTATGCTTCTATGTGCCACCACTTTGACAACTGATTGGCAGCTTCAAGCTAAAATTTGTAAAACAAGGGGAAGCAGAAACAGATACCCAATCTCCCCACCCTGCTGTTACTTATGTAAATGAGACACAGTTTTTCAGCTGTTTATGTGTATACAAGGTAAAAAAAAGCAGAGAGAGGGGATTGTTGCATTGTTTTTACTTCAGCATTTCGCATTTCATTTGACAACAAGGGTGTTGCTAGGTTTCCAGAGAAATCTGGGCCACGAGCCTGTAACCAAGCGCGTTAATATTCCGTTCCAAATATATGTAATGCGATGCACAAACATTGTTAATTGTTGTCAAAGGGTTTTTTAGTCCACAAAAATGAGCTTGTCATTCTTACGTTAGGCAAAGCAATCTGTGCATTTTTAAGTAACTGCAAAGTCCAATCAATCAAAACAAGGAGGACAACAAGTAATTCTGGGCAGAGCTGCAGAATAGTCAGCATTTTGTAAATGTATGTAATAACTGTCATTTTAAAGCCAAAAATAGCTTCTAAGGCTGATGGCAAAAAAAGCTAATTTCTCATTTGAAGTTTCGTACACACCAATGGAGAAACAAAACAATCCATTCCTGTCCCAGCTTCACTATGCACTGACTTGCAGGTCATGAATTGTATGCAGGACTGGACTGAGAATTAAAATAGGCCCTGGCATTTCAGGTACACAAGAGGCCCATCAGCCCACACAGAGGCCCAAACAGCCCCCACCAGCCCACTAAATACTGACTTTCTATGGGACCTTATAGCAGCCCCTCTGGCATTTGCCCTAACCCACAAATGGCCAGTCCGGGCCTGATTGTATGGATGTACCATATCTGAAGGAGGCTATGGTAAGTCATACTTTATAGTAGCTCCTAAGTGTAAATTCATTTTTTTTAGATTCAAATACGCACATTATTAACCTTTTACAATACCACACGCTATTTAAGAAACTAGAAGAATAAGCTTAATCACTAATCTTCAAAACCTGGGACTTTTACATGAAATTAGGGAAGTTAGCCAATTCCTGTATGTATTATGATCATGCATTGCTGTACAAGGCCTAAAAATCTACTACTATCATTTTGTTTGAACAAAGAGCTCTGTGAAAAAACAGTCTGAGATGAGAACATTACATGTTTCAGATGTTGCGGAAAAAAACACATTTTCAAACATCCTTCAATTTAAAGTAGCTCAAAAACTATATTATTTTCTTCCTGCTATTGCCTTTTTTTGTCTTAAAGCATAAATTGCTTCCAGCTTAATCATTAGTCATTATTCATGTCTGGTTCTGTAGTCTGCAACCTCTGTTAAATTGTGACTGGCCGCTTTCATAAAGCATTATTGAAGTCCTGTTTCCAATTCCATTTCTGTTGTTTCTACCTGTATATCTGACCATTCAGCTGTACACATGAAAAGAAACAAGGTTCCCAATTAACATCTTAAAGGGATACTGTCATGGGAAAACATGTTTTTTCAGAATGCATCAGTTAAAAGTGTTGCTCCAGTAAACTTCTGCACTGAAATCCATTTCTCAAAAGAGCAAACAGATTTT
>CM044432.1:123703633-123726414 GCA_024363595.1 Xenopus borealis | reverse complement strand
AGTGCATCACTATTTACTGCTCTCTACTGCACTTTATATGCAGGAGCAGCCAGTGCATCATTATTTACTGTGCTCTCTCTCTGGCACTTTATTTCAGTTCAGCTTTTCTTTGATATATATGAGGTAGATGTTTGATGAGATCTATAGGGCAGAACTACACACAAGACTTTGCAGCATCAAGTTGGATCAGACAAGAACAAGGTAAAGTAATAGGAAGTTGGACAGTTTCACAGGGTTGATCCATTGCAACACGACTGTCGGATGAAAATGCTGCAAGTTGCATCTTCATCCGACATTCGTGTTGCGTTGTATCAACCTTGCGACACCTTCCGACTTCCTGTTACTTTATGTGAATTAGAGATATGCACAGCTTCATATTGAAAAACATTTATTTGTGCATTTTAACCGTAATCAAATTTTACATTAGTACATCCAAAAAACACCATAGTGCAGTGTCAACCCCCCCGGTCTGCGTACCTTGTCTTAGCCACTCCCTCTTGACACGTTTCTTCGCCCGATACCGCAAAACGCATCAGGAAGGAGTGGCTAAGACAAGGTAGGCAGACCTGGGGGGGGGGGGGATGACACTGCACTGTGGTGTTTTTTGGATGTATTAATGTGTTAAAATGCACAGATAAATGTTTTTCAGTATGAAGCTGTGCATATCTCTTTAATTCACATAAAGTAATAGAAATGGACCTGTGCATGGCTTACACTGTGGAGATAGCCGTTTGCCCCATCATTACTTTCCCTTGTTCCTGTTGGATTCGACTTGACACGGGCATTATGTTGGCCAGCATCGGATCTGACAGAAACGCTGCAAAGTCTTCCGCGTAGTTCTGCCATTAATGAGAAAGGAGGTTCCTGTCCAGCATACGTGTGTAGATAATTAGAAAGGGGGAATGAAAGAAAGAAGAGTAAAATGCACTTACCTGTAAATATTTTGTATGCCATGTTCATGTTTTGAAAGCATCACTGCAAATACAAATGGATGTCATTATACTGCAGTTGTTTGTGTTCGATCACCAAAAGGTTGACCTGTAATCTTGAGGCAAATACTCTTAGCAAAAGAATGGTGTACACAAACTATCCTGCCAGCTATTGTCTCACAGGTTATTTATTAATTAAGCAGGATAACATCTTCAGGATTTACGATTTCTCCAAATTATTGTAGCTGTGTAATTGGCATATTACTGTATATACCAACCTTGAGGTGTACGATATCGGGCTGATAAAATAGTGGGCCCAATGATCAGATCATAATGTTTGGCATACGGGCGGTCGGATTGCAGGAACGCATCAATGAATAGATACGGTCCAACAGGATTTATAGCCCTGCCCGATCGACATCTGCCCGACTTTTGGCCAGATATGAATTGGGGAAACACAACGGAGGGCCCCACTCTGTCAGCAGCTTTTATTGGCCCTTGTATGGCCACCTTTAGGGCTAATCCACATGGCAAGATTCAGGGAGATTTGTCACCTGGCGATTTATTGCCGCTTGTTTGCGCTGCCTCGTGAGGCAATTTCAAGTGACTTACAAAAACGCAGCGTCGCGTGTGAATAGGGACAGGCAACTTTAGATTTCAGCGGGCGCGAGACACGGGCAAGCGATTCAGGGAGATTAGTCGCCCCCAAAGAAGTGGCAATTAGTCGCCAGGCGACAAATCTTCCTGAATCTTGCCGTGTGGAAAAAATGTTATTCTCACAGATTTTAATGAGCTGGCCCTTTTTACTTCCCATATTGATTTTGTTTTTATATGTGATTTATATGTTTTATATACAGTATACACCCTTCTTTTTTGTGGAATAAGTTGGTGCTTTAAACATGTATCTCAATTATAATTAATAATAATAATGATCCTTGTGTAATTTACACTATAAAACTAAATATTTTGTATGGCTTATTCCCTGTGGGCTATTTTTCATTTCCAGACTCGTCAGCTTTGAAGTGCTATAGCACACGAAATTGAACATGGCTGAGTTACTTGTCATGTAAAATGTGCATCACTGTGCAGAGAAAGTGAATGCAAATGAATAAAATGAAATGCACATTACTAGGCAGGAGGTTATTACTTCTATTTAATGTATTTATGGCGGAATTTCACTCTAGAGGACTGTAGCAACCTCTAACTTTACTCTTTGATAAATATACCCCTGTTCGTATTAAGCAGAGACAGTTTTCAGTATTGTCTACAGTAGTATATTTTTGGCATTTTGTAGTCACAAGTAGTTGCTAGTAGTTCTGTGTGTCCTCGCTCTTAGGTGTTGTATAAAATCTAGTCCTGGGTTTGATTCCAGCCAGGGCTGTATCTACAATGAGTTTGTAAAGGCTCCCCATGCTTGTTTGGGTTTCCTACAGATACCTCCGCACTCCAGAAACACATACCTCCCAACTGTCCCGTTTTTGAGGGACAGTTCCTCTTTTGACAGCTCAACCCTGCAGTCCCTCATTTGTACTGGAAAGTCCCATTTTTCTCTGCACTGAACAGCCAGAAAAATAAACAAAGTTTCTAACTTAATTGGCTTTTGGCAGAGAGCCCAGAACAGTCACAGCAGAAGATAAGATACTTTTGTAACAATTTCTATACAAGCAAATAAGTAATTGTAACAATATAACAGGTCCCTTGAGAAAAGTTAGTCTCACAGCTTAAAGGAGAAGTCCATCCTCCCGGCGCAAAACCCCTCCCCTCCGTAGGCCTACCTCCCCCCCCCCCCTTCCCCAGGCAACCTCTTGGCGCAGGTCTTGTCCATGGAGTTTGCAGGTGCCATTTTCTCCCCAGCCGTCTTCTTCCCGGATATGTCGGCGCTTGGCCGCGCATGCATAGTAGGGGCATTTACTAGTTCAGTTCTACTGCACATGCACCGAAAGTAACAAAGTTTCAAATGGAAAACTTTGTGACTTTCGGCGCATACTTATTAGAGCTGAACCGGTAAATGCTCCTACTGCGCATGCGCCGCCAAACACCGATGGATCTGGGGAGAAGATGGCACCTGCAAACTCCATGGACAGGACCTGCGCCAAAGGGTAAGTAGAAAGTTAGGGGCATTTGCCCGGGGGTGGGAAGGTAGGTTGGGGAGGAGGGGTTTTGCAAGGGGAGAGTAGACTTCTCCTTTAAATGGTAATTCACCTTCATTAGGAAAACTGAAAAAAATAACACAGAAATATGTTCAAACTTTCGTAACCTGCCAGATTTTGTAAAATGCACATGGTAACTAGGGGGTTGGCCACAAAATGGACGTGGCAAACAAATCGTCCTTCTATGCATGCCGACTATTTTTGTCCCTCTTTTTATTTCCAAAATGTTGGGAGTTCTGTTCTTCTGGGCGACTAACTCCCCGAACTACCTTGGCATGTCTCCCCTTCAGCAATAATGAAAAGTCGCTTGCTCTAAGCACACACGGCGCTTAGTTTTCCCGAAGTTGCCTCACAAGGAAACTCCGGAAAACGAAGCGCCGCGTGTGCTTAGCGCAGACAACTTTACATTATAGCTGACGGGAAGACACGCAATGGCAGTTCATTGTGTCACTAGCCTTAGAATGCTAATGCATAGTGTAGGACTCTAGTACCTTGAGGGGCCTTGACGTGGCACGTGATCTTACATATTTTGGCCAAAGTGTGGTACTATCAATAAAACTGTAGCCTCACAGAAAAGGAGCTTTTTGGATGTGGAGGTCATTGAATCCACATTTGAAATATAATTCAAAACCATATTAAAAATCCAAGCCCAATTAAAAAATCAAGAATAGGTCATTCAATAACCTACTAAAAGCTCAGTTAAAAGTGAACCACGCCTTGAACTTGCCCATATGTTTCCATGTGTGTCAGTACCCTAAGTATGTAGTGCATTTAAAATCAGTCACTGTCTATATCATATCACCATTTAATTCAAAGGTGAACTACCCATTTAATTGTAAATGGTTCTTAGATTGTAAGCTCCACTGGGGCAGGCACAGACTTAAATGATTATTCTATAAAGCACTGTGAAAAATGCTGGCGGTATGTAAATGAAGGATGGTAACCAGCGACAGAAGGGTCAAATGCAAATGCTTTTCCTCCTTTCAGCATTAATAAATCCTTCACTAGTTGACTTATTATTGGAATAGGTAACTGTCATGTGGTGAAGTGTGAATGGTGGCTCATGAACCTGTCACTAAGTGGGAGATAAAGTTGTCTTATTGTGCTACATTTATTGGCACGGCGCTTGATTACCTCAACACAGTAACCCATAGCAATTTAACTATATCACCATAATACATGATGGAGATCAGAAACCAATTATACACACTTTTGCATTATTTGTTTTCTTTTCTGTGATCCGATCTAAATAATAATTGAAAACCTTTACTATTCAAATAAGGAAAACTTGTATGGGGAAATTTGAAAATGTATTTTTTCATTAAATCTGAAATCAATGACCGCGATGTAAAATAGATTCCATCTAAAGCAGAATTCTGACAGTCATAAGATTTCATATCAGCTGAATACAGTATTTTGGTCTATGCAGCAGGTCACTAAAGGCTCTCCCACGCAAGCATTTCTTTCAGTCCTGTGTTTTTCTGTGACCAGCAGCAAGAGGTTGCCTATACTAAAACATAAACTTGGTTAACTGCATTGTGAGAAGAGGAACAGATGCACCAATATGAACAGGATGAGTGTACACCTGGTGCCTGACATATATATATATATAACAAACAAGAAAAAGTTGTGCTCACCACTAATTTTAAAACCATTAGGCGGGGGTGCAATGAGGCTGTGACCACAAAATACATATAGACAAATGCAAGAGGTCCTCTGCACTCAACCCATTATCAATATATTTAAGACATTGAGACATTCTGTGCATACAGCTACTAAAAAATGCCTACCCTTTAAACAACAGGGATTGTTTGTCCATATATTGCAATATATTTAAGCTGGCTAACTACGTCAAAGTCATCCCATATCTGGCCAGTCCTACGCTCAATTTTCATCTGATTCATTAAGAATTCTATTGCTTCATTATACATTTTACAAAGGGACTAAGTTTTACCTGCAACTTACTTGCTGCTTTCAAAGTAACCATCCTTCCCAGCTATAGTCAGGTGATCCCACTGGTGTCTAATAAAAGGGCAACCATGATTGGGAGTTTTACTTTGAGAAAGGCTGGTGTAGCAGCCGAAACGTCAGTGTTCTACTGTTAATAAAGGAACTTTTTTTGACATAAGACCTGAGAGTGCTGCCTCTTACCGGGATCTGTATATATATATATATATATATATATATATATATCAACTCAACCAGTGAGTGCTGCCTTTTTCTTGTGTTGCTCTATATATATATATATATATAATAAAATATATACACACATTTATGATGGTGTTGGCTGGTCTTGCATGGGCCTTCTAAGTGCAGTATTTCAGATTCTCCACAGCATGAATAGACTGCGAAATGCTCGTTGGAACTTGCTCTGCTAGACAAAAAAACATTAGTAATTTGCTACTGTGTGTGTAAAATTGCAAGGGAAAGGCTAAAAATAATGCAGCTGTTGAATTTCCCAGAATATAGCCTTTTTAAACGCTTTTGTTTTAAAGTTGCTGTTTCCGGTTAAGCGAGCTTACCAATAAAAGCAATTCTGCGTGGGTAATTTGACCTTTCATTTATTTACTTATTTCAGCATCTTCATACAAAGATTTTTTTATTTAACAAGCAGTTTTACCGTAAAACCATCCTTAGAGGGTCATGCTCAAACATGAGTTTGCTGGTTATGTGCAACCTTGAGCTAAGTATTCTCCTAGCAAGGAACTTATAGCATCAAGTAGTTGCCTTTCATGTTTAAACGGATCAAATAAGTTAAAGCACACATTGAGCATTTCTCTGTCAAAATGATTGGTGAAGGCTATAATCACTGTGCATCATTTCCTATTGTTACCAACAGGAAATCATCTGTGGGGGTTTTAAATGTTGTTTGTATGACATTTTAATCCTGTTTTTGTTTGGTCTGTTTATTGGCTAAAGCTATGTTGGTAGTAATAAAGTGGGCCTTTTTACTGTACCTACCTGTGATCTGACCCCTTTTGTTGGAAGCAGTGTTTAAAGTTTTGGAATTGTATATAGTCATAATAAAGTATTCTGCTGTAAGAATAAAGACTAGTCCGTAGTTTCACTAGTGTGAAGTCCAGCTGAGCTAATTTTTTTTTTTTTCTTCCAGCTGAGCTAATTTAACCTTATTCTTTTAATGTTTTGTCCTTTGTCTGAATATTAGGATTGAGAAATGGTTGTCGTTTCTTTAATAAATAAAAGTAAAAGCCACAATGACGTAGGCTTAGTTTAGACTCAAACTTGAACCTTATCCTCTTTCATGTTAGCAGTAAAGCTGGCCATAGACCTTAAGATTTTTGAAAGATCCAATGGTTATCGTGAGACCACGATCGTCTCAAAACGATCGTTTAAATGTCCGATGTGTCCATCAACTAAAAAGACCATTTCAGGCGATATTGCCAGCAAAACTGAAACGTAGCTGCCTTCTTTGGCCCTGCAAACATAGGTAGATTGCATGGGGACCGATAAAGATTTTCTAAACTGGCCGATCTATTTTCCGAAAAATCGTGAGATGTACGATCGTTGGTATCCCACTAACCGCACGATAATTTGAAAGATTGGTCGGACTTCCCTAATGGAGGCCATACACTGGCTAAATAGGCAGATTATCGGCCCGTGTACGGGGCCCTCCGACGGGCTACTCCGATTGATATCTGGCCGAAAGTCGGCCAGATGTTGATCCAGCAGGATTAAAAATCCTGTCGGATCGCAGCCGCATCTGTCCGTTGATGCGGTCCCGCGATCCTACCGCCCGTATGCCCTGCGATCCGATCGTTGGGCCCTATGGCCCGCGATCGGATCAGCCCGATATCGCCCACCTCAAGGTGGGCATATTGGGGAGATATCCGCTCGTTTGGCCACCTTAAGATCGGTTGTTCTGCAGAGAAAGATCTTTGCGACTATGGAGACCTTTACAGACTTGGATGGCCAGTAAGGTGGTACATCAGCTTCCTAGCCAGTTTTTTTCTTTGTTCCCAAATGCAGACACAATCTTCATATTGCTTGTGTTGTATTATTTCAATCAACATGAAAAACACATTAGTGTATTAAGAGTCGTACCATAAGCTGAAGCGTCAAAGGTGTTTTGTGCTGACTGCACAGCCCTGGTTAAAGGACTGTCTGTAGTTTACTCTCCTGTTTTATTGCTGAAACCGTTGGAGTGTAATGTTGGACAGTGTTTTGGGGGGAAAATATTTTCATATTAAAAATAAACTTCAATTCCTCTGATTTTCTCCAAAAATCTTTATCTCTATAGCCCATCTGTCTATTTTGGTTGCGTGGTCCAGTCACAGTAAATTAATGGCATAGCAGTCAGGATGTGGCAATATTGCTGCTGTGTTTCAAGCTGAAAAGATCAACAAAGGAAAGACGAAGAACATCAAAGCGTGTTTAGCGTATGCATTTCCATATTCTAAGTAGTTTTATGGTATGTTGTGCCCCATTCATCCTTGAGTTATTGCGTGGCGCACACACAGGAATGTATTTTCTCAACAAACTTATCTCTTGGGTTCTTGTCATTTTTAACAGAATAACTAAGGTTCTGTGGAAAACTTTACCGAACAGTGATAGAAACATACAATGATTTATTTTTTATAAATGTTGCAATTTTCCTGACTATAAAATATTCTCCCTCTTATTTTCAACGCGTGTGCTGCTGCAATAAGTGGCTGCTTCCTGTGGCCTGCAAATCAGTGTTTTTGTCTTAATATCAACATATCTAAAAGGATTTAAATCTCTTTCACAAAGAGCCGCCGTCAGCATCGCACAATCCCAAGCCAAATCAACAGCTTTTAGCTTAATGACTTGATCTCTTCCTAATAACGTATTCCACTATGCTAGCAAACTGGTGTTTATTTTTAGAGTCCATACAGACACTGAATAATTACTGTACAGAATCAGGTTAGAAAGATGCACATATTTCAGCAGAAAACAGCATTAACTGAAATTGAAAGCACATTAAGACTGTTTTTAGTTTAGGACATTTTGTTACCCTCGAGAGTGTTGAGGCATTTTCCCACTAAGTCAGAATTTGTTTTACATGTGGTGATCCCCATTCTTTTTAGTTAAAGGAATAGTAGCTCCAAAAAATGAAAGTGGTTTATAGGAATGACAATATAATGTTCTGTTCCCCTGCAGCACTGCTTAAGAAACACAACTATAGTTTGTATAAACAAGCTTCTATGTAGCCATGGGGGCAGACATTCAAGCAGAGGACACACAATGGATAACAGATAAGTTCTGAAGAATCCCATTATATACTACAGTGCTCATCTGCTATCTGCTGTGCCTTTTCTACTTTTTCAGCTTTGAATGGCTTCCCCACATGGTTATACAACAGTTTTTATATAACTTTTAGAATTTCTGAAGCAAACACACCAGTTTTACCAGTGCAGCACAACAATAAATCATCTTTATGTTGCTTTCTTTGATGTTACTTTTCCTTTACAGCGTATTTTTGAAAGCTTTAATACCCGTGAGAGAGATGAACTCCCACAGTGAAAAGTCTATGGGGTAAATTTATCAAAGAGTGAAGTTCCGCCACTAGAGTGAAATTCCGCCACTCTCCATTAATTTCTATGGTATTTTGCAAGGTGTATTTATCAATGGGTGAAGTGAAAGTTCACCCTTTGATGAATACGCCTTTAAATATCCCATAGAAGTGGCGGAATTTCACTCTTAACTTCCCTCTTTGATAAATATACCCCTATATGTCTGCCCTATGCGTTCCATACTTCTGGTAAAACTGCTGCTTTTAGCAGTGATATTGATGCAATATGGCTATAGGGCCTATTTATAAAGTCATAGCAAAAAAAGAATAAAGTATTTTGATAATTAGAGGAATCCACCTCATCTGAATAGTAATGGATGTGAATGGCATCACTTTATTACTCATGAGAGTCATGGGGTAGATTATGGCTATAAAATTCTTATGTGGGTTTTTCTGGCTGAAACCTGTATGTGTGTGAAGTCCATGGGGTGGGTTGTGCATTTTTTTTATTTCCTGGTACACGCATGTACATTTTGTTAAATGAACATTTGTTAAAAACGAAGATCAATTATAATGTGTTTAACGGAAATATATGCATTTAACATCAAAAGGCTTGATCATTCATGAGACAAAAAAAACATTTTGTTTTACTTTCACTCAGTACAATGGTAGCAAGAGGAAAATGCCTTGATCTCACTATGACTCATAATGTGGTTCCTGTGTCTGATGGATTTTCCACTGGTATTTTCTCAGATAGAAATAAGATTTCTGGTATTAGTTGGGTGGTCCCAACAAGATGATGAACTGAAGCATTGGTGTAGAGAAACCTGGGCATAGAAATGAATTTATGGGGCAACACCTGTCTAATCCTAATTCTAATGAATCATGGGCAAAAACAGAGATTCTGGGCCATCACTGCAAAGTACATTCTGTGCAGTTGTTTTCAATTACTTTCCAATATTTATCGGAGACCCCCCCCCCTCCCAGAGCTGCTTTAGAAGGTGAAAAATGACACTTTACACTTCAATATTAGAAAAACGGTTACAAATAGAAAATAGACAGTAATTGGAAAGAGTCATTATTTCTGGTGATCTATCTGAAAACAACTAGTTGTTTGAAGGTGAGCAACCCCTTTAAGCAGCCGCTTAAGTCTCATTCCTTATCCTGGAATACACACCAATTTCTTTGCAATACTACAAAGGCAATTAGGTTTTTAATTTGCAGAATTTAAAATGTCCCTCCTGGCAAACCTAAAGTCTGCTGTATAGTGTTTCTTTAAAGGGATACTGTCATGGGAAAACATGTTTTTTTCAAAACGCATTAGTTAATAGTGCTGCTCCTATAGACTTCTGCACTAAATCCATTTCTCAAAAGAGCACACAGATTTTATATTCAATTTTGAAATCTGACATGGGGCTAGACATTTTGTCAGTTTCCAAGTTGCCCCAAGTCACGTGACTTGTGCCAGCACTGTAGGATGGAACTGCTTTCTGGCAGGCTGTTGTTTTTTCTTCTCAATGTAATTGAAGGAGTCACAGTGGGACATGGGTTTTACTATTGAGTAATGATGGGTGAATGCATCAGTATTAACTGATGCATTTAGAGAAAAAAAACATGTTTTCCCATAACAGTATCCCTTTAGTGAAAAGGCTGCTCTCTTTGAGAATGAAACAACTGTATATCCTCCATAAATAGCTGTTACTTTTATTACAGGAAACCCACACTCCTGAAAAATGAGGCCACATGAGTGATAGCCTTTTTTCATTGTTTTTTTTCCCTTTTACTAAAAAGTTTGTATTCTACTGATTCTTCAATTAATAATAAAAATATCCATCAGCTCCCTGGGCCATCCAATGGGTCCCAGTAAGAGATGCTATAGACCTCTAAAGCTCCCCATAGACGCAACGATCCTTCCCTGCCGAATGACCGATCTTAGGGAAGTCCAACCAATCTGTCAAATTATCGTGTGGTTAGTGGGATACCAATGATCATTCATCTTACGATTTTTCGTCCGACATCGGATGATGATGATTGATCGGCCAGGTTAGAAAATCTTTATCAGTCCCCATGCAATCTACCTATGTTTGCAGGGCAAGCAGGCTGCGATCCTTCAGTTTTGCTGGCAATATCGCCTGAAATGGTCTTTTTAGTTGGACACATCAGGCATTTAACCGATCGTTTTGGGACTATCGTGGTCTCACGATAACCATTGGATCTTTCAAAAATCTTTACGTCTATGGCCAGCTTAAGGACAGTACTGAAACCACAGCCCAGTGTATTACTGGCTTGATGAGATTTTCAGACTTGCTTGGGATTTAGCTGACCAGATATCAGATAGTCAGGTGATTAATTTGGCCCCATGTGTAGAGCAATAAGCTACAGCCGATGTGTGACCAGCCAGCTTGCAGAATTCACCTCTGTTCCAGGTGAGCTCAATAAAAAGTTTTTTTGTACTGCCAAAGCATTGTGCTTATTGTTTTGTATTATAAACACTTCAGTTTTGTTTACAGTCAAAGCGATTACCCTTCAGGTTATTGGAGGGGCAATTTCTATGTGTTTTGGTACCTGCCCACCTAACCGGATGTTGCCTGGATGTCAAAACCTTACTAATCTTGCTATGTGCCCTTTGTTTATGGGGAAGGCAGGACCTTGCTTATACAGAGTTCACTGTAAGGGTAGAAACAAACAACTCATTTATTAGTCTTATACACGAAGATTAAAAAAAGTTAATTATTGGCTCATTACATGGCCATGAATGAAAATGTCATAAAACTGGACATTTATTGTCAATAATGTTTATTTGTAGATGATACCAAATTTAAATACAAAATAAAGAACCAGTAAAATATTAACTGGTTCTGTTTTGTCGTCTGTAGCTGATTCTGAAAATGTGAAGACAAAACTCATTTGCTCTGGTTTGCAGGCTCGAATATCTTGCATGTGGCAAGGAAATCTAGTTACTCGTTTCAAGTATCACCCACAACCCCCCCCCCCCCCAAACTGGTACTTAAGCCTTTCGAGTGCTTTTCATTTATCAGTGTGCAGAAGAAAAGGCCATTTACACAGATATCTTTCTGTTAGTGGAATTGTGTGTCAACATTTGTATGCATGTTTTGCTGTCTTTAATTTTTTTTAGGCTTAAAAATATCAAGTTTATACTTCTCAGGACAGCTGTCCTGCTATTTCAGGTACTAATGTGTGCGTGTGTGTGTATACCTTTACACGGCAATTCAAAGTTTTTTTTTTAGTAAATATGGTCATATATTGATCATGTTCTAGTGCAAATGAGGTAGTAAGTAGCTAATACTTTCTTAGGCCCCGGACACGCATTCATAGTGTTTATGGCGTGGTCTGCACCGCGGTTTTTAAAAGAAAAAGAAAGCTGACCGCTGCTAGATATGCTAGTGGTTTAAGCTTAGGCAATGGCACAGTAACACTGACGATTACGTGGCAGTCAACACCATGGCGCAGAACGCACCGAAGATGCCATGAAAAGCCGCATGTGTGCCTTAGAAATAGCTGTAAGTAGTAGTGGTGCATCACATAGAGGTATCCATAAAATGTTTGGTGTGACATGGTTATCCTTTTTTCATTACCTGCTCTGAGTACCCTCCTGTTTTTGAGTACAAGATTGTAAACTGCAGGCAATTGGCTGTATTTATATTTATAAGCAGATTTGATGCAGATTCAGTTCAAATTTTTCCTAATTCACAACAATTAGGGGGGTTATTTACTAAACCTCAAATTTATCTGGTTGTACTTTTTGGGGCAATAACTGGATTTTTTTTTTCTTGAAAAAAAGAAAACTCCCAATTTTTCAAGATTTATTATACCCCAATGCTGCAATAAGCCTGAATCCAAAAATCCGTCATCTCAGACCCGTCGAGGTCCTGTATAAGTCAGTGGGAGAGGTGCCAAGCTAAATGTGAATATTTTGTGGTTTGCACAGTGTTTGCCCCGAAAATCTGAAAAATTCTGGGTTTTTGGCCAAAAACCTAAAATAAATTAGGGATTAAGGAAAGAAGTCAGAAAATTTGGACCATTTAGGTTCAGGAGAGGTGCCAAGCTAAATGTGAATATTTTGTGGTTTGCACAGTGTTTGCCCCGAAAATCTGAAAAATTCTGGGTTTTTGGCCAAAAACCTAAAATAGATTAGGGAAACAAGTCTGAAAATTTGGACCATTCAGGTTTTTGGGCAAGTTTATCTTTTTTTTATCCCTGAACTGATTAATTCTAGTTTATTTTTTTTAATAAATAAGGTCAAATCGTCTTTTGGTTGTGTTAATACCCTAATACCCTAAATGTAGTATTAATGTCTAATGGTGCAAATTTGCTTTTCCTAATTACGTCTGCTTCTATTAATTGGATTTTTTAATACAATTTAATGCATGTTGTTATTTTAACATTTTTGGGGGGCTGGTGCAATAGCTCATTAGATTCTATTTACCCTGGTGCCCCAGTAGTGGCCAGGAGTGTCAGAAACAGAGCCCCAGATCTTTGCTTTTATCCTTGCATGATCAAGTTGAGGCTTGCATTTTGACATGATAAAATAGTAATGACCTCATTTCCAGTGTGTCTAACCTTTCTCTTAGGAAAATATTTTGGCTTGAGAGTCCTATTAGTCTAGACAACAATTTAAAGCTGACAAGAGTGAATGGTGGCTAATAAATATTGCATTTATAATTGAGTAAGTCTAAGCAGAGTTGAAACGAAAGCTCAAATTGCCTTCATAACAAGTATGAAGTGCAATCCATCTTGTTTGTATTGCAGTAAATATGTATTTGATCTTTTTTTGCCACCTGCCATGTATTTTTTGCTCTCCACCAAATGCAAATTAAGTTTTAGAAACATTGTATTTTTTTCCGGCTGTTCAATGCAAGAAGATCAATGAGAAAGTCAGGATATTTAGGTAACAATTCGGGACTGCGGGTTGAGCTGGCAAAATTGGGACTGTCCTGTGAAAACCGGGACAGTTGAGAGGCATGCAATCACCCCTCCAGCCTTAAAAAGTTTAAAATCACTTGACAAACCCAGAGACTGTTCTGTTCATGTTAGGGCTTTTCAGTTGACAATTGCCCATGTATGTAACATAATAAGTACAATAAATCAGAGCTTAAAGGAACGGTAACATCAAAAAAATTCTTTAGAAAACAACGAAATAAAAACATCAAGACAAATTAAAATTTCAAATAGAAAAGCCTTTATTAAGAAATAACTTACAGAAACTCCACTTCCTGTCCTGTTCAGAAAAGGCGACATGGCGATCATCCATTCTGCTGGGCTCATTAATACATGCACTCCTGCCAGATTAACCCTATTGTGGCCGGTATGATTACCTCAATGATGCATTCAGTAATGTATAGGCTCTTACCCACATACTTATCAGTGGGAAGGATAAATGTAATCATAACTTATACTGCCCCCTCAAACGTATCATATAATGCGACTCCTGGCAGTCATGAAATAGACATTTTATGTGAGACAAAAGAGCAAAAAACAGTAATGGATACTATATAATTTGTGATGTCACAAATCCTTCAAGAAGATACAAAATATCCTATTGATTATTTAATAAAGACTGTTACAATACAAAAGGCTACTATTTGTTAATTAGTTACATGAATTGGATACAAAATAAAAGGATTGCAGCAACGGGCACTAGTGGAGCTATTATTTTCAGATGAATATGTTCATCATAATGCTCTCATTAAGCCCCATTGGACCCAGTGCATTCATTCGAAAAATCCACTCGTTCTCTTTGGATAATAATGCTGTTTCAAGATCCCAAGAGAAACTCTATGTAGGCATCTAGCTCTGAGGTTGATGCTGGAATTATTGTGAAATTCAAAGAAATGATGGCTAACCGGTGGCAATTTCCGGTTATTTCTTATACATCCTGGTGAGTTGTCAGTACTAGAAACATGTTCCATAATTCTTCTGCATATCATTGTTTAGTCTCAGAAACAGCATTTTTTATGTCAAATTTTCTAGAGTATTAAGGTCCCATGGATGGGCCTGGCCACTGCATAATATAAATATTGTTGGTCTGGAACCAAGATGTTGCCCATTTACTGGTGTGTTTGGGTTTGTTGTCTTGTTTAAACACCCATTTCAAGAGCATTTCCTTTTCAGCATAAAGCAACATGATCTCTTCAAATATTTTGATGTATTGAAACTGATCCATGATTTCTGGTATGTGATAAATAGGCCCAACACCATAGTATGAGAAACATCTCCATATCATGATGCTTGTGCCACCATGCTTAATTGTCTTCACACTGTACTGTGGCTTGAATTCAGTGTTTGGGGGTCATCTGACAAACTGTCTGCGGTCTAATAATCTTGCTTTCATCGGACCACAAAAGGTTGTGCCATTTCTCTTTAGGCTAGTCAATGTGTTCTTTGGCAAATTGTAACCTCTTTAGCACGTCTTTTTTTCAATAATTGGACTTTTTGCCAATAGCTCGGCTTCACATAGTCGTCTTCTAATTGTTAATAGTTAATAATATTTTAATAATCTTTGATCTTCCTGGAGCTGATCATTGGCTGAGTCTTTGACATTTAGCTGTTCTTCTATCCATTCCAATGGTGGTTTACCTTTTTCTTCCATGTCTTTCAGGTTTTGGTTGTCATTTTAAAGCATTTGAGGCAGTTTAAGCCGAGCAACCTATAATTTTCGTGCACTTATTTATAAGTTTCCCCTCTCCAATAAACTTTTTAATCAAAGTATGCTCTTTTGGTTAGTGTCTGGAATGACCCATTTTACTCAGATTTTCAGAGAGAAATGCACTATAACCAGCATGCACAACATTTGTTGCCTTCCTTTGTTAAATAAGGGCTGTAATTGACACCTGTTTTTTCAAAGAATGAATGACCTCACTAACTGAAAGCCACACTGCTATTCTTTGGAACAAGCTATAATTATTTTGAACACTGCTTAACACTATTATATAGAAAAAGCCTCAATTAATGATTAGATTACACTGAATATGCAGCATTCAAGTCATAACTATTGGTTTTCTATTACTCTACTACACCAACTAGTAAATTGTTTTGTAGAAATATAATTACAACCAAAAGCAGTGATCGATCAGGTTAGTGATGTCAGACTGCTGTTATTCTTAACACAACTGTATGTATAAGTAACACAGTATCATGTTTTTGGTATTTTGACTAACTTTGTGATTGTGTGAGCACCATGGTAGCCAGTATGCTGGCAGAGCAAGAGTTTTTTGGAAGTTGGAAAGTATTAGACAAAACTATGTCAGTGTTGCCTTTATTTGTCCAAAGGCTGTTTGCCCTTTAGCAAATGTACTGCCAGAAATTAAAGGAAAACGATAACATGAAAGTGAATACTTGAGCAACAGATATCAAATTAAGGGACATATTAAAGAATCTTACCTACCTGGTGTATATATATATTTAAGTAAATATTGCTCTTTTACATCCCTTGCCTTGAACCACCATTTCGTGATGGTCTGTGTGCTGCCTCAGAGATCACCTGACCAGAAATATTTCAACTCTAACTGTAACAGGAAGAAGTGTGGAAGCAAAAGACACAACTCTGTCTGTTAATTGGCTCATGTGACCTAACTTTATAGTTTGTTTGGTATGTTTGTGTGCACCGTTGGATCCTAGGATCCCAGGAGGCTGTCCTTAATTTATAAAATGGCAGTTTTCTATTTATGATTACACAATGGCACATGCTACTAAAAAATTATATTATTTTGAAAATGGTTTATTTATATGAAGCAGGGTTTTACATATGAGTTGTTTTATGCAATATCTTTTTATAGAGACCTACATTGTTCGGGGGGTATAGTTTTCCTTTAAATAGCATCATTTAGGGTTGTTGTCAGGCAGTGGGGAAAATAGATAGAACCATAAGGCAGAGGTTACAAAAATGAAACTTACGTAAATGTGTTCATTGTGATTTAGCAAAAAAGGAAAAGTTGTGCTCACCACTAATTTTTAAAACCATTAGGTGGGGGTGCAATGAGGCTGTGACCACAAAATACATATAGATAAATTATCACTCAACCCATTATCAATATATTTAAGACATTGAGACATTTTATGCATACAGCTACTATAAATACCTTACCCTTTACAGGGATTGTTTGTACATATATTGCAATATATTTAAGCTGGCCAACTACGTCAATGTCATCCCATATCTGGCCAGTCTTACGCTCAATTTTCATCTGATTCATTAAAGGGATCCTGTCATGGGGAAAAAAAATTCAAAATGCATCAGTTAATAGTGCTGTTCCAGAAGAATTCTGTACTGAAATCCATTTCTCAAAAGAGCAAACAGATTTTTTTTTATATTTCATTTTGAAATCTGACATGGGGCTAGACATTTTGTCAATTTTCCAGCTGCCCCAAGTCATGTGGCTTGTGCTCTGATAAACTTCAATCGCTCTTTACTGCTGTACTGCAAGTTAGAATGATATCACTCCCTCCCTTTCCCCCACCCAGCAGTCTAACAAAAGAACAATGGGAAGGTAACCAGATAACAGCTCCCTAACACAAAATAACAGCTGCCTGGTAGCTCTAAGAACAGCACTCAATAGTAAAACCCATGACCCACTGCGTACTATTCAGTTACATTGAGAAGGAAAAACAACAGCCTGCCAGAAAGCAGTTCCCTCCTAAAGTGCTGGCAAAAGTCACATGGCCAGGGGCAGCTGGGAAATTGACAAAATGGCTAGCCCCATGTGAGATTTCAAAACTGAATATAAAAAAATCTGTTTGCTCTTTTGAGAAATGGATTTCGGTGCAGAAGTCTACTGGAGCAGCACTATTAACTGATGAGTTTAAAAAAAAAAAAAAAAAAAAAAAACATATTTTCCCATGACACTTTCCCTGTAAGAATTCAGTGACCAGCTTCAAGTTGTAGCCCCCACCCTTCCCAGCTACTGGTGTCTAATAAAAGGGCAACCCAGTTTGGGAGTTTTACTTTGAAAGCAGCAAGTAAGTTGCAGGTAAAACTTAGTCCCTTTGTAAAATGTATAATGAAGCAATAGAATTCTTAATGAATCAGATGAAAATTGAGTGTAGGACTGTGTTGTAAATGTGTATGTCCATTTTTCATGACTTATCAACCACATCTTTTTTTCATTTCTGGAGACCTCTACTACAGAAGAGCTACTTAAACTGCATTGTGGTTTTCTGAAGCTTAGGTCTTATATTACAAAGTTTAGTATAAGAAAAGATTGGGGGCTGAGTAATAGAAACCTTTACATACATCAAGGCAAAACACAAGGTTAAGTACAAGGTGTACAGCTCAAAAGGGAACTGAAAGCATAACTGAAATACTAATTGAATTACATCTGCAACATTTATTACATAAAACAACATTATTAGTCGTGAGTGAATTTTCTGCTCGTTTTTGCCTCAAAAAAAGACACCCATAGACTCCAATGGGTGAAAAATTTGTTGTACATCAAGAAAAAAAAAAGATTTTTCACCTATCAACTCCAATGCTTTTGGTGCAACCAGCCACTGGTTGGGGACCACTGGTATAGACATATAGGGATAAATAAATATGTTCCCGTTATTTGAGTGCTCCGCCTTCCTTCCACTAACTTTCTTAACTAGTCTGTTTTTCTTGAGTTTATTTGATTTCCCCTCCCGACTCTCTTCTTGGTCCTCCTTTTTTTTCTTCTACTGACAGGGAACAGAATCACAGGGAAAAGAGACCTTGACCTTGGTTGTGTTATAATGGTGACCAGCTAGTCTATGAGTGAGTCTCCATTAAAATACAGTGATTTGTGATTTAAATTGGTTGCTTGTAAGTGAAAATGTGACTGGTTGATCCCCTTAGATGTTTGTCATTGCTTAAAGGAGAACTAAAGCTTAAAGGGGCAGTTCACCTTTAAGTCAACTTTTAGTATGGTCTAGAATGGCCAGTTCTAAGCAACTTATCTAATGACCAGTTCTAAGATGTCATGTGATCCCATTGACTGACATTTGGGACAGTTTACTAGTTTGATTCACAAGCCAGCTTTATTTAGTCACAGTATTCTGGCTATGTGAATATGAAGGAGCCTCTGTTCTCTGACAGCGCCTTCATACAATAACAGGGCATCTCCTGTTGGTCATATTTGAAATACTATAGTTAAATTCCACAGCTTACTGGGAGCAGTCTGGGCATGAATGGTGGTCATTGGGAGCAGCATGAGTTGTAAACATTCTACAACAGTGAGCAACAGTGAGATTTGTTTTAAAGGAGCGTGTGGCCGTGGTAAACTGAAATATTTGTTGTCATTGCATGCCTGCCTGTGGAGATTGCTTCAGTATAAAAATGGGCATTTGCTGATAGATTCTAGGAAAGGTGTGTACTTTTGTTCAAATTGCACGTTTGAAAGTTGAGTGGACACATCGCCTATATCTGGCAACTTATTGGTCTAAGTGGGTCCTTCCCAATATCTGGTTAAAAAGCAGGTTTGAAAGTCCCACTTAGAGTTGCCATCTGTCTGGATTTCACCTGGACAGTCCCGCCCCTGATGTCACTGGCACTGCCTCCAACATCATCCGTTCAACCACCCTGTCTGTTTTCCAGCCCTAGAAAAGGTTGCAACCCTAATCCTACTGAATTGTTCAGTATAAAAATAAAAACTTTGTTAGACATCTCTGCAATATCAAGACTTGCTCAGTGTGGTCTGGACTTCAGTTGGGAGGTTAAGCTTAGGGATCGTCATAAATGATCAAAACCGCACAAGTCAAAGAATACCTGCCATAGAAGCCAATACAGCAAGACTGATTAATAATCAGAATATACAGACTGCACTGGGTCTGTGGATACAAATATCTACACGATCTCTGGCTGTTTTACAGGGAAACAGACAAAGCTACTCGAGTTCTGTTAAGTAAGGTGGGGGGTTCTCCCCTGCTCCCCCCCCTGCTGTTTGAAAGTAGGACTGTTTCCCTGCAGAGCAGTTAGGGACTGTCTGACAATTCCTATCCCCAGCAGTAAATGAAGGAAGAATTTCACTGCATACAGTCTGTGCCTTTTTAATGCTATGGCCAGATAATGCAGGCAATTTTGGATTCTACACAGGCGGAGAATCTGCTGCTCCCCTTGTCTTCTGAAGGCAGGGCTGATTTTGGTTCAAAGTGTTGCATTTCCTGCCTGCCTCCATTCAAGATTAGATCATGCTTCCAGGTGCAGGCAAAGCAGCAGCAGAGGAGTGGATTCTTGACCTGCGGAGAAACACAGGCCAGGATGCCCAATAATCTTGCCACAGACTTATAGTAATGGCATTTCAAGCCAAATTGCCTGTTTGTGGTTTTCCTCCTAGGGGAACCATTACTAACATATATGCAGCAGACCTTAAAGAGAAAAAAAATATATATTTATGGGATCCATTATCTGGAGACTTATTTAAAAAGCTCCATAGACTTCACAATTTAAAAAAATATATATATTTTTCTCTGTAATACACAGCACTTTGTACTTCATTCTAACTAAGATATAATTGATCCTCTTTAGGGGCAAAATAATCTTATTGGGTAAATGTTTTTTAGTAGACTTAAAGGGGTTGTTTACCAATTTTTAGTATGATGTGGGGGTGATATTCTGAGACAATTGCAGTTGGTTTTCATTTTTTTATTTGTATTTTTTTCGCTTTTTTCAGTAGCTCTCCAGTTTACAGTTTCAAGAATCTTGTTGCCAGGATCCAAATTACCTAGCTGCCATGCATTGTTTTGTATGAGATTGGAATATGAATAGGAGAGGGCCTGAATAAAATGATGAGTAATAAAAAAAAATAGCAATAACAATAAAAATGTAGCAATATAGAGCAATTGTTTATTGAAGGGATCAGTGACCCCCCATTTGCATATCTCACTACATTTTGGAAATAAAAAAAGAGGGACGAAAACGTCGTCGCACCACACCATTTTGTGGCCACACTCCCTAATTACCATGTTCATTTTACAATATTTGGCAGGTTATGAAAGTTTGAACATATTTCTGTTTTTTTTTTTTTTTTTCAGTTATTACAGTTTTGCTAATGAAGGGGAGTTGCCCTTTAAGCCTTGATTCTAACTAAGGGACCTGTTATCTTATATTGTTACAATTACTTATTTGCTAATTTACAAATTGTTGCAAAAGTATATTATCTTCTGATGTGACTGTTATGGGCTCTCTGCCAAAAGCCAATTAAGTTAGAAACTTTGTTTCTTTTTCTGGCTGTTCAGTGCAGAGAATACGGGACTCTCCAGTACAAAAGAGGGACTGCAGGTTGAGCTGTCAAAAGAGGGTCTGTCCCTCTAAAATGGCACAGTTGGGAGGTATGCTTTTGATAGCTGGAAAGAGACAGAAGAAATAATTTTAAACACTATAAAAAAGGAAAATGAAGCCCAATTGAAAAGTGGCTTAGAGTTAGCCGTTCTGTAACATACTAAAAGTTAACTTAAAGGTGAACCACCCCATTAAGGTATGGGGTCAAATTACAGAAGGATCCCGTATCCGGAAAGCTACAGGTCCTAAGTAATATGGTCATGACCGCTATAATGCATGTGCGAAGGGAGCACACTCCAGAACTGTTGGCAATAAAATGCAGTTTATCTTCTCCTGGGTGAAGGCACGGCTGTGAATGGGTATTTTCATCCTACTGTGCTATTGAGAAAGGACACCAAACAGGGACCAGACAGGATTTATCGATAGCTCCAATAAAGGTCTAATTTTTGGCTAATTGTTGACTATCCCTTTTATGCAAGATTGATAAAAGGGAAAGGAGTTGGCAGTACATTTGTTATATTAGACCCTGCCTTATCTGGTGGAATACCAGCTGGAAGGCAGTTGTGGGTATTTTATTACTGAAACCATGATGGGAGATATTTTTTTTTTTTAATGCTGTATTTTCCCTTTAAAATAGTACAAAAACAATCATCATTCCCGACATGATATGACCCCTTTCACTGGCATCATTTTGTGTTCTGATAACTGCCACTTTCTAAATATGACATGTCTGAGCAAAAAGCTTAGTCATTACCCCATGACACTGAATGGTCTCAGGTTCACCTCAGCATTAGCAAGTCTTAGCTGGTTAGTACTTGGAGTGTATGTTTTCTGCTGGCTAACCTGAAGTTAGGTAATAATTAATCATGCAGTGCCAAGCCCGTATCACATGATGCCTTATGTTGATCCAAGGAGGGGTGCCATTGTCTCCTGCTAGCACTGCTATAAAATTGCACTTCTAGTTTTGCTTTTATTATGCATAGAGCAGTGTATTGGCATCTGTTCCATGTCATGATATACTTGCATGTATATATATATATATATATATATATATATATATCAGGAAATGACCAGCAACATCAAGATAGTTATTTAGCAATATTGAGAAGGAGGACCAGCACCCACTGTGTTGTAAACGAAAGAGTGATTCTTTTATTTTCAGTGTAACTGCATCTGGATTGAGATGTGGGTGCTGGTCACTTTTTTTTTTTTACTCAAATACATGTTTCAAAGCAGATCCAGTATGAGACAATATGTCTGTACTCTTCTCTAATTGTATATACCGTATATAGGGGAGTGGTTTTACAGTTGGTAGATTCAGATCTGCAGATGTACGGAGATTAAATGTAAGTCCCCACTGAACTGTTGGTGGCACATCTCATCTTTACCCATATTTATTGTCATATTATTCTGTGTATTCCTTTAAAATGACACTGCTGTTAACTGCATTAAAGCTGAAAGGGAGAATCACTGTACCAGGGGGCTGCTACTGGCTCAGGGTGCATTGCTGTGACAGGCAGCCTCACATATTGTTTATTGTTAGTAATCCATGTATTATGCTTGAAAAGAAATCACGCTACATGCATGAAGTTTTATTGTGGTTTGGTTAATTGCATGATATAAAATATATGCATTTGTCCAGGAGTCTGTGTAGAAATGAGTACTTGTGTTTGGCATGTGTGGTGGGGTAAAATATAGCTATGCTGTAAAATGACTATTCTAAAAACAAAGAAGCATGTGTGTGCGTAAATTTTGTGTTATACATATGTGCCCTAGGTACCGGATCGCCACCTGTTCCTCCTTTTCCAGTTGACATGCCAGCATACTTGAAAATTCAGCAAATATTGCCATGCTTGGCACATGTCCTCCCTCAGGTGCCTAGCTAATCCATGTCATTGTGCTCAGGGACATATTTATATTTAAATTCCCATGGGTTTAGTTGGAACTGGGTGGGGGGGGGG
>CM044432.1:123666293-123681984 GCA_024363595.1 Xenopus borealis | reverse complement strand
AAATGCCTTACCCTTTAAACAACAGGGATTGTTTGTCCATATATTGCAATATATTTAACACATTTCATTGACAAGTAACATATGGCACTGTGCTGAGCCTTCTCAGGTTGAACAAACTGAATGATTTTACAATCCATACAGTAACCATTGGGAATGGTTTATTATATATTCCTAATACATGTGGAATGAGCAGTATGGTTTATTTAACAGAGAGGTTTACTCTGTCCAAGTTCTGCTTGGTAGTTTTATACTGTGTGTTTGTGTGTCTAAAAGAGACATCATGCAATCCAATGTCTGAATGTCATTAAAATATGCTTGTTTTCAGATTCCATATAGAAATGGTAAACAAACAAGGTAAATAAATGTCCTATTTGTGTTCAGGAACAGCACAAAAGATCATGGGTTGAATATAAGGCAGAAATTGTGGAATGCCTTGGGCTTGGGAAATTGGAGATTTCTTTTTCAATTATTCCTCTTTTAATTTAATGCAGCAATAGCCGATTTGGGTCCTTCAGACATTTAGCAGCTTATCTGGCTTTGTATGGGGCCTTCCGACGGGCCCACCCAACCAATATCTAGCCCATAAGATCGAGGACCACATGGGCTAATTGATTTGGTCATTGCTCTGGTCGTTACCCACTTTTGTGGCCCTAGGGTCAATAATTGGATTAAGCCTGATATTGGCCACTTTATCGGGCCATATCTGGGGAACAATCTGCTAAATCTCTCCAAATGAGTGGTTCTTATAGAGTATGGCCACCTTTACTCGAGTGCTAGATATTTGCTGGATACCTCTGTGAAAGACAATATGCTGGGAATATGGCTGAGGTTAGGCGTAACATGGGCAGATTTAAGATGCTGATTTGGGTCCTTTAGACCAATTAGACAGCTTATTTGCCAGTATATGGGGACCTCAGACTGGCTGCCCCAAAAACTTGCCAGATCTTGATCTAGATCGAGCTGCTTTGATTTTCCCGCCCAATCAAGGATGCGGTCCTCGTCCAGTCGGCTGGTATTCCGGTCATTGTAATCTGACCATTTGGCCCAATATCGCTGTCCTTTGATGGGCATATCGGGAAAAAGATCTGCTTATTTGGTGAGGTCATAGTGTATGGTCACTTAAATGAAAAATATACTCTGACTTTATCGTTGCAAATTCTCTCGGTGGAATGTTGCTGTCATAATACGCCATGGAAAAGTCGTGTGTGACAAAATTCGAAATCCATGAATGATTTTACATTGTGTCTGTTAAAAAAAAAAAAATTCTCTTGCTATGTAATGCATTCTGTTAACCACATCCTCTTCCTTTTTTTCTTTCAGATGCTGAAGCCTTGAACTCTAAAGCACATTACCCGACAAGGGTTTCTTCACATTTGCCTGATAATTTTGGCTTCCCGGAGCTAATGGCACGCACGTGCTAACAAAGTCTAATCTCTCAACTGCCGCATATCTGCTGGGGAAGCTGTCTCTTCATTCGGCAGATGAGAAGTGGAGTTGCAAGTTTCCTTTCAGAGAACAATGCTTCTTGGCATGGCTTTTAATGCTTACTGTGTGGTCTTGTGTATTGTACTTGGGGCTGCAGAATTTGGACCAGCACCGAGGATCACATGGCACCTTAAAGGTATTTATTTCTTGATAGCTGGCATAGAAATGCCAAATGTATTGTGGGAATACAGGTTTTTATTTTTTTGTCAAACTACATTATTATAATCTCCATTTTTTCTACATCCCTTAATGTATGGCAGTTAAAACCCATAAAATATACCAAGAGAAGCTGTAGCTTTCTGCATTTTTAATTTCTGCCCCACAAGCACAGAGTAGCACACAATTAAATGCTCTGAGCAGCATGAGGTAAATAAGCCATGTGCTTGTTGTTTCCATTGCATCACATGATAGAAAACATGAATACTGCAGTTTAGTTGTAGGATATATACAATGCCCTGTGTGGTTTCATTCCACACCCATATGTTGTATAAAAATTTCTGGCACTTGCCTTCTGAAATAAGTGCAACTTTTGCTACTTTAAAGGGAGTTGTACACCTTTAACTGTTAGGGAATGGAGAGTGCTATTCTGAGACTTCTTTTTTATTGTTTGCATTTTGTAAATTATTTATTTAGCTTTTTGTTCAGCAGCTCTCCAGTTTGGACTTTCAGCAGCAGTTTGTTTGCTACGGTTTAATTTAACTGAGCAGCTAGTGGTTTGAAAACGGGACAGGAATGTGAATAGAAGAGGACCTACATAGAAAGATGTCATGAAATGTGGCAATAACACTGAAGCTTCATGAAGGCTGCTGGGATCAGTGACCCCAATTTGAAAGGTGTATATGTTTAGAAGAGGAGGGCAAATTATTAAACAAATATTTAAAAAAAAGACCAATTGAAAATTTGCAAAATATGCCATGGTTTGACATTCTAAGGTTAACCTGGAGGTGAACTACCCCTTAAGGGCAATGGCATGGCTGTTGAATAAGGAAGTTAAGAATACGTTGTTTGTTTTATCTTCATAAAACATAAAAAATTGTATTTAAAATTAAATGTATGTATATTTTGGAAGACTTGTATGTGTCCCTCCTTATGTTCCCAGTTGCATGTATACCACCCAATGCCCTTGATCTACCCTAAACCCTTCCCTCTTCTGGGTAAATGATCCCTTTTCTCTCTGAAATAATAGAACAGTACTTAGTACTTGATCCTAGCTAAGCTGCATAAATCCATATTGATGGAATAGCTGGCTTTATTTGACGTTTAAAATCCAAATTATGGGCAGACTTCTTATCTGGAAAACCCCAGGGGGCAAATTCACTAAAGAGTGCAAATTCGCCAGCGACTGTTTCGCAGCCATCGCCAGGTGTAAATCCGCTGGGACAACCCTAATTCAAGTGCGAAGTTGTGCCAAGGGGGCTGAACCCTGGCAAATTTTCTCTAGCGCTACTTTGGCACAGCGAGCAAATCAAAGTGAAGCTGCGCTAGTGTTCAGTTCTTGTTCTCAGTTCTTGCGCTCAGGCTAATTTGCATAGAAATGGAGCTATTTATGTTACACGGTGCATTTTATACATTACATTTACACTGATAACTAGACATGCAAAGGGAACCTTAATCAATAGAGTTGTTTTAATGTCCTACACATAATCCCACTGTTAAATAATGTGCCATATGGTAGAAAATATATGGGGGAAACTGGGTATCCGAAAAAAATTTTTATGCCTTTTGCAGCCTTACATGCTGGAAAAAATTTAAAAAACTGTAGCGTTTTTTTTTTTGGACTTAAAACATATTCCACTCAAAAATGATGATATAAGTAACTGAAGATTGTTTTTGGGAAATTTGTGAATTTTCCTCATGAGCGTGTTTTTTATAGTCATTTTACAGCTGCACCCTTAGCTTATTCTATATAGGGACACCCACAGCCGTGCTAATTAAAGACTAACAAACGTAAGTGTCGCTGAGTAAGTGGCACCTTTGTGCAATAGTTTTACAACAGCCAGTGCTTTGAGTTGAATTTTAGTGTATAATAATTACATGACAGTGTTTTGAGTTGGCTCTTTTTTGTTGTGTTATCTCAAAGGCAAGCAACATTGTCTTTGTGCTGCTGCCGGGCATCTTGCTAGCAACAATTTGTTATTGACTGAAGGTATGCTAAATAGGACATTGATCTCTTTATCCATATCTGTGAGTCTCCCGGCATGTCCTTGGGTCTTACCTGCCAGCAGTCTGCCCATTGCTCTTGGACCTGAGTGCCAAGTGCAGTAGCAAGTACTCTGGCAAGCATAGAAAAGTGCCATAAAAATCTAGTGTGTATTATTTATTTATTTAACAAATTGGAAAGGAAGTAAATAAATAATCAACCATCACAACATCACGTGGCTGGACATTCCACAATCTCACTGTGAAGAACCACCTACACTGCTTCTTGAAAGTCCTTTTCCTCTAGTCTGAAGGGGTGGCTTCTGATGCAGTGATCCTCTTTATGGGTAAAAAGGTCCCCTGCTAAAATGTCTTCTAATTTTCCCTGAGAAAACAACCCCAACCTTGGCAGTCTACCCTCATAATTTAAATCTTCCAACCCACTAACCAGTTTAGTTGCACGTCTCTGCACTCTCTCCAGCTCATGTATATCCCTCTTAAGGACTGGAGTCCAGAAACTACACTGCATATTCCAGACTAGGCTTTATCAGGGACCTATAATGACACTGCCCAGAATTAGAAAACTTATCTACAAAAAACCCTAGATCTTTCTTGGTTAAGGAAACTCCCAACAAACTGCCATTTAGTGTATAACTTGCATTTATATTATTTTTGCCAAAGTGCATAACCTTGCATTTATCAACATTGAACCTCATTTTCCAGTTTGCTGCCCAGTTTCACAACTTAGACAAATCACTCTGCAAAGTGGCATCATCCTGCAAGGAACCTATAGCTCTGCACAATTTAGTATCATCTGCAAAAATAGAAACCATACTTTCAATGCCCACATCCAGGTCATTAATAAACAAGGTGAAAAGCAAGGGACCCAGTATAGAGCCCTGCGGTACCCCACTAACAACACTGGTCCAATTAGAAAATGTTCCATTTATCACCAGTCAATCTATTTTTTAGCCAGCTCCAGTTCTTTTATTCATTTACAACTGTATGTTCCAGACCAACATTTCTTAAAGGGATACTGTCAGGGGAAAACATGCCCCCCCCCCCCCCCCCCCCCCCCCCAGCGGACTTCTGCACTGAAATCCATTTTTCAAAAGGGAAGACTATTTATTTATTTTTTTTATATTTAATTTTGAAATCTGACATGGGGTCATATAGTGTCAGTTTCCCAAGTGCCCCCAGTGATGTGACTTGTGCGCTGATAAACTTCTGCCAACATTTACTGCTGCACTGAAAGTTGGAATTATATTTCATTTAACCAGTAACCTTCTGTGTGGCACTATACCAAATGCTTTATCAAAGTCTAAGTAAATTACACCCACTGCCTTCCCAGAATGTATGTTTGTATACACAAGCACGCTCTTGGAATACTTCCTTTAATGTTCTTAATTTAGCATGCATATTATGAGTATTCCCCTCTGGTTTCTAGAGAATATTGTTTAAACTTTGGCTGATACTAGCATATAATGAGGCAGTACCGGAAATTAAAGTTAACCTTTTGTGCCTAGTGTACCTCCATTTCTATTCCTTCTGTACCACTAATATAAATATACTAAACTATATAAGTGGTATCAAGCATCAAAACAATAAGGTGGGCTTTATCTTTTTTGGTTAATTGTACATGTATGGGATCCATTATCTGGAAACCCGTTATCCAGAAAGTTCTGAATTATGTCTCCCATAGACTCCATTTTATCCAAACAATCCAAATTTTAAAACAAATTTCCTTTTTCTCTATAATAATAATAAAACAGAACTTTGTGCTTGATCCAAACTACAATATAATTAATTTTAATTGTAAACAGAACCAGCCTATTGGGTTTGTTTAACGTTTACGTGATTTTCTAGTAAACAAGGAATGGAGATGCAAATTGCAGAAAGATCCGTTATCCGGAAAGTCCCAGGTCCCGAGCATTCTGGGTAACAGGCCCAAGACCTGTACTACTTTAACATGCCTATTGGGTTTATTTACTGTTTACATGATTTTCTAGTAAACAAGGTAAAGCCCCAGCTCCCAAGCATTCTGGATAACAGGTCCAATACCTTTACTACTTTAACATGCCTATTGAAATAGCATTAATGAATAATTTTAACAAATCAATTGTTGTTGTTTTTCCCCCCCAGAAATCAGTTTGATGCATTTCCATGTGGCGGGCATTTCCAATTATTCCACTTTATTGCTAAGTGAAGAAAAGGATGTTCTTTATGTTGGTGCCCGAGAAGCTATCTTTGCTGTCAGTTCACTGAATGTTGCAGAGAAGCTGCACGAGGTCAGTTGTGGGTGGCGGGGAGTCAGTGACACCAAAACAGAAAGGGATTTCAGATATAATCAATTGTTACTGAGCAATTAAAAAATAAAAAGTCTGTCTCAGAAAGGTCGATAGCATTTTTATAATTAGTTCATTATCAGCAGTGAGAGCTTGCATGCATGGTGCAACTATAGTTCCTACATTGAACAGAAGATATCATTGTGCTGTTACTAATTAACCATGTATTATACTGTATACCATAAAGTCTACAGTGCTGATAATGAAGCTTTACAGGTGCTATGGAAAACCAGCACTCATGGAACAATGGTTGTACATTTCTGTTGTAAAGTGAGCAAATAGCATGTACAATTGTTCTGCATATGTATACGGACTCTTTATTCTTTGTTTTTTTTTTTTTTTAATCCCTGCAGGTATATGTGTGCTGTGATAATTACATGGAAAAATCCAGCCAGTCATACATAAGCCATACACTTGTTAGGGAGCTTTAACTTGAGCCAAGTATAGCTTGACTGCTAAATATAGCATATTACAAGTTTTTTTTTATTTACTTTGATTGTATATTATTTATTATCTCATGTACATCTCCTTTCTTGTTATCTATACAGTGTAAGCTTTTTTTAACCAGGGTGCTGGCACCTATGCACTAGTGCCCTGCTATTTCTGTTTCTATTTACAGAATAATTGCTCAAGTGTTTCTGTGTAACTTCCTCTATCCCCCAGGCTTACTGGAAAGTCACTGACGAAAAAAATAACGAGTGTGCCTGGAAAGGCAAGTCAAAGCAGGTACTTTGATATGGAAATCGCTATTGTAACAGATTTTTGTTCTTTCTGTCCAAATGTAATATAGTTTATATTTTGGGAGCTGGTTTGTTAAAAAGTAAAGTGGAAACATTTTGCCTTAAAGGAATTGTTCAGTATAAAAGTAAAAACCGGGTAAATAAATAGGCTGTGCAAAATAAAAAATGTTTTCAATATAGTTAGTTAGGCAAAAATTTAATATATAAAGGCTGGAGTGACTGTAAGTCTAACGTAACAGAACAGAACACTACTTCTTGCTTTTCAGCTCTCTTTTGTTTACACTGACTGGTTACCCTGGTTACCAGGCAGTAACCAATCAATGACTTGAGGGAGGGCCACACAGGCCATAACTGTTGCTTTTGAATCTGACCTGAATACTGAGGATCAATGGAAAACTCACTGAACAGTTATGTCCCATGTGCCCCCCCCCTTCAAGTCGCTGACTAACTCAGATTTCGAGAGCTGAAAAGCAGGAAGTTGTGTTGTATTCGGTTATGTTAGACATCCAGTCACTTCAGCCTTTATACATTACATTTTTGGCTAACTAACTATATTAGAAACATTTTTTATTTTGCACAGTCTATCTATTTACCCAGTTTTTAATTTTACCCTGAGCTGTTCCTTTAAGTGGGTCCTCTACCCCAAAACTTGAATTGGGAACAGATAATTATTGCAAGTCTCTTTGGAGGTATGGATGCATTTTAAGTCTACTAAAAACATTTACATGGCCCGGATTTGTGGAAAGGCCACATAGGCCCGGGCCTAGGGCGGCAGGATTTTAGGGGGTGGCATGCTGCCTAACCACACCCACATTGGTCCAGAAACACTGGGGATACCCAGGAGATAAATAGTTTTTTACATTACCCGTGCACCAATCCCCATTGCTCTGGTCTTGATGATAAAAATCTTTGAATAAAGGGTATGGGGTGACAAGCGGCAGTGGGCCTAGGGGCACCCGCAATGTAAATACCGCCCTGAACATTAAAGCAACCAAATAGGATTGTTTTACCATCAGCATAGATTTATGCTAACGTAGTTAAGGAAAAGGTACTCTTGTGCCTTTTATAAATAAAGAATTGGTTTCCATATGTTGAGCTTTTGTAAATAAAAGGTTTTGAGATGGTAAATCTCATAATTTATATTTGACATGGTTTGCATTCATCTGAAAAATGCAGAACAGAAAAGAGTGTCTCTTGTACTAATAGTGTTCTGCTGTTACCTAAACATGGCTCTTACCAGGCAGTAACCAATCAGAGACTTGGGGGGGAGCACATGGGTCATAACTGTTGCTTTTGAATCTGAGCTGAATGCTGAGGATCAATTGCAATGTCCCATGTGGTTCCCCTGCAAGTCACTGACTCCGAATTAGAGAGCTGAAAAGCAGGTGTCCTGTTCTGTTATATTAGACACCCAGTCACTTCAGCCTTTATACTTTACATAACTATATTAGAAACATGTTTTATTTTCCACAGCCTATCTATTTACCCAGTCTTTATTTTTTACACAAAACTGTTCCTTTAAAGTTTCAAAATTGTTACCGAATCCAAACAACCCCCTTGATTTCAGTCTACACAGGAATAAGAAACTATTGAAACCTGATGTACATACATTCTATGTGTTTGTGAGCTCAGATGGCTGTAAGAGCTGTCCACTGGCAGTCCCCAGCCAGAAAAAGTTGACAGTGCACTCAATGGGAGGTGGCAGGGGGGGAGGGGTTGTCCCATTTTGTTTTCTTTAATAAAAATGTTGTGTACAAGTGTTTGCTTTTCATGTAATACAGTCCAAAAGAATATATTTTCCCACTTTGGATTCTTAGAGTGAGGCTATGTCCCTATTTGCTTAGCCTATAGTAGAATGGCTAAAAAGCACAGTTTGTACATTTAATTAGACATATACCATGCTCATGTTTTGGACAGTGCATTGCTGACATATGTTTAATGTTCTATTGCAGACAGAGTGCCTCAACTACATTCGCGTGATCCAGCCTCTGAATGACAAGACTCTGTATGTCTGCGGAACCAATGCCTTCCAGCCTACCTGCGACTATCTGGTTGGTGACACAGATGTTTACCCTGCACAACTTCTCATTCTTTATGGGCTAATCAAACAATTACTCTCAGTTGGAGAGTGGAAGTAACACCTCTAGGATTCTCATGGGTAGCATAAGGCAGCAGGAACAGCAAAGGGATCCACAAATATCTCTGCAGTTATGCATCATGATAGCTGTGCTAATTGTGTATATCCCTCCAGAGGCCATTTATCTCCTCTGTGTGTATACAATAGACCCCTTTCAGCTTCCTTTCCTTCATTGAAGGCCTTCCCTAACATTTCAGTGCTTCATTACCAGATTGGCAGTGGGGTAATCAAAGCACAAAGCTGCCTTTTTTTATTGAATTTTCGAAATTCAGTTTCACGCTAATGAATATAAGAACCTCAGGCAAAAAAAAATATAGAATTTCTCTGAACTTGGGGTCATTATGCTACCAAAATGTTATGTGCTCCTTTGGTTAGTTTGTCATAGCTTGAAAGGAAATGCATTGGCTAGAATGAAATCTTTAACAAGTATATTCATGTGATGCCAATTAGGCAAACCAGTCATGTATTCCCCTACCTTTATGTATTCCTTATTAAATGTGTCCCAAATATCAGGGCACACAAGCTGATATTAACTTCCCAGTGACACATATAAGTTATTTCATAAATGCAGCTATTTCTGCATTGTTTGCTGGGGATTTGCTTACAGCTTCCAGTGTTCACAAGAGACACTTCAATATAGTGTGCATCATGAATATATATATATATCATTGGATGCTACCATTCTGACATCAGAGAATTTGAGTGCTACATCCATTTGTAATACAATGCCACCCTTAGGGGAAAGGAAACCTTAGACATCAGTGTGAACGTGGGTCTCTTTACAGAGTAAAGTGGGATCCATTTGCCAGGCAGCCACTAGAATATTACTAAAGTGTTTCAAGTACAGATATGAAGCCTGTGATTCCAGAATGCTTGGGGGTTTTCCCGGATAACTGATATTTTCATAATTTGGATCATCATACCTTAGGTTTACCAGAAAATCATATAAATGTTAAATAAACCCAAAAGGCTACTATTTTATTATTACAGAGAAAAGGGAAATCATTTTTTAAAAATATGATGGGAGTCTATGGGAGATGACCTTTCCATAATTCTGAGTTTTCTGGATAACGGGTTTCTGAATAACCTGTAATTGAATATTACAATGGGAAAAATATCACTCCTCCTTAGCACCGCATATAAATGAAATGCTCCCAGGCATGCTAGTTTTTATCATTCCTTGCAAAACGGTAAGGTCTTATTCAGATTTACAGAAGTTAACTGGTCAAAATGGCCATAGGCCTGAGAGTAATGGCACATGAAAAAACGGTTGCATTCCTCCAATGATTAAATGGGCAGTGATTTATAGTGTTTTGTCCTCTTTCCATGGAGGACGAGAAATCTCCTTGTGTACCAGGCAATAATGTGGTCTGTAGGTTGAGCTGTGACATGGACCAGTGTAACTACATTGGTTATAATTACCCTCATGTGTGTTGCTTTATTTATTTTTAGGACTTAACTGACTTTCAGTTGTTGGGTAAAAGTGAAGATGGTAAAGGCAGATGCCCCTTTGATCCTGCACAAAGCTACACTTCTGTCATGGTTGGTAAGTAAAACCTGTACCAGTGAATGTTTCTGGTGTAAAGCCTATCGGATGGATACAGATAAAAGCCTTTCTGACAGTGATCGTTTTGTGGCTCTTCCCCCTTTGGGGCTGGTGCAGACAGGGAGATTCGGGCAGTTTCTGTTGCCTGGCGCTTCTGCGAGGCGACAATCTCCCCGAACTGCCTTCTCCCTGTCCGCCGCCTGTTTAAGTCAAAAAGCGCCAGCGCCAATGCACACGCGGCACGGCGATATACGGAATCACACAAAGTTGCTTCGTGAGGAAACTTCGGGCGATTCCGGAAATCGCCACTCCGCATGTGCTTTGGCGCTGGCGCTTTTTGATTTAAACAGGGAGATGGCAGTTCGGGAGATTGTCGCCTCGCAGAAGAGACGACAGAATCTCCCCAAATCTCCCTGTCTGGACCCAGTGTTGACTTCCCAAATACAAACTTATTAAGGGGTTCAGGGACAGGGTGTTTCTAGAAACTTGTGCAGCAGAATGTCTAGTATAAGTAATTCTAAAACAACTGGACGTGCTGAGTTATCGTTGAAGATGTTTCACTACTCATCCGAGCAGCTTCTTCAGTTCAACTGTGGGAAGCTCTTGGTATATAAACTCTTCCACTAAACCAATAACAATGGCACATTGTAACTCTTCATAGAGGTGACATCTGAATTACTTGTACTAGATATACCATGACCTGGATGAATGAAAATCTTCATAGTCATTGCGCAACGGAAACTTCACTTTATTTTGAATAATCTTTAGCTTGTTTTTTATTAGTAGTTAATAACAGCAGGAGTGTGTGTATTATATACTATCATAAATACTGTTATGACTGTTGATAATATCTGGATTGTTTAGGTGCTATTTATTTCTGCTCCAAAATAAAACGTATCTCTTTCTTAAGACGGAGAACTTTATTCTGGGACCTCTTTTAATTTCCTGGGAAGCGAGCCTATTATATTTCGACACTCCCCTCAAAGTCAATTAAGAACAGAATATGCTGTGCCTTGGCTTAATGGTAAGTTACTAAAAATGAATGCAACTGGAGGATTCCATTTCAGAGTGATCTAATTAAAATGATAGAATGCATGTGCACTACCTTAGACTAGTGTCACGGGACATCTGGGCTAAGTTACGCCTCTGCTGCTGGAAATTTTGAGGGGAGGAGCAGCCATTGAATGAGCTTCTATGTGAGACCTCAGGCTATCCTTCATAACTTTAAGTACAGTAGAGAATATCTTGGATCTTAACTATTTGTATAGCTTGGGGGTAATATATATGGAAAGAAGCCAGATCCATGCCAAGGTAAAAACCAAGTACAGGTATGGGATTCATTATCCAGAAACCCATTATCCAGAAAGCTCTGAACTGGAAAGACTGTTGCATAGACTCCATAATAATCAAATAATCCACATTTTTCAAAATGATTTCCTTTTTTTCTGTAACAAAACAGCACCTTTTACTTGATCCAAACTAAAATATGATGAATCCTTATTTTAAGCAAAACCAGCCTATTGGGTTTATTTAATGTTTATATGATTTTCTAGTAAGCTTAAAGGGGAATAAACCCCCCATAGGCCCCCTCCCTCCTCCACCCCCCGGGCTATTTCTTCTAACCGATTCTTCTCTTCTTCCTTGATCTGGCTCCATCGGCAGCCCCTGCCTGGGGGTTTCATTCCCCTTTAAGGCCAGCTCCGTCGGCCAGCAGGACGCTGGTATTACTGCACATGAGCCGAAAATTCACGAAGTTCAATTGGTGAACTTTGTGCGAATGTGCAGTAGTACCAGCATCCTACTGCGCATGCGTGCCCATCACCGTCAGATCCAGGAAGAATCACTTAGAAGAGAAGATGGTCCCTGTGAGGGGGACCTGCATGAAGGAGTAAATAGGGACTTAGGGGCAATAGCCCGGGGGGGGGGGATGTGGGTTTGAGTTAGCACCTGGGGGTTTCATTTCCCTTTAAGGTAGGAAGATCCAAATTACGGAAAGATCCGTTATCCAGAAAAACCCAGATCCCATGCATTCTATATAGCCAATCCCATACCTGTATTAGGGTGGGTAGCATAACTGGTTATAGGAACAAACAGATAAATTATGAAGATAAATCTTGGTTATGAATACAATCTTGCTTCTAAGTTATAAAGGGGTTGTTCACCTTCAAATACTGTTTCCAGTTCAGTTGGTTTCAGATCAGAAGTAGTTCACCAGAAATGAAGACTTTTTCCAAATACTTTCCACTTTCTATTTGTTTTTCTAAAACTGAAGTATAAAGTTTAATTTCTCACTTTCTAAAGCAACTCTGGGGAGGTCCCAAACACTTTAAAGGGGAACCCTCGCTCCCCCCCGGGCTACCTCTCCCCAGGGGAGTCACTACTTACTCCACCGTGCAGGTCCCCTTGAGCCAGGTTCCCGGGCACCATCTTCTCCAGCGACGAACTTCGTGAACTTTCGGCGCATGCGCAGTAGTACAGACCGGCAAATGGGTCCTACAGCGCATACACCACAGAGCGCAGACGGAAGAAGACGTCGCTGGAGAAGATGGCGCCAAGGGACCTGCACGGAGGGGTAAGTAGCAACTTAGAGGCATTTGCCCTGAGGGAGAGGTAGGCCGGGGGGGGGGGACTGGGGGTTAGCGCGGGAGGGGTTGAATTCTCCTTTGACTGTTCTAAATTGATACATTTAGTTGATGCATTTGTTATCTTTGTCCCTGCTGAGCAGAACCCCTGAGTTTCATTTAGGGTAGTGGCAGACTGGGAGATTAGTCACCTAGCTACAAATCTTCTCTACTTCAGGTGACTAATAATTCCTGAAGTTGCCTGTGGAAACTTCTGGTGCATTGCACTAAGGGGACTGTGTACTAAGTAGTATTTCTCATGGCATCTCTTTTTTACTGTATGCAGAGCCAAGCTTTGTGTATGCTGATGTCATCAGAGCTCCTGCAAACAATCCAGAAGGAGATGATGATAAGGTGTATTTTTTCTTCACTGAAGTGTCCGTTGAATATGAATTTTTTAGTAAACTTCTAATTCCCAGAGTGGCCCGAGTGTGCAAGGTAAGAGACGGTTTGTGGCAATGCTTGTGTTATGATGTTACTAAGGCGTGGCGGGGCATTAATATATACAATAACTAAGCTATGCAAATCATATGCCTAAATAAACTATAATATCCATAACTTTTTTTATGGTGCAAGAACGCCAACAATTATGATCTTTTTTGCCTTCCTTTTCTATTGTGGGTAACTCCAGTATATGCAACTTGTGTCCACAGTAATATAGTAGAGATTTTATTATCTGGTAAATGCATACATTTTGCTAGTTTAGAGTGTCGGGCTAAAGAATGAGATCCAACTGATGTACATTCATGTGGACACTCTGCAGTTTTTCTCTGACTTTGTAAGATGTGGTTTCTAAGGAGCCCTGACAAGTTCAGTTGTAGTCAAGCAGGCATTCCTGGGTGTTGCAGTTATTTATACCCCTTGGCAAAGGCAAAGCAAAGTGTTTAGAGAGGATTAAGAAATATATCCACTCCAAGGGCAGTTTGTAGATAATATAGATCTCTTAAATTCATGTGTACATTTGGGGCTTTTCTTAATCCTCTTTAAAGGGGAACTAACACAAAACTGAATATTTAATATAAGCTTCATCATACTGAATAAGAAACTTTCTAAATACAATAAATTTTAAAAAATTACATAATTTCTGACATAATCAGGTTTATCTTCACTATTCCCCTTTCAGCATCTGTTTCCTCTCTTCATGCAGCAGTTGAATTTCAGATATTCATTGACATTTAGATCCATTATAGGTTATGGGGGCTTCCTTTCCTAGCAGATGTACAAACACAATCTAACTACCTTTTGCACAAATTCTGTATGTAGAGAGACAGGATTTCTGGTGATTTTAATAGAGTGAGCTCTAATACATCTTCTAGGTAAAAGGAGCCCCCCCCCCCCCATAAGATATATTGGATCTAACTGTCAATGAATATCTGACACCCAACGCCTGCATTAAGAGAGAATGAAGAAAAACAGATGCCGAGAGAGGGAGAGTGAAGATAAACTTGATTATTTCAGTAACAGTACAGAATTCCTTTTTTTATTATATTTAGATAACTTTTTATTTCAGTATGCTGAAGCTTATATTAAATGTTTGCAATTTTCCCCCCTATAAAAAAATCTCTAGCTATGCCTTTATTACCTGTCAGTTTCTGCATTTGTGGATCTCCAGTAAGAGAAATGCATATTTTTCTAGTTCTATGAATTTTTTAATTATTTATTTTTTGCGGCATGCATGTGCCTTTGACTGAAACCTTTACAGCAATTAGCCTGCAGGTCTCTGGAGATATTTTCCTTACTGTACATTAGAACTGGAAGTACTGGACAGGTATACATTTTGTCATGCTGTGAGCTTTTGTTTTTGAGCCTTAGATATTTGCAAACGCTGAAAGATTATTGTAATCCTGCAAAACAATAAAGGTTTTGGGAAAAATATATCTGCTATTTAACAAGGGATCTTTAATGATTCCACAGAGTTTCATTTATTTGCTGATATGTAAATTTGCCTAACAGCTGATATGTTGCTTTCTGTACAACATTTCATCTGAGGGTTAGAATGAAACCCAAAACGCTAGTATTAAACACACAAAATGCCAGGTTTGCAGAGCAACAACTTGGACTTTTTCATTTTTAAGGACGATCTCTGTGTCAAAATCTATTTCTAATTATTGTTGTTGGGAAATTGCAACATTTAGCATAGCAAAAGATTGATGTAGAATGCAGTTCCTCCCAAAATACCTCATTTAAAAATATGGCAAAATTTGTTCTCACTGGTCATGTCCCAGAATTGCATTTGGATGTGATTAATTAGTAATCACTGCAACTGAGGATGATGGTGGGTTCTTATGAAGCGTTGGTTAGGAATTTGGGAGTTCGTCTTTGGATCTTCCTCCCAAAAATATTTGTTGCACCTGAGCAAATAGTCATCTAAATTGGTTGTTCATCTTTAAACTAACTTTTAGTATGATGTAAATGTTAATATTCTGAGACAATTTTGAAATTGGTTTTCATTTTTTATTATTTGTGGGTTTTTTTTTTTAGTTATTTGGCTTCTTAGTTGGCAACTCTCCAGATTGCTATTTCCGCATTACCCTAGCAGCCGTTCACTCATTTGAATAAAAGACTATGAATAGGAGATGACCTGAAAAGAAATGAGTAGAATAGAAAGTAGCAATAAGAATACATTTGTAGCTTTCCAGCACTTGTTTTTAGAAGGGGCTAGTCACCCCCCCCCCCCC
>CM044432.1:123627379-123666230 GCA_024363595.1 Xenopus borealis | reverse complement strand
TGAAAGCTCAACATGATCAGAAGAAAAGGGCAAAAACTATTAAAAAAAAAAAAATGAAGTCCATTTGAAATGTTACTTAAAATTGGGTATTCTATAACATACTAAAATTTAATTAAAAGGCAAGTCATCTCTTTAACAATGACTTATTACTGGCAGAATGGGAGTGTTGATATGGTCTGTGAAAGTACAGAAGAAAGAGACTCTGGACCTGTAATCTCACTGTATAAAAGAAACTAAAGAGCATATTGATAAATATCTGCATGTTCAGTTATTGAAAATGATTTTTGATAAATGGCAGTCTGACTGTACCTGTGAAATACCATTCATATTCTGTAACATTAGAAAACAGCTTCTCGTGCTTCTCAGCCACATATTTCTTTTAAGTGTTCTGCGCTTTGTCTTAACTGGTGTTGACAGGTGTAAATTCATAGTCTGCTGTCATCACTTGAATAAAATAAGCTCAGCTGCCTCCTTCTGTCAATCTTTGTTAATGGAAAGCTGTGGCCCCATTTTTCTAATTTCTGCAGTGATTTTTGGAGCGGGAAAGAAAAAAGTATGTTTGATACTCATTGAAATTGAAATAACTTTTATTTTAATATGAATTATAGTCTAAGGCAAATCGAAAATGCCGCCACCACATCCTATAAACTTAAATAGGAGACAGCTGACTGCCCAATCCTAGGACCTATCAGCCAGAGGATGTTCTAATTAATATGGCCAGTATTGTCAGGCGTTTGTAATTGAAGTGAGCCAGAACTGACAGTTTAGGGTAAAAGAAAATGTGCGACTGGCCCACAGATCCACGGCCAGCATCCGGAGAAACAAAGATACATGGTGCAGTTTTCAGGTCTCTGTTTTCCTGATGAATAATTGTTGCAGTAAACTTCAAGTTTTTGTTCCTCTGAAATATACATATTAGACATAGTCAAGGCTAAAGCTTCTATTAATCCTCAGCGTATTTATAACTTTGGGAAGCTTCAAACTGTCAACTATGGGATTCTTTTTTAAGGCAGTGGCAGGCTGCTAAAAGGAATAGCTCCAAGGAGGGCACAATTTGCAAAAGGGGTGAAGCTTGGGTCAGTTGGGGCTGGTTTGGGGGTAATAGGAGTAGGGTAAAGCAGGGGAAGAAGAGATCAGGGGCACAAACCCAGAGCCACATTCAACATTAATTCACAAATGGTTTTAGGGAATCTAAATCCACTGAACCCTCTAGTTCAACAGGTTTTCCAAAAACTTAATTATAAATGCATGCAATATCATTGATGGGAATGCTGTTAAATTACATATTTTTTGTCTTCATGATCTAGCATTATAATCAGGGATGAGGGAGAACATAATGATTTAGTTTTAGTACTTCGGAAAACTGTTTAAAGGTTGCAGGAACAAAGAATATGGAGCCATATATAAAGAGATTAGATAGGATTCTCATTGGAGGATTATATTGCATTGGAATGTATTTTTATTGACCATTATAACCTTGATGTTGATGGACTGTAATTACCAGCCTGATATATGATACTGTGCTTGGAGTTGTGTCCAGTGACTGAGCGACAGTATTGAGGTCCCCCTTAAAGGGGTTGTTCACCTTTGAGATAACTTTTAGTATGATGTAGAGAGTGATATTCTGAGACAATTTGCAATTGGTTTTCATTTTTTATTGTTTGTAGTTTTATAGTTATTTAGCTTTTTATTCAGCAGCTCTCTAGTTTGCAGTGTCAGCAATTTGGTTTCTAGGTTACAAATTCTCCTAGCATCCCTGAATTGATTTGAATAAGAGACTGGAATATGAATAGGAGAGGGACTGAATAGAAGAAGTAATAAAAAGTAACAGTAACAATACATTTGTAGCCTTACAGAGCATTTGTTTTTAGATGGTGTCAGTGACCCCCATTTCAAAGCTGCAAAGAAACAGAAGAAAATTGCAAATTATTAAAAAACTATTAAAAATTAAATAATGAAGTCCAATTGAAAAGTTTCTTAGAATTGGCCCATCTACAATATACTAAAAGTTAACTTGAAGGGGAACCACCCCTTTAATGACTCGTGCTGTTTGGTACTATTTTCATTTCAGATACTAAATAGTAATTAGCAGTATGAATCCTCCCAATGTCTGGGACTTAAGTGACACTTCCCCTTAGTGAGCATAGAAAGATCTCATGCTGTTTTTGTGGTTTAGGATTCAGATGTCTCATGGCACATTTGTAGGCAAAATGTGATCTAGCCGTGTAACCCCAGTGGCTGACTCTAGCCCCACAAATTACAGGTCACTGCTACATGAACAAATTATGGGTCCCCAGAGGCCCCCAATCTATGCCCCCCTCAGTTGTGGGGTTTTCTTCCTCAATAGTTATACCAATGTTTAGAAGTAAGATGCCTTTTTTTAAGCATCTGAAATCTGTTGCCTGGCATCAAAATGAATGATTAGATGAATGTTTAAGTCATACCACTCCGTTAGATCTGGGATTAGGATCTGATTTTACCAAGCCTTTAATGGGTGGAATTATGTGCACATGATCATTACAGAGTAAACCCCCCCCCCCTCTACCAACACTTCTGAGTATAGCATTTAACTGACCAGTGTAAACTTTAAACACATTCTCTTGGGGGTGCCTAACTTTTGGCACTCCCAAGTGGGCTATGACTTTCCTTCTCCTTCAAGTTTTATGCAGCTCGTTGTTTGTTACAAAAACTGGGCTGACTCAAGTTATTTTTCTTCCTTCATTCTTGCCACAATTTAACCATACATCACCATCACTTCCCATGTTTAAAGTAAAGTATGCCTCTGTTTTCTGAACATAAAGTAAACATCTTCAAACTCAAAAGATAAAAAGGGGAACGGAAAAAAAAAAGAATATTTGCTACAACTCAAGTAAATTCTTGTTATATTCCCCAAACTACAGCAGAATGTGAACATTATTGTATTATTATGTTGTGCAGAAGTATACAGATATTTATATGGATAAATGCAATTATGTCTGATGAAATAAATGGAAACTTAATGGTCACATCCCTTCTTTACCTTTTCTTTGTAAAATGAAACTACCTCTAAAAACAAGTAACTTAAAAGGGCAACTACTCTGAAAAAGGTTAAGCTACAAATGTTCTGTTTTATAAATAGTATTATTGTAGCATCACAGGTACTTCAACCCCATGATTATTCAAAATCAATGCCTCTGAAGTGGAGACCTGTAGCTCCAGCCTTAAAGGGGTGGTTCACCTTCAAGCTAACTTTTAGTATATTGTAGAAGGGCCAATTCGAAGAAACTTTTCAATTGGTCTTCATTATTTATTTTTCATAGTTTTTTAATGATTTGCAATTTTCTTCTGTTTCTTTGCAGCTTTCAAATGGGGGTCACTGACACCATCTAAAAACAAATGCTCTGTAAGGCTACAAATGTATTGTTATTGCCACTTTTTATTACTTATCATTCTATTCAGTCCCTCTCCTATTCATATTCCAGTCTCTTATTCAAATCAATGCAGGGTTGCTAGGGTAATTTGTACCCTAGAAACCAAATTGCTGGCACTGCAAACTATATGAATAAAAAGCTAAATAACTATAAAACCACAAACAATAAAAAATGAAAAACAATTGCAAATTGTCTCAGAATATCACTCTCTACATTATACTAAAAGTTAACTCAAAGGTGAACAACCCCTTTAAGGTAATAAAATTATATGAACTGAAACATTCATGGTAGATACTGGTGGAAGATTGTGCATTCGTAACAGGTCTGCTCTGTGAAGGAATTAGGGATTTCCCTGGAAAAGTTTGCGTGGAACTGACCGTTATGGCTGAACTTAATTCCGCCGGATATTTGTCTGGTGACATGGTTCACACAGTGGATTCTTAAGTTGCACATTCAGGAAGCTGTCTGCATTGCATGCAACCTTTATTCTGTAAACTCACTGACTCTGTGTGATGCAATGCTTTGCTTCATATGGGTGACTTCCTTCAGCCTTGAGAGTCAGATAATGAAGAGGAAAAAAGAGGAAAATGAAAGGAATGCTATCATATGCAATTACCCCATTTAATAATAATAATACAAATTATCCTATGTTACACTATTTTTAAAATTGTTTTTTTTTTTAATTAACCAGCTCATGTATTTATATTTTTTCTAAGTATATAAAGTTATCTTTTGAAAATGGTAACTGCTGCATTTTTGAGCCATATATGATGACTGATATAGGCAGTCTGAGAATGAATACAAGTTTGGCCTGTGGAGGAAAATTTGCGAGTGTTTTCTCACCTGCCCTGAGTGTGACAAAATGTATGTGTGTTCAGAAAAAGGGTGTCCTAATTAATTAATTAATTAATTAGTTTGCTTGCTTGAAATTCTTTTTGGTTTGGAAGGAGGTTAAAGCTGTTTGTAAGTTTTGTAATGTTTGATTTTTAGCCAACCTAAATTTTAGTTTTAGTCTAACTAAAATTTTAGCCTGAGCAATTAAAAAGCAATTGAATTAATGAATCTGAAAGCAAAAGCTATTTTATATACTAGATCCACTATCCAAAGGCTTCTAATGAGCTTCTATCCACACAAGTATGCTGGGTAGTACGGAGAAACTAAATCTGCCAGGAATTTTCCCTTAATTGTAAAGAATTCATTATCTGGAATAAATGGGACCTTGGGGTGTTTTGGAGACAGGTTAACACTGCCAAATTCATACCTGAGTAGAAAGCTAATGCTTGCAGCTGACACAGAATGGTGCGTTTTATCTGCCCACTGATTCATCCGTAATCACCTTTTATGTAGCAGAAGAAGCACTAGGAGGGATTCGTAATTTGGAGGATTTCAAATTGTATAGGTTTCTGCAGCTGAAACAGCCTATAAACAATGAACTACCACAGAACGGAACCTTATACATTTATTATTGTGTACTATTCTGCCCTTTTGTCCGTTCAAAAGCAAAAGTGATGCACATATTTAACATTGACTGCCTGCAGACTGGGAATAAGTGAGAGTCGCTTTGTTTAATTATTTGGATTCGTAAAGGGATCAATTTTAGCTTTGAGCATTATAAAAATTCACTATAGGTTTCTGTCACATGACCAGGGGCAGCTGGGAAATTGACAAAATGGCTAGCCCCATGTCAGATTTCAAAACTGAATATAAACAAATCTGTTTGCTCTTTTGAGAAATGGATTTCAGTGCAGAAGTCTACTGGAGCAGCACTATTAACTGATGATTTTAAATAAAAAAAAAAAACATGTTTTCCCATGACAGTTTCCCTTTAATGATATGTATGTTTTTTTTTTTTTTTCAGGGGGACCAAGGTGGGCTAAGGACTTTGCAGAAGAAATGGACTTCATTCCTTAAAGCCAAGCTCCTATGTCATTCAGCAGAAAATAATTTGATTTTTAATGTTGTCAATGATGTCTTTATCCTGAAACACCCCGACTCAACAGAACCAAAGATCTATGGTGTCTTCACCTCTCACTTGTAAGTTATTTTTCCGAAGATCCCTAAACAATTTTGCCTTTTCTTTGCGTGCAGTAAATGACACAACTGAGAAGTAATCTGTCAGACATTCCCAACACATACTGGTATATTTACTGCCAGAAGTGACACAAGCATGTTCAGCTCATAAATAATAGTAGCAGTAGCAGCAATTTTACTGCCCATGTAAATCAAGGTTTGGGTGTGTTCACCTTTGAGATACTGTTTTGTATGATGTAGAGTTATATTCTCAGACAATCTGCATTTGGTTTTCATTTATTGTTATTTGTTGTTTTCAAGTTATTTAGCTTTTTATGCAGCAGCTCTCCAGTTAATTAATTACCCTAGCAACTATTCATTAATATGAAAATGAGACTGGAATATGAATACTAAAGGACCTGAATAAAAAGATAATTAGCAATAATAATAATACATTTGTAGCCTTACAGATGTTTTTAGATGGATTCAGTGACCCCCATTTAAAAGTTGGAAAGACTCAGGTGGGGGGGGGGAATAATGAAAAAAATAAAACTATACAAAATAAATAATGAAGACAGTTGAAAAGTTGCTTAGAATTGGCCCATCTGTGACATATTAAAAGTTAAAGGACCAGTAGCATCAAAAAATGAAATTATTTTAAAGTAATAAAAATATAATGCAATGTTGCCCTGCACTGGTAAAACTGCAGTGTTTGCTTCAGAAGCACTATTATTGTTTATATAAATAAGCTGTTGTGTAGCCATGGGATCAGCCATTCAAAGGAGAAAAGGCTCAAGTTACACAGCAGATAGCAGATAAGCTCTGTAGAACATAATGTTATCTGTTATCCATTACTTATCCTGTGCCATATAGCCATTTTTCAGTTTCCGCCATTGCTACTTAGCAGCTTGTTTCTGAAGCAAACAGATTCGTTTTAACAGTGCAGGGCAACACTACATGATATTTTCTTTACTTTAAAACACTTTCATTTTTTGGTGTTACTGTTCCTTTAACTAAAAGACAAACCACCCCTTTAGGATTATAGAAAGCAAGAACACAGCTCTAACACCAGGGTTGTCCATTTCTAGGACTTTAGGGCATGAACTAGTTATTGTCATTGCAAATGGATAAAGCAGCAAGGCGTCTGTAGCTGTCCCCGAAACTGTCAGTCACAAGATGTAGTTTGCTGTTGAAACAACTACAAGTAACATCCGGTCTCACTGTTTAGCTGCTGTTAACAGACATTTTCATTTTGTGTTGTTTTTCCACAGAAACAATGTTGGTTTATCTGCTGTGTGCGCTTACAGTGTGTCTACTGTGGAAGAGGTGTTTGCCAAAGGGAAATATATGCACAGTGCCACTGTGGAGCAGTCTAACACTAAGTGGGTGCGTTATAATAAAGAGGTCCCTAAGCCTCGACCTGGAGCTGTAAGTTGCCTTCTCCTAACACCTAAACAAAGTGATATCAGCAAGAGGATTAAGGGCAAGGCCAGACGGTGAGATTCGGGGGAGATCTGTCGCCTGGCGACTTATTGCCGCGACAAATCTCCCCGAATAGCTAGATAGCGCTGCGCACCCGCTAGGCGTAAAGTCGCCTGCGCTTGTTCACATGCAGCGGCGCGATTTTAAAAGTCGCTCAAAATTGCCTGGCGACTTTAAGCCTAGCGGGTGCGCGTCGCTAACTAGCTATTCGGGGAGATTCGTCGCGGCGATAAGTCACCAGGCGACAGATCTCCCCTGAATCACCCCGTCTGGCCTTGCCCTAAGGTGGTTTTCTTAGGAAAAGCTATCTGAACAAATTAGCACAGAAGACAGTAATGTCATATGGCAATTGCCCTAAGAGTTAAAATGAGTACATGGGCATTACTGGAAAGATAGAATAATATGTCATGGTAATGAGAGTCAGACCAGGGCTCCTCTTTTCTAAATATGCACTCGCCTATTGTATTATATCGCCATATTATTCTATGTGCTGTTCCAGGCTAGCAATTCGAATTGCTAGTCCCAATAGAGTCACATTATTTACTTTTACAGGTATGGGACCTGTTATCCAGAATGCTCAGTACGTGGGTTTTCCAGATAATGGATGTTTCTGTAATTTGGATCTTCATGTCTTATTTCTAATGTAAACATTAAATAAACCTTATCGGCTGGTTTTGCCTCCAGTAATGATTAATTATATCTCAGTTTGGATCAAGTACAAGCTACTGTTTTATTATGCAGAGGAAAAGGAAATCTGAATTATTTGGAAAAATTGAGTCCATGGGAGATGGCCTTTCCGTAATTCAGAGGTAAAATTGACTAAGCCGTACAGAAACATAATGCAGCTGTATAATAGCCCTACTCTATGCAGGTTGCTATTACATGCTAGTATATTCTGACATTAATGGTGAGTTTGGGTTTGTTTTGATGGCAGGACAATGTGTACTCTGTGTGTTATGAAAGGAACATTGTGATCCTATCCCTGCTTAAGTACAGGTTACAGGCCTCTCTCTTTGTTCTTTTTAGTGCATTAACAATGAAGCCAGAGCAATGAATTACACAAGCTCCCTTAATCTGCCGGACATGACTCTTCAGTTTGTCAAGGATCACCCCCTGATGGATGACTCTGTGACCCCGGTCGGGAATAAACCAAAGCTTGTGCTTCAAAATGTCCTTTACACCCAGATCGTGGTGGACAGGGTAAAAGCGCTTGACGGCATTGGCTACGACATCATGTTTCTCAGTACAGGTACAACAAAATCTACACTTGGGTAGATGTTACTGGGTGGGAGAGGGTTGTAGTTCAGTACTACAGAGTCATCTACAGTTACGCTGAATTTAGTGAGATTAGAGATTCACTGTCCATCTCAATTGTAATGGGTTTAACCGGAAACTGCAGCAAATTGATAGTCAGCCTTCTGTTGTGTAAAAATGGAATTTAGTCTGAATGCATTTTGTTTAACCCAGATAAAGGCATGCTGCACAAGGCTGTCAGTCAAGACACAGAAATGCGAATTATAGAGGAAATTGTGCTGTTCCCTCATCAACAACCAGTGCAGACCTTGCTGCTTTCTAACAAGGAGGTAAATAAGATATAAGTCCTGATTTGGCTCTTGGACACTGATCACAGAGTTTTAAAACCTTAAAGCAGCTAATCGGGAGTAGGATAGATTGCATTCAGATGGATTGTAAGCTCCTGAGTAGGGACTTCTGGTCATATTTTTACTCTATGACTCTTGTGTGTTAAATTATTGTAAGACCTCTGTTAGGTATGGGATCCATTATCCAGAAATCCTTTAGCAAGAAGACTCCAAATTATAGAAAGGCTGTCTCCCATTGACTCCATGTTATCCATATAATCCAAATTTTTTTCTCTGCAATAATAAAACAGTATCTTGTACTTGATCCAAACTAAGATATAATTAATCCTTTGGAAGCAAGGCCAGCCTATTGGGTTTATTTAATGTTTACATGATCTGTTGTTTGGAAAGCCCCAGGTCCCAAGCATTCTGGGTAACAGGTCCCATACCTGTACTATCTTCAGCCATTCACAACCTTTAAAGGGATCCTGTCATGGGAAAAAAAAAATTCGAAATGCATCAGTTAATAGTGCTCTTCTAGAACAATTCTGCATTGAAATCCATTTCTCAAAAGAGCAAACAAATGTTTTTATATTTCATTTTGAAATCTGATATGGGGCTAGGCATATTGTCAATTTCCCAGCTGCCCCAAGTCATGTGACTTGTGCTCTGATAAACTTCAATCACTCTTTACTGCTATACTGCAAGTTGGAGTGATAGCACCCCCTCCCTTTCCCCCACCCAACAAAAGAACAATGGGAAGGTAACCGGATAACAGCTCCCTAACATAAGATAACAGCTGCCTGGTAGATCTAAGAACAACACTCAATAGTAAAAACCCATGTCCCACTGCGTAATATTCAGTTACATTGAGAAGGAAAAACAACAGCCTGCCAGAAAGCAGTTTCCTCCTAAAGTGCTGGCACAAGTCACATGACCGGGGCAGCTGGGAAATTGACAAAATGGCTAGCCCCATGTCAGATTTCAAAAATGAATATAAAAAAAATCTGTTTGCTCTTTTGAGAAATGGATTTCAGTGCAGAAGTCTACTGGAGAAGCACTGTTAACTGATGCGTTTTAAAAAAAAAAACATGTTTTTCCATGACAGTTTCCCTTTAAGTAACTTGATGAACATTTTATAAGATGCATTGGCCATTCCCTCATTTATTAAAACTTGCCTGAACGTTTCCAGTGTTAATCAGTGTAGCTGTACTACTAAATTTATTGCACAAAACAGATTGCAAATTATTGGTCACCCACAATATATATATATATATATATATATATATATATATATATATATATATATATATACACACATACATATATTTATATATATTTATATATATATATTATATATACAATACTTTTTTTTCTTTTAAATTTCAAATGTTTCCATAGAAGCATTTGGATTGTCATTTACCGCCCCCTGGTGGTTTACTGACAAGTCTGTGTGTTTTGCTTTTAGGGAAAAAGGTTTATCTACGCAGGGTCCAATACTGGGGTAGTCCAGTCTCCCCTTGCTTTCTGTGAAAAGTTCACATCCTGTAAAGACTGCATTCTGACCAGGGATCCATATTGTGCTTGGCACCCATTGAAGCGCTCTTGTGTTAACATTCTTCAGGAGAGTAATGCTGATGGGTAAGTCCGTTGGCCACCTATGTATTTATGGATAGTACACTTCTACACAAGGCCCTTAAAAAGGGGTGTTTTGAAAAATGTGTGTTGGTTAATGTTCCATTTAAGATTTCAGTGTTTCCCTGAGTTTGCAAATTGTTATTTGCTTCTAGGAAGCACTGCCACTGTACCTTTCAGTTATCTGTATAATAATAAGAAATTGCTCCTTACGGTATGGCTTGATCCTGTGCTTTTCATATGAACCCATTATAAGACACCTGGATTAATTAATCTTAAAGGGGAACTAAAGTCTAACTAAAGGACTAGCTAGAAATGTTGTACATTATGTTTTGGGCTTCTGTGCCAACCACAGCCCTTTAGCAGTAAAGATCTGTGTCTCCAAAGATGCTCCAGTAGCTCCTCATCTTCTTTTCTGCTGATTCACTGATTCACATGCTCTGTGCTGCTGTCACTTACTGAGCTTAGGGACCCACTCACAATATACAGTACACATAGAATAGAAATGCCACAGTATAAGGCTGATTAGTAATTAATACAGATAATTACTACATGGCAGCACAGAAACCAGTGCAACTAGCATCAGAATTTAATAATCCACCTAGCATCAGTTTATATTACAGGCCAACCACATTTTCTTATGGATAATTTATGACGACCACTAATTTTAGCTACTCAGAGCCCACTGAGCACTGACCCCCTGTGACAAGCTGAAACTTTAGGCTGGTGCAATAAGTTCAGTATATAAAATGAAATTTTTAGCCCTATACATTTTTAGGGTTTTGTTCTCCTTTAACCCTATTATTTCCATGCATTGTAGAATCTCCTGTGCCAGTATAAAAGGAATAATGTGCCAAATGCTGTAGAGTCTATTGCTAGTCAGATCTTTGGTCAGCGCCACACTGATTGCAATATTGCAAATCTAAGAGCCAACTGGCACACACAAGTTTGTGACAAAAAGAAAGACATTATATAACTACCAGGAAAGCACTGCCTAATAGAAGCAAAATATAACTCTTGTTTATATAAAACATCATTACTTTGGTGAACACACCCAAAAGCTTTAATGGAATTGTTGTTTTTTTTTCCAATGCTATATTCTAAAATTCTGTTGTGTTTCATTTTTAGGAGCTTGATGCAAAAGTTAAATGGAGACGCCACTCAATGTCCAGGTACAGCCTTCATAATATCTCCCACCATTGTTTCACTTTAATGGACATACACATGACACCTTGCTCGCTGTACTTGGCACACACATAGCAAAATATTTTGGTAGGTCTAATTTTTTCCTTTTTGGCCTTAATCCAGGAGACGCAGGCCTGCCTCCCTGTTGAAGACCAAAAAATCAAAAATCTGTCTGACAGGCCCTGGTACATGATATTGTACCTTCGTTATATCTGCTGTCACTTGCTCACCCCCTGGCCCCCCGAGCTTGCACACTTCCTTGTTCACGATTCATTGCAGTGAATAATTGCTTCTATGAGATGCAAGAAATCAATACAGTTGTGTACTCTGCAATGATTGTTTCACTTGCCATTTCTGTTTGCAGATGAGTTTGTTATTTGTCACAGTCAGTTACAAGAGGCAGAATCACTTTTACTATTTACTGTTTTTACTATTTACAGAGTACTAAAGACACTTTAAATGCATAATGACATGGTAAAAAATAATTTTTTTCAAAATGCATCAGATAATAGTGCTGCTCCAGCAGTAAAAACAAAGCGCAAATAGATTTTTTTATATATAATTTTGAAATCTGACATAGGGTTAGACAAACTGTCCATTTCACAGCTGCTCCCAGTCACGTGACTTGTGCTTTTGTCACTCTTTACTGCTTTACTGAAAGCTGAAGTGATATCACCCCCCCCCCCCCCCCCCCCTCCCCATCCTAACAACAGAATAATGGGAAGGTAACCAGACAGCAGCTCCCTAACACAAAATACCACTGTCTGGTCGATCTAAGAACAGCACTCAATAGTAAAACCCATGTCCCACTGAGACTGATTCATTGAGTAGGAGAAATAGCCTGCCATAAAGCAGTTCCATCCTAAAGTGCTGGCTCTTTCTGAAAGCACATGACCAGGCAAAATGACCTGAGATGGCTGCCTACACACCAATATTACAATTAATAAAAATACACTTGTTGGTTTAGGTATGACATTTTACACGGTAGAGTGAATTCCTTACAGTGTAATTTAGAAATAAAAGCTACATCATAAAAATCATGACCAAATCCCTTTCTGTAAAATCTGTTAATAATCTCTTAATAATACTCTGCAGTTTGAAACCCTTGTGTCACTGTTCTCTTTGTGTCACTGTTCTCTTTGTGTCTATATTCCCTATTGAACAGAATGTCTCTAAGGGCATGCAAGAGCTGTTTATACTGTACTCTTAAGTCACTCATTTCTAATTTAATGACAAACAAGGGTGCTGATGTTTAACCCCACTTTTGTAGATTCTACTGAAATCCAGAAAAGTATGAAGCACACTGTGAAGTCGGGAAGCACGGTGGAACTGATGTGCTCTCAAAAGTCTAAGCTAGCCTCTCTGGTGTGGCAATTTAACAAAGAACCCCTAAAGACTGAATTGCCCAAATATCATCCACTAGAACATGCTCTAGTCATCTTCAGCTTCACAGAGCGCGACGCTGGTATTTACGAGTGTCTATCCCAGGAGGAGGTGGGGAATACAAAGGTTTCCCAAGTGCTGATAAAACATGTGGTAGAAGTAGAAAAGGTGCCCACTACTTTGGAGAGTACCACCCATCCATACACACAGTCTGCAGCTAAATCTCAAACAACGACCGTGCCCACTAAGGTTCTTGAGTTGTCTACACGAAAGAAAACCACCTCTCAGATTTTAACAACCCCTATTGCAGGTACAAGTGTGAGCACTAGGATACGGGACAGCACATCCTTATTAACTGAAATGCACAGTAAAGTTCCTGAGGTTCAGATGGAGAAAGCGATGCACTCAACAAAGCCAAGTGACTGTTCCCTTCTCATCTTCCTGGTCCTTTTGTTTGGCGTATTGTTTATGATTCTGTTGGCTTACAATTGTTACAAGGGATTCCTGCCTAACTGGTGCTTACGCATGCGCACTGTTCTGTTCTCTGGCAAGCAAAAAACTCCACCCGATTATCCAGACTGTGAGCAAGGGGTAAAGGAGAACTTGGTGGAGCCAAAGTGTAGCCCCAGCCAGTATAAGGATACACAAAAGATTCCTCACGACACAGGTTATGAGACAGAAATGGACTATGGAAATGGCACCATCCCACATACAGTGAAAACGGACGAGAACGAAAGCAATCAACCATTTGATGTAAAATGTGATCTCAAATACGCAGATTCTGACGGGGACTGAGTGTTTTTATTTTTTGGTTATTATTAGGAAGACTATTTATATGCTGTAGACCTGCTGAACTGCCTATAAAAAGGGACCATGCAGTCAATCTTCGACCCAGTCTGTGAAAGAAATCATCCTTTTCATTTGAAATAGCAGCAGAATGTAGTAGCATAGGTTGCACGCAGACAGATTACTTCCATTTTTTAGTTTTTTTTTTTTATATCCGTATTTTTGTTTTTATGCTGCTGATAAATACTGCAAAGGGCTGATCCAGCGTTAACGCTATTTCGCCACTTGCTGTGACTTATTTTAAAGTTAATTCCAAATTGGAAACAAATCTTAGTTTATCAGATTGGTAATGAGCTTGTAGACCCAACCCTAATAGGGTCTGATCTTTTTCTTTTTAGTGCTTCACTGTGCACTTTTATCCAGCGGGCAACGGCACAGCACATATATATATATATATATATATATATATATATATATATATATATATATATATATATATATATATATATACAGTACAGCCAATCTGTCACTGATTATTTTACTTGTGCTTGGGGAGCAGGCCTGGCCACTTTCTGTTCATTTCTCAGGGAAAGGCAACTTCTTCTTGGGCTACTTTGTTTTTTATTAATTAAAAAAAGGCAGTTCGATGCCACCGGACCTTTTTCTAGAAAGAGACTGGATTTAAAAGGACAGTGGCTTATTAAAAACTTTTTACGGTACATTCTATGTTGCACAGAAATGTTCGATGTTTATTAAGTAAAGGCTTTATGGGGAAAGCATGGATCTCCAAACTGTGTCACTATGGAATATTTGCACAACGGGACAAGATAATATGCTGAACACATTCCCTGCTGTTCTAAAGAGATTTCTATTTGAGCTTTCTCTCTATCCAGCCACTGAATTATATACATTGAGCCACTGGAATGATCACCGGAGTCAAGGCAACAATACTGTCCCTATAAAAATAGACTTGTTCTAGTACTGACTACATTTCTGCTTGTCTCACCACTGGAAGAAACCAACAGGGTCAGTCTAGTTTAAAGGCACACCTTGCTGTATTACAGACTACTTCGCCCATCATATATTTATGCAAGTGACCACCTTATTTGTTTTTAAGAAGAGGAAGAAGAAAAAAAAAACCCACACCAATGTAATGTTAACTGCGAATGCTTCCTGAAAAGAATTGAATTTTTATTTTTCTATTGTCAATTCTGTATAGATGTAAAAATCAAATGTCTTAATAAAAGTATTATTTTATTGGTTTCTGAAACGAGTTGAAGGATACAGGACCCTTCAGCATTCTTTGATTGCAACAGCTGTTGCTCAAAGTTTTGCTCCGGGACCATTGGGAAAAGCACCAGTATCACACGACTACTGATAGTCTGCAATGTTTGGGAGTATACAGGTATGGGACCTGTTATCCAGAATGCTATGGACCTGGGGTTTTCCAGATAACTGATCTTTGCGTAATTTGGCTCTTCATACCTTAAGTCTACTAGAAAATCATTTAAACATGATTGCTTCCAATAATGATTAGTTTGGATCAGTTACAAGTTACTGTTTTATTATTACAGAGAAAAAGGGAATAACAAGTAATCATTGTATTCTTTTTATTATAATGGGGTCTATGGTAGAATTCAGAACTTTCTGGATGACAGATGCCATGCTTGTATTTAGGAGTATTTTAAAATAAGAGAAATCATTATTGCTTCCTAGAAATAATGCAGGCTTTATAGCCCGTATACAGTACTATGGAACATTTCTCACATTGCTGTCTCTTTTTAAGTATGCTTTTGCCCTTTTATTTTCCTTAGTTCTTTCTCTTTTTCTTTCTGTCTGTTTCTGTCATACAGCCTCATCTCCCATATCTTTTCCTCCTTCTGCTACCTCCTCTTTATCCTCTGTGAGACCTGATTTCCATCCGTCACTACCCAGCATGCAGCCTGAAGTTTTATCTAGTGCACAAAGTGATGTAGTCAGACTACTGCCTCCTTCCCTAAGTGACCAGGGCCATATTGTCAGTGCACAGGGAACTTTTCACCTCTTCTGCCATGCTCTTGGTGAGTATTGGTTTTCCACTGCATATTCTTCTGATGTACAAGGCTGATCAATAACCCTGTGTTTCATGCATTCATTTATTTTACCCTAGAGGTTACATACATTTACTGCATGCACAACACCCATCCAATAGTTATATTATTATAGCAGTGTCTAAAGATGATAGCAGATAGCTGTGTCAATACATCTCATTTGTTAGAGAGGCTTTACCAGCCAACAGACCCTAAAATAATTTTTGGGTAATATAAATTGTACAAGCACAAAAGATCATAAAAGGAATACTTGCACCCTTGTATGAATATATCAAAATGGTGAGGTTTTTTAAGGTATGAATCAGGGCAAAGCCAATTATCCTCTATAACCTTCTATCTGAACAACCTATGGACACCATTGGTAGACACCAGTTGCTGAGAGTATTGGTGGTGGTGTATTCATTCACTGCTTCATTGCTCTCAATGAATCAATAAGGGATTCAATCATCTAAAGGCTTTTTTTATTCCTGTAATGAAATGCAATGAGAAGCAAAAGTCATTTAATCTGGTTTAAAAAGGTCCTAATTATGCCTGTGCTATAGAAATGTATTTATGTTGAAAGAAGGTGACTGGTGTTGGGATGTGTACGAGCACAACCTAAACAAATCCGCAGTCAACGGGGAAGCCCCAGGTGTAAGGGCAGAGACACATGCGAAGATTCGGGGAGATTTGGTCGCCCAATGACTATTCCCTTCTTCTTCAGATGCGTGATCTTCCTGAACTGCCTTCCCGCCAGCTAGAATCTAAATCGCCAGCAGAATGGCACTCTGGGAACTTCGTTTTCCAAAGTTGCCTCACAATGAAACTTGGGGCTACTTTGGAAAACTAAGCGCACCGAGTGCCATCCCACTGACGATTTCGATTCTAGCTGGCGGGAAGACAGTTTGCGGAGATTAGTCGCCTGAAGAAGAGTCGTTTAGTCGCTGGGCAACTAAATCTTCCCATGTGTCTCTGCCCTAAGAGCTTCCTTACCTCTATTTGTGGGGAGGGGTAGGGATCTGTTTATAAAGAGTTTTCTTGGTGGACTGCTGATTTGTTTTCATTGTGCTCATATGACTCAGAATGTGACTTTAGTTTTAATTTCACATTTTGTCCTATGTAGTGCATGAATATGAAAAAACATACCGGTACATATTTACTGATTAAAACATGAGGAATTCGGCACAAGCCCTAGTCATTACACTCATATACTGCCCATTAACCTATTAAACCACAGAGGTTTTGTTTTGCATCAACTTCCTTTGTTTCGGAGATATACAGAGATTTATATTTGTTATAGCATTTTTTTTTATCCTTTGTGTTTAACCCTAATAAAATATCCCACCTCATATGCTGCAAAGATGCCACTAAACTGTAGGCACTTATTGGGTTCTTATTGTGTTCATATTGTCATTACAAGATCATGATCTAGCAGCCCAGTGGGCATGACATGGTGTATGATGGGGGCACAGTTACCCAGACAGGATTGCAGACCTTTCTATCTGGAAGCAGGGCAAATTCCTATGATTTCTCCTAAACTTTAATAAGATAAATCTAAATCCAGACCGGCATAGGAATACTCCTGTGCTCTAATCACAGTTGTGCTGGAAAATGTATGGGTACAGTAGCTCTGCTGATGTCTAGATCTCTGTTTCTGAAAGTACGGCTTCCTTATATAGTGAGGCCGGAGGGGGACTGATTTTCCTTCATTCACCACAGTTAGTGGTGCTATTTCTATGTATGCATTCATGCATTGGTAGTAGTAGGGTGTAGGGGTCTGGCAAAATATTTTAAAGTGGACCTGTCACCCCAAAAAAATATTCAAAATCATATTTTATCACATTAGTCAAGCAAAATGAACATTAATTACCCTATATAAATTATTCTTATCTTGTTTTCTTCAGTCTGGGAATTCATAATTATATCAAGCAGGCAGGAGCCATTTTGTGGACACTGTTATTAAGGCAAGCCTTGCATCATCTCAGAATCTTGTTTGAGCACCAGAATGGGGGACCCAATGTCTATCTCCATGTCCTGGCTACACAATTAAATGGTTAAGAGAACTGGGGGAATGTGTGGGGAGCAGTGGCATCTAGGAAGTGCTGAATGGAAAGTGAAAGTAATTATCTGCCCCGCCTCTATGCCTAAGGCATAGAGGAGTGGCAGACAATATTTGATTGACAGCTGAGATTTTTAAATGAGCTTAAAACAGCTATGAATGCTTTAATAAAAATTTGAAATTGGATTTCATGTTTAATTTGGAAAGGACTTTTATTATACAGATTTTAGTGTCTGGGTGACGGGTCCACTTTAAGGAGTTAAAGGGCAAGTGACTGGCAGAAAATAAAATAACAGGTGGTGACAAGGGCTGGGGATCTGCTGCCTTCTCATGCCCAACTGTATCACTGTATGTGTCATCATAGGATAACCTCAAGGCCAGATTTTCAAGAACTAGGTTATTAGGCCTACATGTCCTCGGGGATGCTCTGACCTCTCTGGCTGTTGAACTATTTTCCATTTGCTCAATGCACACAACTGACTGAGCAGTAAGCTGTGAGAGCTGCTACTTTCTTTTTTAATGTTGCTCATAGAACAATGTGCTGGGGATAGACTACACATGAATCATGGGGATTCCTGGGACTCTGTGTAGTTCAAATGGACTTGTTATTGAAAACAATAACTTACATCACCCAAAATTATTATTTTTTTACTAGGTTATGTATATCCCGTCAAAGGCTACCTGGCTTCCTTTCCTATCTCTCTTGTATCAGAATGTTACTGCTCAGGTGTTAGAAGTTCAATCCAGATCATCTGGAAGAGAAAGGAAATCCCCTGTATTGCATAACTATCAAATGGGGAAAAGGAATAGAAACTGGGCAGAATGGAGAGCAACAAGGATAGAGAAAGAGAAAATGGCAGGAGGCACTTGAGAAAAACAGATGAAAGTGGAATAGGGGAGAAATCTAAATTGTGCCTTCATAGATAAGAGGGAGGCTGTACCTTCTCGTGTATTGAAAACTGGAATTCAAAACACACACACAGCCTGGGACTTGAAAAGGGGTAGTATAGGAATCCCCAAACCTCTGGTTTTAATCAGTTGTGCACCACTGAGTGCAGCAATAAATATACTCTGCATCTAAGCACATCTTTTCAAAGTGTCAGCACTGCTCCCTAGTGTCCAACACCATTTTTTGCAGATGATCATTAGGGTTTCTGGCAGAATATAAGCTGAATAATATACAGCAGTTATTCTGCTAAACAGCGTGTCATGTTTTAATTTTTTACTTTTCATGATCACTTCTTCCTTAAGTATTTTACATAATGTATCTCTCTGTTCAGTCTGTGGGTTGATCCTTACAGAGGTATGGCCACATTATTTATTGGACAAATATGGAGCTTTTCTTCTGGAAAAGTCTGTACACAAAATCTGGTGTATTCTGATGGCATTAACCAGCCCCAAAGTGGTGTCACACCCTCCCACTGTGTTACTCAATCAGCAGATCTATCCAATACGGCTTTCCATTCTGTGTGATACATTGTCCAAATGCCTGGTGTGTGAATTATGCAGTTTTGCCAGTCGGATGGCCCATATGTAGCCATTCAAGAATTGGAACCTCATGATTTATGTCACTAGAATCAACAGTGCTGAAATGCCAATTTTACCAAACTTGTAGGGATGCTGTTCCAGCAGGAGGCAGTCACAAAAAAATGAGGGTAACTCTAGTCTGTCGAGGAGAAGAAGAAGATGTTCTTATACTTGGTTTCTTTTTGCTTAACTTATCAGACCATGGAACAGACCTTTCTGCCACACACACACATGCACATTTTAGGTTTGCCACCTGGCCGGTAAAAATAATGGTTGACCCCAATGTTATTAAAGGAAAAAAAGATAAATATATAGGGAGGCCGGTATTTTTTCTGGGAAAGGTGGCAACCCTAACACATGTATAGCGAAATTGCCCCAATGGGCTGTTCCAATCCAATGACCCCATGAACTTTCAAATGGGGGGGGCATCTTTTGCTTAGACTTGGACAGGTAACTGGGTTGTGGTACATGTTGCTCTTTTAAAAGGATCCTACATAATATCGGTTAGCTTGGGGCTCCAGTCTCTTAGATGATATGATGTTTGTTTAACACATTCCTTACTCACTCCTTTTTTTTTTTTATAATCCAAGCTTTCGATAGTGTACTGCCCAAGGTAAGTAGCACATTTGACTTAAGACTAACTACAAGGGAAAGTATGACAGTGATGTGGAGTGTGCCTTATTCCATTGTCCAAACTGCGGTGAGTGTGAGTAAGGATGATAGGGCTTTCAGACTAAACTTTACACTGGGCTGGTATATTTTTGCAGATTATCCATGATTATACTCTCACACAAGGCAAGACCGTAGGGATCATTTACAACACCCCACGCAGTGTGCAAAGTGATCAAAAAAAGAAAAGAGCTGCAATTGGCCGTTTTATTTGGACTTTTCCCACTGCATGTGGCATTGTGCAAATAGCTACAGGCCTGTGGTCTCAGAGTGCAGAAACCTATAAACTGTGCCTATATCCAAGTGCATTAAGCCATGCTACAATCAAAATGAGTAGGTGGGGGGGAGGCATAACATAATTGGTGCATGCAAGTTAGGGAGTGGGAGGTGCAGACCCTATTGTGGCCCTGTCCAAAAGCAGGAAGTAAGAACTTGGCTGGGCTGTATCTCCTGATGCTATACAGAGTACTGGATTTTTAAACAGGCCCGCCTACCCTATTTCAAAAAAGACGAATATGGGCAAATAGCCCATACAGTTATATCAACCCTCACCACCACCACAACATTAAGTAAGGGTGGGTTTCAATTATTTTCCCTTTCCGAAGAAAATCAACTGATTGCAGTATGTAACAGGAGGGCTCATTTATGTAAGTGTAAGTTGCAATGGATAAAGTCACACGAGCTCCTTACAATTGCAACATCCTTACAACTTGCACATAGCACGAATGCCTTCACACTGCTCTGTGCTAATGATAGGGGGCACGGTAGCCTTGAAATTAAAACCTGTTGTAAGGTGGTGTAAAGTCGCCTGCTCCTATTCACAAGCGGCGCTCACAAGGCAACTTTCAGAGACTTAGGAAAACGCAGCGCCGCATGTGAATAGGCGCAGGTGACTTTACATTTCTGCGGGCGGAAGCCACGGGCAAGCAATTCAGGAAGATTAGTCGCCCAAAAGAAGCGGCGATTAGTCACCAGGCGACAAATCGTGCCATGTGGACTAGCCCTTAAAAAAACATATTAGCTACAGTGATGAAGGGAGTGGTATGTGCTTGCCCCATAAATAAATGTGGTGGCTGAATTGTTTTGCAAACAGCATATTTCTGCTTATATATTTTCTAAATAAATCTGTACCACATGAACAAACTAAATCTCCAAAAATAAAAAATACTATTTCAGTGCAAGATTTTCAAGTGGTTGTTCAATTAACATTTAGTATGATGTAGAGGTAAATAATCATTTGCAACTGGTTTTCTCTCTTTTTTCCCATTGGTTTTGTAATTGTTTAGCTTTTTTTTTGTTCAGCAGCTGTCCAATTCTAGCAGCTGTCTGGTTGGTAGTATCAACATTACCCTAGCAACCAGGCTTTTCAACGTATATTACCTTCAGGTCCAAAGGACATGCACTTTACGTGGGAAAAGGATGGAGTTCTAATGGAAGGTTGTTGGAAGGAGCAGCATTATGCACTGGCAGATGGTACTGTACATATTCTCAGCTGGGTGCGAGACATTGCTGCCCGGGATGCAGAGTACGTTTGTACAGCCAAATCAAAGAGGGGATCCAAAGCATCAAAGGGTTTTATTAAAGTGGCAGGTAAGACAGGAAAATAAAGAGCACATACCTTAAGGATGCTTTCCTGTAAACCAGGGCTGTCCAACTGGGGGCCCGCAGGCAGCCCTCGACCCCCCTTCTGTGGCCCCCTACCTGCTGTGTTTACTTACCATGTGTAATCTTTAAATGGTATCACTACAGAGCACCTACATTGTTTAAACCTCAAATTCAGACTAATCCCCTGTATTGTTCTCTCCTGTGATCCCCCCCTGCATTGTTCATACTTGTAATACCTCTATCGTTCACTCCCCTAAAGCCCTGCACTGTTCAAATCTGAGACCCAGACTGAAACTGCCCACATTGTTAACCTGTTCATACGTTATACAAAATGCTAATGTGGCACCAGCACTGTGTCACTGTATGTAGTACATCTTAGAGTAGTCCTGATAGGTTCCCCTGTCTCCTTCTCTGTTCTGCCTTCCCTATGCTCCCTGTGTGTGTCCTACTCTGGCTGTGTGTGACATACTCTGTGTGTGCCCTACTCTGGCTGTGTGTGCCCTGCTCTGGCTGTGTGTGACATACTCTGCCTTGTGTGACATACTCTGTGTGTGCCCTACTCTGGCTGTGTGTGACATACTCTGTGTGTGCCCTACTCTGGCTGTGTGTGACATACTCTGCCTGTGTGTGACATACTCTGTGTGTGCCCTACTCTGTGTGTGACATACTCTGCCTGTGTGTGACATACTCTGTGTGTGCCCTACTCTGGCTGTGTGTGCCCTACTCTGGCTGTGTGTGACATATTCTGCCTGTGTGTGCCCTACTCTGGCTGTGTGTGACATACTTTGCCTGTGTGTGACATACTCTGTGTGTGCCCTACTCTGGCTGTGTGTGACATATTCTGCCTGTGTGTGGTAGGGTTGCCACCTCACCCCTTTAAAACCGAACACATATGGAATACACAGCCTGCATGGCTAATTAGCAATTCATTTAGATGCATGATGCATGGCTGCACATAAATCAGTTCAGTCTGCACCATGCATCTAAATGTATTGCTAATTAGCCATGCAGGCTGTGTATTCCATATGTGTTCGGTTTTAAAGGGGTGAGGTGGCAACCCTTTGTGACATACTCTGTGTGTGCCCTACTCTGCCTGTGTGACATACTCTGTGTGTGCCCTACTCTGCCTGTGACATACTCTGCCTGTGTGCCCTACTCTGCCTGTGGAACATAAACCTGGTACTTATTCTGGGGGTTTGTTAGCATTTTAAAATAAATTATTGTTAGGGGCCCCTAAGGTAACTAATCATGTGCTGGGGGTGCTGTGTTATCCACAGGGGAAGAGGAGGCATATGGATTTAAGGATATGTCTTAATATGACTATTTTCCCATATGAGTGATATCTCTGCAGTGAGCACCGACCATTTGGTTTTTTTTTTTTGGTGTGCTACCACAAACTATTAATGTGGACATGGTCTTGTAGTAACATGGGTGTTGTTTAAAGTGGGTGTGGTTTAAAAACAGGGTGTGGTCAACACTGGCTTCCATTATCGGCCCTCCACTATGTAGGCCAGAAAATTTTCGGCCCAAGATAAGGCAGAAGTTGGACAGCACTGCTGTAAATAATTAACTTTCCCTTGTTCAATGAAATGTTTTTCCAAGCATATATACAAACAGATGCTGCCTATATGTAAGGTACTCCAAAAACAAACAAAAAACTATATCTAAAATCTATATATAGCCTTCTTGTAGAATATAAATATATTACTGTATAAGTAACCACGTGAGCATATAAAGGCACGAGGCTGAAGGCCAGGGAAACAAGAAATGACTTCTAATATCAACATGTTTTATAATGTGGGTACATTATTTGTAATAATACACACCTTACGGCAACAAAAATGATTCAAATCAATAAGCACCAGTTAGAACTTATTCACAAAGCATTGTTTATAAGGATACTCTGTGTTTGTGCTTTTATATAGTCATGGAACGCCTTGGTGACATAATATCCTTAAATTTTACAAAAGGGAGTACATTATTGATTACATAAATTAAAGGTTAACCACGTGTATCATGTATATTAACAAAGTGAAATTCCAGTGGCACTTTGAATCTTGAATCAAGTGTATGATTTATTCACCCCAAACACGTACAGAAAAAGGCAAGGCTTGATAAAGGGCCTGGGCGGCCCGAAACGTTGCCTTTTTCTGTACGTGTTTCGGGTGAATAAATAATACACTTGATTCAAAGTGCCACTGGGATTTCTCTATGTACCTGTATGGCAGGAGTGGGTCTTCCCTTGTAGCAACTGGTACTGCAAAAAGTACATGCTGAGGGGTGGAAGCACTCTACCATTGCTGCTGTATCATGTATATTAACATGATATATTTCGGTTGCAGAAAGTAGTTCATATCTTAAAGGGGAACTATACCCCTGAACATCGCAGGTCTCTATAAAAATCTATTGCATAAAACAGCCCATATGTAAAACCCTGCTTCAAATACATGTGCATCTATATGTAATTCTAACATCTAATTTCATAGGTCGATCAGGCCAAGGATGGAGCCCTGAGCTTGCACAATGGAAGGCAGCAGTTAATGAACACAGCAGCATCATGGAAGGCTGGAAGAAAACACGGGTATAGTGATTCTCTGCTTGTTCACTCGTTACACATTAAGCACTCATGGGGAACAGGCCCGCCATCAGGGGGGGACAAGTGTCGTAAGGGGGGCTGAAGGGGGGCAGGCTCTTTGAAGATTGCAGCGCTGCCGGGCCCCCCTTACGAGCGCAATAGCGAGCGCTCACCTTTCCGAAGTCCTGCGGCAGAATGCGGAAGTGCCGAACGTCAGCGAAGTCCTGAAGAGGCGGAAAGACCCGAAGTCACGAAAGGAGCTGAGCCAACACTGAAGTCCTGAAGAGCCGAAAATACCCGAAGTCACGAATGGAGCCGACACTGAAATCCTGAAGCGGCGAAAATACCCGGTCACTAAAACAGCTATAACTGAAGTCCTGAAGCCACGAGTTCAATTCTACTGACGCCAATGTGGGTTTTTTTTTTTAATCCTCTGGCCACCAATTTTTTTATTTTAATACTCTATAGGCCCCTGCACCAATTTTTTTATTTTTGGGGCCCAATTTTTTTTTTAACTTGTCGGGGGGCCTGACCACCAATTTTTTTTTTTTTTATTATTTTTTGGGGCCCCAATTTTCTTTTTAACTTGTCGGGGGCCCGGACCACCAATTTTTAAAAAAACATTTTATGGGGGGCCCTGGCACCAATGTTTTTTAATGGGGGGGGCTGGCACCAAATTTTTTTTAACTTATAAGGGAGCCTTTTGGGGGTTACGTTTTTAGCGCTGATGTCTGTGTGGTCTTTTAACTTTGATGTGGAGTGGGCAGGGATTAGGGGCAGGGCTTGGGTGCTAGGGTGGGCGGGGCCCAGGGGGCCCTGAAAATTTTGTTGTGCGGGGCCCCGTGATTTCTAATGGCGGCCCTGATGGGGAACCTCCACCTACAGTAAGATCCATAAATATTTTGACAAGACAACTTTTTTCTAATTTTGCTTCTGTATGTTACCACAATGAATTTTAAATGAAACAACTCAGATGCAGTTGAACTGCAGTCTTTCAGCTTTCATTAAGTGGGCTGAATAGAAAGATTGCATAAAAATTTGAGGAACTAAAGCCTTTTTTTAAACACAATCACTTCATTTCTGTGGCTCAAAAGTAATTGGACAAATGACTCAAAGGCAGGTGTTGGCAATTCCTTCGTTATGTCATTATCAATGAAGCAGTTAAAAGCCCTGGAGTTGATTTGAGGGGGGGGGGGTATTTGTGTGTGGAAGATTATGCTGTGAACAGACAACATGCGGTCAAAGGAGCTCTCCATGCAGGAGAAACAAGCCATCCTAAGGGCTCTTACAGACGAGCGTCTGAAGCTGCGCTACCCTGCTTTCCGGTTTTATGCATTCAGCTGCAGGGGAGCACAATTCAATTTTTTTCAATTGGGCTGTACTCACACAGGCGCATGTAGGTGCTGAACGCAGGAAAAATGCAGCATGTTGCGTCTCAACCTGCGTTCAGTGCCTACATGCTCCTGTGTGAGTACAGCCCCATTATCCAAGTCTATCATAAAGATAAGACTGAAATTAAATACAGAGGGTGCACTGCAAGGTTCAAGCCACTCATAAGCCTCAAGAATAGAAAGGCTTGATTGGACTTCGCTAAAAACATCTAAAAATGCCAGCACAGTTCTGGAACCTCTACCAGACTTATGTAAGAAAAACGTATGGAGAAGGTGTGGAACAGTTAGTTTTCTTTGGGGTATACTTGATTTGACTTAGCAGTTACAACTGGGGTTCTTTTCTTTCTTAATCCTTTTTATTTGAATTCCCTCTGACTGATGTCAGACCTCAGCTTGTAATCTGCATAAAGGGATTTCATTATAAAAAATCCTTTATTTTTCAACTTATATATAGAGAAGAATATTCATTTACTTAATTCTCCAAGGTGTGGAACAGCTCATGATCCAAAGCTTCCACATCATATGTAAAACATTTGGGAGTCAGTGTGATGCTTGGGCGTGCATGGCTGCCAGTGGCACTGGGACACTAGTGTTTATCCATTATGTGACACAGGACAGAAGAAACCTAATGAATTCTGAGGTGTTCAGAGACCTACTGTCTCCTCAAATCCAGCTAAATGCAGTCAAATAGATTGGGAGGTGTTTCATAATACAGAGGGACAATGAACCAAAATATATGTTTATTAAACAGAGTTTATTAAAGCAAAGAAGTGGAATATTCTTAAATGGCCAAGTCAGTCACCTGATCTGAAACCAACTGAGTATACATTTCACTTGTTGAAGACTAAACTTCAGACAGAAAGGCCCAAAACAAACGGCAACTGAAAGCCGTTGTAGTAAAGGCCTGGCAGAGCATTAAAAATGACAAAACTTAGAATCTGGTGATGTCCATGAGTTCAAGACTTCAGGCTGTCATTGCCAGCAAAGGGTTTTCAACCAAGTATCAGAAATGAACATTTTATTTTCAGTTTTTTAATTGGTCCAATTTCTTTTGAGCCCCTGAAATGGAGTGATTGTGTTACAAAAAAAAAGGCTTTAGTTCCTCACATTTTCATGTTCAATGGTTTAGTCCAACCCACAGAATTAAAGCTGAAAGTCTGCATCTGAGTTTTCATTTAAAATTCATTGTGGTAATGTACAGAACCAAAATTAGAAAAAAATTGTCTCTGTCCAAATATTTGTGGACCTAACTGTATATGTCAATTGTGTAGTGACCAGGAGGCTTATATAATTCAAAGCCAGTAAATGCATTTATGAGCAATAATTGCTTGACCCATGATTGCTAGTGCAGGTGTTTCCCTTGGGAGGGAATGTTAGACATTTTGTTGCCCACACCCCAACCAGGAAAATACTGCCCCTGCTGTGTCATTGCACAAGCACTCAAATTATATTTATTTCCTTTTTTTTACTAAATTGTTTTGAACTGTTTTTTAGGAGAGCTGCAACAAAAAGCTGTGAATGGGACCACATGAAACCTAACTTGTTAGTCTTACCAACGATGAACCTCCATCCGAGAGGAAAATAAGCAGCAACATTTATATCAAATGTGTCTCTAATGCTGATAGCTCAAAGGATGGAGCAGCCATTGTTTTCATCTACAGACTGCTGGGAATGTTATGCAGCTGTATATTCACGCTGGAGCTGACACCAAGGAATACCAAGGTGCCCACTCATAAACAAACTGCTTTACAACATGAAGACCTTTAATTGACCCATATATTAATAGGATGAGATGAAACAAATGGTAATGTATCATGTGGTCATTGTCACTGAACATTCAGCAAGGACAACCCTCAAGGTTTAGTTGCTAGTGCCTCACACATATAGGAACGAGGGGGTGTTCTATATAAGAGCAGGTTTACATTTTGTGGACAGAAAATGTTTGAACAGATGGTTCCAGGGTTTACTCTATTTCTATTAACTTATTGGCTTTTGACTTTTCTTTGTATTTTTCTCTTTACCCCATCCTATTTCTATTGTCTATATCTTATCGAAAATCAGAAACCATAATAAACTAAAGGATTGGCAAAACAAATCAAGGTTTTGGGGTTAATAGGCCTTAACGTGTTACTGCTGGTAACGTCACATGTTCAGCCTTCACTGGAACAAGCTCTGGTAGATAATGGCAACACTGAGGTGGGACCAAAATATTTATCCATTTCCCTCGACCTTCTTTACCTGTCAGTGGGGTGACAAATAAGTGCTGTGATTGGTTCTTTGGTAGTCCCAGTGCGGACAGACAGCTACAAAGGGTTCTACTTGGTAATACACCTGGTTTTTATGCAAATAAAACTCGCCTCCAAGACTAGAATTCAAAAATAAGCACCGGATTTGAGGCGGGATGGCACTTGGAGCTCTTCATTTTCCAAAGTTTCCTCGTGAGGCAATGGGATCCACTCCAAAGTAGGGAAGGCCATCTCCCTTAGACTCCATTTTAATCCAATAATTAACATTTGTTTTTATTGGATATTTTGTAATAATACAAAACAATTAATAGAAAGAAAATAAAATACACTGCATTTCTTGTGTTTACATGCATGCACTGCAAATAAGGAAATTTGATTGTGACCAACCAAGATAAATATACATTTTTTTGCATAATATAGCATTTGAAGATATTACAGTCTCTGGTATGAGGGAAGAGTAAGAGGCACAGTATGGCCCAACAAACATAACTCAGGGGAACATATGTGCGGGAGATCAAACCTGGTCTGGATAAAGTCCAGGATTTTACACAAGTAGCATTGTATGAGGGGCATTCCCAAAACACATGGAAAAAGGTGCCTACCTCCACCCCACATTTATAACAGTTGTCCGGGGCACCTGGGTAAATCTTGGCTAATCTGTGGGGGGGGTAAGGTAGATTTGGTGCAGAAAATTGATTTGTATCAACCTGTCCCCATTTGATAGCGTTAAAATAATTAACATTTTTAAAGTCGATTTCCATTTTTTATCTTGGTAATAATAAAACAGTACCTTGTACTTGAGCCCAACTAAGAGAATTAATCCTTATTGGAGGCTTTTTTTTTTAACACAAAAATTATGACAAGACCGCTTATCCTGAAAACCCTAGGTCCAAAGTATTCAGGATAACAGTTCCAATACCTGTATGTATAATGCTTAGCCAATGTTTACATTAAGGTGGCCAAACATGAGTATATTTCATCTTCTGGTTCATTCCTTTAGAATGATTCAGCAGCTTATCTGCCCATTGATGAGGCCTTTTGTTTATGAAGGGTATTCCCAACTGAGATCTGGCCAAAAATAGACCATATATTGATTGTGCAGATTTGATTTTCCCCAACGATGCTGTCCTCATCCTGTCAATGCCCATTCCCATTGTTGTAAATCCGATCTTCTGCCCCTAGGGTATTGTCCTCCATATGTTCCAGGGCACTGCACATAGGCACTGTGCTTGGTATCTGCACACATGGACCTTACCATAGAAGGACTGCAGAAGGTAGGTTAGTGGGTTCTAACTGCCATTGGTATAGGGAAGCTTACCATGCATAGCAGCACTTGATTATACAAATACAGGTATGGGATCCATTATCTGGAAACCTGTTCTCCAAAAAAAACTCTTAAGAGTTGCATGACACATTGGTAATCCTATCACAGCAACTACACAGAATCAACACCTCTGTGAATTTCAGATGTCATCTCTTTGAAGAGTTTATATGCCGAGGACTTCCCATACCAGTCAGCTGAACTGAATAAGATGTTCAGATGACTAGTGAAATGTCTTCAAAGATTACTCAGCAAGTCCAGTTGTTTTAGAATTACTTATATTAGATATACCATGACCTGGATGAATGAAAATTTGCAGTGTTTGTTTGAGAAACACCACTATTGTTTATATAAACAAGTTGTTGTGTAGCAATGCATGCAGCTATTCAAAGGAGAAAAGGCTCAAGTTACACAGCAGATAAGTTATGTGGAACATAATGTTATCTGTTATCCATTACTTATCCTGTGCCATATAGCCGTTTACATTTACAATTGGAAACTGCCTGGATATTTAGGTTGAACACACACAAATCAGATGTTGGACTTAATGGTCACCTACATTTCCAGGCCTTTCTAAATAGATAGTCTGTGACATATGTGCTCCCGCCCCTCCCCCACACATGTGAGTGAAACCTTGCACCCACAGTTCACACACTGATGTGTGGATCACGTGTGTGTGTGTTTGGGGGGGGTGTTTTGAGTTCATATGTCCATAAACATACCATAATTCCATAACCTGAGAATGTCAGATATGCAGGCTTGCGACATTGGTTTTGGTTTTGCCTACGTTGTGCGCATTTGTTTGTCACATTCCAATATTCCATCATTTTCATTGGTTTAAAATGGAAGACTATTAACTCCTGTACATAGTAAATTGCAATATGTAGAGTATCATAGTGTACTCCGTTATACTACAATGTTCACTCTAAGGTTAAATTTGACTTATAATTTGCTATTCCAAATATATTACAAACAAACTGTAATTTTGCCTACGGGAACAAGAATTAGTGTGTTTTTACCATGTTATAGTCTGTTTTGCAATCCAAGAGTTTATATTGATTTGTATGGTTCAGCCTGGGAGATATACAACTATATGCAATCCATTGTAGGAACTGATTAATCAATCTGACATCAGTATTCCTCCCACATTTGGACTTTTCACATCACTCTTAAGCTATACACCCACACGCTCAGGAATAGCATCACCATGGGAACAGACGTCAGGATCACGTGATATGCCCTTTAAGACTTCGTCATTTCCGATACTCGTTCTCTTGACAAAGCTACGGTTGTAGCGAAACAGGCTGTCGAGGCGGAGGCGCAGCGCTGCACGTCAGGTCGGGATCCCCTCGCGAAACATGGCCGTGAGTGGAGTTGAAGACTGACATTGAGTTACGGAAAGCCCGAACACTTGGAGCTAGCGTGTGCTAGCCAATTGGCGTTTTTTTTTTGAGGGTTTGGAAGGGGCATAACAACTGTGTCCTGCATGAAACACAAAGTACTGAAACGGGGTCACAGTGCGGTCAGAACACTGTGCTTTATGTACTTTATTGCCCTGCACTATTAAATCGGGCACAATAGAGGCAGTCTACCTCACGGCTCCAAGCCCCCAAAACCATTTGCACAGAACATGGATTACGGATACAGTACCAATCGAGTCATAGACTCTTACATCTGCACACGCTTTGAGCTCTCATTTGACTATAAGTTTTGCAACATACTCATAACTAACCTATTCTATCCAGTGGAGAACAAGATGTTTGTGATTTAATTTTCACTCCACCATTACACAAAATTGGAATTACATTCAATCTATTCCATTCTGCTTTCAGAGTTTGGACATTGGAATATCTAGATAGTGTGGCTAATTGCCACGTGATATTGAGATTCACCATTATACATTTGTACAATTAGATGGACACTCCCATTCTCAATCCTGTCAATCTTTAGTTATTATCTATACACTTCTACAGGTGCTTATTGTGATATTTTCTTTCCTTTAAAACACTTTTTGGTGTTACTGTTCCTTTAACTAGTGGAAATGTTCAGCTGTGTTTCTAAAATTCAAGAGACAGCGATTATGTCATTCCAAGAGAAAGTTCTGAACTATGTCTGTATATTATCAGAGAAATAATATTTTGTATATGTAGTATTGAGATTTCTGTAAATATCACCATGGGCAACAATTTTTGTGGTGGAAGCACTGGAAGGCGATTGGTCAATAACTGAGCCGGAAGGCTGAACCACAAGTCCAAAGGTGAGCGTTCATTAGAAAGTAGGAGGGGAGAAGGAATGATTTAGGTCTAGCGCGCACTTGGCAGGCTGGTCGGCCGGCCGTACATGAAAAATGCAAGTATCAGCGATGTTAGAGGACGCATCCATCTTTGACATAAACCTTATGCAAAAGGAAGCTTGAAGTTTGATGTCATTGCTCACGTCAGCATGTCCTAACCGGAATCAAAACAGGAAGTAGAAGGAAATTCACCGTGGAACGCAGAGTAACCTTAAGATCACAGCACCACCTAGTGTTTAAATGAAAGATTAACAGCGTAACTGACTAATAAAAGAAAATGTTCTGAATCTGAAGTAATAAAAACACACTCAATTACAAGCAAAGCTCTGTGTGAAAAATCTAATTTCTGTCTCATTCCGCCATGTTTCATACATGCTTTTTCTCAGTCTGGATTTGGGATTCCACCAAATCCAAGCTATTTTAAATTTTATTTTTTTTAACGTTCTATATATGTAATTCATGTGATTTGGTTGTATAATCACATTCACTTTACAGCGCTACGCAACAAGTTGGCGCTATAGAAATACATGTTAATAATAATAATAATAATAATAATAGCATGATTCGAATTTGGACAAATCCAAGACTGATTGAACTAAAACAGTACCCTATGTAACTATAAATAAAATATGTGCACATTATGTATTTCCGTAGTATTTTTTCTACAGTTCCACACAGGGCCACCATTAAAAATCAGGGGGCCCTGCACATCAACATTTTCAGGGGGTCCTGGCCCTGCCCACCCTGGCACCCAAGCCCCACCCCTGATCCCAGCCACTACATATCAAAGTTAAAAGACCAGACAGATATCAGTGCAAAAAAAGTAAACCCATAAGTCCCAACTGTCCCTTTTTTGGAGGGACAGTCCCTCTTTTGACAGCTCAACCTACAGTCCCTCATTTGTACTGAAAAGTCCCTCTTTTCTCTGCACTGAACAGCCAGAAAAAGAAACAAAGTTTCTAACTTAATTGGCTTTTGGCAGAGAGCCCAGAACAGCTAACAGGTACAACTAAGATACTTTGTAACAATTTTGCGATAAGAAAATAAGTAATTGTAACAGTTTAGATAAGGAGAAATATTTTCAAACTTTCATAACCTGCCAAATTTTGTAAAATGAACATGCCAATTAGGAGGTGTGGCCACAAAAATGGGCATGGTCAAAAATATTTAGCCACTCTGCCAGAAAAAAAAAATGTTGTCCCTCTTCTTACTTCCGAAATGTTGGGAGGTATGGTAAACCCCCCCCCCAAACACATATCGATGGTCAGGGTTCCCTTATAAGTTAAAAAAAAACATTGGCACCAGGGTCCCCCGTACAATTTAAAAAAAATTGGGGCCCCAAAATTTTTTTTTAAAGAAACCTTGGCCCTCTTACAAGTTACAAAAAAATTGGGGCCAGAAAAAATAATTAAAAAGAAATATTGGCGCCAGGGCCCCTCTTACAAGTTGAATGAAATGGGGCCCCCCAAAAAAAATTGGTGCAGGGGCCTATAGAGTATTAAAATAAAACATTGGTGGGCAGGGGATTAAAAAAAACACCACATTGGTGTCGGTAGACTTCATTATAGCTGTTTTCAGGTCTTTCCGCTGCTGTTTCAGGACTGTTTCAGCACTTCTGCATTCAGGCAGCTCAGCAGCACGGCTTCAGCTCTTGCAAGGGGGGCCTGGCTCTTCAAAATGTGCAGCACTGCTGAGCCCCCCCCCTTCAGCCCCAGATCCCCCCGATGGCAGCTGGTTCCACAATAATTGCAGCTGCGAGATGATGATGCACCTAACATAATTGTGGGTGGTGTGTTAAAACACATAGGGGCAGATTTATCAAATTCACATGAATGATTCGAAATTTGATCGAACTTTCAAAAAGATTAGAATTTTCGAATATTTTTGAAGACCACTTCAACCATCGAATTTTGAAAATTGAATGATTCGAATAAAATTCTATTTGAATATTCGAGTTGAATAACTTGCCCTTTAAATTTTTATTCGACTGCCTAGTTCGCTAGATTCAACCTACCGAATTGAATTTAGCTATTTTTGATCGAATGGTTAAGATCGTTCAATTCGAACGATTTTATCGATGAATCAAATTATTTCTATTCGATCGTTCGAATTGCTGTAAAATCCTTCAAATACCATGGATTTCAATTCGATTGGTCAAATTTGAGGGTAAATTCACCCTCGAATTCGACCAACAGTAAATCTGCCCCATAGTTGCCATTAGTCAAATGCAACTGCACTGAATATCTGGTGTTTGAACTTTGTTATTTCCAGTGCTTGGAGTGCATCCAGTGTAGGTTCACTGTGGAGCCACCATCAATAGGCTAAGTGGATGCAACAACTGTTTTGCATTGGGTGCATTTGGTCCTTTGATCATCATCAAAGGTGATGAGGTTTCCCCTCCTGGCTGCTGGGGATCGTATGCAGATTAAAGCTAATGATAGCTGGGGTTAACAAAACCTATTTCAGGACCTTGGTCTTTGTGGAAAACGTAACCCCTTCCAACCAATTAATTTTGTAATAAAAAGTCCCTGTGTAATGTGTCCTGCAGGAATTTAACTAGCGAGGTACCATTAGTTGATTTTTTACAGAAGGACCCGAAAAGAAGTTGAGAACAATTCAGCCTCTCTATGGCCATGACCATGAACGGTGTGTTTTAAATGGTGAAAATTGAGTTGTGGCCATACAACTTTTTTTATGCTGGAAATGTTGCATTCCTATGTGACCCCTATGCTCACTTTGAAATGCTGACAACTGTACTGTGATAAGACAGCGGTCATAATTCTCCTCTAGTATCTAGGTAACTATATATATATATATATATGTATATATATATATATATACACACACACACAAACAATAAATGAAAACCAATTGCAAATTCTCAGAATATCACTCTCTACATTATACTAAAAGTTAACTCAAAGGTGAACAACCCCTTTAAGGACCTGCCCACTTCACAAAAAGCAGACATGAAGGCTTCCCTTTCCAGAGTTAAAAGGATGTCAGATTTTGCATGTGCTAAGGAATGATCTTTCATAGTGTGAACTATTGCTTTGCACATCTGCAGCAAGTATGGGTCTTTTGCAATAGTACTATACTCTATATCCTGCACTTTGCAAAGGCTGTGTATTGCAAAATGCTGCTTCATTTGCACGGGAGTGCGCTGCCTTGGAGAAGCATACTGCAGGCTGGAGGGACTGCACTACAGAGGCTATAGATGCTATTAGAAGAACATAGAGGGCCACAATTACTGCAAAACTGAAAAAGGATATACAGAATACAGACACCCCTTACTGGTACTAAGTCTACATCAGACATTGTTCATGTCATGGTGGTCCTTAGATCAGGGCTTGCATGTTTTGTCAGTACCTGTAATGTTTAATCATCTCTTTCAGAAATCTGCCTGAAGAAGCAGCCTCCAAAGTTTGCAATTTATCTGTTCAATGAATTATCACTTCAAACAAAAACATGCTTCTTTTCTGTCCTACTCTTCCTCTCATACTTATCTATAGACCAGACAACGCCCCCCTCAAGCTCCAAATGCTTAACATATGGGTTTTTTACTCAAGAAGGTTTTTTTTTTTTTCAGATTTGTCTTGGTCTGAAAATCTTTTTTATACATAAATTTACCCTTGGCATGGAGTCTGTTTTAAATTAACAATTACAAACTTGTAGGCCTGTGTTGTTGCACTACAACTCATGTTGGGTCCTGTAACAGACAAACCAAAGGTAAAAGGAAGACCAACTTAATGAAAAACTATACCCCTCACGCAATGTAGGTCTCTATAAAAAACATACTGCATAAGACAGCTCATATGTAAAACCCTGTTTCATGTAAAACAATTTTAATAGTAATATACATTTTTATCAGTATGTGCCAGTGGGTAATCATAAATAGAAAACTGCCTCCTGGGATTGTACAATTCACTGTGCACACAAACATACCAAACAAACTATACTTGTTAGGTTACATGAGACAATTAACAGTAACTTCTTCCTGTTACAGTTAAGAGTTGTAGTATTTCTGGTCAGGTGATCGGAGGTAACACACAGACCATCACAAAATGGTGGTTCAAGGCAATATTTATTCAAGTTTAATTCTGATCATTGATTTGATAATCATTCTTTAATATGCTGCTTAACTTGATATAAACTAACTGTTGCTGGATTATTCATGTTGGGGGTATAGTTTTCCTTTAAGAAAAAAAGGTTGCTGTCTATTAATCCACATCTTGTACACAGGTAAAAAGAAAAAGACTATGGCTACACAGGTTAAACATTTATATGGCCAGATAAAATACAAGAACTCAAAATTTAAGATCAGACATGCATGCAACATGTAAACTTTATTAAACAGATCAGGAAAAGTGGTGATTCACAACAGACATGACAGAAGAGGGGAAGTACACAAAGAACGTAAAATAGCAGCTCCAATTTGTATGTTCACTAACTGAGCACTTTGCTGTTTATACAGCTCTTGCACAGTTGTGTTAGTATGGCTGAGAGTCTTTGTATTCATTGAATACTACAATATGTACATATTGTCCCAAAAGAATAAACCCAAAGCAGTTCACTTCTGTTGATCTTTTGGAAGGGGTCTTCTAAAAAGTAGTATGTGTGGCTCTGTAAAGAAAAAAACAAAATTAAATTATAATAAGTTAAAGTCTCAATGGGATAATATACAGAGGTTAGAGTACTGCATGTAGGCACCAATTGCCTCAAACAGTATTTATTGCATCTAATGCAGGAAGTATAGTCTCTCTTGCAGCAAAGCGCAGTCCTCCGAGGTTTTCTGTCTCTGTATTATGGTATAAAATTTGTAAAGTATCTCTTTGCTCTAAAACTTAGAAATTCAACATAGGCCATAGCAGTCATGTCATAGCTGCAGTTCAAAGGACATAAAAAGTGGCAAACTCCTTGTATAAGCACATGCGGATTTGATGCTTTTAGCGTAAACGGAATAAATGTGAACACCAAGCACTGGTGTCTTGCTGAAGGCTTAAATGATGCTGCTATACATCCATAGTCAAAGTATTTTTTAAAACTTGCACCTGATTTTGAGATTAATTTAACACCCAAAAGAATAAAAAGAAAAAAAAAAACACAATATGTGCAGGAATCTATTCAGACTGGCCATGAAATCCACTGCAAACCCAAGCTTTAAATGAGTCAGCCATATAGAGTAAATTAGGAACTACATCCACAATATCACTCGGCACCCTGTTGCATGGAAAATATTACCTAAATACGGATTAATGGGAAAATGTATATTGTTAGAATTTAACAACTGAATGAAAAACACGAAATGGGAGGGGATTTAGACATGCTGTTTGTTGACTGTGTCTTGACCGACTAATCACTCGAAAGGTCTAATTGGTAGATCCTGATTTACCTTTTCGGCAATCCTGCATTATACCCTGCTACAGATACCAGACCCATGGGCAGTTGCTGCTATGTAGTCACTTTCCACATTCTTAACCAGCAAACAACCAAAACACCACAGATTTGGGCTGAACTGAAATCCCTACAAAAGGATAATTAAATGCAGCTGTCTATAAAGATCAACCAGTTTGCACCCTGACCCAACCTATACCTCTGATCCCAAAACACTAGTTCATTACATAGCTTTCAACATCCCCTTTTAGACTAGTAATTTTCAAAAAGCAACTGCGTTTCATATGCTGAAACCTTTGCCACAGAACATCAGGTTTTTACATGCATCATTGGGATAGAAGAATGGTTTTGGAGATTTCAACAAACCAAAAGGAATAATCATTATGCACATGGCCCTAAATATGCACCATTCATAGAATTCATCAGCCAGTCTGAGAAAATTGTGGAAGGAGAAACCACAATGATTGACAAATTGCAAATGTAGCTGTACAAGGAGTTAAAGCGGAGCAGGAATAGGGTTGCCACCTTTTCTTAAAAAAAAATACCGGCCTTCCTATATATTTAGCTTTTTTCGCCTATTAACATTGGGATCAGCCATCAAAAATACCGGTCGGGCCAGTAAAATACCGGCAGGATTGACATTGAAAGCATTCTTACCTGGTTCATGAATCATATAATGGACCCATCCAAGACTTTGCTGCACACCAAGCCTTCGCCATTCTTCTTCAGACATGAGATGAGTTTTGGGCACTTGCTTGGCCAACTCTTTGGGTAACATAACATGCCTGTTTCAAGAATGAAATATATTTAGTCACATGTTGGGGTGGGGGGCACTAAACATGCATTTCATACCCTTGATATAATCCAACACTGGTGACCAATGTAAAGTTATAAAAGACTGCTCTAGATTGAACTGTTTTACTCTATCCACAAAACGGGTCAGACACGGAAAGATCCACGTTTGGCGACTTTAAAAATAACATATGGCGCAGCGACAATATATAAATCTCAGTGAGCCAGTCCTATAGTCCGCAAAGTAAACATAAGCCATGCCAAACTACTCTTACTGTGCTACAACTATTCCCAGTAGAAATGGCGCATGGTTTTAAGAGTCGGAAACAGCTGAGTTGAATTGCCAACCTAGACCAGACCGCGTGAGGAAACTACACCTCCCCCTACCAACGTTTTACCTGTACTCGAAGTGTTCATCCGTGTACTTGTCCGAGTAGTAAATGTTCTTGTATGACATGTTCCCGTTCGTAGCGGCTATGCCGCGAATCAGTTCGCTCTCCTATGCCCACTGCAAGAGGGTAATAGTGACTATTTACTGAATCGGTTGCTGCCCTCTAACCGCCGCGAGGTAGCAAGTCACGCTTTGAATTGTGCTGCGCTTACAGACAATTGGTTACGGCAAGTTCCGCTCTTACCCAATCAAAAGATTCGTTAACACTTTTTTTTTTGCCTTCTGCGCGCGCATCAGAAAAATAACCAATCAGAAACCAGTTACTAGGCGTCAAAAGACGCTTACTAAACGTATGGATGTAGCCGCCATCTTGCTGTAGGGAAAAGTAGCGTTGAGCTCGGTTAATGTGAACCGCATTGTTTTTTTTTCTCGAACACTCTGTGTACAAAATGCGTTGATAAAATAATAATAAAAAAAAGCTGTCCGCCGCAGAAATGGTTTTTTGCTTCAGGTTTTTCTGTACATATTTATTGGTTCTCGCCATGGAGACATTAAACGGCCAGACCGCTGATCAAACAGATGAGATTATTAAAGTGAACATTGTGTTATGTCACAATGTGTCACAAAGTACTTGATTGTTGTGGTATAATGTACATATCAGAATCACCATGAAACAAATGTCTTCTGACTGCGTAAGGGCAGATTTCTTTGAATATTTATTGACGTGAAAACTATTGCATAAAAGGTTACCACCTTTTCTGGAAAAATTACCAGCCTTCCTATATTTTTATCTTTTTTCCTATTAATAACATTGGGATCAACCATCATTTTCAGGGCTGCAATTAGAAATCATGGGGCCCTGCACAACAACATTTTTGGGGCCCCCTGGGTAGGGTTGCCATCTGGCCGTTTTTTTACTGGCCTGACTGGTATTTTTTATGTCTGATCCCAATGTTATTAATAGAAAAAAAGCTAAAAGTATAGGAAGTAGGGTTGCCACCTGTCCGGTTTTGACCCAGACAGCCCGGTATTTTGAAGGGTTGCCCGG
>CM044432.1:123538145-123625842 GCA_024363595.1 Xenopus borealis | reverse complement strand
CTGCTAAAAACGCCAGGCGACAAAATCTCACCGAATCTCCCTGTCTGTCCCTACCCTAAATTCTCCCAAGACCTACTTATCTTGAATTGTTACAAAAGAATCTAAGTATCTATTCTGGGATCTCTGCCAAAAAAAAAAAAATAAGTTAGAAACATTGTATCTTTTTCTGGCTATTCAAAGCAGGAGATCAAAGAGAAAATCAGGACATTTCAGTAACAAACCCGACACTGCGTGCTGAGCTGCCAAAATCGGGGCTGTCCTGTGAAAACAGGACAGTTGGGAGGTATGCTGTTGGTTTGTTACTGTGTTCGGGGACCCCAACAACAACACATAAATAAATACCTGCACCATGTATGCTGTAGCAAGGTTGTCAAAAGGGGGAAGTCAGGCGTCGGATAGACCCAATCTTTGTAAGGAGGTACTGGCTGACCTATAATTGCATGGTCCCCAACTCTCTTATGATCGTGGGGGGGGGGAGTTCAATATGCAATGCACTAGCCAATATGAGGGACCAACCTTTGGCTTCATTCACACAGAGATGGCTCATCTACTTGGTCAGATAAAAGCCATGCTTACTACTACTATTCTGATATTTATGTATAAATTCATCTGTGACCAGACCCTGCAGTGCAGCTCTTGAGGGAGGATGGTAATATTTTGTTTCCAGTAGAAGATTTTTCCATTAAGAATTTATGATTGTTCGACTTTTCAACTACCCCGATCTTGCCTGAAGGAACCCAGTTTGGAACCTCCTCCCAGTTTCCCATCACCATAACTCATTCACCCAGGTTTTCTAGTTTCTCCATCAAATTCAGTGTGCACATGCGTGGTAAACATTAACTATCTGCGAGGGAGCAAGTGTGCATATGCAGGGAGTAGTGATGGGTGAATCTGCAGTGTCTTGCTTCGCCGAAATTAGTGAAACGCCGGCGCTTCTCGTTTTGGATGCAGGCACACATTTCCGGTGTCAAAAACGGACGCCCATGTCCAAAAACGGACGCCTGCATCCAAAATGAGTCACAGGCGAATTTTCGCCAGGCGAAATTCTACTGCCGTTTTGCAAACGTTTTCACTTGTGGCGGATTGCAGGAATTTGCTGCGAATTTGCCCCAGGCGAATAAATGCTTCAGAAGAACATGGGCTTATGTGCAGTGAACATCACTTCAGGTGGGGGCCGTGCACAATGGAATCATTTCTGGTGATGTCACTAGAACATTTTTTGCTGGCAATAACCCAGGATTAACTCTTGCTCAGGACGACGTCTCTGAATTACATATGAATATGTATATGACACCTCTGTGCCAATATTATAGGTGTTTTCTAAAAATATGTTGGTTTATTTAAGTGTTTTCCTGAGAAAGATATTGCTGGCTGCAGAGGTAATTGCTGAGAGAAGGCTGAAATAGATTCTGCTGTTTCCTTCTGAGACATAGTTTCTGTGAGCTACAGTTTGTGTTCAATGTGATCACCCACACAGACCGAATTAAACTTCATTTTTAGCCTATATCAATAGACCAAAAAGTTTTAAAACCACACACTCATAGAAACAAAAACCTTTATGCACACATTGCACTAGATAGCACTTTAATGTTTGCAAAATGTATTCAAGATTTGATTGATTCCTAGGAAGCTAAGTATTATGCATCATGTATACATGAATCATTGTTCTTGCTGTCACTGCATGCTTTTGTGTGTTTCAATGTACAGTTATTGATCTTGTTTATGCCAGCAGGTCTGTGCTCCATTTCAGACATGAAAATGTCATGGGCTTCTAGTTTGTATGGCAGGTAAATAATCAGCAGACTGTACTGTTTTATAAGGTGCCCCTGAACCAACAACTAATGAGCACAGCAACATGAGTGTTTCATATAGTTTCAGTATGTAACTCTGCTGAGATCAATAGGATGTAGTTGCAGTTCACTAAACAGATTTTAATACACCAGAGTAGTAACCCATAGCAACTGACCAGAATTTTTCTTATTATTGTTTAACTATAATTGAGTTGTAGTTCTAAATTATAATTGAGTTGTAAGAGTGGTGCAGTGGTTGTTGGTGCACTGGTTGTTGCCTGGTTAACTGGTTCCTTTTGAAGGGCACCTTTTGGAAAAAAAAAAGTTATCCCCCAACCAAAGGTGCGGGCTGATAGAGCCAGCATTCCGGTTGGGGATAACAGTACTAAAAAAAAAAAATGCCGCCCACCAGCGCTAGCAAACGCGGACGGAGTGAGCTCCCTGTGCAAGCCATCATGACAGTGGAAGCGGATGCACATTATGCGCATGTGATGTCATGTGCATAGTGATAAGGGGCCACAATTTCGGGGCCGCTTTTCTTAATGCGCATGCGCTTCCACTGTCATGGCGGCTCGCACTGGGAGCTCCCTCCACCCATGTTTGCTAGAGCGGGCGGCCGTTTAAAAAAAAAAAAAAAAAAAAGTACTGTTATCCCCAACCGGAATGCAGGTTCTATCAGCCCACACATTTGGTTGGGGGTAAGAAATTCCTATATAATGACATCATCATGCCCAGGCTTTGCCCTTACTTGTTTCCTATTGGACATTGACACTGCTTGTGCACAGTAACCGTCACATCATTTGATTACTCAATTGTGATGGCATAGGTAAACAGACACAGCATATAAATAAACCTCCCTTGCAACAAACAATCACACAGCATGCAGACAATTACTGCAGATAAGGAGGGAGCAACCTTGTTCTCCCAATTCTTGCACTCTCCTTCTGCCTAGACCAGGGGTAGGGAACCTATGGCTCGCTGCCAAATCTTAAATAAAAATAACGGGGGGCGTGGCCTGCGCTCTGCGGATAGAATGACTAGAAAGAAGGGTGCCAGGAAAGAAAACATGAAAAATATTATGAAGAACAGTGATATTTCAAATGAGCGATATTTCAAAAATGATTTGCAGGTGTCATATATGTCATATATAATCTGATGAGGAGAAATACAGTGAAATTGTGATATTGGAACATTTGCAACTGAATGAATTTTGGTTGTCCTTCACAATAAAAAATAACAGAACAATTGTGACCATCTGCAAATCATCTGAAACATCACTCATTTGAAATATCACTGTTATTCATAATTTTTTTTTTCATGTCTTCTTTTCTGGAATTTCTGGCATTTGACAGATTTCCCCAACATGTTACCATGAGACTGTACATTGGGCTTTTGCATTATGTCTTGTGAGTAAGTGGATTAAGCATTTTGTGACTGGATTGGGGGATTACATATATAGATATTGTCCAATGCATGATTATCCCATTATCCATGGGTGCAGGGAACTTTACTTCACATCAACCACAGACTGCAACGTTTGCTTAGAATTCCCCTTGTATCACCAGCAACATTGCTGTGGTCTGTTAGAAACACATATTGTCTTGTGTGAGTCTGACCCACATCTCACATCTAAAGCACATTAAGACCAACCTACGATCACGTTTAACGGATGGAAGTCTCAACGCCTGCATGAAACTTAACCTCACCACATATCAACCAGACTACAAAGTCATCAGCAAAACCATGCAGCTCCAGAAGTCGCATTAATGATAAGAAGTACTATTCATCACTGGTTAGTAACAGCATAACAACATTATTAGAACATTATTAGACTTATTGTTCTTAAAGTGCTGGTCTTATATAAAATGCACACATTTACTTGTATTTAGTTTTAAACATATTGTATGGTTCTCACGGAATTATAATTTAAAATATGTGCGTTTATGGCTCTCTCAGCCAAAAAGGTTCCTGACCCCTGGCCTAGACTATAAGTGAATGGAGTGCCAAAGGGGCGCAACTTTTTCTGGGAATAAATACCAGCTTTTCTATATTTTTATCATTTATCTCTTTCAATGACTTTGGCATTAAGCGTAATGTCAGTTATGTACAAACCTGCAACAAAACCAGCACTGATTTGCTTATAAATTTATGTAACTTACACATCAAGCAGTGACAGTAGGGTTTTTAAACCAAACACAAATAGAATCCACAGCCTGCATAGCTAATTTGCAATTCATTTAGATACATGATGCAGACTGAACTGATTAATGTGCAGCCATGTATCTAAATGAATTGCTAATTAGTCACCAAGTGACTAATGTGACCAAGTGACTCCAAGTGACTCCAAGTCCAGGCAAGACAATAGAAGAGGCGGCATACAAAGTAGGGCCAGGAAAATACAAGAAACCATAAGTATCAATAACATAGAGGGTACTGACAGGGGCAGCAGGAAGATTTACCAACAGCAAAATAATCTAATCTAGCAACAGTTATTACTATCAGTGGGCCATTTGAATTTTCTTACATCACACTGACATCATTACCCACATCATAGCCAGTCTTCCTGGCTGATGTCTTTGGTTGGTGTGGTTCAGTTATATCATCTCCTATGTCATGCTGGCCCAAATCATATAGTATGGTGCACAGTCAATAAATGTACATTTAAAGCATAATTTTGTTCCTTGCCCTCCTTTACTTTTGACATTACAGCTTAGTTGTATTAGAACAGAAGTTTACATGTTCATATAGAGGACACTGTTACTGTCAAGGCTGCTGAGACTGATTATTTCTTTATGATCTAAGTAAAGCAGCCCGTTTGTGTGGTTAACTTACAGAGGCAGCCACTTGGATTTGTGTGGTAAATGCATGGTGAACTCTTTAATTGGATGTGATGATGTGATGCAATATTCTGTGTTAAGTGAGATAAATGGGATATCTGGGTTTAGTTATTCTGTGTCAAACACACAATCCAAAGTGGCTTCATCTGTACTTAGTAGAAATTTGTAGCAACTAAGCAGCACTGTGTAACTTTTCACTTGTTCTGTCTTTCTGATATTGTGATTTCTATGCAGGGCATGTACATTAAAGGGTGAAAGCCCAATACAAAGTATCTGACACTCTTCATAAATGAGCCTCTGCAATCTTGTAAGTCACACCTGCTACTGAAAAAAATATCACATTAATAAGTATATTGCAGTCACATAGCCTTGGGGCTTCTGGGGATATTGAAGATACTTTACATACAAGATGTTGGTATACACATAGACTTAGTGATTAGTGAAATTCTTGCAGCCTCCTCAGAATAACAATAGCATATTCTCAATGTTGAATAAACTCAAAAGTTGATAAAAGTACTGATAACGGTGTGCATTTATTAACTATTCATAGAAATGTTGGTTACATATTATGATCTAGAAGTACAGTAGCATTTTTTGGCATTTCCTCCAATATTCTATTAATAATGTGCAAATACCTTTCTTCTCTGTAATGCAGAACTGTATACTGCAGACTCCTATTGTGGTGCAGGTCACGTATCAGTGAATGAATAAGATTGCATGAATATTGCACTCTTTATTCAGTGATTGGATAAAAATGAATGCCCTTAACACATACGTACATCCAATCTCTGCTGCTTCCTGTGTGCTTATTCTTCCTGAAGCTTTAATTATTTATCCTTGGCGAGAATTTGACTGCTACAAGCAGTCACGACTCAGCTGTTTAACCCTAGATAAACCATAAAGCTAACACGCTGATCCAACAGACTCACCTACCCACTTTATATAAATCAAGCATCTAAATAATATTTTGTAGATGCAGAATTCTTTAGCAAGCATTCTCTAGTCCTTCCTACCATAAGATAAAAAGCACTCTTAAAACAGCAAGGTTTCTTTCAATTTGTTATTGTTCCCAACCTAGCTTTAATCCTAAAAGTTTTGTATTTAAAAGGAGGTTTTGTTGAGGTTTTGTTACTAAGCATTTGATGGCAATTCTGTGATTTTGGTTCTTATTATACAATACTTGAAAACTAAAATAATTACTTTGTATTCTTAGGAATACAATATAAAACACTTGATTGTGTTTGCTCCTTTCATTTGTAGGTAAATTAAATTATTTGTACTTGTTGTTCTTCTGTTGTTCATGTAATATTTAGCAAACCACATTAAAGAACATGAACTGTTAGAATATATTGAATCTTATAGTTCCTATTATATTGTGTATGTGCGCTATTTCAGACACTCACACTACTACACTGTATACAAAGCTTCCATTATCCATTATGCCGAAACACACACATGCACACACACATATTATATGTATTATTTATTTATATATATATATATATATATATATATATAACTAGATAGGTGCACTCAGATGCACACGTATGAATAAATATTAACATTTTTTCAACTGATTTCGGTGTGCGGGTCCCTGTTAAACTGATATATATATATATATATACAGGTATTGTACCTGTTATCCAGAATGCGCATATACTTTATATAATTAATATATATATATATATATATATATATACAGTCCACAGTCAAGTCGGCACTCTCGATAGATGGTTCACACATGCCTGGGTGCAGTCTGTATCAAACAAGTGACCGCACTCTCAGGTCTTAGACAAATTAAAAAAATTTTATTCACGAGAGACTAACGTTTTGGCCTCCTCCTGTAAGTGTTCCTGCTAATTTCCATCAGTGCCGGGCTGGCCGCGGGCATGTTCGCGCCGGCGCGTGTCGCGTCTTCGCTGACGCATGTCGCGGGCGCGATTGGCGCCAATTGAGGCCTATTTAAAGCAGCACTGGACTCTGGTTTACTGCCCGATTATAGGTTCACTTTCGCTGTTCCTGGGTGCGCTTATCCTGTTTTCTCTACGGACTCTACTTGTGTATGACCTTGCTTTGTTTCTGGACTACGACTCTACGCTGCCTGAACCGACCCACTGCCTGGACTCCGACCACGTCTTGCTCCTGTACCTTGCCTGTACCGTGTTGTTTCCTCCTTGGTCCACAACCTCACCTCAACCTTCGGTCCTTACACCTCCAAAGCCTTTCTCAAAGTACAAACATGCATTAAATGCATGATATGGTGGGAAAATTAGACAAATTGAAACTGATGTGTCATCATCATCATCATCATCAAAGACTAAACAACCCCTACAATATTAATATGTTAAAAAGTTAAAAACACAATACTAAGTAACATATACTAATCTCAATTGTCACTTCCTGTTTTCTTAACCACAGCTGTTCCCTATGCTGTCTGTGTTACAAAAAGTATCAAAACCTGTGTTTAGATGGAAGGTTTGTCCTGGAGTTCTCTCACTCACTACTACATTCATTAAACCTATATTGTATCACAGCGAAGCTTTTATGGCCATCAGACGTGACCCATGAGCCTACAGTTTGCAAAACCTTGTAAAACTTTACCACTCTCCTTCAGTAACCGCTTCCTGAAATGTCAATTAACATAAGTGTTTACCCCTAAGATATGGACCAGTGATTTTTACTAGTGATGGGCCATTTTGTGAAATTCGCGAAGCGCTGACTTTGACGCTGGCGACAATTCATCGGCGTCAAAAGGGGCTTTTGGCGTCCGTTAATCGTCACCGGTGTCCAAATTGTCAAAGCAGCTGAAACAGCTTTTGACACCAGCGACGAAAACTTTGATGGCACCATCAAATGGCACCATGTATGCATCAAGTACACGTTAATGCTGATTGTTAAAGGAATTGTTTAGCTTTAAATTATAGATACAATCCCTCATTCAGGAGTAATTCTGCACTTATACACTTGAATAGCAATGATTTCAGACACCGAACTACAGTACTCACTGCCTCCAAGTATCTGGTTGTGTCCAGAAACTTATATAATAACCTGATTCTCTCATTTATTAAGCTGAAAAATAACAGTGATTTCCCAGTCTAGCTGAGTACAGCTATTGTTGTGAATCAAATCACAAACTTGACCTGATACAAGATCAATACATTATGATAGTGGGCCTTTGAAAGATGTGCAGGGCTGAAAGTCATCCTGTGCCAGTACAAGGAAGAAGACCCTAAAAACATAAAAGAAAAGTATGTTCTATAAAAACCTTTTACTGAAACTTCCAACTCAAATGTCATTTTTATTTCCGTAGTCTTAGTATAAGATAGTGCAGAGGGTTTTGATGTGCTGTTGGCCCAAGTTTTAATTCCCTAGAAAGGAGGCCTTCTCATTCAGAAATCCGGAGTGTTCCACATCATTACTATAGTCTGTACATATACAAGTGAGTACTTTATTACCTTGATTGACACTGCCTAGCAGTGCAAAATATGTTATCCTAAATAAACCCCTGATCACAACTGTTATATGTAACACATCCCAAATTGTATAGGTATAACGTGGCTCTCTGTGGAGCGAGAATTTATGGGCATGTTCCTGCAGGTGATCTGACTAGGACTTGAAACAATCTGAAAATTGCATTGTACCCTGAAAGCAGTGATTTGTCTCATTTCCCTTTGACTCAACATGTGTACCTCTTGAAGTGGCATAGACTTGCTATTCCATTATGTTGTAAAGCTTTGTTTCCTTTAAATCTCCATACCTCTCCCAAGGCAGTTAACGGGTGATGAGGAAAGGTCTATTTGATAATGGATAGTAAACCTTATGTTTACAGCTGGAAATAAGTAAAAGAGCATATATCGATATGGCTTACAATTCATGTAATTGTGCTGCTACAGCTCATGTCACAATAAACTTACCCTGAACCTTTGCCTCACACTTGTGTCATGTTTGTCAACTTTCTTCCAAAAGCTTATAGACAGTAAGTCTAGGAATTTCCTCTGCATTAATATAATTTTTGTGGTATAGTAAAACAATTGGAGGTAACAGAACCTAACATATGACTTGAATGTTAAGTGTACCAGTAATACCTAGAAGACAAAGCCTAGGATACTGATTGCTTGAGAGGGAGAAGGTGCTTATTTTCCCCAAGAGCATATATTATTGTAAAAGGACCGATAAGTTGTCATATAATTTTGTTTGCTAATATGGACAAAGGTAAAAAAAATTCTATTGATTATATCTTTAATTTTAAGTTTACATTGTGTGTATATATATATATATATATATATATATACTGTATATATATATATACTGTATATATATATATATATATATATATATATATATATATATATATATATATATTTGTTAGTGTTTGTATTCTTTGTTAGTTACAAATATTGTTGCCAAACTGGAGGTGAAAAGATTTGCACTTGTCAGTGAATGGCATGAAGAAGAATGCAATTTATACCATTCATGTAAGCATAGGTATTTGAGCAGCCCGTCGGTGTTTGCATACACACACTTTATATGTTCACTATTCTGCAGCTGCAAACAGGAGCAAAACTGAACTTAGGCCCAGCTGCACATTTGTTAGTGCATGTGGCAAAGGCATAGAGACCAGTGTTCATACTGGTGGTGCCAAGTTGGGTTGAAAAAAGTCCAAAGTCCATCAAGTTCAACCCCTTCAAATGAAATCCAGCACACACTCACCCAGACCCCTCCATACACTCACATAAACTATATATACTAATATATATGCTAATTGTAGATGATCATATCTCAATAGCATTTCAGATTATACTTGTTTAAGAAATGTGAAGAACCACCTACATTGTTTCAACTGATTTAAATATAGGGCTCATGATATTATTTGGTCTCACTGGTACTCATGTTTGTGGCTTCAGAAGGGCATGTCAGAATGTTGCACCTTATATAACAGGTTCATTCCACATACTTGTAAGCTATTAAAGGACAATTCAACACCACACTATTAAGAACCCCTACCCACTACCCTATTAAGAACCCCTACCCACTACCCTATATAGTCCCCCTCCCTGCTCCCCCACCCTCACAGATGATAACACCTGTAAATGCCCCATGTCCTTTAAATACCTCTTGTTGCAGAGTCAGAGCAGCAGAGCTCATGAGTGCCATCATTTTACCTGTGTGTGTGTGTGGGGGGGGGGCTATGTAGGATGGGAGGGTAGGGGTTTTTAATAGTGGGGTTTCGAATTCTCCTTTAACTGTCAAGTACAATTCTTCCAGGAACTGGGCAAAAAATGTAAATCTGCCTGCAGTGTGTACAGAAATGAGGAGAATGTGCCTTTTGGGTCAGAAACATGGCATTTTGTTCCTGTTTTTTGAACTTTGCACATTGGTCTTGCTTAGTAAATTATCCCTTCAATGTAACCTTTGAATGTACATTAATACAATAGGTTTAAATTCACCTATAAGCCAGAAAGCCCAATGAAGGAAAAAAAATGTTTTTTAAATATTCCATCTAGGAATTTTGGTGAATGTGGAAGCTTGCACTGTGTTTATTGTGCCTATTTTGGTGTAACTTGCCCTTTAACATACTTCCTTGGTCTCTTTTGTAATAGAACCACAATATACTGAAGCTATACAAGCACAAGGTAATATACAAGTGTCTGCATTTCAGCTTTTCTACGTGAAAATATAAATGTCATTCTGGATCTGGCTACTGAAAGAGGGCATCGATAAAAATGGGCTAATTTGATCACTCCTACATTTAGGGGAATCTGGTTTCAAATGCTTGGATACAGTGACAGCATTTCCTTTAGCAAAACATGTTCATTCTTTATCAAAACAATTTTTTTCCAATAAATAACTGACAGTTATTTGCACTTTATCCTGCAATATCCTAATGATTTCATTGAAAAATTCCTGCGGATTCTTGTTCCTGTGTGTGTTTCCATGGAAACCCTTGTTGCTAAGGGAGGGCTCCACAGTACATCAAACTGTTAGCAGCTGTATGAATTGTTCCCATGGAAAGTGAGATAGTCTGAGACATAGCTATTTGTTTGCTATTTGTGCTAGTGTTCTTGTTTCACCCACTTGTAATGTTTAAGGTACTAAAAATAAAACAATTTAAGAGATATGACAAATAACAACAGTGCAGGGTTGTGCGAATGTGTGGTGTGCTTACATATACTATAGGACATAAGCATACAGGTTTGATTCTGGGGCTTATCAATTGAAATATATCATTCCAATATTTCATTCTAATTTTTTTTTTGTTTTAAACACTTTTGAAAAGTTTCTTATGACATGTAGGACCAGGGTAACTATGCTTGACTGCGTGTCACAGAAAATAATACATTCCAGCTTGTTGTTATTTACTATACATTGCAAGAAATACAGCAGTTTGTTTAGTCACCAAGCTGCTCTGTTCAGAAATAGTCTCTCTCTTGGGCTGGGCACAACCCTTTACAATGGCAACCCAATGACTCCCACCATAACCACTAAGAGGGAATCTGATGGGCAAGCCCTTCTTTGCATTACATTCTTAGTTTGCAGTTGTACTTCACCACAATTTATTAGGATATAGGATATATGGCCAAACTACGGTGCAGATACCTTGGGCAGTGTAAGAAGAGAGTTCTGTGACCCTGGTTGTTAGAAAGGGAAACCATAAATGAACATATGTGAATATTTGAAGGCGGTTGCCCATGCTTAGTTTGTGTTTTGATCACAAATTAATGTAAAAACCATTATACACTATTAATTGGTGACTGCCCCTTACCATTTTCTTAGAAGTTCTTTAAGAAGTATCTTTTGCTACAGTTCTTGGTATATAGAGTAAAAACCAATGCATGATCTGTCTTGCTCTATTGTGGGAATAGCACATGCACTTGATGAGTATATTTATTTAGGTATTATGAAATATAAAACAATGCAGCTATGAGTGGTCTTAGCACAACATACATATACCTATTTGTTTGGTCATATTATACAGAGAGAGAGTATACATCTATAGAATAAATGTCTTAAGGTAAGGTCTTAGTGAGGGGAGGGATATTCCCCGTTGGCTGCTAGCAATAGCAGAGGTTAGAAACAGGACATAGGAATAGAGATAATCAAAGCAAGAGTAAGGGAAGTTGGCAGAAAAAAGGGGATTTTCATGGGATTCTGATGGATGGCCATTCATTCAGAGCATTTGGCATTTTGTTTGTGAATAACAATTGTTGTGTCAAATGACATGCAACATAAGCAACTTAGAGGAAGAACCTCCTGCTGAAGTTATGCTAATATTGTTGAATCCTGACATTTATTATCCATAGACTGGATAGTAAACATTTCAGTACATCTTGCTTATTAGAACCTGGAAAGGCCTGTAGGCATTGCATTAAAGCAAGCCTTATCCTGTAAAATCTTTTTGGAACACAGAAAAGACCAATTGCAAATGATCTGTAAAAAAAGAACTGTAAAATATCTAAGCAAATCTAATGCTTTTATTAGTTAGTGTTCTAAGTTTCAATACATTTTGCCCACTCCCTACATTATTTAAAATCAATTTCTGCATAAGTTCAGCTTGTGAGATGAATCCCTAATTTTATATGCTAACATTCTATTTATCCAAGGGTTAAGTTTAGTTTACAGGCTGTGCAGACTGTCCTAGAAAAAAAAAATCATTTCAGAAATCGAAACCCAGCCTGTAAATTTAACTTGTGCTTGAATAGGCATGCTAGAATAAGCACATTCATGAATGAAGCTGGTTTGTGTTGAATCCATGTTAAATAGATCTGTCTTTCTTAACACTAATAACAACGTGCTTCTTTGAATGCTGCACTTCATTTTTGTGCATAGAACTCGTATGCGTTTGTCTCAGTGCTGTTAAATGGGATTAAATATTGTTGTGGGAAGAATGCAGCCTGTGATCAAAATGGTCTCTTCCACTATTTAGCCAACCTTTGTTGAATGAGTCATCCAAACAGTCTCTCATTGGATGGAATGGTTAGCACCCAAGGGACTGCCAGGCAGGCGCTGCATGGCCCTGCTTCATTCACAGAATTACTGGTATGCTAGCCAGCCCTTTCATTCACACAAATAGAGTTTCATTCACATTTTGCCATTTCTATTTGTATCTAATGAAGAGAAGCATTTGGGAACAATAGGGATTTTTGCGTTAGATAAGACCTGAAAAAAAAAAATCTGTGATGCGAGTATTTGCTGTTGCTATGCTAACAGACAGAAGGGTAAGATGAATGCTGTGTGGATACCGCAGCGAGTTGCTGTGTGCTAATGAAAAGCTATTCTGCACATCACTAGAAACTCACTCTTACATTAAATAGGACATTTCCATTATTCATCACCCCTGGGAGCCTAGGTGCTGACTTGTTTCATACATCATAAATAAGACTAACAAAATAGATGAATTTTAAAGTTTAGTTAGTGATCTTGTTCTTCCTGCGCTACTTTATTATTGCTGAAAGGATGGGAAAGCTAGGTTGGGATTACTGAATTGTACTGTTCAATTTCTAAGTTAGTCATTGTTTTTTTACTTTTTTACTACTGCATTTATTCATTCTGAATGAACTGAATGTTCTAGTGGCTGAATGGTGGACACTATACAGTTACGGTTTTAGTATGCATTAGAGGTTTCATATGTTTGGGTATTTCCAGTAAGGTGAATAATTTCCTGAAAAAGCTGCCTTTTCATTTAAATATATTGCAAATGGTTATCCAGACATGAATTCAGATGCATACTCTTACTACCATAATGCAGAATAAACTTGTTTTTTTTTTCTCAAAAATCCACTGGATTTTATTTCATTATCTCTATTGCTCTTATGCAATTTCTAAAAAATTGTATGTTTTTGTTGTCATGAGTAGCACTAATTCTTGTAATTATGCACAGTTACAGCAATAGGCAGCAATTGTCACCCTTTTGTGTTTCAAACTCTCGTAACATAAAATGTACATGGAAGTGTATGTGTAAGGTGTCTTAATGCTTATGGTTTACAGGTAGAACGAATTACAGTAGTTGCTAAAGGTGTGCTATGGTTTTGGAAAAAGGGGACAGAAAAAATTACGTGTTTGTGAAGTTGAGGAGAGGAAATTTGAGAATTGATTGGTTGTAGTGTGCTGTAAGTGGGTGGAATTTTTTGTGCTACAGGAAGTGATTTGCAGTGTTCACAGAGCCTTTTGTTGAAAAGGGTCTCCTCATTTGTGTGAGTCATGCTTTTGCTGTGAGCGAGTTAGCAGTTCTAACCAGAATTGGAATGTCATAGGGAACTGTCTGCTTCTACATCCATTCTATGTACATCCAAAGGAGCAGAGAGATTCACTTTTATTTACATTTATTTTTGTGGATAATTTAGCACAGATTTTGAAAGTGTTTTATTCTTTTAAATTGGCTTTTTTTTATTATCTGCGTTACATGTATAGTTCTGAATGCCAGGATATGTTAGCAACTGTGATTTTTAGATTGGCAACAGATTTGCCAAAGCATATGAAAAAAACAAGATAGAAGGGCATGCTTCAACGTACCAAGTATAACCGCTTCAAGAATGAATCTGTGACACCAGTGGACGACCTTCTGCACAACCTGTCCATGAACAGTAAAGTCACCACTGTAACCAGAAATCCAGCTTCACCACCCTGCTCAGCACCACCTGACGTGCTGCAAAAGGACCAAGAAAATGGACCCACCACTCTTTGTACATTCATCCACAAAGTGTCCAACTTAAAACTCGCCGGTTCAGGCAGCCTGTTGGGTATTAAGAACCTTTCCTCTGCAGTAAAGGAGCTTACAGGTTCCAAGTTACAGGGGAGCTCTCCAGCTCTAAGCATAGCAGCAGGAGCCACAGAGAACACATGTAACCTTGCCTATACTCCGTGTTCTCAGCAGGACCTGAGCAAGATGAGCACAGGGAAAAAAACACCAGAAGAAATGCATCAGGGAGGAGAGGATTGGAATCAAAGTAGCAGCTTCGTCAATAAACCTTCTCGGGGATGGTTGCATTCGAACGAGAAGATCCTGGGACCCGGAGTGACGTACATTGTGAAGGTTGGTCTGTTTCTTTCTTGTTCTTCTTTTTTATCAATGAACAGTTTGCTCTCGATAACAGCAGAATCATTCAGTATATAACAGCTCTCTCAGTGGATTTATATTCCGATCTATAGCAGAATGATTTAGCATGCAATTCAAATGAAATTCAGTAGTGCTGTAACAGTAAAAGTAGCACTCTGTTTTGCTTGGTGGCTTATTTGCTTGCAGTGTGAAAAAAAGCTTGCATTCCAAATATCACAGGCTTCTGTTCTGCTAGATACATTTAACAGGTAGGAGACAAGCCTTAATCAATGCAGTGCTGCTTTCTAGTAGTCATTGCTTTATTAATAAGAGCATTTGGTTAAACAGTTACAGAGCAATGATGAGATTTTCATGGTTGCATGGAAGTAAACACAATGTATACGTCTACATATAAAGGTATCTTGCTGTATAGGAGATTTGTTTTGCTGAGGCATCTGAAAAAAAGATGAATGTTTACCCTATAGTGCCGTTAATATTGTAGATGCCTTGTTTTAAAGGCAAATTTTATATTCGCAATCATCTATTATACCTAATCTTTTTGCATCTTATGTGTGATGATGTTCCTCTGTGTTCCCACACATTTTCTATTCTTTGGAAGAAACAGTAAGAGATCTTGACCTAATCATGTATAGTACTCCTTGATACAATATTGGCTTCATCCTACATGGTTGCATTAGAATATAACCCAGTCACAATACCACATTATATTTGATTTTTTCACCTTTTACCAGGAAAAAAAAATTGAAAGAGTAAAATGCTCTTAACAAGAGTTTTATGTCTCTCAGTGGAAAAGTCATGCATCATTCCAAAGAGCAAAATAGGCTTTGGCCACTTTTTGTTTTCTAGAGACCTATAAAAACATAATCATATGTTGTAATATGCTGCCTAGTACTATCCTAAACACTTTTTTCTAGATACGCATTCTCCATTATGAATAATAATTTTTACATTCCTGGGATCTGGAGAAGAGCTTTTTGAACACTTTTTATATATGTAATATGAGAGAATAGTATTTTCCAGGACTGAGCCTGCATTTTTTTACTATGACGGATTTTAAGCTGTTTTAAGCTTTTCTAGTCCTAGCCCTCTAAAATGAACTGTAGCTCATCCAGCGTCACCATATTTCATAACATAGGTTATTAAAGTATTTAAATATGTTGAAAAAGGATTTTGTTGTTAACATGTAGTAGATGTGGAACATGTTTATTTTAGGGTTTCGATGTTGTATATGCTCTACGAAGATTTATTAATATCTAAGCCAGTATGTGCTATTCTCTGCCAGTTGTTGCTTGGAGATAACGATAAATTTAGCCACAGTTTACTGTATTGTATTGCCAAGTAAATTCCCCTTCATTTTATGGCTTGTTTGTCATAAAATCCAATATCAAGGTTTTTCCTAAGTGTTAAAGTACATCGAGTCAAACTGTGAAATTTTGTGGATGGATTTATTTGGAAATGAATTAATACAACAAGTGTAATGCAAGGAAAGTGTAACGTTTGTGTTGCAATAGATGTAGCTATAATATTGCAGGCATTTTGTAATGGCTCACTTTCAGCCTTGCCTTTCATTGGACTAATCCACCTTAGCAGTTATGAGCATTGAAGGAGTGTGTAGCCAAGAATAGATATCCTCTTTAATGTTAAAAACATATAGGGGGATTCACACCGGGTTTAGCTTTTTACTCTTACAGTATGTTTAAGCTAAAGCGCTACGCAATATGTTGGCGCTATAGAAATACATGTTATTAATAATAATAATAATAATAATAATAATAATAGAAGGAGCTTAGTAACTGTGTAAAGCTATACAGCAAATAATTTAATCTAGGATTTCTATTCCCCTATATTTTCAGTTGGAGATTCATTGTCTGCTATGATATGTTTCTGGGGTAGTGCTATGTCTGTGTATATGTATGCATGTGTATCTCATTTAAAAAATGGCTACATGTATAATAATGTATAATGTGTAATACAGTGGAACAATACATTAATGCAGTGGTCCTCAAACTTGGCCCTCCAGCTGTTAAGGAACTACAAGTCCCACAATGCAATGATGGAGTCTGACAGCCACAGTCAGGCAAATGCATTGTGGGACTTGTAGTTCCTTAACAGCTGGAGGGCCAAGTTTGAGGACCACTGCATTAATGCAATAGTAAAATAAACAGAAATGCAAAATACAGTTATTTAACTTTTAGTGACTACATGTGCTTTAAACAGATTATATATCATTCACATCAGACCTTGCCCCTTACTATCTAAGGACCCTATTGCATTCACACACACTGTGTTTAATCAACCAGCCTGTATGTACTTTATTTGGGGTGGTTACCAGAGGAAAGGTAGGTAGAACATACACAGCCTCATTTAGGGTTTGGCCAGACAGGAAGATTTGGGGAGATTTGTCGCCTGGCGGCTTATCGCCTCTTCTTTGGGGCGACTAATCTCCCCGAACCGCTTCCCCCTGCCTTCCAGCTGATTAATGAAGAATCGCCTGCACCTATTCACATGCAGCGCAGCCTTTTCCGAAGTCGCTCGAAGTTGCCTCTTTCGGCAATTTCGAGCGATTTCGGGAAAGCGCAGCGCCGTGTATGAATAGGCGCAGGTGATTCTTCGTTAAGCAGCTGAAAGGCAGGGGGAATCAGTTTGGGGAGATAAGTCGCCAGGTGACAAATCTCCCCGAATCTTCTCGTCTTGCCTAGCCCTTATTGATGGCTGGACAGGGTGAAAATTGTTAAAAACAGGAGCAGTCCACCATGTTTTTTGCAGTTTGGGCTCCACTGTCAGTACATGTGGACACAGGTCTGTGTGCTCCAGAACTTGTGCTTTTTAGTGATGGGCGAATCTACCCAGTTTCGCTTCGATGAAAAATTTGCAAAACGAGTCGCGGCACGTTTTTGTTGCGTTGTTTTTTTTTTGGCAAATTTTTGCTGGCGTTTCGCGAATTTATTCGCCAGCGACGAATCGCGGGAATTCGCTGCAAATTCGTCCCTGGCGAATAAATTCGCCCATCTCTAGTGCTTTTCCATAAAGGGGTGAAGTACATTGCACATTGACACGGATGCCCATTGAATGATAGCTAACAGGGTAAAGGGTCTTGTTCACCTTCTAACACTTGTTTTCAGTTCAGTTGTTAAGATTGTTCAATGATTTTCTATTATTTATTTATTTTTTTCTAATATTGAAATTTAAAGCTTCCGTTTTTCACCTTCTTAAGTCTTTCTGAAGCAACTCTGGGAGGGGTGGTCACCAACTATAAACTGTTGATACACTAAGTTGATATTTTTCTTATCTTTGGCCTTGCTGAGCAGAATCCCTGAAAACGATTAAACGCAGTTGTCATAATTGTGCGCAACAATAGTTGCACAAATAGTTGCTAAGAAATGTATCAACTTATAAAGCAAATTGTAACAATTCAGATTATGCACCTGGATTACTGAGCTGCCAGACTTGAACAACAGAGACAGGACAAAACTGTAAAATTAAAAAGAGGAAAACAATTGAAAAAAAACCTTCATTTTTTGGTAAACAATTTGAAAACAGGTGAACTGAAAAAAGTGTTTGGAGGGTGAACAACCCCTTCAATGACAGATGAAACTGTCATTAATAAAGAAACAAAAAATGTCAATAATGTAGAGGTGCAGTCAGGACTGGACTGAGAATCAAAATAGGCCCTGGCATTTCAGGTACACAGAGGCCCAATTAGCCCACATAGAGGCCCAAACAGTCCCCACCAGCCCACTAAATAGTGACTTTCTATGGCACCTTATAGCAGCCCATCTGACATTTGCCCTTACCCACAAATGGCCAGTCCGGGCCTGGGTGCAGTCATATTCGGTCCCACTCCTTATCTGTCAGTTTTAAATGGCAGGTAGCCATGTAGAGAGGAAGAGCAGAGATTGCATTCAGACTGCAGTATTTACTAGGTCAGCAGCTTTTGAGAAAATGTGGGTGCTGTACTGTATATATGTCAAAACTGATCTTCAATAAACCAGATAAACTTCTCAGTGGCTTGGAGACTTTGTACACACATACACTATATGGCCACCTTCCATTCCCCTAGACTTCATGTGCACACAGTATTCCTCTACACAGGCTTCCTCTATTGCATACTTTGTTTTTTTTACAAGTTTCCTTCCCCTGATCATATAAGTGTTCATTCTGACCTTTTTTTTCCTATTCTGCACACTTTCCATAACATTACCATTTGGCTTTTTACCTTTTTCTTATACCAGCAGCCTCAGTGAGAATCAAAAGCACAGGCTATGGGTTTACCTTCTTAGTTTTAGGCACAATTGTATGCAGTGTCAGACTGGGATGCCAGGGGCCCACCAGAAAACCTTAGGCTGAGGCCCCACTTTTCCAACTATTATTCCTCCTCTCCTCACCCAGCCTCTTTATTCTACTAGTCTCTTTTCTCTACATACTATACTCTATTCTTCCATTATTAAGCCTCTTTGTTCCCTTAAAGAAATAGGTAATGACCATGAAATAGGCTAAATGGTTAGAAGTAAGAGGCCCACCGACACTTTGGCCCACTGGGAGTTTTCCTGGTATCCTGGTTGTCATTTAATGATATTAAAACAGTCTGAGTTCCCAGGCTCACTTCATAGCTGCACTAATGACTTAGCTCAATCTAGTCAGTGGCTGACTCAGGATATGATTCAAAAAGTTTTAATAAAAATAAATGTAAACAAGGCTCCAGGGCCTGATGGCATACACCCACGGGTTCTAAGAGAGCTTAGTTCAGTTTTAGATCAGCCTCTATTTCTGATTTTCTCAGATTCACTTTCATCTGGTATAGTGCCTATGGATTGGAGGAAAGCTGATGTCATCCCAATATTTAAAAGGTATTACGATCTCAGCCTGGCAATTATAGGCCAGTAAGTTTGACATCTGTGGTGGGCAAATTATTTGAAGGCTTGTTACGGGATCACATTCAAAATGTTGTCCTAATGAATGGCAATATGAGCAGCAATCAGCATGGCTTTATGAAGGATAGGTCATGTCAGACAAATTTAATTGCTTTTTATGATGAGGTAAGTAAGATGCTGGACAGTAGGGGGGCAGCATATGTGATCTATTTGGATTTTGCCAAAGCGTTTGATACCGTGCCCCACAAAGGACTTCTTTCCAAACTAAAGTCTGTTGGGCTTAATTAAGTCATTTGCACATGGATAGGAAACTGGCTACAGGATCGGGTACAGAGGGTGGTTGTTAATGGTACATTCTCTACTTGGAGTAAGGTTCTTAGTGGGGTCCCTCAGGGCTCGGCATTGGGTCCACTTTTATTTAACTTGTTCATTAATGACTTAGGGGAGGGTGTAGTAAGTAATATATCAGTGTTTGCAGCCCAATTAATTCCATCCAGGATGTGGCATCCTTGCAACAGGATATTGACAAACTGGCAATCTGGGCAGCTAAGTGGCAAATGAGATTCCATGTTGATAAATGTAAAGTCATGCATGGGATGTAAAAATATTCAAGCCACTTATTCCCTTAATGGGACTGCAAATCCATTATGGAAAAGGACCTTGCAGTGCTTGTAGATGATAAACTTGGCTGTAGCAAGCAATTCCAGTCAGCAGCATTAAGGATAAATTTGAGCTGTATTAAAAGGGGCATAGATTCACGGGAGGAGGGGTCATTCTTCCACTTTATAGAGCACTTGTAAGGCCACATCTAGAATATGCCATACAGTTTTGGTCTCCATCACTCAAACAGGACATTATTGTATTAGAGAGAGTACAGAGAAGGGCAAGTTAGATGGTAAAAGGTTCGGAAAATCTTATCTATGATGAAAGACTAGCCAAATTGGGGATGTTCACACTGGAGAAGAGACACTTAAGGGGTGATATGATAACTATGTATAAATATATAAGGGGATCATATAATAATTCCTCTATTGCTTTATTCACCAGTAGGTCTTTCCAGCTGACACGAGGTCACCCATTCTGATTAGAAGAAAAGAGCTGTGAAGATGTGGAATTCTCTCCCTGAATCGGTTGTACAGGCTAATACATTAGATAGCTTTAAGAAGGGGTTGGATGGCTTTTTAGCAAGTGAGGGAATACTGGGTTATGGAAGATAGCTTATAGTACAAGTTGATCCAGGAACTAGTCCGATTGCCATTTTGGAGTCAGGAAGGGATTTTTTCCCCCCTCTGAGGCAAATTGGAGAGGCTTCTGATGGTTTTTTTTGCCTTCCTCTGGATCAACTAGCTTAGGCAGGTTAAAAAAAAGTTGAACTTGATGGATGTGTGTCTTTTTTTCAGCCTAAGTTACTATGTATTTTGAATGCAACAATGTATTATTATTATTATTATTATCAATGGAGTAATAATAATAATAATATATTAATGGAATATAGAAACCCTCTCTGTGCTAATAGTAAACCTCAAATATGTGTATTTTACTTTTCCACAGGTCCAATATCATATCTGATGATGGTGATTTCCACTTTATTATTGCCTGAATTGGTCTACAAATACTACATGACAAACAAACCAGCACCTTAATTCCTAGAACTGTGTGCTGAGGGTGGCTTCTCTCTTACACATAATACCCAAACATTGGACAGCTTTGTCTTCTGTGACAAAGGCATGGCAAAAAAGCTCACCCTCCAAAACCACATCCAAATGAAGCAAACAGGAGACAGGAACAATCTCCTAGAATAAGGCTTTTGTATTTAGTTATTTTTTTATTTCATAAAAAATGTATTCACAAAACTAGTAGAGAGTAAAAAACTTTGGATGCAATTCTTGTGTTATATTTCAGTGTGTTTTCTTAAGAGGAGTTGACATACTTTACTTTTACAGTGTGTGTTCAGCACCAGAAGTTGGTTTATTACATGCAAAACAGAAGCTATATATTAAAGCTATATCTGAGAAATACTAAATTGTGCATTAGTTCTGATCTTGGATCAGTGGATTGGAGAAGGTTCATATACAGGTATGGCATACATTATCCATAAACCCATTATCCAGAAAACTTGAAGGTCATCTCTTTTAATTAAATAATTCAAATTTTTCAAAGTACATTGTACTTGATTCCAACTAAGATACATTTATTATATTATAACTATAATAATTAAATTTTAACTATCATTTTAACTATCCTATTGGGTTTAATTAATGTTTAAATTATTAGACCACAAAAAATTAAGGTTAAGTCCTCAAACATTTTTGGTGCTCCAATTATTACTCAGTGTGGACACTCCAATTCACATTGTCGGTAGGGATGGCGCGAACTGTTCGCGCGAACATCCGCCGTTCGCGCTCGCGAAATATTCGCGAACGTCGCGCGACGTTCGCCATTTTGGGTTCGCGCATAGTCGCCGCTTTTTTTTTTTTTTTTTCACCTCTCACCCCAGACCAGCAGATACATGGCAGCCAATCAGGAAGCTCTCCCTCCTGGACCACCCCCACACCCCCTGGACCACTCCCCTTCCCTATAAAAACTGAAGCCCTGCAGCTTTTTTTCAATCTGCCTGTGTGTGCTGAAGAGCTAGTGTAGGGAGAGAGCTGCCTGTTAGTGATCAGGGACAGTTTGCTGGCTAGTAATCTGCTTGATACTGCTCTGTATTGGAGGGACAGAAGTCTGCAGGGATTTCAGGGACATTTTAGGTTAGGTAGCTTTGCTGGCTAGTAGTAAATAAATCTACTGTTCTTCAAACAACTGTCATACATTGACCTGTATTTTTTCTGTGCTTCAGTGGCTGCGACTATTGGATTTTTCAGATACATTTGTGCCCTTGATCCCCCTCTGGCATGCCACTGTCCAGGTCGTTGCACCCTTTAAACAACTTTAAAATCATTTTTCTGGCCAGAAATGTCTGTTTTAGCTTTTAAAGTTCGCCTTCCCATTGAAGTCTATGTGGTTCGCGAACGTCGCGAACCGTTCGCGCGTTTTGTCGCAAGTTCGCGAATATGTTCGCGAACATTTTTGCCGCGGTTCGCGCCATCCCTAATTGTCGGGTTATTTTACATTACTCGTATCATGCTTATCTCTACCCTCACCTGTAGGCTTTGTTTAGAATGTTTAAATTATATTTTTGAAGACTTAAGATATGGAGATCAAAATTGCACAAAGAGGGCCCCTAACAGCAGTTTTCAAATGCAAACCCCCACAACAAACCAGACCACACTCATGTCCCACAGGGTACAGAATAGGGCAAGCAGATTAAGCCACAAACAGGGAGAATAGGGCAGCCAGAGTATAGCATACAGCTATCATAGGGCAGACAGAGTATGGCACACATAGGGAGCATAGGGACAGCAAAGTATGGAGCATAGGGCAGGCACACAAAGGGGGCATAGGGATGGCAGAGTATGGCACACACAAGGAGCATAGGGCAGGCAGAGTATGTCACACATAGGGAGCATAGGGATGGCAGAGTATGGCACACAAAGGGTGCATAGGGCATGCAGAGTATGTCACACATAGGGAGTATATGGTAGGCAGAGTATGGCACACACAAGGAGCATAGGGCAGGCAGAGTATGGCACACACAGGGGGCATAGGGCAGGCAGAGTATTGGACACAGAGAGCATAGGGAAGGCAGAATAGAGAAGGAGACAGGGAACCCTATCAGGATTTTAAGACAGACAGTTCATACTGTGCTACACACAGTGACACAATGCTGGTGCCATTCCGCCAGTTTGTCTGAGGTCTAAATGGGAGAATAACTGGGGTACTTTCAGTCTGGGTCTGAGGTGTGAATAGTATAGGACTTTAGGGATGTGAACAATACAGGTGTTACAGGTGTGAACAATACAGGAGCTTAATGTCTGAATTTTAGGTGTAAACAATGCAGGGAACAATAAGGGCTGAACTCTATGGCAGGTTGATGTCTGATTCATCGCCATGCGATGGCACACATGCGATGTGCTGGACATGCAGAAGATAATGGAACTGAACTTGAAACCTTACAAAGCAAATGGCTGGGAAAACACTGAGAAGAAGCTTAGTCCTGATCTTCAGCCTTACTACAGGATTAGACATGAACTGTCCTTTGTAGATGGCTTTGTTGTCCTTGGAGCTCACCACTTACTGGTACCAGAGACCTTGCGAGAAAAGCTCATACAATTTGCACATGAGAGTCAGCAAGGAACTGTATGTACAAAACAAAGACTACGAGAAGTATTCTGGTGGTCAGCAATGGATGCCGATGTGGTAACTGCCATTCATTTTTGTGATACTTGTCAGAATCATGACAAAATAGCTATCACACATACACCACCACTTCAGCTAGTACCATTCCCTGATGGTAAAAACTTGCTATTGATATTGTGGGTCCTTTTGCAGATGCTCCTATAGACTGCAGATTTGCTATAACTCTGATATATTATTACAGCAATTACATTTGTTTCTCATATAACATCAGCTACAGTAATAACATTTCTGTTTACCATCTTCAGCAGAGAAGGTAATCCAAAGGAGTTAGTATCAGAGAAAAACAGACCACAGTTTGTTTCATCTGATTTTGAAATCTTTCTGAGAGAGAGAAATATTGTGCATAGAAAATCTTCAGTGTATTACCCACAGGCAAATAGAGATATCAAGCAATTGAACCGAAGTCTGATAGAAGCACTACAGACAGCAAACCTTACTGGGAAATCTTGGAAAGTATTTACAACAGAGTTCCTACATAACTACAGAGCAACTTGCCATGCAACAACCCAGGCATCTCCAGTTGAATTATTACATGGCAGACAGATGTGCAATAAGTTACATGTTGCAGACCTCAAACTAAATACTGTTCCTACAAAATCATCTACTGCTGACATTGTCAAGAGTCAATAAGACAAATGCAAGGCTTATACTGACACAAAACATGGTGCAAGAGAAGTGCACTTTCAGCCTGGATCTTCAGTCAGAATTAAGAATCCAGGACTACTGAAACAAGGACAATCTAAATTTACTACACCACTTGAAGTGAGAAACCAACAAGGACCATACACATATGAACTGTGTGATGGATGCATATGGAATATAAGTCTTCTTGCTTCTACTAGATACAACTTTGAAGAAGTTCCATTTGATGAAGGACATATTCTCACTCATGATACCAACTGCAATAGACCTGAAGAAATTTAACTTATTAGACGTACTGAGAGAGTCAGAAAACTACCTGCATGGTAGTGTTGTAGGACTATGTGTTGTGAAGAATGTATAATATTGCTTTAAGATGCATGCAGTTTATGGTTCAGTTTATGGTTTCTGTTTATTACATTTACCCAAATGCTTTTCTACTATAGGGGGAATATGTGGTTTTTGTGCAAGGTGCCTGTAGGTGTCACTGTGCAAGAGTATACTGTGCATACACTGTACTTTCTATAATGCATAAAAGGATTAGAGTTCAAGTTACTGTTGAAGTGTAATGGCTGCATGAACCTGCTAACAAAGCACTGTTGTACTCTACGCATCATGGGCTACCAAAACATAACAAGTAGCTTTTGATATTTGTGTAATTTTAACTAGTGGATTTTTGACCTTCTAATTGTGTTATATTAATTTTAGTGTTAATCATTTTAATTAGCCAAATAAATATTTTATTCACCATAATTTAAGGCTCATTGCCTATAGTTTATGGTGGCTATTTGTACATATTTAGTCACTAGTAATAGATGTATTATTTAGGTGTACAGTGAGTTCTCGGGAATCATAGGTATGGTGTCTTTAGGTGTATAATTATAGTAAAACTGGTTATTTCAATAAATCTTTGTGAGAAATATTTGAATTTGCTCTTTAAGAACAAGTTTTAGCTCCTCAGATTTCAGAATGGGAGTTGGTTAGATATGCTGGGAAATAAATTGATTTATTTTTCCCAGATCTCCATGAAAAAACTACATAGTTTTCACTGCCCACTGATCTTAAAAGACATTACTGAGAACTGTGTGTTGCCATAGCAGCTCTATTAATACATGGTTATATCTCTGTAGCATTGGGGCTTAACACAGCAAACAGACACTGTAAAACATATCAGTATGCTGATACAGTAGGGACCAACTAGTATGCACTGATATTGCTTGTGTGTACTGCATTAATAGGCCTTATTTTAGGGCTCATGCATTTTGTTTAGTGTGCTAATATTTAGCACATACCTGATGGACCAGTACTGATAATAGAAACAATTCAGACACTTCAGCAATATGCATATTGGCTGAACATTGACTGAGTATTTTCCTGCCTATTTTTAAACAGTTTGCCTTGCATTTAGTGTGGTGTAGACTGTGATAATTCAAGGCAATTTAATAATTAAAGCATTAAAAATGATAAAAACTAAGGTTTTTGTTCTGTAGGTTACCAGTTTGGAATTTAGGTGTGTTAGCAAAGTAGTAGCTCAATTGTTTTCTGCAGCTCATAGTAACCCCTTATGGGTTATGTAATGAAGGATGCAAATTTTGCTACAGGTCTAAGTACTTATAACAGCCAATCAACATCAAGCATTTATTAGTCAGTCTTTTAAAAGAAAGCAGAATTTGACTGGCAGAATAAAAAAAGAGTAGGAGACTTACATGTGGTGTGTAGTAATTTGGATTTAGGCACCCCCACCCCAAAGCAACTAAAGGACTATGGGGCAGATTTGCTAAATTCGTGTGAATTCTATTTGATAATTCGGTGGTCGAAGTACTTGCACTTTAAATTTTAATTTGAATCCCTAGTTTGCCAGATTAAACCTACAGAATTGCTGTAGAACCCTATGGGAAGCTTTTTAAGATCGAATAAAAAAAATTTGATTGAATGCTAAAAACCGATCGATCAAATTTGTTTAATTTGATCGTTCAATTGATCCCATTGCATTAAAACCCTTAGATTCGAATATCGAATTTGAAGGGTTTTAACGCAATTGATCAATCGAACGATCGAATTAAAAAGGCTTAAAATTCAATCAAAATTCGATGGTCGAATTTGAGGGTTTTTTAACCCTCGAATTCAACCCTTAGTAAATCTACCCCTATGTGTTAGAGGAAAAAATATACTCCTTAGTAAAGTTGTTGTTAATATAATTGTTTAAAAAATATAGCTCCATGATAATTTCCTTGTTGCTGAGGTCTTTTCAGTTTTTTTTCTTGCGTACGTTAAGATCTTTGTGAGATGCCCTAATGTATGCATGTCTTTATTTGTAAACCATTGTAAGGACCCACAGCATGGTAAATCTATTGCAAATTGGCAAGCTTACGTGCTCCAGTGCAATTGCCAAGAACCAGTGAGAAATTGATTTGCTGTGCTACAAGTTAGAAAATGAAAATAAAATTCTAATTGGTTGCTGTGTATATTCAATGCATCCATATTAGTCAATAAGCTCCAGAAGGCCTATCTACTATGTTTAAAGCACAGGTTCTAGAGGACTAAGGGGTGCTATCCATGTACTTAACATCTGTCTTTTGTTTACTATTTTTGCAGTTGCAAGGCCTGAATCTTAAAAAATAATATGTTTCACAGACAAAACAATAATCAATATAAACTAAAACTAATGTCATTTTAAGATATTAAGAATTTATGTAGCAAAATGTTTACCCTATCTTTTTGTGAAGATTCAAGATTCAGTCACTGAACTTTGAAATCACCTAAATATATGAAACCTGAAACTTTAATGTGATACAAATAACAATATTAAAAATTAATTGTATTTAAATATTGTTGGTGTTCTGGGCCCACTAAATGTTTATCTGTCATTAAGTCAAAGAATATTACCCTAAGTACAGGTATTGGATCCCTTATCTAGAAACCCAGAAAGTTCCATATTATGGGAAGACCATCTCCCATAGACTAAATTATAATACATGAAAGGGCAAGGAAAGTGTAAAATAGAATAAGGCTAGAAATGCAGTATTTTGTATACTAAACATAAACATGAACTTACTGCACCACAAGCCTAATCAAACAAATGATTTATGCTTTCAAAGTTGGCCACAGGGGGCTGTCATCTTGTAACTTTGTTATACATCTTTGTCTGACACTGGCACTGCACATGCTCAGTATGGTCTGCTTGAGTTCTGCATGGCTGGTAAGTAAGGCAGGGGCTCCCCCTGCTGTTCGTAAGTGATTGTTTCCCTGCCAGAAGCACTAAATGAAGGGAGAATTTCACTGCATACAGTCAGGTTTCTTATAAAAACGGTACACAATTTAAAATTAAAGTATATTGGAGATAGATTTCTTTTTCATTAAAGAAAGTAAAAATTGGATTTTATTTCTTTGCCTTTCCTTGCCCTTTAATTCTTATTTTTATAAATTATTTTATTTTTCCTTTATAGTAAAACTATAACTTGTACTTGATCCTAACTAAGCTACATGAATCCAAAAAAACACCCCTATTCTGTTAATATAAAGTAAAAATGTCTTTTTAGTAAGCTCGGGCACACAGAGAACCAAATTACAGAAAGATCCCTTATGTGAAAAACCCTTGGACCCGATTCTGCATAATCCTATTCCTGTATATGTTATATGCGTGTATTGAGGAATGTAATACCTCACCATTTGTAATTCAGCATTATAAGTCTGAACTTGGAATTCAATGTCTGATTTTAGAATGTCTTAAATGAGGATATACAATGTGAACTGCATGAAAATAACTACAATATTTAGGTAGAGATTGTAAATGTCTCTCCAGTTTATCTTTGAAATGTTTTATATGCTCTGATTTTATATGTTCTGCTAATTATCTGGCAAATATTTTCCCTGATTTGTTTGCAGTATCTGGGATGCATAGAAGTTCTGCGATCCATGAGATCTTTAGACTTCAACACAAGAACTCAAATAACAAGGTAAGATAGAACCACGGTGTAACTTGGAGATATTTTCTGAAATTTGGTTGTAAAAGTAAACAGGCAACCTTCAAACTCTCTGCAGTTTTAAATTTTGTTATTGTGTTAAATTTTATATGTATATCTGGACACATTTTGAGGGTTGAATTAAACATATAAAGAAACTTAAGGACATTTGTACAATCAATTTAACTGGGATGGGTGTTATTAAAACAAGACAACCGAAAAACCTTGGAGTATACCTTTACTAATATGTAGTTAATAATATGTAGAGAACATGCAATCATTTACAATTACAGGATATCCCTTTAAACCTTGTTCTTCATGTCTGGCTGTGGTTTTAATCTCAAACAGTATGGAACATTTTGAGACTACTGATTGATTTTGGAAAAACTTTTTTTGCTAATAAAAAAGTAAAAAAATATTCAGTGTTTTCTTTTGCATGAATAATAAAAGTTTTGGCAGGTTTTGTTTCAGCTAAATGGTAGGAGGAAGTATGTTTTTAAGATGCAATACCAGCTATTCACCAATGACTGAATCTTCAACCAATATTTTTCACTTCATGGAGGGAATACCGACTTGCCCATCATACATAGTCTTCATTCTGCATACCTTGTTTGATACATTGTTGTAAATGTACACTTTGTTATATTGTAAATAATTTGAAGCTTGGCAACACTTTAGAACCATACGAGAAAGAGGAGGATGATGCCAAATACATTTTGTGATTTTTCCACCACTGCTTCCTGTCTGTGATGGATACTTTTAGCTAGTTATTTATAAAACTGAGTTGCAGCAGCGGCTATTAAACAGGAAAGTAGCAGAAACGATAAAAATATCTTTACATAATAAACACACTAATGTAAAACTGTACAGCATTGCAGATATGACTGTGTCAGTGTTAGTCATCCCCGCACCATCTGATGATATTTTAAGCAGATGGTGGTTATGTTAGGTGTAAAAGCATATTCCTTTGCTCTTTTATCTTCGCATAAAGTTATGCAATATAATGAAATGCATATTATTAATTTTATTATTATTAACATGTATTTCTATAGCACCAACATACTTTAAAGTAAATATGTTTATACAACTAAATCACATGAATTACATACATATGAAGTTACATATGATCACAATCAATGCAAATAAAAAGGTGAGGAAGGCCCTATACAGAAAGAGCTTACAATCTAAAGGTAAGGGAGTTATACATAAGATGTAGGAATGGGCAAGATCGAATTAAGTGGGTGAGAAATGTGGTACTGTATGTAGTGTTGCATTTGGTAGTTGAGTGAGGGTAGGCTTCTCGAAAGAAGTGCATTTTAAGAGATTTCTTGAAAGCAGAAAGGTTGGGAGAAAGTCGGACAGACCGTGGGAGAGAATTCCAGAGGAGGGGTGCAGCTCTTGCAAAGTCTTGAATGCAAGCATGTGAGGAGGTAATGAGAAAATAATTGAGTAGCAGGTCAGTAGAGGAGTAAGTGGTTGGGTTAGTATATAAAGATGAGTTCAGAGATGTAGGGAGGGGCAGAGTTATGAAGTGCTTTGAATGTCAGGGTCATTCATTTGAATTAAATTTTGAAGGGTAGTGGAAGCCAGTGCAGGGATTGGCAGAATGGTATGGCAGAGGAGGAGCGGTTGCTGAGGTGTATAAGCCTTGCGGCGGTGTTCATTATGGACTTGAGATGTGACAGTCTCTGGCGGTGAAGGCCAATTAAAGGAGAGTTACAATAGTCTAGACGTGATATGATGAGAGAATGAATAAGAATTTTGGCAGCATCTTGGGTGATAAATGATCGTGTTTTGGATATGTTCCTTAGGTGGAAGTAACATGATTTAATAAGTGACTGGATATGAGGAGTGAATGACAGGGTAGAATCTAGGATAACCCCAAGGCACTGGAATAATGAAATTATTAACTATGATGGATACTTCAGGGATGTTACTGATTTTAGTTGGAGGAAAGAGAACCATTTCCATTTTAGAGAGGTTTAATTTAAGGTAGCGTTGCGACATCCAGTTAGAGATGGCGGACAGGCAGGAAGAGATGCGGGTTAGGAAACGCCCTTTTTCTGATGGCGGGGGGGATCAATAGATAAGGTAGTATCTTCCAAGGGGGTTGTGAGGTAGTCACTAGAAAAAGAAACACCTGGCACCATGGGTATAACCTGTTATTGGAACTGTAATCTACCCTTAGCAAAGCAACCATATTATTTTATGGAAGAGAGGTCCAGAGACCACTATTCCTCCCATTAATGCCTGTGGACTTTTATGGAAAATCAGCCCCACTGGATCTGTGCAACCTAGAAGAACAATAACATCAAGGACTCCAATATGCCAGTTCTATTTCATGGCCACTTAAGAAGCTTCATGCTTGATATTGTCTGAGTTTTATGTGCAGCAACTTATCACAGTTTAGGATGCACCAACTTATCTACTTGAAAGTAGAAAGCAAACAAGGTCAGGTCTGTAAGGGTAGGGACAGACAGGGAGATTCGGGGAGATTTTGTCGCCTGGCATTTTTAGCAGGCGACAATCTCCCTGAATTTCCTTCTCCCTGTCTCCCGATCGTAAAGGCACAAAGCGCCAGCGCCTGTGCAGACGCGGCGCGGCGATTTCCGGAATCGCCCGAAGTTTCCTCACGAGGTATCTTCGGGCGATTCCGGAAATCGCCGCGCCGCGTCTGCACAGGCGCTGGCGCTTTGTGCCTTTACGATCGGCAGACAGGGAGAAGGAAATTCGGGGAGATTGTCGCCTGCTAAAAACGCCAGGCGACAAAATCTCCCCGAATCTCCCTGTCTGTCCCTACCCTAATAGGGTAAAAGATAAGGGAAAAAACCTTCAGAAAATGTCTTAATCATCCATGTTTATATTTAAAGGAACAGTTCACAGTAAAAATAAAAACTGGGTAAATAGAATGTATCTGCAAAATAGAAAATGTTTCTAATATTGTTAGTTAGGCAAATATGTAATCCATAAAGGCTGGAGTGTTTATTTTTACATTGAACAATTACTGTGTACTCACTCATATTTTTCCAAGGACCTCTTAATTAGCAGACGTATTTTGATAATATTTCCTAAGTCCTAAATACTTTTATATGTCATGTGGAGTTTTGCAACTCTCTGCTTCTGTCTGCATACTAACAGTAATAAGAGCAGCCTAAATGTCCTAATTAACCAAATAGTGACTTAGGAATAGTTTGCACTTTATTATCATCATTATTATTATTTTTTATTTTTTTAGCACAAACATATGCCACAAGACTTAAAGGGCACAAATCAACCTCTGGTAGGGAAAATATTATATGAAAGGGGGACCTTTAACATCTTTCCTTTAAAATGTATCATTTAGATCAGTCCATATCCTAATGAACAGGATGAAATACACGGGTATTGAAATTGGTTCCTTTAAAAAGAATAGTGACTGTAAATATATTATAGTTTGAGATGTTAATGTTAATATGAATATATGAATTTCTTTTTCATTACAGAGAAGCCTTCAACAGAGTATGTGAAGCTGTACCTGGTACCAAAGGAGTCTTCAAAAAACGAAAGGTGCTGTATAGTTATTTACCAGTATTTCATTAATGTTTTTTGCTTGGGTTAGCAATCATTGGATCCTTCTGAATCATTACTCACATTAGAATACACTACAATATTTAATCTTCTATTTGGAGTTATATAAGGGTAGGGCCCAGTCACACACTTTCAACTGATGCTGGTTTATTTAGTTCGGCCTGTCTCTGATCAATATTTACATCACAAGCTACATTTTACGTTTACAATCTCCCACCTGTATGTTATATAGGGTCTGTGCAGCTATTTAATATATTAATATATAACATTTGTCTGACAGAACTAGATCGGAACAAGAAATCTTTCTTTCTTATTTCACAGCCAGCAAACAAAAACTTATCAAGTATACTGGGAAAGAGCAATCTACAGTTTGCAGGAATGAGCATAACTCTGAATATATCAACCACCAGCCTAAACATGATGACACCAGACACCAAACAGGTAGAAAAATATTAGAATCCTAAAATAACTTTCTTTTATTTTACAGTTCTGAGAGGTATTTAATTATAATCCTGCCAATTTATGTACTACAGTGTTGGCAGGGGAAGTGACATACTGGCACCAATGTAGTGTCTTCATTTCTGGATTTAAGATAATGCTATAGGAAAAATTCATTGCCATACACTCTTACACCATTAGAACATTTAACAACCATACTAGTGGAAAAAACATTCACCAATACTGTCTCTGTTGCAGTAAAATATGGTTTATTGGCAAAACATGATTCAATACTCCAGCCCACATAATGCAAAAGGGGAGACCCTCCGGGTTTAATGATATGATACCTTAAATAAGTTTACACCAAATGCCCACCCATTACAATTATGCAAAGCAGTTTACCAGTATCCATAGACAAAGGAAAATAATAAAGGATTTCAGTACACAGTCCATAAAATCCCTGAATCCCAATGTTCGTAAGAAGTCCATAAGCCAATGCATATCTTGCTGAGGTATATAGTTAAACAAAGGCCCATGTAATGGTACAGGAAAGAAAAAAGTGTATAGCAGTATTTTCAAATCAAATTGTATATCATAGAGAGATTTGAAAAGCCTAATACAATTAAAAGAATACTGTCATGGGAAATTACATCAGTTAATAGTGATTTTCCAGCAGAATTCTGCATTGAAATCCATTTCTCAAAAGAGCAAACAGATTTTTTTAGGTTTAATTTTTTAAATCTGACATGGGGCTATATATATTGTCAGTTTCCCAGCTGCCCCAATCATGTGACATTTGTCCTTTTCCCCCTCAGCAGCCTAACAGTAGAACAATAGATAACAGCTGCCTGGTAGATATAAGAACAGTAAATCCAGGTCCCACTGCTACACATTCAGTTGTACTGAGTAGGAGAAACAACAGCAGTTCCATCCTAAAGTGCTGGCTCTTTCTGAAAGCACGTGACCAGGCGAAATGACCTGAGATGGCTGCCTACACACCAATATTACAACTAAAAAATACACTAGTTCAGGAATTAAATTTTATATTGTAGAGTGAATGATTTGCAGTGAAAACAGTGTAATTTAGGAATAAAAACTACATCATAAAAATCATGAATTTGAGAAGCATATACAGTGCTTATCAGTCATTCATACTCTGCAGATGTATTTAAACAAGAAATATAAGCAAAGTTTAGCAAAATCTTTCACTTGCTTTAATAAAGAGATAAAGTAAATATTTGACCTTTCCCTCAATAATTCAACAGTTAGGAGGATCTGTAAAAAAAAAAACAATTGAAAAACAATTGGCTACATATTAACAAATAAAGGTTACAAATAACAAGCAAGACTGAAATCCTCAAGAACCCTTGTGGTGTTTGGATCATTAGCTTTCACGTTGTGCCAATTTCAGCCTGAGGTCATTGCTAGATGTTTGTAACTACTGCCATCTTAGTTGGGAAATTCTACATCCTTCCTCATGAAAATGTTTATATAACAGGGTTGTGCATGTACAACTTTTTGAAAATCAATTAACAAAAGGACCATTTTGCATGTGTCACACTCACATTGGTGTATGATCGTTCCACTTTATCACTGATATGTTAAAAGAGGCACTCTTATGATGGCACATTAAAACATATGATGAACTATGAGAGAGGGGCTTGTTGCTGACTGATTGTTATAGTATATGATATGGTAGACAGGGCTTTGTTTATTTTCTCAAAATTAGTATTCAGTGTAGCATTCATTCTCCAATGCAACAGACACAAGGCACATTTGCCCTTGCAGGTACAGTCAACTTTTGACAGATGATCATACGTGCAACTGCAAGAGGCTTATTGTTGGTTGACTCTTATAGAATATGGTATGGTGGGCAGGGCACAGTTTCTTTCCCCAAGATTTGTATATAGTGTATAGTGTAGGGCTCACTTACCAATGTAACGGGCACAAGGCATAATGCTGGTGCAGTCGATTATTAACAGATTGGTATGGATCTAGCACATGGCTCTTCTGTGCCTTTTTGCATACTTGGATATATAAAGTTTGTACAATGAATCCAATTGCTTGCATGTGAGTCTTTGGTGGGCCCTTGGTACACCTTTCTGATACTGGGATAAATAACTAGATAGGTAGGTGTAAGTATTGTGTGGAGAGGATTCACGTTAAAGGAGAAAGAAACCCTTCCTGCGCAAAACCCCACAAAGTTTTCCGATTAACTTCGTGACTTTCGGTGCATGCACAGTAGATCCGCACCGGCAAATGTCTGCTATTGCGCATGCGCTAGAAGACGCTGATGTATACATGAAGAAGACCACTCGGGGGAAGATGGCGCCTGTGAACTCCGCTGGAGAGGACCTAGAAGAAGGGCAAAGTAACAAGTTAGGGGCATTTGGGAGGTAGGCCAGGGGGGGGAGGAGGAGGAGGGAGGGGGGACTACGGGGGGAAAGGTTTCTCTGAGCCATTATATATAGGTGTGGCTAATATTTATTTGAGCCCTGATGAACGGCATACAACAAAACTCAATATAGTTGATAAATAAGTAATGTTTTACTAGTCTAGCTATACTAGGGAAGGAGTTTTTCAATTAGCTTTAACTTACTAACATTAACTTCAGTTTGGTTTCCTTTAGAGTTAATGGCAGCAAGGAGTGAGGCATGACCTAGATTTAGTTTTTAAATAAATATATGCAAATAAAAAGCCAAAAAGCCATCTTTTGATTAACTTACAAATTAGCAATTTGATTTTTAATTTGTTTATTTTATTTAACTATACATAATAAATTCCATCTGTGTTTCAGTTTTAGCAAATATAATGGTCCTTTTCTGTATTATCTTTGTTTTTTAAATAAAAGACAGCAATTTAAATACATTGCTCTGGATATCTGTTACTGTATAAAAAAGATGTTCAGAGGTTTATGTTTTTTAGATTACTTGTACTTGTATTGATATTGTATTGTTATTTAAATAGGACAGTGCTGAGGATAGGTATCTGTGCATCTGGTAGTTTTTTAAGCTGAAATGCATTCAACACCAAACAAAATGCAATCAAAATCAATGAAGAAATGAAAAACAAAAATCATTAATAATAAATGCATGCAAGTGGTGGTTGTCAAAGCAACTGGAAATACATTTAGAATAGAAAAGAGCAGTAGGTGTCAAACCCGTGGATATCGATGAAGTAGATGCATACAAAGAGGAAAATACATTGTGCATTTAACTGATTAAGATAACCAAATAAAACTAACTTGAATGGGCTTCAAAGTAGAAATCACAGTTACTTGTCATGATATAGTGCCATTAATGACTTTCTTGCTTGTCACTTGCTTCCAGTTCTGGTCAAGGTGACACACATTAGTTTCTAAGAATAACAGAAAAGCCGTTCCATTGTAGTTACTAGGAAATGCAATTATATTGTGGTGCTTATACCAGTCAATAGCAATAAGATGCCTGGGGATCTCATGCTTTTCATGCAGCGCTACTTTCTCCTTATACACACACTTTCTCTCTAGCCCACCACATGCCCCTTGTGTCCCCTCTGAAAATATATTTTTCTACCAATCTTCCTGCATTCAGTTCCCTCCACTTAGATCAAATCTAGTAAAACTATACAATATAGCATTGTGCTGCCTTTATGTGCATTTGATGGTCAGACCAATATCCTTAAAAAGGGATCTAAAGTAATTTTTTGTAATGTATGTCTGTTAATAAAATTGTACCTGCTTTGAGGTACACATGATTGTTTCTGTGGCGTTCCCTTCTTAATCTTTGTTTGCGATCTCCTTCAAAGGCGATCTAAAGTCATTTTCCTATCACTAAATAAAAAATTTTTGTAAGGTATGTCTGTTAATTAAATTGTACCTGCTTTGAGGTACACATGATTGTTTCTGCTGCTTTTCCTTCTCCATCTTTGTTTGTGATCACCTTCAAAGTTCAGGGGTCGCTGGCTGTCCTACTTTGCTAGTGATTGATGGGCTGCCCCTCAGATGTTCAGCTGTTAGGTAATGACCAAGGGTGGTTTAAACTTTACAAATATACATGCTTATTCAGAAATTTCTGCCCCTCAGAGCACCAGGGAGTAAGATGGCCAAGGGGACGGGCAGTGGCCACAGAACTTTGAAGGAGGAGAGAAAGCTGCAGAAAATTGGTACCAAATTTTGAACAGGCATACATTACAAAATTGTTTCATTTATTAGACAGGAATTTTAAAAAATCGACTTTAGATCACCTTTAAAATTCAGATGTAGATATTATTGGCATATTATACAGGCCATTTACCTTCTTCCACATAGGATAAATATACAATTATGAGCCTAGGCAAGTGGTGAAATTGAGATAATTGATCAAAATGATTCTAGGGCTATGATTTCACATAGTTTTGGGTAAAAGGATGAATCCTTATATGCACCAGTGTGGACATAAGTTTCCTAGTTTACTATTGTAGCCAATTAAAGCTGATTAGGGTCCCCAAAAATGTATTTGGGATCAGTTATGTTCAGGGAATCCTTAGTTAATACATATACATAAACTGTCCCCAAAAACACTACTGAAACTAAAATGTTAAATCAAAATTCTATTTTATGATGTGGTGTTAATAAGAATTGATCAGTTATAGGAATATCATGAAATCAAATGAAACTACTAGCTAGAAACAGGGGGGATAGGAGAGCATTGTGGATAACTTTTGTTCCAAAGAGGAATGATGGCTGTTAAAATTTAATCAAAATTCATTTGAATAGATGTACAAATAAACCAGGTATGGATCCTTTATTCGGAAATGCTTTATGCAGAAAGGCTGTCTCCCATAGACACTATCTTATCCATTTAAAACACATTTTAAAAAATGAATTCCATTTTCATTGTAATAATAAAGCAGTACATTTTACATGATCCAAACTTAGATAAACTCATCTCCCATTGAAAACAGAACCAGTCTATCAGGTTTTTTTTTAATGTTTATATGATTTTCTCGCTTCTACATTGAATTGAGGTGGCCGAGCCTCAACCAAAGAGCACCAGGTATCGTGTTACTCTTTGAGGGTGTGCGAGTGCCAGCTGTTACCTTGTATTTGATTTTCTAGCACACTTAGGGGCAAATTTAATATTATTCCCCAAAATTCCCTCGATTTCCCCCGAAATTTGATAAGCATTCGACCATCGAATGTTTATCGAATTGTTTTAGGCTATCATTTTGCTCGCTATTCGATTCCTCGATGAATTCGTACGATCAGATACCAATCGTTCAATTTCCCGAAAAATTTGTACAATTCGAACAAACAAACGCTTCGATCGTACGAATGGTATTCGAGCAGGACTTAGCCTCAGAAGCCTATGGGGGGGTTTCCCATAGGCTTCTATTGCAATTCGGTAGGTTCAATCTGGCGAAGTAGGCATTCGAACAATTTTAAAATTTTGATTCCTTCGATCAGCGAATGATCGAATTATAGAATATCCGATCGTTCGATCTATTCGATAATTCGGTATTCGTTGATCGAAGAGGCCAAATTAGAATATCCGAATACGATCGGTATTTGATCATATTATCGTATCATTTCATGATCATATCATTTCACGTGAATTATTTAAATCTGCCCCTTAAGGTATGAAGATCCAATTTCTGGAAAGTTCCATTCTTCGGAAAGCCCCAGGACACAAGCATTCTGGATAACAGGTCCCATACCTGTGATTTGACTACAAGCATTCTACATACCAAGATTCATTGCTAGTTATTCATTAAGAATGTCAGTGGAATAATCAATGGAATTTCATAGCATTTTCATTTATTTGAACCACTATTCATTAAAGGAACAGTTCAGTGGGAACATAAAAACAATGTAAATAAATATTCTGTGCAAAATAAAAAATGTTTCTAATATAGTTAGTTAGCCAAAAATGTAATGTATAAAGGCTGGAGTGACTGGATGTCTAATATAATAGCCAGAACACTACTTCCTTCTTTTCAGCGACTTTAAGGGGGGGGGGGCACATGGGACATAACTGTTCAGTGAGTTTGCAATTGCTCCTTAGCATTCAGCTCAGATTCAAAAGCAACAGTTATGAACCAAGTCAACCCCCCCTCAAGTCACTGATTAGTTACTGCCTGGTAACCAGAGTAGCCAATCAGTGGAAAACAAGAGAGCTGAAAAGCAGTAGTTTTCTGACTATTATGTTAGACATCCAGTCACTCTAGCCTTTACACATTACATTTTTGCCTAACTAACTATATTAGAAACAAGATTCACTGTATGTGTCCTGTAATTCAGAGCTTTCTGGATAACAGGTTTCTGCCACAGCTCTAGACAGTTTGATGCTTAATTGCTATGGACCATTTTAAAAATAATTGTAACACCATTTTTATAACGCTTTTCTCCTGTGGGATCCAAAGATCTTAATAAATTATGGATCGAAGATATTTTTCACATTATAGTGAATTTAATATTTTTCTTTTCATTCAAATACAGATCATTGCAAATCATCATATGCAGTCAATTTCCTTTGCTTCTGGAGGTGATCCGGTAAGATACTTTGTTGTTCATTAGCATGAAATTATTTTACCATTATATTGAATTTGTCTGAATTTGTCTAATTGCATGCTTTGGGACAAGGGTATTGGTTAAATAGGCCAACTCTGTAGACAGTTTGTTAATGCATTGCTATTTGTGTTACTTTTGTTTTGGTATCAACATTGCCATCAACTATGCAAATATGCATGTTATGTTATCATAAATCCGTTATCCAGAAAACTCTGAATTATAGAAAGGCCATCTCCCATAGACTCCATTTTATCTAAATAAAAAACAATTTCCTTTTTCTCTGTAATAATTAAACCGTGCTTTGTACTAGGTCCCAATTTAGATAATAATCCTAATTGGAAGCAAAACCAGATTATTGGGTTTATTTAATGCTTAAATGATTTTCTAGTAGACTTAAGGTATGAAGATCCAAATTACAGAAAGATCCATTATGCGAAAAACCACAGATTCCTAAACTTTCTGGATAACAGGTATGGCACCTGTTAACGGTTAAAAAGTAACTCACTATTGTTAGAAAACCGAACTGGATTCTGATTAAATCTCATTCAGTCTCATTAGAGGAGGATTCAGAGCATTGCATTAAGCACAGACATGCTAGGAGGGCCACTTTGGGGTTTTTAAAAGGCACAGGTGTGCTGGTGTTATGACGTGAGTGCGAACTGGCACAAAAATTCAAATATTTAAAGCGCTACTGGCTTGTTTTGGGTGCCAGTGAAAGGTTCTGCTTGTCTATTCCTGGTGCATTGTGCTATTGCTATATACTGATTCTGATCTTCTGTTGTGACCCCTGCCTGCCTGACTACTCCTAACTTCTGTGATCCTGACAATGGCTTGTTCCTGACTATTCTACCTTCTGTAATCCGACCCTGCCTGCCTGACCATTCTGATCTGATCTCCTGGTTTGACCCTCGCCTGTTATCTGACTCCGATCCTGCCTGATCCCTCTGCTAGTTTTGACCTTGGCCTGTCTGACTCTGTCTGTGTTCTGCCTGTACCGCTCTGGCCTGATCTGACTACGTTATCTGCCTCTGTCCTGTGACTTTCTGCCCAAAGACTTTGCTTAACCGTCGTGCCCCTTGCTAGTCAGAACTTTTCACCTTGCACCTCTTGTTAAGTCCAGGTGGCATCTGAGTAGCTGAGGGCTCCTTCTGAGGCCAAATGCGGTCACACTACTGGTGAAGCATGAGCCGAGACCAGGTTGCTTGGTATCTGTTCTGGTTTGGGTACTGACCGTGACTCATATAGATGTTATTCTGTGCTACTTTCTTTTATTATTTGTTAATTTGTGTTTAATCTATAAAATGAGCATTCCAAAGCGCATCATATGTGCGTCATTTGGAAAGACTGTATTGTTGCATTGCCTGTTGTCTTGTGCTACCCTCTAGTGGACTATGTGAAAAATCACTGCTGAATGTTTTGATTTTTGAAAATCTGCTTGTTTGCCAAGATGGCTATGCACACAGATGCCTGCAGGAAATTTTCCAAGGGGAGGTAAAGTCCCCAAGCAAACGCAGCCTGATTTCCAAAGCTAAGACTTTATACTATTACTAGCTGCTAAGGTGCTGCCATGTCTAAAAAATGATTTGTAGAAAATTAATTTATTAGCAGAACACAGCAAGCTGTTCACAGTTAGTATAACTTTGTAACAAGGGAACTGTTTAGGAGAGTGTTTAAATAGTGAAATGTATTGCACTATATAAAGTACAATACGAAGTTATATTATATACATTATATATATATGATATTATACAAGTGATATTTTATATAATATATATATATATATATATATATATATATATATATATAGAGGGAATGTCGGCACTCACCATTCCAATAGTTGAATCGCTGGGTGCTAACCAAAAGGATTGTAGAAATTCATGAAAGCACTCACAGCTACCGCCATATATAAATATATCTATATAAACATATACACACGAAATACATAATTAATTATTGTTATTTTACTGCAGGATTCAACAGACTATGTTGCTTATGTAGCAAAAGACCCTGTTAACCGAAGAGGTATGTTTCTTTTGATTATGTAAATACTATCAGGTGTATTGAGAAGAGGGCATGGAGATGCAGGCACTGGCAGACAAGACCACACAGTACACTGTATATTGTTCAGTTCAGACTAATATACTGTAGTACTGTACTGTTAATGACATACAAAAAGATTATGTTACAGGTTAGCATTTAGGTATAGTTAGTATGATCCTAGAACTGCTGCCACTTGAGGCACCATCCGTGATGCAGCTTTCCCTCTGCTCTTAACACATAAGCATAAAAGTGGGTCACATGGTCGCCACATCACTAGTGCAATGAATGCAGTAGTGCTTTCTGCACTAGCGGAGCCAAATTCTTTTTGTTTATTAAAGTTACAAGCTTGTAACTGACCTCTAGCTGCCATCTGATGGAAGGCTCCCACTTTGCCTCATGGCAGGAGCGGTCCTGGGTATTGGGAGTTGGTTCAAATGGAGGTTGTTACTGGGCAGTGGTTGCCAGAAAATATTTAACTGCAGCCCCTGGCCCTGTCCTGTCTGAAACACTGTCCAGAGGACAACCATAATTCTTATAACAGCCAGGAATGCAGCCAGCTATTTTAAAACTTTTAAAGCAGCTGCCATGGTTTCTGTAGCCTCCCTGCATTAACAAAAGACTTTTGACTCTACAGTTGTTCTACATTAAAGGAAAACTAGACCCCTCAAACTATGTAGGTCTGTATAAAAATATATTGCACAAAAACAACTCATAGGTAAAACCCTGCTTCATGTAAATAAACCATTTTCATAATAATACACTTTTTTTTAGAAGCATGTGCCATTGGATCATCCTAAATAGAAAATAGCCATTTTAAAAAATAAGGACAGCCTCCTGGGATCATATGATTCAACGGTGCACACAAACATACCAAACAAACAAAGTTAGGTCACATGAGCCAATTAACAGACAGAGTTGTGTCTTTTGCTTCCGCACTTCTTCCTGTTACAGTTAGAGTTGAAATATTTCTGGTCAGGTGATCTCTGAGGCAGCACACAGACCATCACGAAACGGTGGTTCAAGGCAAGGGATGTAAAAGGGCAATATTTACTTAAATACATATTCCAGTTTGGTAAGATTCTTTAATATTCCACTTAATTTGATAAAAATCGGTTGCTCAAGTATTCATTTTGGGGGTATAGTTTTCCTTTAAAAACAGAATATGTGGAGGAACTTTGGCTATGTGACAAGTTTACCTATTACATGGAAACAAAGTTACAAAACAAATTTTTTCAACTTGAATTCGACCATGGAAATAGTTATGGAATAAATTTAATAATAAATGATAATAAATTAATTTGAAGGATTTTTACCGCAATTTGATCGGTCAAATATAAAAATTTGATCGATCAACAAAATCGTTCAAATTGATCGATTCAAATGATTTTAACCATTCGATTGAATTCGATCAAAATTTTTTAAAATCCAATTCGGTAGGTGAAACTGGCAAACTAGGCAGTCAAATAAAAATAGAGCGGAGTGGGGTACTTTGTTACTCAGACAAGATAATCTACTAATATAGGGAGTGCTCCTCCATGTTTGCTTTTGTAATCACTGACTGACACTGCCTAGAGTTGAAAATTTTGTTATACATCAAAGAAAAAAACAAAAATCCTCCTGTGACTGAGAAACAACAGACTTACTACACCTTTATATTTGTTTGCTATAGCTTGTCATATAATTGAATGTTGCGATGGTCTGGCTCAAGATGTCATCAGCACTATTGGGCAAGCATTTGAACTACGCTTCAAGCAATACTTACAATGCCCATCAAAGATCCCTGTATTTCCTGACAGGTACAAATCTTTTAAATAGTTGATTTACATAGTTCAGTGTTATGGAAAGGGTGACCAACCTTGTTTGATGAAAAGTTTTTTGTGCTTATTTATAGATAAAAAATATGATAGGTAAAAAATAATTGCCTGGGAACTTCTGATCTGTGCTTTTCCTGGCATAGGCACATGAGACATTTAAAAATGTTTAATTATTTGATTAACATGGAGTCTGTATGCAGTTGTTTACAAGCTGTGAGTAAAAACAAAGCTATATAAATAATTATGGTGTACAATAGCATTAGGATCAAATGCTTCAGAGCTTTAAATACACAGTTTGGATGAGGTCTCGGCACCAAAGAGCTTACAGTCTGTTAGGTTAAGAAGAACAAAACAGAAGCAAAAAGGGGGGTGTGGTATAAGTGCGTAGGTTAGGGATATGTTGCTGTTGAGGAAGGCTTGCAAAGTGCTTCATCTAGTAGATGGTTTTTAAGGAGCCTAGAGAAAAATGTTAGTGTGGGGTCTGTTATACAAATTAATACTCATGCTAATGAGTACCAACAGACACAGGAAGATAATACAAACTCTAGTACCTGTGTACTGTGGAGAAATATTTTTATAAACTTGTTTGATGTTCTGTACTGTTAAATATACTGTACATCTGAGTACAGGAAGATGAAATATGATTCTTCTACAGTGATGTTATTATAGTATTTGTGTCTTCTTATAGAATGCAGAGTCTGGATGATCCTTTGTGGACAGAAGATGATGGGATGGCAACTGAGCCTCAGTATTATAACAGCATTCCAAACAAAATGCCACCACTTGGTGGAATAATTGATGAAAGATTAAAAACACACATTTCAAATCAAGGAAATAACACACAGGTACAGTAGGCCAAAAATATGTATGTGTAAAAATGTGAAACACAAATCTACTAACATGTATATATGTATGCTGTCCCTCTGCTCCCAGGCAGTGAATAAGTAAAGCACGCTTTCTAGCAGCAGAAACCTCCCCTTGTTTAGCAGCAATAATGTAATTTTCAAACATACAGATCCAAGCAGTAAAAGGTATGGTAGGCTCACCAAAGCTATGGAGAAAAGCTGCAGGCTGCTGCAGAGGTAGAAGAGACATCTCAACGCCAAGTTGTTATGTTTTGGTAGCTGAGGATGAGTAGAGTATAAAGGTGCTTTATTAGTAGGTTCATGCAGCCATTACACTTCAACAGTAACTTCAACTCTAACACTTTAAGCAGTATAGAAAGTACTGTGTATGCACAGTATAGATCTTGTGCACAATGACACCTACAGGCTATTTGTATAAATACAACACTAGCAATTACCGTTCAGGGCAGTTTATAGCAATTATAAGCCACATGCTAAGTTTGAACTCATACAAGTGTGCCATTACACTAAAGTTACACAGCATTTGTACACATTATATAGTTTTAGAAAATGAAAGGAAATACAAATGAGAGGTAAAGCCAAGAAGAAAAGGCCAAAATACTATCATCTGATTAAAGGGGTTGTTCACCTTTGAGATAACTTTTAGTATGATGTAGAGAGTGACATTCTGAGGCAATTTGCAATTGGTTTTAATTTTTTATTATTCTTGGTTTTTGAGTTATTTAGCTTTTTATTCAGCAGATCTTCAATTTGAATTTCAAGCAATCTGGTAACTAGGGCCCAAATTACCCTAGCAACCATGCACTGATTTGAATAAGAGACTGGAATATGAATAGTAGAGAGTCTGAATAGAAGTATCAGCAATAAAAAGTAGCAATAACAATACATTTGTAGCCTTACAGAGCATTTGTTTTTTTAGAAGGGGACGGCGACGCCCATTTGAAAGTTGCAAAGAATCAGACGAAAAGACAAATAACTATAAAACTATAACAAATAAATAATAAAAACCAATTGAAAAGTTGGCCATTCTATAACATAATAAAAGTTACCGTAAAGGTGAACCACCCCTTTAAGTCCTTATGTGGTTGTATGTAGCAATTTGACATATCAATATTCATTCAGTGCTACAGTGGCAGTTTTTTATTTTGATCTCTGGCTCAACTGAAATGCTAATACAGGAAAATACATTTTCCCAGAACAGACCTCCCTGTAGCCAGGAATAGCAAGGTTTTCACCCTTATTTGCCACCATTGTTTTTTTTTTATAAATTATATTTGTGTCTCTGAAGCAAATCCACCAGTTTTACTAATGTATGGCAACAGTACATTGCATTGTCATTCCTTTAAATGCTTTCATTTTTTGGTGTTACTGTTCCTTTATGTTTTTTCTACTGATAACTTCTTCCTACTGTTGCAAGTCTAGTTGTTGTTTGACTAGATCACTTCCTGTGGCCATTATGACACTGGTTTGTCTGCAGAATGGTTTCATTACATGAGCCTATGTTTGACATCCTAATAAATGCAAAAGTGTCAGAATTATGACATCAGCATGTTGGCCAGAAAAACGTGTGACAAAAGAGGAGTTGGCATAGGGGGTGCTAATTGTGGTTAGTTTGTGCACTGACTAGCACTCATGTGGCGCTGTTACAAAACATTGGGGAGTAAAAAACTATTGTGGTAAAGAAGTGGGAGTGTAACCTGGTAGTGCATAGAATGTACAATATCAAGGTTTGGTGTGGTGCCTGTACAAAAAAGTGTGGAGTAAGCTGAGGAGCACAGTAAGCTCTGCAGAGAGAGCTAGCAGCACAGACTTAACAAAAGGGACAAACCAGAGCAGGAGCGACAAACCCTGAACAGAGTATTCATTTGTCAAAAGGGAGAAAAAAGAAATGGGTGATAAGAGAGATCAGTGAAAATATGAGAGAGAATTAGAAAATGTGAGGTGTTCAACTGATTAAAGTAACAATTCAGTGTAAAAATAAAACTAGGTAAATAAATAGTTTCTAATATAGTCAGTGCCGTTCCTGGGGCTGCCGCCCCCCCCCCTTAAAAATCAGTGTCAGAGCGGGTCAAAAGGGGGCGGTATCGCTAGTGCATTGAGCGCAATTGCGCTCTCTGCACTAGCTGAGCCGAATTTCCAGGTTAAAACCTGACAAATGTTGATTTTTATTTTAGATTTGTGCTATGTAATTTATTTTAGATTTGTGCTATTTTAGATATGTACTTTTTTTCTTTTGAAGGTCTTGTTTTCTATGATTGTTTTTTATTGATTTAATACTTTTAAAAACCATTCTAATTTTTTATGGAATGTGTAATTGGAATCTCGCATAGGTTACCACACATAAGATACTTCGAAATTCGACCTTCGAATTAAAATCCTTCAACTTTGAATATCGAAGTCTAAGGATTTTCCACCGAATTTGACATTCCTGTGATCGAAGCAAAATTGTTCGATCGAATGATAAAATCCTTTGAATCGAACAATTCGATGGATTTTAGCGTACGATCAAAGGATTTTTCTTCGATAAAAGAGTCTAGAAAGTCCCCATAGGCTAACCTAGCACTTCGACAGCTTTTACTTGGAGAACTAAACAAATCAAAGTTTTTTTAAAGAGACAGTAACTCGTAAGTCGAAGGATTTTACTATTTGACCATTCGAATCAAATGGTCGAAGTAGCCTATTCGATGGTCGAAGTTTTTCAAGAATTTACTTTGAATATCGATTTTTTTGCATTCTAATATTCACTTTGACCCTTAGTAAATTATCCCCTAAATGATCACATATCTTACTGTGATTTGTTTCTGAAACCAGGATTCTATTTGGAATGTAGCCAAATCCCAGCACTTTTTTGTGAAAAGTGAATTGAATTCAGATTAAGCGGAATCCGCAGGGGCAGATATTATTCCTCAAGTTTTAAGTTTGTGTATATTGATGTAAAAAATGCAATACGGATCTTTATCTCAATCATATAGCTTTTTTGCAATTGTATTTTTTCAGAAAAAATTTAAAAGCTACCCACTTAAAGCCTGGTGAGATTTTTTAAATTCTGCTTTAGGGGAAATAAAAACTATTGATTCAAAAAAGTATGTTCAAGATTAAGATACATGTTCAGCTATAAGTAATACTTGCTTTGGGAGGCAGATTTATATTTTCTAATTTGAGTTTTTTCAAAGCTCGATTGTAAATATAAAACAAGCATTTTTTATCTCAGATATTTTCATATAATCAATTTGGGAAAACCTTGATTGTGTTAAGTTCTGGGGAAAAAGTTCAACTACAAAAATTGCATTGCTACATTCATTTTAACAAAGAACTAAAAAATTAAAACACACCTGCCATTGATATTTCGTTTTTAGTATTTGTCATTTTTTTAAATTTCAATTGTTTTAGATTTTTGTGTTATTTGTATGTTTATTGTATAGACTCTTCCATTGTATAGCTCTGTGAAATATATACTCAAATAAATATAAATAAGTATTGGGATCCTTTCAGTATTTTATTTAATAACAGTAAATTATGGAGCACTTTGTATTAGGCAAAATCCATAAATAATGGCTTTGTTGCCTCCCTAATTTTATAAATTTTTTTAGGAACACAGGAAAAAATAATACTGTTAGCATTTTGAAATTCTGTGGAAACAAAAAGAAAACACCTCACATATTTCTGTCTGATTTCTGCATTAGTCAGTACCTGCTTCTGAAATAGAACAGAGCTATTATCAAGGTCGTCATCTAGCAGATAAAAAATCTGGTGAAAATCTTCAGCAAGCTGTTAAAAGACAAGGTGAGTAATTTTCTAAATTCATGTTTTTTTCTGCTGTTGGTGGTGCGGTTTATGCTCTCCCAACCCTAGAACTTTAGTTTAAGATTATTATAGTTCAAAATTTCAAGTTTAATAAAATGACAACCGCCTTACAAAATTTTTAAATATTACAGATATATTACAGTTACTTTACATTTAAACATTATGTACATGTAAACTTACATTTAAAATAGTTGGGTGTACATCACGATTGTATGATAGTGTAATGAATATTTTTCATGACTTTTCACCAAGTAGAGAACCTAACCTGGTTATGGTGAGACAGGCTGAAAGTAGCCCAAAAGCCCTTCATGTGCAAGACATGCAGTGTAATGCCTGAAAACAGAAGGTATTTACATGACTCATGCTCTACAAATAGCACTGCCTTAATACACAATGAGATTTTAACCTTCACATAATAATGGCACAGCTTAATAGTTCAGAGCCATATCTCCAAACTTGGGGACAGCTTCTGAGTAGTTAGGACTTGTAGAGTGGTGATGCAGAGAATCTAACCGGGTTAGGTTCTCTATCTATTAAGAATAGTTGTGGCTCTCGCACACCCTCCGTGTCCGGCTAATTAGAGACGCCTGGTGCTCAATGGTGGAGATTCGGCAACCTCCCACAAGTCTGCATCCAAAAAATCCAAAGGCACACAGGACTTATCAAACACCAAAGTGTTTATTGCAAAATAGCAGTGCAACGTTTCGGGGTTACCCCCTTTGTCAAGCTTGACAAAGGGGGTAACCCCGAAACGTTGCACCGCTATTTTAGGTTCTCTATCTAGCCCGGTTATCAAAACATTTCCACAAAAAAATCATTCTATCCCACAGTCCATTAACATGTAAGTGTGCATCAGACTCTCTTAGCAGATTGCCCTAATTTTTTATATTCAAATGAATGTATTCCTATGTAAAGTAAGAAAAAAAATAACAAAAAACAATTAAAACATTTTAGTATTTATTTAAGATTTTATTTTTACAGCTTCTCTAGATATTTATAGTCTGCCTGAAGGAAAGTCAATATACCAAACAAGCAATGCCCCAACTTATGTTAATACTCAGCACATAAATAGAAAAACACTAGAAGCGATTCAAAAGAGTGCTGCTTCAATTTTGTGCAAGTCGGTAGACAGTTCCCGGGACATCAGCCCAAGAAAAGATATTTTTGACATGAGTAAGTACTTTTTCATATTAAATTTGAGTTATATATATTTATATATATGTAGCTCTGCACATGTTTGAGTGTGTCTCTATATTTAATACAATTATACTTCAAACTATATAAAAAAAAAAAGTAATAAAATACAACCTCTAGATCTAGTAATATTTTCTGTTTGTCTCAGAACCATTTGAAGATGCTCTTAAGAATCAACCTGTTCTTAGTAGAGATGCCTCTGTTGACTGTTCTAGTCCTCTGCTATCCAGAGCAGCTTTCTTGACCATTAATGAAGAACTGAAGTCAGAGCCTTGGTATGTCGGAGAAATGTGTAGGCGAGAAGCAGAAAAGTTACTGAAAAGAGATGGTGACTTCCTTGTTAGGAAAAGCATCAATAATCCTGGGTCATATGTACTAACAGGAATGCACAATGGACTAGCTAAGCATCTTCTGCTGGTTGATCCTGAAGGCACTGTAAGTGTATAGTTTTTACACCATTGTATGCATAAACATATTGTGTATATATATATATATATATATATATATATATATGTGTGTGTATATATATTGAGAGAAGTTTTCAACCCTGCAACAGTGCTTTTGTCAAGGTTGCAAACATAGCATACACCAAATGAATACACCTTAAATTAATCATACATCACCGAGTATTGGCTTAAATGAAAGTGTTTTAAAGTAAAGAAAATATAATGCAGTGTTGCCCTGCCTGTTAAAACTGATCTGTTTGCTTCAGAAACACTACTATAGTTCATATAAACAAGCTGCTAAGTAGCAATGGCAGTAATTGAAAAAAGGTTATATGGCGCAGGAGGAATGGGTAACAGATAGCATTATGTTCTGCAGAGCGTATCTGCTATCTGCTGTGTAACTTGAGCCTTTTCTCCTTTGAATGGCTCCCCCCATGGCTACACAACAGCTTATTTATATAAACAATAGTGTTTCTGAAGCAACCACTGCAGTTTTACCAGTGCAGGGCAACTCTGCATTATATTTTTATTACTTTAAAACAATTTCATTTTTTGATTTTACTGGTCCTTTAAAGAAATTCAAGCTTCACCCACAAGTGGAGAAGTGTGCTCCATTTTGGGTGGCATTGTGGTACTTTTCCATTGGGTGGCAAGCACTTGAGGGTTGGTTTTAACATTTGGAGCCATTACTCTGGGATGTATCTGTTGGTTCTTTGAGTGTACAGGTATGGGATTCGTTATCTGGAAACCCATTATCCAGAATGCTCCAAATTATGGAAAGGCTATCTCCCATAGACTCCATTTTGTTCAAATAATCCAATTTTCTTTTAAAAATGTGTTTCCTTTTTCTCTGTAATAATGAAATAGTATCTTGTACACAATCCAAACTAAATATAAGTAATACTTATTGGAAGCAGAATCAGCCTATTGGGATTATTTAACATTTACAGCAGTGATTTCCAACCAGTATCTCACGAGCAACATGTTGCTCTCCAACCCCTTGGATGTTGCTCCCAGTGGCCTCAAAGCAGGTGCTGATTTTTGAATTACTTGCTTAGAGGCAAGTTTTGGTTGCATATAAAACAAGTGTACTGCCAATCATTCTCTCCTGTAGGCTGCCAGTCCATATAGGGGTTACCACAAAGCCAATCAGAGCTCTTATTTGATATTACATGGACTTTTTCATGCTTGTGTTACTCTCCAACTCTTTTTTAAATTTAAATGTGGCTCACAAGCAAAAAAGGTTGGGGACCCCTGGTTTACAGGATTTTCTAGTAGATTTAAGGTATGAATATCCATATTATTGAAAGATCCAATATCCGGAAAACCCCAGGTTCAGAGCATTCTGGATAACAGGTACCATATCTATACTAATATTTTATATGTTCTAACCAAAACTGGTATACCTGTAAAGAGCAGATTCCTGCTAGACACAACATGCTTGGCAATTCAGGCTCATCCAAATTTTAGCCCCTCAGGCCAACAATGGGATAATAATGAGAGCCTATAGGATGCTTGAATGATGGGAATTTTCTGATCTGCCTAATTGATATCTGGCAGGTACTATAAGTAGGCCTCAAATGCAAACTCTAGATCAGGAGTGCCCATACTTTACTAATGAGGTCTACTTTTAGCATTTTTTTCCCATTATGATCTAAAGCCATAAAATATTGTTAGCATTCTGTTCAATTGAAAATATTACTTAAATATTATGTTGATTTATGAGAGAATTTATATTGATACATATAACAACAATAACTATTTGTTATGAAAACCTAACATAATAAATAGCTGAATGAAAAGCATGAATTGGAAGGTGATTTAGACAAGCTGTTTGTTGACATTGTCTTGAGATCTACTGATCACCAGCTAAAGGTCTATTGGTAGATCCGATCTACCTTTTGGGCACCCCTGCTCTAGACTCTAGTCGAGAGGGACCAAACCTGCAACTTTTATATGACACCTTGATTCCTGCAGTAGTTTTTATTTTTTTTTAAGGGTTTTGGTCATGTTTTTTTAAACAAATTGGTTAATAATGATGCTCCAGCAGAATTCTGCACTGAAATCCATTTTCCAAAAGAATAAACAGATTTTTTTTATTTTTAAGTTAGAGATATTATCAGTTTCCCAGGTGCTGCAGTCATGTGACTTGTGCTCTGATAAACTTCAATCACTGTTTACTGCTGCACCGCAAGTTGGAGTGATGTCACCCCCAGCAGCCTAACAATAGAACAATGGGAAGTTGACCAGTTAATAGCTCATTGACACAAGATAACTGCTCCCTGGTAGATATGAGAATAGCACTCAGTAGTAAAAATCTAACTGTGACTCATCCAGTTGCATTGAGTAAGAGAAACAATAGCTTGCTTGTAAGCAGCTCCATCCTGAAGTGTTGGCTCTTTCTGAAAGTACAGGCTTGGGCTTAATGACCTAAGATGGTTGCCTGCACACCAATATTATAAGTAAAACAATATATACTTGGTTGGATTAGGAATAACATTTTATATGGTGGAGTGAATCATTTTAAGTGTTAACAATGTAATTCAGAAAATAGAAACTGCAACTACTACAGTGGTACATAATGGAATAAAACAAACGCAAAGAATGCAAAATACATAGACATAAAGATAAATTGCCACATGCTAAGAGACAGAGGAGACAGAAGGACCATGCCCATGCCCTGCAGAATTTATAATCTTTAAAAAAAAAGAGTGTCTGAAATGTAGACGTTGCTTTGTTTTATCATCTCCATTCCTTAATCTAATATTTGCTTCCATGGGCAGGTGAGAACAAAGGATCGTGTCTTTGACAGCATCGGTCATCTAATCAACCATCACTTGGAGAACAATTTGCCCATTGTCTCCTCTGGAAGTGAACTGTGTCTCAAGCAACCGATGGAGGGGAAGCCTTGATCCTTATGCACATTATCACCACTTCCTATGTGTGTAAGGGCTGCACATTTGATATCATTAAATTGTGCAATACAGTACTCTGCACTACTTGTTCAAAAACGTGCCAGTCGTTTAAAAACTTTGGCACATCTTAAAATGTGATTTTTATAAAATTGTTTAATCCCTTAATGTGAATAAACAATGTGTATAGATACACTTTATGTACATACAGATATAAATATATTTATATTTTTGGAGACTAGGGATAAGGAATCGGACTAGTCAGATTTAATGAAAAAAATCAACAGTTGTTCTTTATCTATAAAATGAATGAAGCATTTTGATGAATAAATAATAAGCTGAATGCTGTGCAAGCTGATGCCAGTTTTAGGTAATAAGCACAATACTGAGGCAAAGGCTGGGAGATAGTGCTGCTCAAGTTTTTCATTCTTTGCAGTCTTCTCCAGCATTCAGTTGAGTTGGGTTCTGGTATGGCGGATGTGAATGTTTAAACACACAGTCCAAATATGCACTGTTATGCAGTCTAAACTGAAAATGCAGAATATGTTTTTAGGCTTATGGAATATTTCTACAATTTTAAGAAGTTTCACTAGAGTATAAGGTCTCAGTCCTGTTGACCATGTGATTTTAAAATGATCTTGCACTAAAGAAACTTATTTTCCCATACATTCAAAAAGCATTTTATCTTTTGTTTCAACAAAAAAACAAAAATGTAATGAGTTCATATGGCTGTTGGGTTGTTGTCTTTCACTTTTTAAGTTGTATGAAATTCAAAACATACATTTTATATATTAAATAACAACTAGTGATGTGCATATTTTTCTGCAGTTAGAGATCACTGTTGCATTATGAATCACTTATGAAGTCTCCCCATAAGACACCCCAATTTTTTTTTGGTATAAATTATACAGTGTTAAGGAAAACAGGTTTATACTAATTTAAGATATAATTCTCCATCAAGTTATGTAAATTACAAAAGGAAAAGTAGTAATCACCGCTGTATGCTGGCAAATGCTGGATTATGTCAGGTAAAACGGGAGAGCTAGAGTTAATGGCATGCTCTAAACATTATGATATAATTGGTGGGATGAAACATGTGACTGGGCTGTCTGTTTTAATGGTTACACCCTTTTTATGTGGGACAGAGGCATTAAGATGGGTGGAGGAATGTGTTTGTATGTAAAGCCCTAAATGAAAACCATGCTTTAAAGACTTAACCATAGTTTGGCAATGGGGAGGGTGTGGAATTCCTCTGAGTGGAGCTTCTGACTGGGAAAAAGCTTACAAAGAAAATTATCATTGGTCTATGCTACAAACCACCTTGTATAAGTGACAAGAATGAAGCCCAGCTACTATTACAAACAGAAGTGGCTTTACAACTAGATAAAGCTATTATTTATGATTACTTCAGTTATCCAGACATTAACTGGGGTAATGGGGTTGATAAATCAGTAAAAGCTGTTTGTAAATATGCTGAATGACAACTTTATATTTCAGTTCATTCAAGAACCTACTAGGATTTATTCACTTTTAGAACTTGTAATAACTAATAATACTGAACTCATCTCTTGCATTTTCATGGGTGAGTATTTAGGGAATTTAGGGAATAGTGATCATAACAGGTCTCCTTTGAGATTATGCTGAGACAAATTTTTAGATTTGCAAACTTTGACAGTATAAGGGCATCATTTTAAGTGGGAGCTCTTTTCACAGGGTTAAACACAGAACAAAATTAAGCAGGAAGGGGTGCGACCATTAATATCAGAAGGAGTCAGCTGGTTGTTGAGAACAGAAAAAACTGTTATTTTTCATCTGTCTACACAAATGAGGAGCCAATTAATGAAGGTTACCTTCTTAATAGTCACACTAGTAGTAAAACTAATGATTCATGATTCACGAACAAGTAAATTCAAAAGAGACTAGAATATGTTAAGAAAAACAAAGGTCCGAGACTGGATGATATTCATCCCATGGTACTAAGAGAGCTTAGCTCTGTGATTGCCAAACCTCTTTACTTAATTTTTCAGGGTTCATTGAGGTTGGCACACTCAGAGAGACTGGGGAATTGCTAATATCATGCAGATTCAAAAAGGGATCCCATTCTCAGCCTCACAACTATAGGCCAGAATGAAAACCCCTGTCACTGCCAGTGAGAGTTGAGGCAGGCACATAATTGCCCAACTGATAAGCTTACAACAAAGTTTTAATACTTTTTGTGAATTATGTAATATAAGACACTATGAAGCCTATTTGGTAAGCCTCAAATTTTTATGGTCGAGTTTTAAAGGGAAAAAATCCAAATTTTTAGAGGAAAAAAAACTTTTGAGATATATTATGCTCCAACACTGTCAAAAATTTATAATCCAAAAATACGCCAACTAAACCCTGTCAGAGTCATGTAGAAGTCAATGGCCGGTGACCTTTTTACAAGTGGAAGATGTTTCTTGCTTATAAATAGACCCATAAAAAAGATATAGGAACACACAGATGGGTGAAGGTGGGAAAAAGGGGTTTAAAACAGAAACTAAGGGGCAGATTTATCAAGGGTTGAAGTGAAAATTCTAATTAAAAATTTTTTAATTTTGCAGTAATTTTTGGGTACTTTGACTATTGAATAGGCAAAATTCAATTTGAACTGAAAAAAAAAATTGATTTGAATTAAAAAATTCAACCATTTGCTTAAGTTCACAGCATCTTTGGGAAAAGCTATTTGGTGGAGCTCAGAAAAGGACAATCCTTTGGAACCACCATGATACAGCATTATTGATAGCTTTTCAGGGCCCCATAATGGACTCTCTTACAAAAGTATACAATTTACCATTATAATGGATACTAGTGATGATCAGGAAACTGTTAATTCTATCAAAGTTTTAATCAAAGCATGCAAAGTTTTCATCAATGTGTAATTTTGTCAAAATGTGTTCAACTACTCAAACCAACCAAACTGAACCCCACCATATTGTTTAGCCCTGGGAAATTAACATTGTGTTTAAGGAGAATTTTACAGAGCAACAAAGAATTGAGGGAAAAACACCAAGCTATTAGTTCTGGTATTTTAACAATAAAAAGCCCCACAACCCATTAGCTGTGAAGATCAGTACAGATGAATAGTCCACCCTGTAACATAAGCTCCTCTGACAGATGTAGCCTTATTTTCTGATAATGGTTTGATGATTTCTAGTGACCACTGAGCTTAGTCTCCAAACAACAGCCCAGGGTGCACTGATGTATGTGGTGCCAGGGAATGCAATGGACAACTTTGTAGGCATTGATCATTACAGTTATAGGGCTGATGAAACTTTGAGCTTGTACAATAAGTTAGAATCTAAAATACAGCATTTATAACTCTATTGTTTTTTAGGCTTTACTCCTCAGAAATGAATGCAAGTTAACAGGAGGACCATCAATTTGTTAAAAATATCTTTCAGACAAGGACACTGCATATGCATTGTACTAACACTCCCAACTAAGTAACACTCACTTAGAAGTGGGTCTCTCCTCAAGTGATATGATTGCTATAAGCTCACAAAGACTATACACAATATTTATACATTTAATAATCACGCTCATGTGAGCTGAAAAAGATATTTGTGAATTTGCACTGGCTGAACTAAATTGATAATATTCTGATTTATGAATAATACATGACTGCACTGGGGCAAGTGTGATTTAGTAAATTTTAGCATTGTTTATAGTACTTAAGAGCACAAAATGGATGAGTCCCCCATGTGAAGGAAGTGTTCATTATAAGCCCATGAGGACTGGGCAAAATGTTTTTACATTAACAGTTGTTCAAGAGAAGAATTATGTGTAGATTTGTAATTATGCTCACATGAGATGAGTATAGAGTATGTTTTCATTGACTTAGGGGAAAATTTATATTAGTTCGAATGGTAAATATACATTTTCAAGTTGAAATTGAGATTTATCATACCTCGGCCGTGGAAGTAACTCCACCTAAAACTTGGCAAGTTCACGTAGAAGTCAATGGCAGAGGTCTGTTGACCCATTTGAAGTTGTTAATAGTCTTTCTGAGATTCGAGTCAAATTTTTGGGCTGGTAATATTCGCTGGAATTGTAGACCTTCAAGTTTTTTCTTAAATAAGATACCATTCGAGTTTCAAGGTCATTCAAGTTCTTTCAAGGTAAAATAAACTCTGTCACTCAACCTTTGATAAAACTGCCCCTTACACTGTGCAGTATTTCAGAGATGTCATTCTTTACAATACTCTTATTTATTCTTATTCATTCTTACATACATTTATTGTTTTCCAATAGGTTGGGAAATCATTTTTAGAATTGCTACAAATTGGTTATAACACAAAAGATGTCAGGAGCCATAACAGGTGGCTTTAGATTCTTTACCCTGCCCGATTGAAATCGGGCCGACTTTGGCCAGATATCTATCAGGGAGGCCTGTCAGAGGGCCAATAACCTGCTGACTAGGTCTTTGTATGGGGACCTTTAGAACGAGCAAAGGTTAATTCTGAAAAGGAATTGCAAGTGTGGTGGGAACTATTTTTCTGAGACAGATGCGTATCTATTTAAGAATGTGATATGAAAATTGTATAGTGACTGTTGATTATGTCCTTTTCAATGGCAAATACATTTAAAAATGCCAAATCTACTTTTTGTTCTTGTCCAAGATACATTTTTCTGAATTGAAATGCATCTCAAACGTAATCTCATGAATTTAATCTGGCCCTTCATGTGATAAAAAGTGAGATGTTTTTCTGAATTGAATTACATCTCAAATGGAATCAATTAGTTTTTTTGTTATAAACCTTTTTCTAACTGAATCTGGCCCGTTGTTAGTTAATCGGCTATGTATTAGAAACAACATTGAAAAAGCACCATAAATTGTGGAGCGGAATACATCTGAATTTGCTTAAAATTCTCAAAAATGTCCCAAAATCTCAATTGACAGGCTTCTAGAGTATGATATTATGTAATATTCACTGACAATCTATTTTGAATAAAAAGCTGTAAAGCAGCTTTCAAGGAAAGAATAATAAAAAACAAAAATGCGTCTACCTAAAATATATAGTCAAACCTTTGTAACAAATGGGTTTAGTAACATGTGAGACATTAAGGTTGTTATAGAAGTCCGAATTGAAAAACTCAAAAACAAAATTAGGTTTTTTTTGCCATAAAATCCAAATTTTCTGTGACAAAAAAACTAGAATTTTTGGGATTTATTAAAGCCTGATTTTGTAAAAAGTCAGAATCCGAAAATCCAGCATCTCAGACCTGACAAGGTTATTTATAAGTAAATGGGAGCAGAGCCTATCCTATTTGGAAGTTTCTGTGGTCTGTAGTGGAATTCCCGGAAAATTAGACTATTTTGGACTTTTTACCATTCGGGAAAAAGCAATTCAGGTTTAATCAAGTTTGTCGCCAATGAGATTTCATTAATACTTTTCTAAAAAAAAATAAGATCACATCATGGATTCTAGCTTGGTTGGACTTTTTTATTTTAACAAATCAGAAAAAATTGGATTTTGATAAAAAAAACCTTGATGAATTTTCACATTTTGTTACTAGTGTCTTAAAGGTATCCTCAGTAAATCAATGTACAGTGTCTGGCTGCTTACAAGTTACATAACTTGTATATACAAAATCTATAGTATAATTAAAAATATTTGTCTTAAACATTAGTTTTTTTAAAAACGTATGTTACGTGAAATATATTTTCAAATACAAATTTGAACCTGATGATATTGTTTATAATACAAACATAAACTGTGACACTTCTGTGTTGTTTGGTAAAACAAAAAAGAAATGGACTTTTCTCAGGTTGAGCTGTAAGGTTAGAAGTTAAATTTGCTTATCATAAAGATAATCCAGTTTGATGCATCTGTACGTTATACGGAAAAATATCTTGAATTACTATTGCAACCACTTACTCTAACGATAAAATGCTTTTTGAATGCAGGGTGTATTTATCTTGGCTTTTGCCAGGAAGATGTATTTCAATGTGATGCCTGTGTTTCATGCTTTTTCCTCTGTACTGGGCACTTTTTCTGATAAAAGGGCAATTTATGTGTAGCAGAATTTATGGCTATTTTACTAAAGCCTTTTTTTTCTTCTGGTATCTCATTCTGTTGAAGAGACACCATTATTGACTGTATTGTGTTGCAGACCCATAAATATAAATGAGGAGCACTAACAGCATAAAACAATTGGTTCACTTCTTTGCACTCGTTGCTTCCTGGCTAATATTATTTATGGAGCCAAGACACAACAGGAAGCGGCGTGATAAAGAGCAGTGTCATGGCATAGATTCTTTAACATTTCTATTGATGTTGCTATGAGCAATTTTAACACTGGAGAATTATGCCCTCTGGACTTTATTTTGTGTATAAGTGTAATCTTGTGCATAGAATATCCTTGTCCTACAATCTATCCATTTCTCAGCATTTTCTGGTGCTCTGCTTGTCTACTAGTGAAAGTATGCATATGCACTATAATGCACTTACACATCTCATATTGACCTCCTGGTGGTTAAGGTTGCCTAGTGTTTGCATGTCCAAATGCCTTAGCATCACTTGGTGCTAACGTCTTTCTAAGTGTTTTGCCGGACAATAGTCTAGGGCTAATCCAAATTCGAAGGTTTTATAGGAACTAGAGAGCACACCTTTTTTTCTGCAGAGTGCTGCTGTACATGCTAATTCATATATGCAGATCTTTACACTCATGCAAAAACAAGAATGCACATAGTCTATTGTTCTCACAAAGTGATTTCTTTTAGTTTTAGATATCTGCAAATATTTGTCTTCAACCAATATTTAATTGAATGCCTGTCAAACTATTTCTACAAGTGCAATGCTTTGTAATATCTGAAACAGGAACTCTAGTTCAGCTGAAACCACTGTAATTTATATTTGAGAGTAAAAAAAAATGTTTTGTAGATGTAGTCAGACAGTTTCATTATTTATTTACTTACTATTTATTCTTCAGCTTTACTATTTTAGAAATGTACATTTTGAACTCCTCAGTACAAATGTGAAAATGTTGTTGCAGTTCTGTTCAATAACTTCTGTAATGCAAAATATTTTACTGAGAAAAAAAAAAAACAGATTCCTGTCGTTTAATTCATTTTTGTTATTTTTACAGTCGATTTACAGTGCAAACGTATGCATATAGTTATTTTCTTCTTCAGGGTCTGCACACCTTAGAAGATGTTAAGGGGCGGGCCTGATTTCTTTAGGCAGATTTCAAATCTATTCTGAGGATACTTGTTTTCCAGACAGAGCTCTGAAATTTAGTACAGGTATGGGATCCATTATCCAGAAACCTGTTATCCAGAAAGTTCCGAATTACAGAAAGGCCATCTCCCATAGACAGCAGAATAAAGGCTTAGTTTGCAGGGAAACCCTTTGTTTTAATTCAAGGTGCGGAAGTGCAATGTTTGGGGGCCATGCCCCTTTATCAAGCATGCTTCATAAAATGTTGCACTTCCGACCTTGAATTAAAGCAAGGGTTTCCCTGCAATCTAAGCCTAGTGTGCTGGTAACTTACTTCTACTGTCCTATCCGGAGGTTGCCGTATCCAATACCGAGTACCAGGCTGCTATCTAAGGGGTTGTCGTGGGTGTGCATCTTCTCCATTCTGTTCCAGTGAATATTCCCTCTTCCATTATAACCAAATAATCCAAATTTTTTAAAATGATTTCCTTTCTCTGTATAACAATAAAACAGTACCTTGTACTTGATCCCAACTAAGATATAATTAATCGTTATTGGAAGCAAAACCAGCCTATTGTGTTTATCTAATGTTTACACAATCTTCTAGTAGACTTAATGTATGCAGATTCAAATTATGGATAGACCTGTTATCTGGAAAGCCCCAGGTCCCAAGCATTCTTGATAACAGGTCCTATACCTGAACTCCAATTTCCTGTTTTCCTAATTTCTTATTTTTCAACTCCTAATTATTCTACATTTGTACTTGATAACTTGAAAATGTGTTTTTTTTCCAAAATGCATCATTTAATTGTGCTGCTCCAGCAGACTTCTGCATGAAATCAGTTTTTTTTAAATTTCATTTTGAAATCTGACATGAGGCAAGACATGTTGTTACTTTCCCAGGCCCCCTCAGTCATAGACGTGTGCTCTGATAAACTTCAGCCACTCTTTACTGTTGCACTGTACTTGGAGTGATATCACCCCCTCCCTTTCCCCCCCAAGCAGCCCATCAGCAGAACAGTTGGAAGGTAATCAACTAACAGCTTTCTGGAACCTGCATTGCTAAAAAAATTATCCCACACACCCCCAGTGGTAGATGAGAATAGCATTCAATAGTAAAAAACACATACAGCTACTTTGAGTAGAAGAAAGAACCTGTTTGAAATTATTAGTTTTATTGTTAAGTGCTCTTTCTGAAAAGCATACAACCAGGCTCAAAGACCTTAAAAGACCTCAAAGATGGCTGCTTATGCACCAATTTGGAGATTTAAAAAAAAAAAAAAAAAAAATGAAAACTACACCTTAAAAATCATGACAAGAATCCCTTTAATGTTTTCTTAACCTTAAGGCATGGTGCACTATATTATGGAAAGATCAAAAGCTTTCAGAATAATAGTTCCCATAACTGCACAGCATATGAGAATATATGTATTAATATTTAAGAAGGTTGGCATATTTTAGCTGATGTTTAGGCTATACTTTCCATGTTTCTTAAATTGTATTTCTTGGCAGTGTTTTTAGAATCTTGTTATATATTCACTAATTAGAGCAAGGCATGTGAAATATCCAATGGGCATTCACAGGCTTTTCTTCTATACCTCTATACAGAATGTTCAAACTGCAGCATTCCAATTAGCATTTAAAGGTGTATATTTGGTCTTTGTCATATATAAACACCTTTAAACACTTATCGGAGTGCTGGAGCTGGAATTTTCTGGATTACATGGTTATCCTAGCAGTGGGGACATCAGCCTGTGTATGACCCTACAAAGAGTGATTGTAGAGCATTTCCTCTTTTCCTTTTCGTTCATGTACATGTATTGAAACATATGTATATATATATATATATATATATATATATATATAGCCATGTAAATAGACGGCACTCACAGGTCTTGCAAAAAGAAGTTAAAATTTATTCTCCGCGATGAGCTGGCGTTTCGGCCGATGCAACAGCCTTTTACAAAGTGCACATACAATTATACACAACGAATAAATACATAAATTGTGGCGCCAAATGCGTAAAAACGGAAGTGACGAGTGTTAAAACAACCCCCTCAACCAGGAGTGAATGCAATCTAAAAACCAATCTGTGTAATTAGCAAAGCTGTTACAAGTAAAAACATCTCCATTGGGTGTTGTGTCCCCCTTCCCGTATGCTAAATGTGAATTCATAGCAACCTAACATACTTCCGTCACCCTACTATCCAGTCCAACGGCAAGTCCACATCGGTGAATTGTTAACCCATTGTGTAAAAAAGGCGCTTATATTCAATGCCACTTGTCAGACTACGGCGCTATATACAACAAGAAATAAAATTATGTTGTAATTACGTGTGACCGGAATATTATCTTGTCGGTACGAATATGGCCGATGGGCGGGTGAAACATACTTGTTTTAATTATAGTGTTTCGAAAAGGCTCTGTTCCACTCCCGATCGTCAGGCTGGGTCTGCACGACCACATCCCGTCGCTAACACGTTTCTGACATGTATCGCTGTCCCCATACAAAGCGGCGCACGGCAGCTGCCTGTGCAACCCTGTGGGTCCCGGGCTCAGAAGCTGGCAAGAGTTCACAGGTTCACATGGTAGGTTCCTAATCGCTTATCGGGGCGGTCAGTGCGCGATCATTGATCTAAGAGTCTCCTCTATTCCGGTCTACGGCAGAGTTTTAAATTGCTAGCAGCTATATGCAACTACAAAGTATCAAGTAGTTCTTTTAAGTTATGCAATAGCAGGATAACTGAGAATAACATGTAACTATATACATTTATATATATAGATAGAGAGAGAGAGAGAGAGAGAGAGAGAGAGAGTTTGTGAAGATTATCATCAATCCAGGTCATGGTATATCTTGAGTAATAAGTCAAACCAATTGGACTTGCTGTGTTTTTCTTGAAGACATTTCACCAGTCACTCGACTCGACTGAGGAAGCCAGTTGGTTGTCTTCAAGTTGTCTTCAAGAAAAACAAACCAAGTCCAGTTGATTTGACTTACTACTACATAGTTAGACAGATACATATATGATGCTTTGTAAAATTCCCATGTAGTAAATATCACATTACAAAAAATAGTCAGTTGGTTCTGGCCTCCTCTGACACCAGTTACAAGAATACTGAGAAAAGAATGGGTGCCAATACCTGTACTTCAAAAATGGGGTATTCTCAGGTTTATTGAAGTGCTCAATACACACAGGTCATGATCAAATGTTTTGGGACAACAACTGTGCTTCCACTTGAGGTCCCAAATTGTTTGATCATAACCTGTGTGTCTTAAACACTTCAATAAACCTGGGAATACCCCATTTTTGAACTATAGGTATTGGCACCCATTCTTTTTTCAGTAAATATGGCACAGCCTTTAGCAGAAGGCTCTCCACAGTTAATCTGCTCATCACAGCTATATACATGGGGACATAAAAAACTGCAGATTCAGTCCTTCCAGACCAAGTCAGCAGCTTATTAGATAAATATGTGAGAGGCAGTGAGAAGTTATCTTTACAAAAAGCAGATTACCTAAAGTGGATTTCAGCATCCTACAAGTGGAAATTAGCTCAGAAATCATCTGTGCTGCTGAAAATGCATCTGACATGGCAGATAAGACAGGTAAGTAAGATTTGAAAAGCTGACGCAGAAGTAGTCTGAAGGAACCTACATTATGTTTTACTGGCTGTTTCAGCAGTCACAGGAACAATTATAGTGAAACAAGGTGGGTGCACACACACCAATATTAAGACTAAAAGAAAATAATGAGTTTGAAAAGAATATTTTAAATAGTAGACTTACTTATTTAAAATGCACACAGTGGAATATTGTATAAAAAATGACATTCAAGATCACAATGGTATTCATTCTGTTATTACCATAAATTGTATTCAGGAGGGAAACATTCCTTAAGTTCATGTAAACAATTTTCAGAAAAAGAAAGTTTTGCTCACATTTAGTTATCCTTTTCTGTGTAAGGCACAATTGGACAGATTCAATTCAGTGAGAATAAAAGTTTATCACAAGAGAATGTGAGTTTAGACGTTGTTTCAAAAACCTCTAAAACCACTAAAATCCGACCTTCAATGAATTTGCCTTCACATAAAGTATTGTATTGTAATTGTATTTTTGCTCTTTAATAACCATAAGAGCGTAAGCAATCAATAGATTAGCTGCATAGAACGTAATATACAATCTGTAGTTTTAGAGACAAGTCATTTAAATGCAAAGTGCAAAGTAAGGCTGCATTTGCCTGCATTATGTACATTTTATTAATGTAGAGACCTGCCTCATGTGCATTTGAGTAGTATCCGTACAACTGTAAAGACGGTCCGCACACACAATTTTTAGCAGTTGGGGTGTGTACCCCTTTTATTCATGCCACCATAATATCAACGTTTCAGGGGGTAATACCTCCCTTCTTCCTGAAGAAGGGAGGTATTACCCCACGAAACTTTGATATTATGGTGGCATGACTAAAAGGGGTACACTCCCCGACTGCTAAAAATTGTGTGTGTGGACTGTCGGTAGAGACAATACAATCATTTGAGTAGTATGCCATTATTCAGTGCTCCATCCAAGAGGAACAGGTGTGGGAGATGCATATAGGCATCCCACAGTGCTCTTGCACTCGTGCCCTAGGAACTGGAAATTGAACCCTATTATTTTTGCATAAGAACTGTTAAGGATAATGATTATATATGTGCAAGGGTAAAGCACAGGCCAGAACAAAATATGCAAACTTGCAGAAAATAAAGAGTCCATATTTATTCAAAAATGAAAAATGATTATATCTTAACATTTTGGGGCCTATTTATCAAGCCTCAAATAGTTCTGGTCATATTTTAAAGGGCAAAAAAAAAATCTGAATTTTAGAGGAAATATAACTAGAATTGTTAGAGATTTATGATGCTCCTAAACTGCTAAAAATTCAAATCTGGAAATACTCCAGCTAAAATATGTAGTCATAGTCAATGTGAGATACTCCTTGGAACATGATGCTCAATAGTTTGGGGCTGTTGCACAATTCGAATTGACACTCATTTTTTCTTACACAGATTTTTTTGAGAATAGTTATCGATAAATTAAGAATCTGGTTGAATTTGAGTTTTTGGTCGAATAAAGTGGTTTGAAAAAAAGGCTATTTTATGTTATTCAATGTTTACCTTAGTAGTGATGGGCGAATTTATTCGCCAGGGTCGAATTCGCGGCGAATTCCCGCGATTCGCCGCTGGCGAATAAATTTGCAAATCACCAGCGAAATTTCGCCGAAAAAACGAGTCGCGCGTCTTTTTTGACGCGATGCGCCAAAAATGACGCGATGCGCGCGGAAAATGACGCGACGCGCGCGTCAAAAGCGTCCCGCGACTCGTTTCGAGAATTTTTCGCCGATTCGAGAATTTCTCTAGAAATTTGCACATTTTTCGGCGAAGCGAATCGCGGGAGATTCGCCCATAACCTTAGGGGTAAATTAAATAAAACTTGAATCCAGGTTTTTTTTTAAAATTGATTTCAGTAAAATTATACAAAAACTTTTAGGGGTTTATATAAAACGTATATATGGCACAGAATAAAGGTGGCCATACACAGGCCGATAAAAGCTGCCGACAGACTGTGTCGGCATCTTATCGGCCAGTGTGAGGGGGCCTCCGTCGGACTTCCCCGATCGATATCTGGCCGAAAGTCAACCAGATGTAGATCGGGCAGGATTACAAATCCCGTTGGATCTGTGCCATTCTGATCCGATCGGTGTTGATCGGGCAGGATTACAAATCCCGTTGGATCTGTGCCATTCTGATCCGATCGGTGTTGATCGAGCAGGATTACAAATCCCATCGGATCGTGGCCGCATCTGTTCACTGATGCGGTCCCGCGATCTGACTGCCTGTATCTGTGCTATTCTGATCCGATCGTTGGGCCCACGATCGGATCAGCCCGATATCGCCCACCTCAAGGTGGCGTTATCGGGGAGAGATCTGCTCATTTGGCAACATCGCCAAACGAGCGGATCTCTACGTGTATGGCCACATTTAGTAATGGATAACAGATAAAATTATGTTCTACAGAGCTTATCTGCTGTGTAATTTGAGCCTCCTTTGAATGGCTGCCCCCATGGCTACACAACAGCTTATTTATATAAACAATAGTCATGTTTCTGAAGCAAACACTGTAGTTTTACCAGTCCAGGGCAACACTGCATTATGTTTTTATTACTTTAAAACAATTTAATTACTGGCCCTTTAAGTCTTCCATCCCTCTAACCAACTTTCATTCAATAGTCCAAAGATTTTGAGGTTTTAGTTGTCAAATTCCCAAAAATTGCATGATTCGGATTTATTGAGCAACTATATGCAGATTTGATCGGAGTCGTTTTCAGCAAATAGTGAGAAAATATCAGATTTTAAAACCCCCATAAGTCACCATAATGTGTCTTTGGTGTCAATAATTGCCTTGAATTCATATCACAATCCACAATAAACTAGCATCTCATATATTCTGTTTTTATGTATGGGATACATTATTCGGAAACCCATTAATCAGAAAGCTCCAAATTGCAGGAAGGTTGTCTCTCTCAGATCCCATTTTATCTAAATATCCAGATTTTTTAAAATAATTCTCTTTTTCTCTGTAATAATAAAAGAGCTCATTGTACCTTATCTAAACTAAGATACAATTAATCTTTATTGAGGCAAAACTAGCCTATTGGCATTATTTAGGGGTTATATATTAAAGTCTGATTTTTTCTGGTTGGACTTTTAAAGGGAAAAACAAGAATTTTTGAGATTTATTAAACCATGATGGTATTAAATGTCATGTAGATATCAATGGCAGATATCCCATTGACATTTTGAAGATATCCTGATGCGCACTGAGTTTCGTTCAACTATCCAAAGATTTTGTGTTTTCAAGCGACAAATCCGAAAGAGTCTGAGGTTTTGGGGAGCCAAATCTGAAAAAGTTGTACAAGTCTGATCTTTCCATGATTTTATAGAGACTTTTCCGCATAAGAAATTTGTATCAAAATGTCTTCATAAATAGGGTTGGAAAAGTTTGTGCAGATTTGGTCAGAGTGCATCATTGGTTGGGCAAACAAAACATTTTATACACAATTAAAAAAAAAAGCTTGCACCATGGTTTGCAATTTGAAGCCTTCTACAAAGGCTCACAATAACCTAAAGAAGATGACCAACATAAAGGGGGTGATTTATCAAGGTCTGAATTTGAATTTTTGCCACTATTCGATATTTTTTACACAAACACATTAATTCAAATAAAAAAAAACTCAAAATTCAAATTTCAAAAAAATGTTTGTCTGGTATTTTTGATTTTCAGAAAAAAGAGAGAATTTTGGATTTTGATAAATAAACCCCTACAAGTTTAAATTATTTTCTAGTAGGCTTAAGTATGACGATCCAAATTAAGGAAAGATCCAATATCTGGAAAATACCAAAATCCCAAGCAGTCTGCAATACAGGTCTGATACCTGAATAAGCTTAGGAAAAAGTAAGACTTTTAAAAAATATATGATCATGAAATATGCTGGAGTAGGTTCGGGTTGGGGCCTGAACTTCCTTTAGGACTAGCCAGGTTCATGCTGAATCCATTTCAAAAACCTTTCATCTCTCAATCTCTCCACAATATACATTTTCCCATTATTAGATGCTATTACTGTGAGGTTATAAAATAAATGTTAGCTTCATATATTGTATGCCTCAGGCTTAGATGAAACTTGTCATTAGGTTTTGACTCACAGACTGTGATAGATGAAGATACTGCCTGTACCTAGCAAATGTTATCTTTAATTTTCTCCCTAAGAATACATTTTGGCTTTTTTCTGTGTACCGGCCCATATAAATGAGCTTGCAGAGCAGAGTTACAGTATATTGGCATAAAAGGAATAGTTCACCAATCACAGCTTGTTTAAAATCATGATCTATACTGTGTAAAATGGACTGGCTTGTAACAAATTGGATATTGTACTGGGCCAAAACATAAACTTTTTCTAGTCCTTGTCCTAGCTCTCTGCTAAGTAGAACACCAACTATATTCTACCCTTGCCTATTCTGCAGAGTAACTATTTTAAGGAATATGGCAATACTCAACAGAAATTGAATTATGGCAGATTTATTTAGGCTACAAAAAGACATTTGTACATACGCTTGGTTATGAAAAAAGTCCCATAAGAATAAGGAAAAAAATCTTTACACATCTGTGGTGATATTAATATGCAAGTACATAGTTTTAATGATTATGTTTTCATATTAGAAATGAATGCATTCATAGAGCATCATGCAAATGATTTTCCTAAGGTGCAGAAACAATTCCCTATGGCATAACCATGGAACAAAGATGATTCATGTAGTTTGACATCATACCAACACAAAAATTAAACCATATATATATATATATATATATTTAATATATATAAAATAATCAAGTAATGTATGTTTAGCTCAAGAGGACAACTGTGTCAACAGACATAATGTCCTTTAAATAGAAGATTAAATAGAAAATACTGAAGTACTGGTGCTACAGAATACATTTGCATTATAATGCATATAGATATCTTCCATTCATAACTTAAGATGGCTATACACAAAGTGGTATTGTTTGCTGGCAACTTATTGGTTGGAGGTTGGAGATCAGCCAGATATTTATAAGGTGGGTCTTTAAATCCCTTTTGACAAGAACCACATGAGACTGGATTGGTCTGTTTCTGCCCTTATAATCCAGTCTTTGGCTCAGGGCCCAGATAACTGACTCATCCTGATTTGGGCTTTGCTTTTTCTTTTCCTTAAATTGTCTTCAAAATCAGTACCAGTCAACTTCGTTTTACCACAGTATCTGTGCAAAATGCTTAAATTGGTTTTTATGTCGGCTAAAGTATATTAGATTTTCCTGCTTATTTATCAGAAATCAAATTTGTGATTTTTTTTTTTCTTTGAATAAACACAATTTAAAAAAAAACTCGAATGCTTATTTATAAAATTTGGAATGAAAATAATACAAATTGCAAAAACAACTTGTATTTGAGTTTATAGGTTTAAAAACTTAAATACCTTGAATATTCGAGTTTATAGACTTAAAAACCTTGAATTTATGAGTTTACAAACCCAAAAACTCGAATTTAAACCTGAAAAACTTGAATAAAAAAAAAATGGCTTGAATTTTGCCTAGGACAACTCCCATTGACTTTTACATAAACTCGCCAGCTTTTAGATGGTGTTGTTTTTACCTATGATTTTTCTTAATGAATTATGAATTTTGCCTAGTAAATACCAGACAAACAAGTTTTTGTAATTTGAATTTTGAGTTTTTTGAATTAGAATTAAAAAAATGTGTTTGTGCAAAAAATATTGAATCGTGGCAAAAATTCAAATTTAAACCTTGATAAATCACCCCCTTTATGTTGGTCATCTTCTTTAAGTTATTGTGAGTAATATATATACAGTTAAGTAGTGTGGCAAAAAAAATCTATAGAAATTATATATATATATACTGTACATATATACAGAGATTTTAACATATAAATGTTTGAAATGATACATTTGAGCAGAAAGTATATAAAATTAGTCTATGCATAAAAAATAGGGATGCACCAAATCCAGGATTCGGTTTGAGATTCAGGCTTTTCCAGCAGGGAATTAAATTGGAAATTTTAGTTGCCTCTGGGCACTTCTGAACATATTGGGGGGAATTCACAAAAGTGGTGATATTGAGACAAAATAAAAATGGAGATAAAAATGTCTGATTTCCGGGGAAGGGAGTTATTTTACAAAACAAAACAATACTACTTTGCATAATGTAGAGATTTCTACAAAAAGTATTTTTTATTATTTTAGGTCAAGTGTCTAAATGCTGCTAAAACTAAAAAATTGCCTGGGAGGCTTTAATTTTCTTTTAGATTTTTATAATATATTCACTCAGTTTGATAAAATGCTTCATTCAATAAACTAAAACTAGTAAAATAACACAACTGTATTAAATTTATATATATATATATATATATATAATCCGGATTCTAGGAGGTGCACTCAAAAATCGTGAACAACCGCCCGGGTGTTGGAAAACAAATCCTATGTATAATACGCCAACATAACCGCACTCCAGGGACGTCTTATAAAGGTAAAAGTTAGTTTATTCAACGTTTCGGCACTACAACTCGTGCCGTCTTCAGGAAGACGGCACGAGTTATAGTGCCGAAACGTTGAATAAACTAACTTTTACCTTTATAAGACGTCCCTGGAGTGCGGTTATGTTGGCGTATTATATATATATATATATATATATATATATATATATATTGTTAGAATGAAGCTTTTACACCTATAGGGTTAGAAAGAAACATGCGTTGACTATGAAATGCTAATTCTTCCCCAATGAGGCACCTACAGTACAAGAGGTCTGAAATGAAGATTGTCTAAACCAAAGCAGTTCTCCAATCTCCACTTTTGTGAATTCCCCCATTGACTATTTCATTGTCTATTTTAAACCTTTAAAAAGATTAGAAATAGAAAATAAAATGGCCTAATTTTTAAGCAAATCTACAGTAAACTAAGCCTAACAGCTGTTTTTCAGGGTTGCTAAACTGGCAGACCAATGATTGGGTTTTTAGAAGCTGCCTTCCTCCAGTCCAGCACAGTCCCCTATTATGTTCTTCCCAGTGATCCCAGTGGACCTGAAGTGCTCAATCACCTTTGTAAAAAGTGCTGAAGTAAAGAGATAAGTACCTCATGAATCCAAGGGGACAGGTTGTATGTGAAGCCAGTTCACTTTAATTTCGATTTTACACACCATGTAAGATAAATGAGTTCAAAAAGTTGCACATTATATTACCCAAATCCTGTCATGTTTTAATGACTGTATTAGCAATTTGCTTTTGGTTTTAGACTGTTTAAAATGGGTTTTGTATGTATTTTGCTAAATCGTGGGGTGCTGTTTTCATTAGTATACTGTTATAAAACATTACTTTTTTTTCCGGCTGCTTTTACAAAATGACCATGCGGGTTTATTGGTACTGGTGTACTTTATTTGTTTCCTTTGGGGCAAGTGATACTTTTTTGTATGTATGTTCTTCAGCCTTGCTTCAAGTATAGCAAACATCAGAAGGCAAAAAGTACCTTGCCATAAATTGTGAAATTTTATTTTAATTACATCCACTAAACCCCGTCTAAGTCCCCAGTCCTGATATTTTTCCTTGCAGATGTCAGTGTGCCTGATCACAATGTACCTGTAGTTTTTGATCTCTGTCTTTGCCAGTAACTCCTGGCTCTCTTCTACCATTCCACTATGTACCCCAAAACAGAAGTTCACATGGCAAAATGTAAGCATGTATTATATATTTTAAAAAAATCATTTAAAGTCTATGATATGATATTTCAGGTCATATCAGACAGTATATATATAAAGAATATTATAACAGCATAAACAGATAAATAAAATAAACATGTGCATGCATCATTGGTTGGACAAACAAAACATTGTATACACAATTTAAAAAAATAAAAGCTTGCATCATGGTTTTACTTTATAAAAGTATTTAATATATTTATATAGATAACCTATTACTATAATACAGTCTCTGTAAAAATTGGAATTCTTATCCTCACGGATCTTTTCACTTGTCAAGATGTTGAATATCAGCTACTAAGTAAAAAAAACCCCTCAAGGTTCTTGCCTATAAGGAAATGGAAACGCCTGATCTGTAAGAATGCCATTGAAGGAATTTCAAGTTAGGAAAGATAAAGTGTGTATGTGTAATGTATTTTGATGAGAAATAACAATTACCAACTAATAAGCAAAATTATATCGGTGAACAGTGTATTGTATATTTAAAGCAGACATTGCACTGAATTAGGCTTTACATGCTAGAGCTCAAGCCCAAATCTTATTTTTAAGGCACCCCTGCAAAATTACCATTATAAGTTTCAGCTACACAGATTTCTTAGTCTTTATCCGCAATATAATGTCAGTAGTGTTCAGTCACTGTACCAATACTCAGGTGAGTTTAAAACAAATCTGTTTTGGAATTGATTTGAATTGGCTGTAATATTTACTAAAATTTTACTTTTTTTCTGTTGCAAAACCATCTGCTCCATCTTAACATGCATTCAATGTATTTCCTGAGTTAAAACACTTAGAAGATAAAATTAATTAACTGACATGCATTAAAATAGTAACAATACTTAATGGTACCAAGAGTTTATAAGTGCAGGGAAAACCATTAGGAAACTCAGAGAGTACTTAAGTCCTTGTACTAAAGAATGATGAAATGGAAGGTTATTTTGTGAAAGTTCCATTTTGGTATGAAGATTCACTTTTGTCATCTTTACTGTGACCATTAGTCTGTATAAAGCTTTTATTTTTTGGAGAATTGCTGCCGCTACTGCATTTGCTCCTGCTCTGGTCGATCGTTGGTTGTATTGGTAACGATCTTGAATTGCTTGTCTTGACCAAGCAGCTGCACACCAGACGAAAGAATGCCCGACGCATTTCCTTGCTTGCTAGTGTGTAAATGACTGGATTCAAGGCTGAGTTTAGTACAGCAAGAGCAATAAACCACTGTGCCTTATATAATATAGAACACGTTTTAACTTCACAGGCAACATCTATCAGGAGAAGGATAAATATAGGTGACCAGCAGGCAATAAAAACCCCCACAACAATAACAACAGTCCTGAGAAGTGCCATGGATCTCTCTGAATTACTGTGTTTTGTGACTCTCCGGCTGCTGGACTTAACCAGAATGTAGATTCGCGCATAGAGGATAACTATTGCAATCAGAATGGCTATGAAAATGCTAATGCAAAATCCAACATAATGTTTTGAGTACAGAGGCAAGATTGTGGAGCAGTTTGGTAAGTCCCCAATGCAGTTCCAGCCAAGAATTGGCAAGGCACCAAGAGAAAAAGAGATGAGCCAGCAAGTTCCAATGAGAAGAAACACTCTGTATTTCTTGTTTGCATCATAAGGTCTCATTTTGATCATCGTTAAGTGCCTCTCAATAGCAATTGCTAACAGGCTTAACGTGGATGCTCCTAGGGCAATGAACAAACTCCCCTCCCTAACAAACCAGGCTGTCAGCGAGATATCCATAGTTTTACTTCCAGACATACAAATGTTCACAATGTAAGCGATCCCGGCTAGCATGTCGCAAAGTGCAAGGTTGCCTATAAAAAAGTACATCCTATTGTGGAATCTGTTGTTCTTCCAGATTGCGATGAGCACCATTAGATTCTCGAGTACTATGAAACTGCAGATGATAAGAAACACTATTTCAGTTGTGTCCATATGATCAAACTCTCTTTCCTTGAGTTTTCCTGTGTAGTTGTAGTGAAGATTTATCACTTCATCGCACCTCCGGGATTTCAGTTTTTTGGAAGGCAGAGATTCTGAAGCCATATTTGCCTTTGATGAAAAAAGCTATTCTTTCTCTGTAATTCAAAGACAATTCACGAGAGGGCGCACTATGCACATTCTCCGTGGCTTCTATTTAATGAACCACTAAGCTTCTTGGAATAAGCCAAGAATAATGTGTTTTACAGTAGACTCCTGTGGAATGCAAAGAGAAGAAAAACAAATCAATACACATCACCAACTAGAGATTAAAAATACCTGTATGCAACAAAAATAGATTTTTTTTATAAAGCTCGTCAATATTTTTTGTTTAAAAGTAGTAAACTCTTCTGAATAGTACTTCAAGAGGATCTTACAGTGTTTGTTTAAATGAAATATCCACAAAGGGAAGTTCTTTTCATTGTCTCAGAATAGCACTTCCTCACTGTCATTATTATATAAACACCCATCTTTTGCAACAATGCAATAAGTTAAAGGGAAACTGCCATTAATCACTCTGTTCTTTAAAACGCTATTCCTTTCTAACACAAGCTTTTATAGTGTATAACTTCACTAAGGTTATTTGCTGTGACTTATCCAAGCTCATCCAAGCGAATTCCTGGTTATTTGCTGCCCCAGCATGAGAACAGAAAAATATTTTCAAATGCCGAATAAAAATAAATTCCCATTTAACATTTTAAATCTTTACATAGAATGATATCATTACAAGTGATATCAATACCTTTTAATCAAATTTATGTAACAAAGTCAGATTTTCGCTGAAGATGCATTCATATGCTTTGGATGGGCTAAAACTCTATTTATTGTGTAAGGCTCTTTTAAATGAAGAAGCCTTAACATTTGCTCATGTACATAACCTTCTACTTCAGCTCACATGAAATCATGCCATCATTATGTTTGACCCTACCAGTGTCAACTGCTGAACCTTGGAAAGTACTGTGTTTACATAAAACCCAGGGAAGTTAATATGGGCACATTCCCCATTTAAAAGCAACAAAGCCAGAATAATTGAGTATGTGGCCAAAGGCATTTCTAAAACAAATTGAGGATTCTATACAAAAGGTTAGACAACATTCACAGCTTGCAGGGACAGCAATACCCTAACCATAAGCACCGGAATAAAAATCACAAAGTTTAGTAGTCTAGTAACCTATAGCAACCTCTCAGATTTTTTCTTTCGAAAAAATCCAGGCATATGGAACACAGGTAACACTGGATTAATATACAGGATGAACCTTTACTAAGTGGAAGGGCAAACTACACCTCTCTGGTGGTTTTATGTAAAATGAAGGTATAGGACACTTGAAATAGTATTATAGGATTTCAGTACAATGAAAGTAGAACAAAATTCTATAATTCCACTATGGATATAGTTGGAACAATGTTGAGTTGGAGCCATGTTCACCTTTTAGGGTTTCATGCCTCTTGTGGTCTGAATCTCCCACAGCAAAACTGGATCAGAGAAAAAAATATAGCCTGATTCCCTCTTCAGAACAGCAGTCCCTTCACTTAGGCAAGCAGAGTGTAGGGTTGAGCTGCCCCCTTCTACCCCTGCAGATTGGAGCATAGACTGTTCTTTATAGATATTTTTCACTATCTCCTTGAATGTAATAGTAGCTAAATCCTGTACTGACTAATTCTCATTAATAGGGCCCCTGTTCCTCAACTTACACTAGAAAGGTTGTCCCTCCAGGACAGAAAGCTTTACTGGGCCTTTTTGATCCCAGGCTCAATTACTAACTAAAGAAGAAAGGTAATCTATTTATAAAACCCTACATTTCCTATCATACTATAAGTGTGATCGGAAATGGACCAGTTATACAGATAATATCATGATAAACTAGATACATACTGTAGGCTTCTGCCTCCCTAGTAATTAAAAAAGGAACTGTAGGGATTTCAAACCATAGGGGCTACAAATCCAATGGGTCCCAAAAAGATAATGGTAAAGAGCTTTTATACAACTTTTTGCTTTAATGAGCAAACCTTGAAATCAGTGACATAACTGCAAGACACCTCCCCCCAGACAAAAAAAGCTTTAGAGGGGCCATGCTCACTACAATCCTTATTTATCCATAATGATCAATATTATGTTATCCAGCTTCAGGGGCGTTCAACAGGCTACTGCTACCGTCTGAGTCAGCAGCCCTGATGCTGCCCATCCTCCTGCTCCACGCTTCTTATTTTTTATTGTCGGAGTGGGTGGAGGAGGGGCTGCATAACTAGTGCAGTGAGCGATATTGCGCTCGCTGCACTAGAAGAGCCAAACATCCGTTTTAAAGTTACCAGAGGTGGCCCTGGTAACTGGCCGCTCCGTGCTGCCTGAGGCAAGATGCTCACCTTGCCTCATGGCTGGAGAGGCCCTGTCCAGCTCAATTGTAACATCTTGGTGATGTTGTACAAATTTGGAAAAGAAAGCAATACCCCTGAAGAGGTAGAACTGGTGGGCTTGGACCCCCCAGTTTGGCACTGGCCAAATTAAAATAAATAATATAATAAAAAAGACTCCAACAAATGTTCATTTTGCGCACTGTACCTCTGGAAACTTAAAGTATTTTGTATACAAGGCATCCAAAAACTCATATCAGATAGGAGAGGAGGAGATAAACTTAGAAAACTTCTCTATATGGAAACTAAATGGATTTTTAATCTAAATGGATTTTTAATAATGAGTATGATGTAACCTGTTATTTTTGATCACTACAATGTTCTAATTGAATACGGTACAATTTGCAATTTCAGAAAAAATTTTGTATTTATGTAGTATACTTCTTTTCGATTGACATTTATATATATACGTTTGTTTTAAATACTTATATATTTTGTATATTTGTGTACTTTGTGCACTATACTTTATCATACCAGCCCATGTTACTTTAGGTTCTCATTTCTATTATAGTCTCATTTCTATTATAGTCTCTCCAAATTCAACCCCAATACAATGGACTTAATTCCAAGCCAATTATGTGTACCACTTTAAAGTTTACACCCTTTCTCAAATCTTTCGTTTGAGGAGTACTAAGATGGCTACCACTAAGAAAAGAGGCTTGATTTTTATTCAGAATGAGGCTTGGTTTTAATTACCTTCACTTAATGGATACACCTGAGATAAACGAGCATTTGGGCTGGTCTGATAGGGGTAACATATGGATTGGTTTATGGTTTTATTGTTGGTATGTTGGGATTGGTGCACTTTTTGTATAAATATCTATGTTTGAGCCTTATGTACCGGGCCTATGATTAAGTGTTTGTTAACACGAAACGCGTAAGGCGGAGGACACTAATAAATCTTTTGTACTTTTTTTACTACTTCGCTGGAAGAGTGCCTTCATTTGATTGCCTGCCACCATATTTCTCTTACGGTTGTCCGCTCCCTAAGCTGAGGGCTCAGGGCGGTGCACCTGGGTCTCCTCCAAAATGTGGTAAGTTATGGTTCTACTTAACATAATCAACCCACATTCTCTGACCCTAGTCACTGGCTAAATTATTATTGTCAGTCCCGGCTTACAATCTAATGTCCCTGTCACACGCACACTAATGTCAGTTTCATCAGTATCCAATTAACCTTGCTTTATATTTGTTGAAATGTGGAAGGAAATTGGATAACATTGATTGGTCTACCTGGAATTGAACTCAGGGCCCTCCAGGACAGGACTACTAGTTATTGTACCCTATCCTTGTGACATAACAGCTGCCTTGCAGTGGGAACTAAACGGTACCACCTTTTAGAGCATCATAATGGTGTTCAGTTTCAATATGTTTATGATCATAATTTTTAATGAAAATCAAACATACAGTAGAAATATTTTTCTGCATAATAATGTCACACGTTTCAATCTAATTCTGTCACATATATCAAAAAATAGAAATACGTTTTTATGTATCAATATATAGCAATATGTAAATGGTATTATGATCTATTATCTACTGAGAATCCCATCCCATTATGTGGTGCTGCATGTAGCAGAAGTAAACAGGGGCAGTATTTTAATAGTTCTTTATAATCCAAAAGGGCCATTTAAATAGTTATCTAACAGAATCTTGCATACAAATTCTCAGTATAATGATGTAAAACAAGTTGGTGTTTCAGTATAATGATGCAATGTCATTTCTAGTTGAAGGGGTACCAGACAGTGAGGGTTAATATTTTCCAGATGTTAGGGTCAGCTCAGTCAGAAAGTTCCCAGCTACGGCCGTCAGTAACCCTTACAATCATACTGCGAGAGAGAAAAAGAATAGTAGTCTGTTCAGCGCTACAAAATAAGTTGGCGCTATAGAAACACATGTTAATAATACATCTATCAACACCTAAACCTCAGAGAATAAGATGCTACAGAATTGTTCTGCAATACAATTACCATCACTATGATAAATGATAAGTACAATACTAACTCTAGCATGAGCCAAGAAAAAAAAAAAGAAATGTGATAGACAGATGCTAGAATTTAAACATAAACTATACACTAATGTATAGCAGATATCCGCAAGGGACTGTAATGACTCTGAACAGGTTCCCATAACGTTCTAACCCAAACTAGCTGCTTTCTGGTAAGTTTCAATCTGCAGACTGCAGATATTTTTAAGGCCCCTTTTTTTTTTTTCAGTGGGGCTAATGTGTTTATTGATAGAGAACCTTGCAATGACCTGCAGATTCCTATTGCTGTGTGATTTTCCCTGGGAGGCTATCCTGTTTCATTTTCTTTTCCCCTGGTGATTTTTCACTATTTCCTCTGGAAGCAAATTCCAGCCTGGCCACCCTTTCAGCAACAAGCATTTAATCATGTTACCTCTTCTAATTGTCTGGTAAGTGGAGTTCCAGTCTATATCTATGCCTTGTTGTTCTAAGCTTTTTCAGCTAGGAACATAGTACACACTACAAGCACTGTCATTAAGTGGGGTTCCAACAGTGGCATCACAATGACCACCTAACATAATAAGAACAGACCAGCAAGAAAGAAAGAGTGTGGGTAAGTTCAAGAACAACACAATTACATCTTTACTGTGAGGAAAATCATCGGCTTCTATATAAGCTGTGGGGGTAATAGCTGGTAGAAAACCTACAGTAGCAATTAAAAATCTCTGGCGTAACTACTCCGTGGTGGGCCCTGGTACAGGATGGGCACCTGGGCCCCCCTGTCAGGCCCTTACCTCTATAAATCCCATGCTGGAGTGTTGATGGCATGTGTGCTGTAAAATTTCCCCCTAGATAACTGCCTGCCATAACCATTTTTATGGCTCCAATGGGCCCCAAGGGGGTAGGGGCCCTGGTGCAATTGCACCCTCTGCACCCCTGGTAGTTACGCCACGGCTGGAAGGGGCTGTGACTGTGGGATAGGAGGTATAGTAGGGAGGGATTGTGCCTATAGTAGTAGTTGGAAGGACATTAGAAAATTGCTTCTCTTTCATAAAATGTTTAAAATAAAACTGAAGACAGATTGAAGATTGACCATAGATTTGGCATATGTAAATTCCAGTGGTTATGAGTTCCCATTAGACGTGTATCTTATGGAACCATTAGCACCCACAAAGATTCGACCATGCTATAATTTTCTCTAGTACCGGGAAAATCACTACACTTAGAAAAATAGAGCTGCAACAAAAATCACCTCTATATAATTTATATCCTGAAGCTGTGTGGTGCAGGCAGAATATAATGATCTTCTAGTTCTAGTGGGGAGCTTTCCAGATGTGTGTTAAATGTGGTCAACAAAGAGGTTGCTTTAGCCCCAGGCTTAGAGCTGCACAGGCCTCAGTTAGGACGTTGTTTTCATATAATTCATATAATGATGGTCTTATGAGTTTTAAGACAGCAAGTGAGTGAGTATGTGCACTACAGCAACAACATAATGGGCATATTCCAAATGCAGAACTTACCTCTAGGAATTCATAAAATATCTTCACTAGGAATTCTCTCCCTTTTGAAGACATTTATAACTAATCCCTTAAAAATGAATATGGATAAAAATGCCATATTTTTATATACTCAACTTATTACACCAGTCTAAAGTTTTAGCTTGTCAATAGCATCAATGATCCAGGACTTCACACTTGTCACAGGGGGTCACCATCTTGGAAAATGTTGTGTGACACTCACATGATCAGTGGGCTCTGAGCAGCTGTTAAGAATCTAAGGTTAGTGGTCGTCCAGGGTCGGACTGGGCCGGCAGGACAAAAAAACCAGGTGGGCCCCTGACTCGTGGGCCCCGCCAGCCCAGAACCGCACCCAGATCCCACATCTATAGGATTCTTCCAGTCACATTGCTGCAACCTCCCCTTTTCGGGCAGTGGCGGCAAAAAACAGTGTGCTTGTGCGGCTCATTTGAGCAGTAAGGGGGTGTGGAAGGGGGAAATGGGACAGCAGCCCCCCAAGCCATCCAGTCTGACCCATGGGGTCGTCACAAATTATCAAGCAGATAATGTGGTTGGTCTGTAATGTAAACTGATGCTACAGGGCTGATTATTAAATTATGTTACTAGTTGCACTGGTTTCTGTGCTGCAATGTAGTAATTATCTGTATTAATCAGCCATATATTGTGACATTTCTATTCTATGTGTACTGTATATTGTGAGTGGGGCCCTAAGCTCAGTAAGTGACAGTAGCACAGAGCATGTGAATCAGTGAATCAGCAGAAAAGAACATGGGAAGCTACTGGGGAATTTTTGGAGACTCAGTTATTTACTGCTAAAGGGCTGTGGTTGCCTGGAGCTGGTACAGAAGCCCAAAACATAATGTACATAATTTCTGCCCAATTTCTTTAGTTAGGATTTAGTTCTCCTTCAAAAGAGTGGCCTCTAATGGAATGGCAAGGCAAGGGCCCAAATATGTTGGTTTAATAAATACAAAATATCTTTTTCCAATCAACTATATCACAGAAACAGAACCTGTTAAAATAACTGCTTTTACTTTTATCTAGAATGCTCTGCAGCTCTTCTGAAGTTCAACTTCCAACATTTTATGAGAACCGACAAATATATAGTACAGTAGCATCCTCTAAATCACTGGAACATTTTATGGAAAGACCATATGGGGAACTGGTCCATCAATCACATAGCAAAATGCCCTGTGGTCTACAACAAGAGGCGCCACTTCCTGCGTTCAGTCAGAAAGTTATAAACGTCACAAAAAATGTCAGCCAGAAAATGTCACAGAACTGAGCATAAGCACTTTACTGGATTAATGGGGCTGAAACTGTGTTTTATTTGTCAAGTGAGAAATCTGACCCTGACTTGACTACGGTGATAAATGGTAGTCGAGATCTGATTGCAAGTTCCTGCAAGGAACAGATTTGTTGCAGCTTTTCATGCTATAAACTGCAGATTGTGGAGTTGCCAAAGATTTAACAGATGATTGACAATACAGGAAATGGTAGTTCAACAACTGCTAGAAGTTTGCAAATTCAGTACATAGTTATATGGATGAAATGGTTTTGGTATTCATTCCTACTGTAGTGGGCATGCACGATCAATGCATAGCAATTTACATACTAAATTCTTTACTAGGAATCCCAGGCTTCCATCCATTGCATATCAATATTAAATCCCCATAAGCAAATCATTGTGAACTATTTTCACATGTTCCCAACCTGGTCTCCTAGGACCATGCCCTGGGTCCCCCTAGATGAGCCAGCCCCACAGTTTGGGAATCTTCTTTAAAATACAAACACACAAGGGGGTGTGGGAGCACTCAAAGGCTGGGTTAAAGATATTTAAATGTAATGGGTGTGGCTATTCCCCATTAAACTTGTTGCTAGCTACCAGGCTAGAAATCTGTTCCATGGTTAATCTATATGGTGTGTCCTATAGAATACAACGACACAATGTTTTTTTTACTTTTTTATGCAAAGTAAAAATGGGATGTATTCATTATTGCATAATGCCAGCAGTCTAGTTATCCCCATTATTAATATAATAATAATAATATATGAGAAATGTAAAGCAACTGTCCCTGCCCCTTCACACCATACACTACAGTGAATGTCAAAAGTCATCTTAGGTGGCTGCTTGTTTTGGAGCATGAAACATTCATAGACGAGGGGAGAACATAGAAATTAATATCATATCTGAATCAAATTCAGTCAGGACCCAAACACTGTAAGGCAGCATTGGCAAATGTGCATCTGCAAAATCAATTCAGTGGCATATCTAAAAGTTTTTGTTCCCCAAAACAAACCTTGGAGAAGCTCATCTACTTTGTCCTAAAATTGCACATCATCAGGACCCCACCATATATCAGTGCCACCCGCAATATCTGGTCCCCTTTTTCCACTTTCCCCTGAATACTTTGAACTATTTTTAATCCTATAGTCTCTTTTGAGTGAAATGCCAAAATAATTAATATAATAATGGATTTATCTTCAAGGCCAATTGGGGTGCTTTTATTTTTACTGTGAAAAACGATCTCTAACCCACTCATTGGTCTTATGGTAAATTGTTTTGCACGCCTAATTAATTTCTCGATTTTTATGGGAAACGGAAAGTAATGATGACAATGTGTTGTCAGTCCTCTTCCAGTATTTTCTAGTTTCTATACCTTTAAGTTAGGGTGGGCAAAATGTATTTTATTTTTATTGCCTTTATCCCTAGGAGGCAAGATTATCTTTACAGTATTTTTTACTTTAAATAAACAAAAATGTTATTGAACCTAGGAGCTTCTCACATATACCTCTGACACCCACTAAAAGTGTGAATAGAGCTGCAGCTATGTGTTATCCTCTCCCATCTCTTGTTTTAGTGTGCTTACTTTTACAAAAGTCTCTATGCAGAGTCAGTATCACAGATATTTCTAACAGCATGCAGAGTAACACAGAAATAGATACCAGGTGGAACCTCAGCAAATGGGTAATTAAATAGTTTGCAAAGTGAAAATGAACTTGGTGCCTAAATGTAAAAAGGCAGGAGTCTCCTTTTCCCTATAACAGCAGTTTACTATTAGCAGATTGGCATGCTACATTTACCCAGCGGCAGCTGCAGGGCAAGCTGGGAAGTTTAATAGTTTGCAGACTGACACAGAAGCATTAAGCCAACAAAGAAAAGGAACAAACAGTTTCCCTAAAAGAGCAGTGTAATTGTTTGCAGAGTAATAGAAAAGTAGTAAAAGAACAGATCCCACTAACAGGGCAGCAGTGAGGACAAAGCACTTTTACCAACTGTTCAGTTTATGTATAAAATCCTTAGTCTCTATGTATATCTGATTACTGAGTACTGGCAATGATTTCTTGCACAAATTGTGCTTAAGATACCTCCACTTTGTACATTTATAGGATACATACACTAAATAATGTACCATACACAGTGCATCATGAAAAAAATGAATATTTGTTTTATAATATTTTTTTCAGTAATCATTGGTTTTACTTACCCAACAAGAACTCTTTCAGTGAGCAAATTTGGCAAATTCCAGGCATGCGTTGATATAAAATTCCCAAATCGTGAACAGCAGATGAACCAAAGTGCATAGGGCAAGGTCTCATACAATGTCTCCTGGAGAAGCCAATGTTCTTGAGGCTCTAGGAATCTTCGTCTCTATCTGACATTCTTTTACAGATGGAACGTTCCGATGCTCTGCACAGAGGATGCAGTCTGACCTCCCTCAATCTCCTATGGAGCATGAACGAGAATAGCCTCATGTGGCTTGCTCACTCATCATAACCAACCACACCCCTTCTGTGCTTTGTGTGGCTAAACCCTGCTCATCTAGTCACTGTGGTCACTCTGAGCCAGGAGCAGAACATGCAGCATAATACTGATAATAAGATTTTTTTATAACATAAAAATGTGTAGTAAGATATACTGTATGTTTAAGAATGCACAGTACTTTAAAGTGTTCTAATGAATCGTTGCATATTGCTTTTAGGACCAGCAAAATGCACAAGACCAGAGAAAATGCTACCAAACACAGTGCATGTAGGGGAACTACAGTAATTACTGGGGAAACCATATTAGCACTTTAGGCAAAAAGCATGTTAGCAGCCTTGAGGCATCCCTTATCTTGATGACAGGTCCCGTATCTTTAGTACCATCTGATGATGAAGTATATCCATCATAGAACTCCTCCAGAAATGATGAAGCTGGCTTTCTGTGTTAAAAAAGTTCCAACAGCCATTCAAGGGTAAGTTGGGAGCTGAAGTCCAACAGCGGAAGGGAGACATTGTATACACCCCATCTTTCCTTAAAAAGTTTTAGAATGAGAGTATAGCTAAAATGCAAAGGCCGCTTTCGGTTTACCATAGGGCTTATCCATATTCTTTAGGCTCCACTTTGTCTGGCAGGCTTTGTAACCTTCCTATAATGTACAGTATACATGGTTCATCATTAATCTCAATATCTCTTATTTTAACGTATGGGGCATTCCTTAGTATCTCAGGACAATCCCACTAAATTCTAGGCAGGTGGTAAATCTGCTTAGACCAGAGCATAAGGAGCGAGGGGACAATAGTACAGCTTAGAGTTCATTTGATTTAAGAAAGCACAAGTCCCTCCAGTATTCCTTTGCACATCACTATACTTATAGGAATTTTATTATGAAGGACTGGTCAGAAATTAAGTTGCTGGGCTTGCCTGATTGCAAACTCAGGTAAAGAAACAGTAACACCAAAAAATCTAAGTGTTTAAAAGTAAAGAAAATATCCTGTAGTGTTGCCCTGTGCTGTTAAAACTGATCTGTTTGCTTCAGAAACACTACTATAGTTCATATAAACAAGCTGCTGTGTAGCAATGGCGGAAATTGAAAAACGTCTATATGGCACAGGATAAGTAATGGATAACAGATAACATTATGTTCTACAGAGCTTATCTGCTATCTGCTGTGTAACTTGAGCCTTTTCTCCTTTTAAGGGCTCCCCCCATGGCTACACAGCAGCTTATTTATATAAACAATATTTATATAAACAATAATAGTGCTTCTGAAGCAACCACTGCAGTTTTACCAGTGCCGGGCAATGCTGCATTATATTTTTATTACTTTAACACAATTACATTTTTTGATGTTACTGGTCCTTCAAACTCAATCTGTTCAGCCTGCCCTTGCTAGATGAATTTTCAAGCAATTTACATTATTCTTTACATGACCTGAGTGGGTTTTTAACAAAAGTGTAAATAGAAATTGGAGTAAGAAAGACTTAATGGGATACTCCAAGTACCTATTTTATGAACAAAGACTATTGCCTGTGCCACCAATTTGCCAGAAGAAGTTACATCAATTTAAAGTTCAAGACAAGTTAAACTGGCAGAAATCCTATGATTGCTAAAATGTTTGTGTAAGATTACAGACAAGCGCTTTGTCATGTTTTGTGTCATGTTTGATAATTAGCTGTTCAGCATGTGGGTTTTTATAGGTGCCCTATTTTAAAGGGGTCACATAGGCAACACTATAGGGTTAAAAATGCAGTCACAAATGCAGACACATCAAAATGCAAATACCTGTACTAATTTTATTAAGCCCATTCATTATAGGTACTTCTGTCTATCTCTTGCAGATCCCCTCGTAAATGACTTTGACACCTCACACACAGTTTGATATTCCTTTTTGTTGGTCATTTGATCTATGAGCTAAATGTTGTGTATATACCAGAGAACACCACAGCTTCATTGTAATCAGTTTGAAAAAGGAACTAAAATGTTCTGAAAGCTTGCTATGATTATATTAGTTAGCCAATAAAGGTATCACCTTTATACCATTTTGTTATTTTTTATTTCAAAAGGGTTGCCCAATAACATTTTTACTGGCTAACACGGTACAGCAACTTTACCGGTACTTCTGTCCAAACACACTCCTTACACTTAGGTGCAGATTTATCAAGGGTCGAAGTGAAAATTCAAATGAGAAAAATTCCAATTTTGAGCTATTTGTGTGTTATTTGACTAGGGAATAGTTCAAATTCGATTTGAATTTGCAAAAAAAATTGAAAATTCATGTACGGTCTCTTAAATTATTATTAAAATTCGACCATTTGCCTTCTAAAACCTGCTGAATTGCTTTTTTAGCCTATGAGGGACTTCCTAGAGCCTATTTGGAGTTAGTTGGTGGACAGAAGCAGAAACAAGCTTAACGAAAAGTAAAATTTTGAATTTTATTCCATTTAAAGAAGCAGAAATGGTGAAATCACTAATGGAAGTTCTAAACTCATAGGCAACCCCCCTCCATGTGATTAGAGCTGCTTACCTGGGATTCTGGGCTGGTGCTCCTGTTCATTGAAAACTGCACTGGCACAGGGTACATCTGTAATAGCAATACATTAGCTTCAATGTTAAATATACACCTCCCATTGACCCCTAGATTTTAGCTGTCCCAAAAACTCAAATTCATAAAAAAATTGGGCTTTTTGAGACACGTAAAAAGAAATCACATAAAAAAGTGATCTTAACTTTGACCCTAAGGGGCCAATTTATCAAGGGTTGAAGTGGAAATTAGAATGGAAATTTTTTTAAATTTTGACCTATTTTTGTGTATTTCGACTAGGGAATAGTCCAAATTCCATTTGAATTTGCAAAAAGATTTATCATGTACTGTCTCTTTAAAAATTCAACGTAGCCCATTCACCATCTAAATCCTGCTGAATTGCTGTTTTAGCCTATGGGAGACCTCCTAGAACCTAGTTGGAGTCAATTGGTGGACTTAGAAAATTCTATGTTTTTTTGGGGAAAAGCTTTGAATTGAATTTGATCGAATGTGCTATTATTTCGATTCGAATTCGTTCAAATACGCTCAGTATTGGTTTGGCTCATTATAAACTGTGGTTTGTAACATATCCTGTAGCTATTACTGTGTTCTGACTTTACTATTCTTTACTGATCTACTCTACTATCCAATAGTTTTTCACCTTCTTTGACTCCTCAAAAGAGATGTTCTTGAAGGAGAGTGAGATACACAGCTACCCTGTTTTGCCAGTATGGACATGGTTGTATAAAGTACTGAAATTGTAAACAGGGCTTACTCTTTACTTTTTAAAAGGCATTTATCTTTCTGCTACTCAAACTATTTCATATCTTTTTCTTTATAGGAGTAAAGATGTTCTTACTCAATCAATCTAAATGTCCATATTACATAACTGTTTTGGGTTGCATAGTCTTAAATCTATAAATATTTTTTTTTGTACACAATACAATGGTATGATATCACTCAAAATGACTACACCTGTTCCTATTGTCTTCTTGGAATAGGAATAAACATAAAAAATGAGGCCTAGCAGAGATCAATAATTATTCTTAACACAAAAATCCTATGAATAATTCATTTTGTCCATTGCTACATAAAAGTATAAGATCTGCTAACAGTGGATCAATTAAGTGTTCAGAGAAAAGAACCAGTGTTTATTGTTTAAGATCTATCCCAGCAGACATCAATCCTTGCTGCCAACCTAAGGCTTAGGCCAGACGGGGAGATTCGGGTGCGATCCGTCTCCTGGCGACTTCTCGCCGCGACGGATCGCCCCCGAATCTCCCCAAATAGCTAGACACCCCAGCGCACCGGCGATACTTAAAGTCGCCTGCGCTTGTTCACACGGAGTGGCGCGATTTTTAAAGTCGCTCAAAATTGCCTGGTGAGGCAATTTTGAGCGACTTTAAAAATCGCGCCGCTCCGTGTCCGTATTGCTGGGGTGTCTAGCTATTTGGGGAGATTGGGGGGCGATCCGTCGCGGCGAGAAGTCGCCAGGCGACGGATCGCCCCCGAATGTCCCGGTCTGCCCTTAGCCTTAAAGAAATGCTTGAATTGATCATTTTAAGTTGGGAAACATTTTCCCAGAGCAACATTTCTGTTGCTCCCAGTATGATACTATGTATGAACAATAACCTGCTTCCAACATCAGACCCAGCATACCCATGAACAATTCTAAGTTGCAAATGACTTGTAAGTGCCCATGGTTGTTCCCAATATAGTCATTTAAAGGGATCCTGTCATGGGAAAAAAGTTTTTTTTCAAAATACATCAGTTAACAGTGCTGCTCCAGCAGAATTCTGCACTGAAATCCATTTCTGAAAAGAGCAAACAGATTTTTTTTATATTTCATATTGAAATCGGACATGGGGCTAGACATATTGTCAGTTTCCCAGCTGCCCCAAGTCATGTGACTTGTGCTCTGATAAACTTCAATCACTCTTTACTGCAAGTTGGAGTGATATCACCCCCTTCCTTTCCCCCACCCAGCAGCCTAACAACAGAACAATGGGAAGGTAAACAGATAACAGCTCCCTAACACACGATAACAGCTGCCTGGTAGATCTAAGAACAACACTCAATAGTAAAACCCATGACCCACTGCGTACTATTCAATTACATTGAGAAGGAAAAACAATAGCCTGCCAGAAAGCAGTTCTATCCTAAAGTGCTGGCACAAGTCACATGAACAGGGGCAGCTGAGAAATTGACAAAATGTCAGATTTCAAAATCAACAAAAAACAAAATCTGTTTGCTCTTTTGAGAAATGGATTTCAGTGCAGAAGTCTACTGGAGCAGCGCTATGAACTGATTTGTTTTGAAAAAAAACATGCTTTTCCTTGACAGTATCCCTTTAAGTTTGTTATTGTTCCAACAAATATTCTGCGTGTAACCTCTAAACAAGCACTTGTACTACATTGTTCTTTTTTGGGAGGGGAAAGCACCCAGTAACTTGGTAATATTGCTGATAATCTAGTAACCACTGCTGGGAAATTAAGATCACTCATGTATCTCTTAAGTGATTCTTATTCAAGGGCTGCATATGGGACATCTAGCTGCTATGCAAATATACCATATTATTTCTCATATTTGTGTATATGTATAATCTGGAGTCCTCCAGATTTATTAATGTTTGTTATCCAACATATAACAGAGTGTGATGGGAGTAGTAGTTTCATACTAGATAAAATGGCAGCTGGCCATCCTAGATATGAATATTTTAATAGCTTAGTATATATATAAGTATATAACAGTTCTGTGAGTACCTGCATTCTTTCTTCCATGGTTTCTGATGGGTGCTATGATCAAATGTAATATATTTTCTTCAAAATGGACCAACACTCCAAAAACTATTTCAGTCAAATGGTTTATTTAAACATCACTTCAAGGCCCCAATAAATTATTTGACTGAAAGAATTCTTGGAGTGATGGTCCATTTTGAAGAATATATAT
>CM044432.1:123507320-123536256 GCA_024363595.1 Xenopus borealis | reverse complement strand
GAATTGATCTGACACATGGGGAAGAGTTATACTGAGCTTTACTCCATTTTTAAAATGTCAGGAGAAGTGTCGTTTTTACACCATTTTTATGTCGTTGAGTCGGAAATTAGGCAGATTTCTGTTTGTGAATTCGGAGAAAGTATTTTACACCAGTTTACCACCACTTTTCCTCCAGAAATGGGCTATCTCCACTTTTGTGAATTCCCCTTTTGAGTTTAATCGTGTTCTCAAAAAGCTATAAAACCACTCAAATTTGACCTTTAACAAACAGTCCTCTTAGCATTTTACAGTATAGATAGGTAAAACGTTATATGTTGTTGTAGAATATCAGAGTCATCATCATCATTTTAAAAGTCATTTTTATGGTGAACTGAAGTGAAATTTACCACCTTTGTACATTTTTTTTCTTGTGTTTTTGCTCAAACCATTTGGCTGTATAACGTTGGCTAGGGAGACTCCTGCCTATAATACTATTTCATTTGGGTGAGCATTTGCTCTGCAATGTTGTTTATAATCTCTAGTACAAGTTTTATGGATCTGGACAAACCTCGATGGACAAAAAAAGAACAAAATGCATACTGATCTTGGCACAGGTCATGAGAACTAGTATTGATAGGAAGCATATGGGATATGAGTGAATTACAAGTAAATCATTTCTCAAGGATTACAGATTCATAGCGCACAATACTGTAATTAAGTACAGTAAAATTAAATTGCTGACATATGGTAAAAAAAATCAGTTGATCTGCTGGTCACTAAACAGATGTGACTGCACAACAACTGAGGTGTATCTAAAGCCATTAGTCAAAAGTCTTTTAGTGTGAGAACTTGGCCGTGAGCCCAGCTCATATCAGAGATCAAGTTAATAATACTAATGAAGAACTGTTTGCTTATGTTATCATGAATAATATACACACAAAAAGACACCATGTGATCCCAAAGGACATTTGTTGTAATCTTATGTGTCTGGACATTGTTTTTATTATGCTACATAAAACATCATGAACTGAGTTTAGCAGTGTGCCAAAATCTAAATCTCTTCAGTCTCCATCTAATGGAAAGCATCACAACTCTTACCACCTTCTGGACAACACTTTTCTATAGATATACTGTCAGGGGCAAGCCCAACAGCACAGCACGATACACAAAACATGGGAAGAATGATCTGTTTTGCCAAATATATGGTGCACGATATTTAGATATTAGCATATTGCCTACAATCACCCAAGTTGTTCTAAAGCAAAGAAAGGGAACATTATGGAGAATGGGACTAGTGAGGAGACAAAAATGTTCAACAGTCGATGGATTACTGATGAAATTCTGTGTTTTGCCATCAGTGAATTATTTAGCAAAACTGCATTAAAATAAAAAAATGCTGAAAAAACCAAACACATTTACAGCAGTAGATTTTGCCCCCCAAACATGCCTGCCGACTTCAATGTGTTTCACAACATTTCATAGCACTATTGTTCTATTTGTATTTGTAAGTGACCCACTCACTTAGACTGTAAGCTCTATGAGACAGAGAACTTGTTCTTCTTATCGCTTTAACACAAAGGAGGCGATTTACTAACCTTTACATTAATTTTTAGTGCTAAAAATAGTGAATTATACTAATGACTCTAAACTTCGAAAAATTCAGAAATTATTCAATGAAAAAACCCAAGGAAAAATTGCTAATACAAAATTTCGCTATCTACTAGCTGTCACGTCATGAAGAAGTCAATGGGATTTATCTTTCTTTAATTCAAGTTTTTAGAGGTTGTTTTTTTTCTCTCTTGTGTTTACATGAACAATTTGAGGATTTTGAGGTTTTCGTGTTATTATTTGCATTAGGTTAGGATTTTTTATTTCTTTGTTCTTTATATATTATGCTGTTGTAATAAATTACTTGGCATTCATGATTTTAGAGAATTTTTTTTTCATGGTTTCTAAAACCTCTAGAACCAATACAATGGGCCTCTGAATTATTAAAGGAAAAGTAAATGTTTTTCTTTTTCTTTCTGTAAATTTGCTCTAAACAGCCCCCCAGATTAATGTACCCTAGTCCCTGCTGCAAGTCTGCTCTGGTTTCTGTGTTATCAGCAGCTTGTTTCCCCTTCTTCCTGGTGCAGAGTGAAGCCCAGCCCCTTAGTTTACTGAGCAGTCCATTTGCTGCTGTTCCACAATAGAGAGGAAGAGGGAGCCAGTGTGTGCATTAGTAAGCTAGTTTCCCCAAGCAAAAGGTGCTAAACACACTGGTCTCTGCTATGTCATAGTATGCAAATGATCTCCAGGACTAGTCACAGAGATAAGGTCAGCTCAGTAAGCTATGGGGCGGGGCTTCACTCTGCACCAGGAAGAAGGGGAAACAAGCTGCTGATAACACAGAAACCAGAGCAGACTTGCAGCAGGGACTAAGGTACATTAATCTGGGGGGCTGTTTAGAGCAAATTTACAGATAGAAAAAAAAAAAGGTTTACTTGTTCTTTAATCTAACTGTACTTTACATTTAGTTGTAGTTATTATTGCAATAACCCTGCTTGTTCTATTTATTTACTGATCTGCGGTATAGTGCCATGTACATGAGTAAGGCTATGTAAATAAAAATAAACATACAGATATATACAAGTAGTGGCGTAACTACTCCCTGGTGGGCCCCGGTACAGGATGGTCAACTGGGTCCCCCTGACGGGCCCTTACCTTTATAAATTCCATGCTGGAGAGTTGATGGCATGTGTACTGTAAAATCTCCCACTAGATAACCGCCTGCCATAACCATTTTTGTGGCTCCGATGGTCCCCAAGGGGGTGGGGGCCCTGGTGCAATTGCACCCTCTGCACCCCTGGTAGTTACGCCACTGTATACAAGGAAAAGCATCACAACTATTTCAGCAACTTAAATAATTAAGACTGTCAGGGCAGGTTAGTTCCTTTATGACATGTGAAGAATGTCATATCAATACTATTACTGAACGGGGCTTGATTTTTTTGCATTTCAAATAATGTGTGCTATATACAAACATATTAGATCAGCAGCATATTATGATTGATTGAGTTGGAATTTAGAGCTATTTCTTTTTTCAATAAAAAGTATGCATTCAATAACTGTAGTCCTGTAGGCAGTAAGAATATTAAGGCTGAGTTGCACTTATTTAAAAAAATATATAATATAAAAATATTTACCAACAAAGTTTCAAAAAAATGTGGATGTTTTGTAATGCAAACAAAAGGTTTAACTAAATTACCCTAACTTTGTGGATGGGAGTTGTAGGTTGATATGGCAGGGCACATCTGTGAATTTTTAAAGGGGCAATATTTGATAAATCTTAAATTAAATTCAAATTCAAATCGAGTTTGAATTATTCACAATTCAAATTTGAGAATTTTGACCATAAACAAAAATTAAAATTCAGATTTCGACCCTTAATAAATCTGCCCCTAAAATAAGATTATGTCTAAAAAATAGCATGCAGCATGGGGGAGGTATATTACAGACTGGAGGTGGTCTAGGACAAACCATCAGACACTTGAGCTTGACCTGGCATTACAGAGAAATGTTAAACCAGAAATAGTTTATTATTTCAAAGCAATATAAACCCACATTTCACACTTTTTTTCTTTTTGTGGTTTTAACCCAGAGCAGAACAAACACTTTAAAATAAAATATCTGACAGCGTATATTCATCCCCGTTCTCTAAACAGTGAGTACTGAAGTTCATTTTTTTTTTATTCCAATGTGTTAAAAAAAACCTGAATCAGTTGTACAGGCTGAGACATTAGATAGCTTTAAGAAGGGGTTAGATGGATTTTTTTGCCTTCCTCTGGATCAACTAGCAGTTAGGCAGATTGTATTTTTTTCAGGCTAACTTACTATGTTGCTATGTTACTATGCTATGATAGATAGACAAAGGGAAAATTGTGCTCACCACTAATTTTTTAAAACTTTAAGCAAGGTTGCAATGAAGTTGTGACCACAACATTCATACAAATACAAGAGGTTCTGCGGACTCAACCCATAATCATCATTTTAAGGACATTAAGGGGCAGATTTACTATTGGTCAAATTCAAGGGTTAATTAACCATCGAATTGTGGTGGAATTTCAACCCTTCAAATCTGAAAATCATATTTGAAGGGTTTTAGCGCAAAAAAAATAAATAAAATAATTACATTGTTGATTTTAACCATTTGATCATATTTTTTTAATTCAATCTAAAAAATTAAAAAAACCATATGTGAGCTTCTCATAGGGTTTAATAGCAATTCGGTAGGTTTAATCTTGCGAACTAGGCAGTCAAATTAAAATTTAAAGGGCAAGTAATTAGATTGTCGAAAATTCGAATAAAATTTTGTTAGAATTGTTTCAAAATTCGATGGTCAAAGAGGCCACAAAAAATATTTGAAAATTCGAATTCGAATCTTTTGGAAAATTCGATCGAATTTTGAATCATTCATGTGAATTTAGTAAATCTGCCCATTAGAATTTTTTTTAATAACGGTTGCTAACTGGAAAAAAATTGCATTTGATTAAAAATTTCATCATTCCAAGCAATTTTGCCATTGCAAACATTTGCCCCCATGGGAAAGTAGGATATCGACTGCTAATTTTATAGTTGTTAATGGTGTGCAGTGTATGTAATAAATCATCTTAATGAAAAAGTTACCAAAAACTGCCTTCACTAGTGATGGGCGAATCTACCCAGTTTCGCTTCGCAGAAAAGTTCGCGAATTTCCAGCGAAATTCGGCAATTGGCGAAAAAATTTACGAAACGAGTTGCGGCACGTTTTCGACATGCGTCGCGTCATTTTCGCCGCGTTGCGGCAAAAACAACGCACCTTGTTTTTTTTTAGCAAATTTTCACCACCCGAATTTTCGCTGGCGTTTCGTGAATTTATTCGCCAGCAGCAAATCGCGGGAATTTGCCGCAAATTCGCCTATCACTAGCCTTCACCTTTATCCATATATTTCAAACTATTTAAGCTGGCCAACTATGTCAAAATCATCCCTGGCCTGTCCAGTAGTACACTCACCTTGCATCTGATTCATTAAGAATTCTATTGCTTCATTTTACCTTTTACACAGGGCCTGCAATTTACATGCTTTCAAGCTTAAACCTCCCAAACATGGTTGCCCTTTTATTGGCCACCACTGGGATCACCAGACTATAGCTAGAAAGGTGATATGGAGCTGGCCACTGCTCTTGTATAAACTATAAAAACAAGGGGAAGGTTGTGCTTACAAATATTTTTGCAAACATTTAAAGGCTTATTGTGACACATGACTTCAGACTTCACATGATCCCCCACATCAGTATGTTTTGGTTGTCATAAAACTTCACAAGATCATTCACATCAACGATCTCTTTGAACCATCATTACAAAGTGGGGGATTCTGTAAAGTTCTGATAAACCTTCTTTTTCAATCTCCATTCCAGTTTGTGTTTGTTTATCAATATCTATATATATTCTAGCAATTTTCCAAAATATTGTCCTGTGATCAACATTAATTTTAAGGTGCCATTACTGTCCCATGCACTCCATTGCAAGGACAAGATGCAAAGACAGATGCATTTTACATTTGGCATTTATTAATTATTTATGTAAGATAAAGATGTCAGATGAATTATGATGAGGATTTTGCAAGAAAATGGCTTTAAAGGGGTTGTTCACCTTTGAGTTAACTTTTAGTATGATGTAGAGAGTGATATTCTGAGACAATTTGCAATTGGTTTTCATTTTTTATTGTTTGTGGTTTTATAGTTATTTAGCTTTTTATTCAGCAGCTCTCTAGCTTGCAGTGTCAGCAATTTGGTTTCTAGGGTACAAATTACTCTAGCAACCCTGCATTGATTTGAATAAGAGGCTGGAATATGAATAGGCGATGGACTGAATAGAATGATAAGTAATAAAAAGTGGCAATAACAATACATTTGTAGCCTTACAGAGCATTTGTTTTTAGATGGTGTCAGTGACCCCCATTTGAAAGCTGCAAAGAAACAGAAGAAAATTGCAAATCATTAAAAAACTATGAAAAATAAATAATGAAGACCAATTGAAAAGTTTCTTAGAATTGGCCCTTCTACAATATACTAAAAGTTAACTTGAAGGTGAACCACCCCTTTAATGAGCTAGTGTCTATTGTAAATTGTGATTTTTTCAACCAAATTTTATAGGAATTTGAACTACAATGGCATTTTTGAACAGTTCACCAGTTTGTACTAATATAGATGTTTCTGCATGGTTCTACTTGATCTAAATATTTTAATGTCAAAAACATCAATCTTATGCCAACACTGATTTATGTGATATTTTTTACATTGTTTAAAAGAGTGGCATAACAAGATATTACTGGGCCCCACGGCAAATTACTTTTCATTGTTTATGTGTCTAGAGATTGACCTGTTTTACCAATATCTATTGAAATTCTATACAAATTGGAACCTCATGTGGCCCCTATACCTTCTGGGCACCCTGCAACTGCAGGGTCTGCTTCCTCAGTAGTTAAGCCCCTGGTTTAATACATTCTCAGAGTAGTTTAAATCCTATATAATAATTGTAAAATGTAATTTACAGCACAATGTTCTGAATACAAAAGCAACTCCCCTGTTTACACTTATAAATCAAGCCCATTGCCCAAGCAAATCAATTAGAGATAAACATCTTATTTGAATCTTGATGTACATTTACCACAATCATTCAGGATTAGTGATGGGCGAATTTATTCGCCAGGGGCGAATTCTCGCGATTCGCCGGCGAAAATTTGCCAGAAAAACAAGTCGCGCGTCGTTTTTGAAACAACGCGACGTGCGCCGAAAACGACGCAAGCGTCCCGCGACTCGTTTCACTAATTTTTCGCCAATTCGCAAATTTCTTGGCGAAGCGAATCTCGGGAGATTCGCCCATCACTGTTCAGGATACAAAGATAACAGCTTTCCATACAATCTGTGCCCTTAATGTAAACAAAAAGAAAAAATCAATGCCAATATATTCCATAAAAATATAAATTACAGTATATATTGAGTACAGTAAATTGAACTGGAAACATAATATAGTAGTAGAAATTAAGCATTGGTGAGGGGAGAGGATTTTTTCCCATAAAATCCCATGCAACATAAAAATACAATTCTGCATCTGAATGTTTGAACACTTTTTCTTTCTTTTTAATCCCTTGGGCAGGCAGATTTTTAAGAAATTGTGTGGATTTTTTTCCTTTCATTTGAGAAAAAACAATGCAACCATGAATATATGCACAATTATCACGTGAAACCTTCAATTTATTTAAGAAAGATAAACATGAAAAGTCCCTAGAAAAAAAACAAGTAAAAGCTAAGGGGTTTCTATGGATGTCAATGGAATTTGTCTCTAACTACTTTATTTTCCCAGTTTATTATAACTTTTGAGATTTTCAGCCTCACTTAAACTGAAGAAACCAGTATGATGTTTGATGGCATTTGGGTTTTCTTCAGTAACAAAACAAAACAAAAAATTGTTCAAGTTTGGTCACTTTTTTACCTCTATTTTTTTTCTTTGACTTTGAAAATGACAAACTCAGCCCCCATGTCTTACCAATAATTACTTTGATGATTTAACCATCAACAGTGTGTGGCTCTTCAAAATTAATCCATGCTTTGTGGTGCCAGTTATCATATTTACAATGTACTTTGAAATAACTTTTGTGGATCAGATAGATCTGGTGATCCTCTTGACGTTTATAAGACAACAGGGTAGTTTATGTCAGTTTCTTTGGCCTCCATCTATCAGGGCCTTCAAAGAGTTTGGGTAAAAATACCCAGCCAATAAAGTCTAGTCTAGTGTCAAGACTAGTGGATTTGTGAGAGGCACTGTTGCAACACCACTGTGTAGTATGAGCAGGCTGATGCTCTACTGAGGTAAATTGGTGGAGTTAGTATTCTAACCTGGTAAACAATGGTAAACACAAGCCCAAATGAACCACAAACCAAATAGAAATATTTTCTATGAAACTTTCACACCCTTAGAAAAGCATCACTCTAGTCAGGCACCCGACATTAAACTTAATCCAAGTGAAGAGCTGGAATATAACACACTCAACTGCTCAGAGTAACATCTCAGTTCTTACTGCTTTTAAGTTACTAATGTGATTGAGCAAAAAACAAGTTGCAGTAAACTGATCAAATGGATTTACATTTGCAAAATTGATTAATTAAAATACTATAGATACTAGGTCATAAAGTACAGACTTAGTGGCAGATTTAAAAGCTTGGGTGAATGATTCGAATAAATCGTACGATTCGAATAAGAAAATCATTCAACCATTCGATGGTTGAAGTACTTGCCCTTTAAAAATATATTAGATTTCCTACTTCACCAGATTAAACCTACCGAATTGCTATATTTGCCTATGCAATTTTTTTGTGAAATCAGATGATCGCTATTCCATCGTTAGATTGAATAGCTGTAAAATCGTACTCATTCGATTTCGTTGAATTTTACTTTGGGAAAATATCGAGGGTCGAATTCGAGGGTTTTTAACCCTCGAAATTTGACCCTTGATAAATCTGCCCCTTAAAGTGCATTGTACATATATGGACATCTAGTGAACATGGACAAGTCTTGTGAATCAAAAGTAAAAATCTTCATGAACAAAAGTATGTTTTATTTACAATAACATAGCAGGTACAAGAAATAGCCTTAAATGCTCAGCAGCAATTAATCATATGATAAATTAAAGATTCTAGGAGAGTATAAGTGAAAATTAATAACGAATAAACAAAGCCACTACAGACCTGTCCTTTGCATAAAGTCCCTCCTTCACTGTTCCTACTCGTACCACACTGCAGCTTCTATGGGTGCTCAGCCACTGGCATCCTGGCCGTCTCCACACTACAAAACAAATAAGTGATTAAAACAAGTCAGTAAAAATAAAGCCTCAAAGCACCAATTATAATTTTGTAGTACACCACAATTATTATCTGGACAATAAGTCTGGTGGAGGAGGAATGTTGGTCTGGGTTTAAACTATGACCCTTGATTCTAGTAAAAGCAGACTTTACAGCTACAACTTGCAATAACATTCCTGACAAATCTTTGCTTCTTACCTTGTGGCAGCAGTTTGGGGAAGACCCTTTTCTGTTTTAGCCAATAATGCCCCTAAGCACAAAGGTCCATACTGAATTGTTTTTCTGAGATGGACGTGGAAGAACTTACATTCAGGACTGGACTGAGAATTAAAATAGGCCCTGGCATTTCAGGTACACAGGAGGCCCATCAGCCCACATAGAGGCCCAAACAGCCCGCACCAGCCCACTAAACACTGACTTTATATGGGACCTTATAGCAGCCCCTCTGGCATTTGCCCTAACCCACAAATGGCCAGTCCGGGCCTGCTTACATGACCTGCACAGAAAACATACCTCAACCGGACATGTGGAATGAATTGGAAAGCCCACTGCAAGACAGGTTAGTAGCCCAACATCAATGCACAGCCTTTGCTTTTGTGGCTGAATGCAGGTAAACCCCACCAATAATGTTTCAATATCTAGTGGAAAATCTTTCTAGAAGTGTAAAACCAGTTACAGCCACAAAGAGGAAGATCGACCAATACCCTTTGTTTCAGAATAAAATGACGGACAGATAGATTTGAGGACACTTTTGGCCAAATAGTGGACATACCAGTTCAACTTTAGCACAAATAGCACGGTTTGACCAATATATCAAAGTTCTACTCTTTGGGGTGGTGAAAGCATGAAGAATAAATGCTTCATGAGCAAATACTATGCCTGCAAAATAACTCATCAAAGGCTGCATAGATAAAATTGATCAACATTTCACTTACACAGAGCTAATGTATAAAGTTAATATTTGATGAATGGGAGACAAATTTATTTTATAATTTCTCTGTTTCTTTGCACACTAATTACAACTCATTGAAACATTGATCCTGAAACATCACAACCATTAGTTACATAAAGCTTTTATTTGGAGAAATATAGCCAATAATGTTTGGAACAATATACTGAAATGGAAATGTTTAGTTAATGCTGTCAGTATCTTTTGGAATCCTGACAAAAGTTTTTCCTGGCATGATACATAAATTTATATATTAAAAGCAGCAGAGCTTTTTAAAGCTGATACATTGGAAAATTCATTATGTGCCTTTCAAAGATACTGCAATTCCCATACCCAGACATCAAGGAATTGTATTTTGCTGTGTAGTTCAGCCTGTAGTTCAGACTAAATGAGTTGTGCTGATTGGGTGTATTTTGACATGCAATTGTGCAATATGCTGATTCTTTCTTGGAGTCTCGAAACCCAGGGCAATTTATTTTGGCAGAAAAAGCAGGAGGCAAAGTGCAACTAAATAGCAGATTGTGTCCATTTTTTGGACCTTGCACCCTGTCTTACTGCATGTAAACAAGCCCCACCAATCTTAGTGGGCACAAATATCCACATTAAAAAGTACTTATCTTTTGTCTTGTCGTTGAACTCTATGACTTTGTGTGTGTCAGAAAAAAAATCGGAGGAATGAATTTGTAATTGGGTGTGGGTGGGTTTCTCTGGTGAATTTCTGTTACTAAGCTGCAAAAATCTGTGTTGCCTAGTCTGTATTTTCCCAAGATGTGAATAAAACACAGCTGTCTTACTGATTTATTCTTTTCAAAGCTATAATTATGCTTCCTATGAGTTTGCCTTTATTTATGAAGTATAAGCATATAACTTAAGCCTCATGTTTTAGGTTAGTCATACACTACATATTTAATTAATATGTTCTAATGCAATGAAGTAACTCCATTTCTTACTTTTACTTAATTCCATAGTAAAACTAAATAAATAAAAATTTCTGAAAATATGCCACTAAATTGTACTTAGGTAGAGAAAATATATTTTAGTTATATTTAATCAGTGGACACTGTACTTTGAAGACAGGCTTATGTCCTTATGTAATGGCAGAAGGGGTGTTTTGGAGCATGTTGCTCATGGTTTAAAGTGGACCTGTCACCCAGACACAAAAATCTGTATAATAAAAGTCCTTTTCAAATTAAACATGAAATCCAATTTATTAAAGCATTCATAGCTGTTTTAAGCTCATTTAAAAATCTCAGCTGTCAATCAAATATTGTCTGCCACTCCTCTATGCCTTAGGCATAGAGGCGGGGCAGATAATTACTTTCACTTTCCATTCAGCACTTCCTAGATGCCACTGCTCCCCACACATTCCCCCAGTTCTCTTAACCATTTACTTGTGTAGCCAGAACATGGGGATAGACATCGAGTCCCCCATTCTGGTGCACAAACAAGATTCTGATGCAAGGCTTGTCTTAATAACAGTGTCCACAAAATGTCTCCTGCCTGCTTGCTATAATTATGAATTCCCAGACTGAAGAAAACAAGATTAAAATAATTTATATAGTGTAATTGATGTTCATTTTGCTTGACTAATGTGATAAAATATGATTTTTTATATTTTTTTGGGGTGACAGGTCCACTTTAATAGCTCTGTGGATGAGGGGTCAGAAAAGCCTCTCCCTAAAATCAACCTCCCTTAATACTGAAATGAAAGCATTTGGCGGGAAATTCACTAAAGCATTGTGTGACGTCATTTCAGAACATCGCCGATTTACTAACAGTCCCTGGCTTAACTTCACTAGTGAAGTAGAAAGACCCTTACACCAGGCGAAGTTGCGCACTGACAAAGGGAAGTAACTACGCTAATTCACTAAGATGCGGATTTTACTAAACGTTACCTCTTGCCACTTGACTTGACTTGACTTTGCCACTTCAGACTAGGCGAAGTCCAATAGAGTAGATAGGAGTTTCTTTAAAAAAGTTGAATGTTTTTCTAAGTCCCAAAAAACGCTGGCGTCTTTTACATTTTTTATTTGTTTTAGGGTACCCTCCTTCCCCCCTACATTTCCTAACATATGGCTATACAGTTGGCACATGTGTAGGGCAAAAGAACAACTTTATTTTATTTATTAAAGGTTTCCTGGGCTTGTGTAGTGTAATGTAGTGGCTGCAGCATACTGTATGCATCCATTGTACTTTAACTTGGCACTGTAGGCACATTAGGCATCGCTAGCATAACTTCGCTTTGCCTGACAAAGTAACGGTACCGCAACTTCAATACCGTTCGCCTCCCTGAGCACAATTTTGAATTTTAGTGAATTTGTGTAGTGCTGCCGGAACTACACCTGGTGAAGTGTGGTCAAGTGTGGCAAAGCTATTGCTGGTGCAACCTCAGAGCTTCGTGAATTTGCCCCTTGGTGTTATGTTGAATTTTAGTGGTTTTACAAATTTTTGAAACCACAATTAAACTATATTTTTCTAAAGCCACGGATGTCATGAAAGTTATTTAACCATCCACATATAAAAAGCACAAACTGAAAAAAATGCTGAACAACGTGCTATAGAATACTAAAGCCTCAAAAAAAGCTGTGCTTTTTGGATTACTAGCAAAAATAAATTAGAAAGACTCTGAAAATCTGAATTGATTAAAATGGTCCAATAGGATCCAATGGTCCAATAACCCTCCACAACTTGCAGTTTTGTATTAGAGTTTTTCATGGCTTTTATACTTAGTAAATCTTGAATTTTAAATGTTTTAGAGAAACAAAAAAACATGAATTTCTAGAAAAAAAACATGATTTGTTGAAAAAAAGAAAACTCTGAATAATATCCTTAGTATTATGGCATTGATGACATTGATGTACATTTTAAAAAAGAAGGCTGATGCTAGAGTTGCCACCTTCTTATCTCTGTAAAATAAAGACATTTTAGAGAAATTGTCAATAATACACTGAGTGATTGCCTGAAAATTAGAAACAACAAACTTGGTCATACTCTTTTTGGTACTTGAGATATATTAACAAGGTTTGGTGGTTGCCTGGTATAGCCTTTTAAAGGAGAGGACTGTAGGAGGGTTTTCTAGAAACCCTACTTGCTTTTCATTTGACATTAAGGGGCAAAATTCACATTAATGGATCGAAGTTCGATCGAATTCGATTGATTTCCGATTGTACGATTTTTTCGGAGGCTCGAATATGCAAGTTTGGCCACTTTGATAATTGAATACCGAAAATTCGATTGATCGAATAGATCGGATATTCGATCATTTATTCGATTAAAATTTATTTGACTGCCTACTTCGCCAGATTGAACCTACCAAATAGCAATAGAAGCCTATGGGAATCCCCACATAGGCTTCTTTTTGCAAACAACTGCTCGAATACCATTCGTACGATCGAACACCTCAATCGTTCAAATCGTACGAATTTTTCGCACGCTCAAAGGAAAAAGTAAGATTTCTTTGTGAAATGGAACGATCAGTATTCGAACGTACGATTTCATCGAGAAATCGAAAATCGAGGAAAAAAATAGCCTAAAACTATTTCGAATAGATTCAAGGGTTTTTTGGGTGAATAATTTCTTGAAAGTGCATATTGCAGTGTTGTGCAGAGAATGATAGCTCAACATTTGAGTGCCTTATTTTTGAGTGATAATAACTTGCAAGAAACTGCACTGGGCACTTACAATTTTAGAGTTATTGAGGGGCAAGTTGAATAATTTTTGCCCTTAACCACAAATCTACAAAACCAACAAAATCCAAGCTCAAAATGACCTCTTCAGCCATTAGTCTAAGGCCCAGATTTCTTTATATTATATATATATATATGAACTGCGTTAAGCACCAAGTGACTTTCATTGTCTGAAACCTTATAGTTTTAACATAGGCTGTCTGTATAATCCCAATCCTGAAAAACCACTTTTTCTTTAATAAGTCAAGGCTTGAGAGTTACTGGATTTGCTGGTTGTCCATGGGTATCATGTCCTAAACTTAATTCTGTATCTTTTCTGGTGTCCTTGTTCTATGAGGTTTGCTTTGTTCTTTTCTTTCTCCATTCTTGATGTCCTTGCTTTTCCTATTTATGATCCTCAATGTGGCTTATCTTGTTGTCTTGTTACTTATACCTGAACATGGCCTGTATTATGAACACCTTTGATTTTTTCCCTTGTAGGATCTGTATTTTCTTGTCTGTTCAGCACTATAACTTTTTGAGTTTAAAGGTCTGGAACCTTTGCGTGTCCTCTTCTTTTCTCTATGAACCCTGTTATATCCGATCTAGAAGCAGCTGAGTTCTTGAGCACTGTTCCCAAATAAAAAGAGTCTTGTTATAGGTAGAAGTGTGTTATGAGCCAAGATTCCTTTAGCGACCCCTGGATTTGGGTTGCTGCACATGACATCTAGGTGCTTAGCATGTGAAATCTGTTTTTCCTAACATCACATGTATGCAAGTGCCAAAACCATCTCAAATGTGTAGAAAACCCATTCAAGTATATCTTATTGACTGTGTTGCAGGAATGTATGAGCATAATACAAGCTGATCCCAGTTTTTATACACCTTCTTTTCCAAACAGTTTGTGAACAGGAGGCTTGTCTATGTGTGGTCTGCATGTCTTTCTGGATTATCATAGGTCTCCAACATCTGTTCATTTGTGCTAGCAGATTTAAATTGATTCCCAGACTTTATATACATTTATAAACCGAATGTTTTAAATACTGTAGCACTGTTTATTGCTTACTCTATATATAGTATATATAGCTTTAAGTGCAAGCTAGGTTCAAAGAGAATTCAAAATGTAAAGGCAGAGTTTTTTTATATAAAAGTAAAATTCTTTCAGAAAATATAAGTTCTTCAGTAGTTTTGTTATTTTAGGACAAATAAATAACTTTGGCTTGCTGATCTTAACTAGAATGTATTTCAAAACTATTTTCTGTATGATGGATACACTACTCTCTCTACTTTACACAAAATGGTTTGCTATGAACTAAATCCCAGAAACAAGCCTTAAATGTTACTTTCTTGATTTATATATTTATATTAGGGAAACATACATAAATAATGTGCATACAGTTATACTAGTCATAGTAAATTAAATAAATTGAAGCAATTGTCCCTTGTTTTCCCACACATATTACTGTATTTTTAGCAGGGATCATAAACTACAATAAACTACTGTGATAGGAATCTAATTAATGAATTCACAACCTATGTCGGTCTTTATATCAAAGAGAGAGACAATATTAACATACTACAGTATATATCCCACAGGTAGTTTTTTTCAGAGTTTTATTTCATTGTACTTTTCATTTTAAGAAAAAATAAGCAGATAATGTTCCTAAAATCTGATATAAAGATGACCTACACAATCATATACAATAGTTTAATCTGTAGAAACAAATGCAAAATACATTTGCACATAAAAAAGACCAATGTAGGACAAGCATTTATAAAGACAATCTTAAAATCTTAAAAGATTTAAGATGCCAATTCAAGTCCTATAATGTCGGCATCTTATCTGCCTGTGTATGGGTCCCTCCAACAGGGCTATCCAACCAATATCTCTCCAAAATTGGGAAGGTAATGATTGGACAGGTTTGATTTTCATATCAGATCGAGGACCTTATCTGCTTTTTGATGTGGTCCTCACCCTGACAGCCCCTATTCTGGTTGATTTAATCTGATAATTTGGCCCTAGGGACAAATTATGGATTAGTCAGATATTGCCTATTTTGGGGGAACATTGTGACCTTGAGTGGATCTTGATCTTGATGTTTGGCCATCTTAAGGTTGGTCATGTGCAGACCATCCAGATTATCTGGGAGATCATTATATCCATGTGTTGGTCTTCTGGAATTTGAATGATTGAAGAGAATGAGACAAAATGGAGAAAGTTTGGAATTATATGGCAAGAAAACTTGATGTGGTGGGAATGAAAACTGTGAAAAATAAATGCATGTGCAGACAGAACTTTAAAAAGGGATGTTTAATGGTTAATGTATCAGAGTACATATTGTTTAAAAAAAATTAAGAATGTGCCAGTACATAATACACTTTTTATTTAAAAATTTGCTTAAAAAGTTGTTTTTCAAGCTCATCTATTGAACATTTCGGCAAAATCGCTATTGGTCCCACCCATCTGTTTCACTTCCTGCTGCCTCCTTTACCAGGGGAGCCAGTGGTACTAGGCACACTGCATTGAAGAAAAGGAACTTCTGAGCAGCTAGGCTGACCTGAAGAGGAAGCAAAGCCTGTTTTTGTTTATGTGACTGCAGGGCTGTGATTGGCTACTTGTCTTCTACTGTGCTTCTGGCAGGGACCGTTAGAACATGTCCACTTCTCAGTTACAACAAACGTATTCAGTGTGAGAGTTGGCGAGTTCAGCATTTTAGATTGATCCAAATGAGTTATAAAGTAGTTTACCTGGGAAATTCAGAAGGTATAACCTTCTCTTACTGTCCAAATGCAAGTCAAAAATGCTCCTATAATCTGTGGCAGTGTCCCACTATTTCAATCTTATGGAGAGAAAACTTAGAAGTTTCATATATTTCAGGTTTTATGAAACACTTCTTGAAATGTTGGTCTCCTTATTTTAATATTTTAGATTCAGGTGATAGAGATATTTTTGAAAAGTTCATGTATAATTCAAACGGGGACTCTTATCCACCCACCCATTGATGTTCCTGGATCAAGTGATTGTATGGTAAACCTGTTAAACTAACTAGGTGACTGGATGGTTTATTTTTTTCCCATGTCAGCATTAGAGAGGAACATTTTTTTTTTTTAAACTGAAATGTTTTATTGAATATCGTAACATCAGCAGAGAGGAACATTTTTATTTATTTCTTTTAGTTTCTTTTTTTTGAAGATTAATTGTTTAAAGTTTGTGTTTAAAGTTTTACTCTCATTGGACTGCAATGTAATGGTCTTTTACTTCTATGGGTATGGGATCCCTTATCCAGAAACCCGTTATCCAGAAAGCTCTGAATTATGGAATGGCGTCTCCCATAGACTCCATTATAATGAAATAATCCAAATTTTTTAAAATGATTTCCTTTTTCTCTTTAATAATAAAACAGTAGCTTGTACTTGATTCCATCTAAGATATAATTAATCCTTTTTCTAAGCAAAATCAGCCTTGAGTTTATTTATTGTTTACATAATCTTATGGTAGTCTTAAGGTATGAAGATCCAAATTACAGAAAGATCCATGATCCAGAAAACACCAGGTCCCGAGTATTCTGCATAACAGGTCCTATACCTGTAGTATTTAAAACTGACATTGCAGTGCAAGCTATTGTCTTTTTCAATTTTTAGCACACTGTTTATTTAAAAAATTGCCAATAATCATAAGTTTATTCAAAAGTAATGTTTTTAAAGATAATGATGTGTTGGCCTAGAATAAAATCATACAGTATATCATTCATAAATGTCTACATTATTGGAGGGATTGCCAGTGATGCTGCATGTCCCCTTTAAGCTATGACTTGAGACAGAAAATGTCTTATATTTGTGTCATTTTTATATATCTGCCACACAATGTTCTTTTCATTTTTCCTTGGAGGTGGGATTGAAAAATCTTGGGGAATGCCCTGTGTATGAAAGGAAACAGTGAAATAAACCAAATTAAATGTAAATGGCTAAAGGGGAAAAAGTTTTTTCCTACCACAGTATTTCTGCTAACCTGCCAGTAGAGAAATCTGCCTGTACATGAGCAAATGGCAATTGCCACTGAATTACAGACCACAGACAGGAAATAAACAGAGAAAAAAAATCTGTTTTTTGTGTTATTTCTTATTGGGTAAGATTTCAATTCCAGTGCCAGCAAAGTGCTACCAAACTGAGGATAGAATCAATTCAGTTGAGCAACTCTTATTTTCTCTGAAATAAAATCTGGAGTCTATAGCAAAAATAGTTTGGTGTTTGAAATTGCCTGTGGGAAAACATTTTATATTGTTTACAGCAAAAATAGCTTTAGGGAAGAAAATTTTTTTATGGATTTTCAGAAAAACACTAGATATTATTCACCCTAGATCCTACACAACAGGTATTATAAAGCCTTTCAAAAATATCTTTGGACAAGGGGAAGCCTTATATTTTTGTGCCTGTATAATTTGCTTAATTATGACATGCCAATGATTAACATGAAAAATTCCTTTAAAAGCCAGTCTTCTGCTTAATTATGTCTCCATAATTGCTCTTTAAGATGGATCCCTGTTGTCTGGCTGACCAAAGATCAAAGTAAAATTATCTTATCAGTTAAAGTAGCAATATCTACCAATGGACTCAATTAGTAAAGCTGCAACATAGATCCAGGCATAACATCTGTTTGCCATATTTGTATTGGGAAGATATTTCCTTTTTTCTCCATCAGAGGTCTGACATAAAGAGATTAAATTTTTGATATGTTTGCTTTTTCTCTTCCTTTATTAGGATCAGTAGCACAAAGTAGGGATAGTTTAAACAAAGTGGAAGTGTCATATGTCTTTAATCTGCTGGTCCCAAGCAGGCAACGTCTACAAACAAACATAAAAGAAGGGATGTGCTTCCAGCGTGTAAAATTGTATCAGCACCTTTATTCAAGTAAATAATATTGCACTTGCAATTTAGTAGAGAATGTTTGTCCATCAAAAAAGTCTGTTAAATCTATCTCCAATGCGTTTCACCGTGTCCCAACTTTCTCAAAAGTGATGGAGGGCTGTATGGATACAGCACTCCATCAGCCTTGAGAAAGTCGGGACATGACGAAACACGTTGGGAACAGATTTAATAGACTTTTGTAATGAACAAACATTCTCTATAAAAGCCTTGTTACTACAGTCCTTGGGGTATTTAGAATAGGATATAACCACCAACTATATATTGACATGGGCAACAACCACTCACAAAACAAGAATATAGGAGGTCTGTAAGTTAGAACACGGTTCTTTATCATTTTAACCTCAAGGCCTCAATGAACTCTTTTACTGATTTATTTCCCTTAAATCACTGATCCCCAACTTGTGTCTCACAAGAATTATGTTGCTCTCACCAACCCCTTGGATGTTGCCTATAGTGACCTCAAAGCAGGTGCTTATTATTGAAGTCCAGGCTCGAAGGCACATTTTATTAGTATACACTAGAAGCCATGTGTACTGCCAAACAAAGGCAAACAAGCCTGTAGGCTGCCACTACACATAGGAATTGTTATTACAAAACACACTTAAATTAATCAAACAGAACATATCAGAAAAGAATAAAACAACAAAAACCACAATAATCCAAATTCCTTAAACCCAGCCTTTACAAAACCCAATACAATATCAAGAAAAAGTCTTGCTTGGTTAAATCTCCCTCTCTCCTCCAAAACTGCATGAACACAGAGCAGAAGCCGATATTTGCAGGACGTATCTCTCCTTGTACTCGCTGCTGTACAATATTACTGCCATCTCCCTGCCAGTCCACACAGGGGCTACAAAATAGCCAATTACAACCCTTATTTTGCACCCGAGGGGCATTTTTCAAGCTTGTGTTGCTCCCCAACTATTTGTAGATTTGAATGTAGCTTACGGTTAAAAAAATATTGGGGACCAACCACCTGAAACAGATATTTATATTAGCTCTGAAGCTTTCTACAACTGATTCTGTTAGTGAACTAAAGTGTACATGTCACGGTCAGCACCCAATACCAGAACAAACGCCAAGCACCCTGGTCTAGGCTCGTGCTTCACCAGTAGTGTGGCCGCCTTTGGCTTCGGGAGGAGCCCTCAGCTACTCAAATGCCACCGGGACTTAAACTAGAGAGTTCTGTCCAGCAATGGGGCACTACTGTATATAAAGTCTTTAAAGGGGTTGTTCACCTTCAATGTCCAAATTTTATGAAACCACTAAAAATGTGCTCACTGTTTTAGACAATCCATTTTCCATCAAATGAAGTAAATAGGTAATTGTAAAAGCTAGTTTATATACCTTTTAAACCTGTCCTTCTCCTGTCTCTCTGATCAGTTTTCTGAAGAATGGGAGTGGCCTGTTTTATATGGCCTGTTTTATACCTGCACTTCCTATATGCTTACATCATCACTCCCAGGCTTTGCCCTTACTTGTTTCCTATTGGACATTGATACTGCCTTCCCCTTGTAATTCATTGGTTGTTAGTGCACTTGTAAGCAGTCACATAAATTCAAAGGCCATTGGTTAATTTCTCCTAAACTACAGTTGGGGAATGTCTCCCCTGCATTGGCTGCTATCTTGTGTGCATTAATTGAGTCTCACATAGGCATAAAGACCCAGCATATCCCAAATCTAACACATTTTACTATGCAAATCAGCATATACATTAAGCACATCTTTCTGTGTATTTGGCCCCATGTCCCCAAACATAAATACCCCAGCCTTGTGACAAACAAGCACACAGCCATAAACAAAAAAACTTAATAAAATAAAGTAAAACAATAAGGGTATCAAATCAATCAAGTGCCTGTCATTTTCCAATAACTTTTTTTTCATTAAAGAGGATACTTTTACATTTTCCCTGTAAATTGGGACAAATGTCTATAGATATGAAAAAGTGTATAATTATTGTGGCTTTACTGAAGTATTACATAAAAATCCATTATCCAGAAAACCCCAGGACCTGAGCATTCTGGATAACAGGTCCCATACTTAATTCTGAAGACAGGAAGGGCTCCTCTTTAACATACTACTAATGGGATCCGTTATCTGGGAACCTGTTATCCAGAAAGCTCTGAATTACAGAAAGGCCGTCTCACATAGACTCCATTATAATCAATCAAATTATTTCCTTTTTCTGTGTAATAATAAAACAGTAGCTTGTACTTGATCCCAAATAAGATATAATTAATCCTTATTGGAAGCAAAACCAGCCTATTTGCTTTATTTCATGTTTATATGAATTTCTAGTAGATTTAAGGTATGAAGATCCAAATTATTGAAAGATCCATTATCTGGAAAACCTTGGACCCAAGCATTCTGGATAATGGATCCCATACCTGTAATAATAAAACAGTAGCTTGTACTTGATCCCAACTAAGATATAATTAATCCTTATTGGAAGCAAAACCAGCCTATTGGCTTTATTTCATGTTTATATGAACTGTAAATAGAAGGAGATCTTTTTAGAGAGAGATCAATTATAGCGATCTATAATTCCGTAGAAAAGGTCCCAGGTGTGTATATAAATATACTCTAGTACCTGGCACAGGAAAGTAAGCGAAGCAAATCTGTGAATTTCCAGTCACCACCTTTACTGGATCACTCGGGGACGGGCGGGGTGGGCTGTGCCTGTACTGCAGGGACATTGGAGGAGATATATCCCACCTCTGGCACTGAGCGCTCTCCTTGTCTCTGCCCTACACACTCGCTGATGCACATCTCCCAGGAACAGTGACATGTTAAACCCGGCCCCCTTTCTGCTCTGTGATTGGCTGCAGCTCGGGAGCCCTGCAGACTGGCAGCTTATAACACCCAATAGAAAGGTGGTTCGGCAGCCTCCGCCAATCAGAGGGACAAAAGGTGCTGTCACTAATTTATTCACGGGCGGTTTTTCAAAGTCCAAACCGGCACCTATTAAAACTAGCCCAAAACTAGCCATTGGCTCTGCTTAAAAAACCGCCCAATTTGGCGGGAAACCCGCCAACCTGGCAACCCTGGAGTTCTCCTCTCCTCACATGCTGGCCCCACCCTACAGTTCAGTGTGTATGCAAATTAACCACACTGACTAGGGATCAGAAGCTGACTGACAGGAGAAGCAGCCAATCAGAGCTAAGCTTCAGAAATGTCTGCATTTGTGCACTTCCTGTGTATGATGTAAAATAAGGAAGTACAGGAAGTCACGGTAGCGTTTTTTGGGTGTCTGCGACCTGCCCCCACTGGGGGCCCATGATTAAGGGACCCCATCTGCAAAAGGATCCATCTGAGGTGAATATCTCATCAACTACACATTTTTGGTTAAACATTTATATGGCAAAGAGTGTTATTTTTACATGAACTGTTAAATTTTTGAATGTTCTATGAAGGTGAACATCCCCTTTAAGGCCGATGGTCACAGTGCAGGCAGGAGTAGGCAGGTTCGTGGTCAGACAGGCCGGGTCGAGGCAGGCAGATAGCTAGGAGTCGGCAGGCAAAGGGTCAAACCAGGTGATCAATCAGATAGGATGAGGCAGAATCGGTAGTCAAATAACAGGCACGAGTCAGGATACAGAGAACAGGGTAGTCAATAAGCCAGACAGGTTCAAACACAGGTAGCAGATCAGATCAGAAGCTTAACAGCAAGTTAAAAGCACCAGGAGCAAATCCTATCACAGGCAGAAAGCCCCTTTAAAGGGAACCTGTCATGGGAAAAAAAAAATTTTTCAAAACACATCAGTTAATAGTGCTGCTTCAGAAGAATTCTGCACTGAAACCAATTTCTCAAAAGAACAAACAGATTTTTTTATATTTCATTTGGAAATCTGACATGGGGCTAGACATTTTGTCAATTTCCCAGCTGCCCCAAGTCATGTGACTTGTGCTCTGATAAACTTCAATCACTCTTTACTGCTGTACTGCAAGTTGGAGTGATATCACCCCCTCCCTTTCCCCCCCACCCAGCAGCCTAACAAAAGAACAATGAGAAGGTAACCAGATAACAGCTCCCTAACACAAGATAACAGCTACCTGGTAGATCTAAGAACAGCACTCAATAGTAAAACCCATGTCCCACTGCATACTATTCAGTTACATTGAGAAGGGAAAACAACAGCCTGCCAGAAAGCAGTTCCCTCCTAATGTGCTGGCACAAGTCACATGACCAGGGGCAGCTGGGAAATTGACAAAATGGCTAGCCCCATGTCAGATTTCAAAACTGAATATAAAAAAATCTGTTTGCTCTTTTGAGAAATGGATTTCAGTTCAGAAGTCTACTGGAGCAGCACTTTTAACTGATGCGTTTTAAAAAAAACAAGTTTTCCCATGACAGTTTCCCTTTAAATATTCTTAAATTTGGTGCCATTGCACGCTGACGTGTGACGCCTGCGCCTTTCAATAGCACAAGTGCATGCGGCGCGCGCACTAGGAAGGAGACTTCGCAGAAGATAGACGTGGCGGGCGTCCCCGCCGCACCCCCACTAGACCACTACGGTGAGTCCAGACAGTACAATTATGTAACTCTACTTGTTATTCCAAGTATATACATGTTTATTTTAAATTGTCATGCAGTTTAAAAACATATTCCACAAATAAGGAGATGGCAATGGAATGTGCAGCATTAATTTAAACAGTGCTTTGAATCTTACTTATTTCTGATGCATGTTATGAATTTATATTTCTGCTTTTACAGTAAACACAAGCTGGTGTACATACAAGCTGTATTTGTTTCATACAAAACATGTATGAAAAACTAATTTTCTCCATGATGCCTGAATCTGTCAAGAAACACATTTAGGGTAGGGACAGACAGGGAGATTCGGGGAGATTCTGTTGCCTGGCGTTTTTAGCAGGCGACAAAATCTCCCCGAATCTCCCTGTCTGTCCCTACCCTTAGTGATACTGTTGACTACTTCAATATGTCCTTATTCTGTACCATCTTATGAGATTTTTTCCATTAACATACTGTAGCTATTATGAAAGACAAATGAAGAAAGAGATATAAACACTGGAAACACATATACTTTTGACTACACATAAAGGATCTCTACTCTTAAACAAAGATTAGCCTGGTACCCTGGGGGAATGTTAGGATGAGGAACATATGGAGATAGGCTATGAAAGACAAACTGGTAGCAATTGTCCAGCTATTAATATCTGTTTAGCCACAACTCTCTGGAGACAGATGAACATGTTTAAACTTTTCAGATTGGAACTCATATAAAGTTTCAATGTGATTATTTTTAGAACCAACCATTTGGACGGAAATCAGAGCCAGCCTCACATATTTGACATGTGAATTGAGAAAAAACATATCCAAAATAAAATGTATGTAAAACTCAGTGGGGTTCATTTAACAAAACTAAATAATTTTGCCTCAGAGCAGTAACGCATAGCAACTAACCAGAGATTTACTTTCATTGCATAACCTGCAAAACACTGATCAGAACTAGATATAAATGATAATAACACCCTAATTTTGATATAATTCAAACGGTTGTCCCTTTGGAAACTGTATTTTTGATCTCCATATTAATATTATCCTTCAGAGTGCAATTATAGAGCTGTGCATAATTATATATAAAAATCTGAAGCAAATTAAAATAAATAGCAGCCACGCCACACAGCCTACTTCCAAGCCAGTAATGCCTTTCCCAAACACTGCTTTTCTCCAGGCACAGTAACAGGTCAACTTTTTCTCTCAAGCTCAGACTCCACAAGCCCCTTCATTCTCTTTCATTCTTTCTAGCACATGCTGAGACAGCATACCTCCCAACTGTCCTGATTTTTACATCTCAACCCAGAGTCTTGGATTGTTACTTAAATTTCCCGACTTTCTCTTTGATCTCCAGCATTGAACAGCCAGAAAAAGATACAAAGTTTTTAAACTTAATTGGCTTTTGGCAGAGAGCCCAGAACAGCCACCAGGTGCACTTAGATACATTTGTAACAATTTAAGATAAGCAAAGAAGCTATTGTAACAATTTAAGACTAGCAAAGAAGCAACTGTAACAATTTAAGATAGACTCTTGGGGAAACTGTGACTTAAAGGTGACTTAAAGCTTAAAAGGTAATTCACCTTCAGTAGCAAAACTATAATAACACATAAAAACCACAGAAATGTGTTCAAACTTCCATAACCTGCCAAGTTTTGTAAAATGAACATAGCAATAAGGCCACAAAAATGGACGTGGTCAGAAAAATTTCACAGTGCTACAGCAGCAAATCTTTTTTGTCCCTCTTTCTATTTCCAAAATTTCGAGAGGAATGAAAGAGACAAGCATAGGCCAGCACCCCAAGGTATTAGAACACACCTCTACAGGCAGCTCCACATTAAAGGAAAACTATACCCCCAAAATGAATACTTGAGCAACAGATAGTTTATATCAAATTAAGTGACATATTAAACAATCTTACCAAACTGGTATTTATATTTAAGTAAATATTGCCCTTTTGCATCTCTTGCCTTGAACCACCATTTGGTGATGGTCTGTGTGCTGCCTCAGAGATCACCTGACCAGAAATATTTCAACTCTAACTGTAACAGGAAGAAGTGTGGAAGCAAAAGACCCAACTCTGTCTGTTAATTGGCTCATGTGACCTAACTTTATAGTTTGTTTGGTATGTTTGTGTGCACCATTGAATCATACGATCCCAGGAGGCTGTCCTTATTTTTTAAAATGGCAATTTTCTATTTAAGATGACCCAATGGCACATGCTACTAAAAAGTATATTATTATGAAAATGGTTTATTTACATGAAGCAGGGTTTTACATTTGAGTTGTTTTATGCATATCTTTTTATAGAGACCTATATTGTCCGGTGGGTATAGTTTTCCTTTAAGCTGCCACCTAATTACCTGACTGACAGGGAATACTAACCCAATATCTGCTGGGCATCCCCCTGCAGCCAATATCATGCATACACTTCCCTGTACATCAGACTGGTGCATTTTCCAAATCCACTGACACACCACCTAATCAATTAATTTTGATGGACATATTCAATAGACTGAATTTTTTGCTTCAGAAAAAATTAGATTTTCAGGAAGACTGCAAACACTCCAAATTGATCCCAGGACATCCCCCATAGGCTAAAACAGCAATTTGGCAGGTTTAAGATGGTAAATAGTCGAATTTGAATTCTTAAAGGGCCAGTACATTTTAAAAAATCTAATAAGAATTGTATTATAAACACTAATTGAATCTTAACTATTCCCTAGTCGAATTCCACAAAAAAAAACTTGAAAATTCAAATTTCAAAATTCAACATTTTAATTCGAAATCTGAATTTTCAATTCGACCCTTGATAAATCTGCCCCTATGTGTCGCAAAATAACACAAATATAATAAAGAATTTAGTACCTATGCAACTGCATGTATTTTCAAAAACAGGGCTTTTTTAGCTACAAATTTATGATCATAAAATTCGTAAGCCACCATACCATGTCGAGATAAAACCCCATATGATGGTCCCTAGCTATTTAACTTCAATCATATTATTCAAAGTCTGGCACCACCCTGCAGGGTAGCATTTCTTGGGAAATTGTCTCCTGTCCTAGACATTGATTTCATTCAGAGGTCTTTGTCCTTCCCTGTCATTAAAATGTATAGAGAGAGAGACTGCTAAGACCACACGATTAGTTCCACAGGCTTAATCCTCGCCTGCTTGTGGCTTTTAAGAGAGAGACTGGCCAAACCAACACCCATTTTTAAAGGCATAAGACACCATTAAAAAGTACAGGTGTGGGGGTGCTATAATCACATGGAAGTGTGTGTGTGTGTGGGGGGGGGGTTGTGGAAGTAATTCAAGGCTATGTACCGATATATAATTACAATGGAAGTATAGATCAGTCGCACTATTTTACTGAGACTTGGCATGCTCCTGCATTCCCCCTTTTTATACAGATGTAATGAAGACTATAAATACTAAGGCAAGCAGTTTGTCAGTACCATTGTTGCATCCCAGGGCCAGCTACTTTTTCTTCTCCTAAGGCTATTAGCCTCCTCCAGCATTTTTCTACTTCCGAGACTTGATTAGAAGAAAAATAAAAAATTAAATACTTCTCTACTCATGAACTTTGAAGTGTCTTTTCGGTCTTCTAATGTGACCAAATCCACAACCTACTCATATAAAGATTTCTTGTGCTCTATTCCTATCCCATAAAATGTTTCAACCTGTAATCTTTAATGCATAATAAGATGTAGTATGCTCTACTCAGGTTACAGTACAGTACAGAGATTGATATCACTGCTCCCATCAAGTTTAGACGAGTGGCCATAATACAACAATGCCTCTTATTAATCTAATTTTATAGCTGAAGTCACTTAAATTTGATCAAATTTAAATAACAATGGAAGTTTGGGATGGGCACACTAATAAATAATTCTTATACCAGTAGAGGTATAAGTTCTCTGATACTGGCTGCTGCTTACGTTGGAAGAGAAAAAGAGAACTGAATACCATAACACAGCAACTGTACGAAGCCTTGAATGGTCTCTGAAATATTACATTATCATAAACTCAACGGTATTATATCTTAATACTAATAGCTATGATTTATATGAATTGTACTGTAATGGTTTGACCTTTTCGTAATAAGAGTTTCACATTTAATAAAGAAAAAAAAAGAGAATAATTATGTACACATTTGTATGCTATAAATAGGTAGAGGGATTATTTAATTTATAAACATGTAAAACAAGCAATATATCAAGTGTTTAAAAGGTCACCCTGTTGTAATATTGTTAAGGGAGCAATTTTAGTTTAGCTGTGTCTGCCAAAAAACCCTAATCATGAAAAACTTGGACAGCTATTGAGAATCTGCTCCAGAAGAATGAGGATGTTCAGACTTCATTAAAAAAAAGTCAACCAACAACTGACAAACATTTTCCCAAAGGAGTAAAATGAAATTACTGCATTATTAAAACTCAGTCAGTCAGTGAAAATGTGCAGCTCTGTCTGTTGTTAAAAAAATAAATGTGCAGATTTTCATTCCTTCTTGTTATGTTTTTGGCTGAATATCATTGTTCATTCAGCACACACACTAACACACACAGTGTGGGAAAAAAGCGCGAAGCGTCTAATGCTAGCGTTAATTCGCCAGCGTGACGTCAATTCATAACTTCGGAAATTTACTAACGCTGACTGGCGAATTTTCGCTAGGGAAGTAGATAGACTAGTGCAACTTCGCACCCTTACACCAGGCGAAGTTGCGCACTGACGAAGGATCGTAATTACGCAAATTCACTAAGATGACAATTTTCCTGAACGTTACCTCTTACACTAGATGTTACTTCGCCTGGTCAGACCTGGCGAAGTTCAATACAATAGATAGGAGTTTGAAAAAAAAAAATGTAAAATTTTTTCTAAGTCCCAAAAAAACGCTGGCGTGTTTTACCTTTCTAGGGTGATAGTCTGAAAAAGAGGGAAATTTTTTTTGGGGGGGTTACCCTCTTTCCCCCCACATTTCCTAACAAATGGAAACACAACTATATAGGGGACACATGTAGGGCAATAGGACAACTTAATTTTTTTTATTAAAGATTTCCTGGGCTTGTGTAGTGGAATGTAGAGGCTGTAACATATACTTCTATTATACCTTGAAACTCGCGCCGTATGCAAATTAGGCATCGCTAGCGTAAATGCACTTTGCCTGGTGAAGTAACACTAGCGCAACTACACTACCGTTCACTGACCTTATTGTAACTTCGCACTTTGCGTAGCACTGACGAAAATTCACCTGGCAAAGCGCGAACGTTAGCGAAGCCAATGCTAGCGAATTTTCGCCGCTTAGTGAATTTCCCCCAGTATGTTTGCATTCTTTAGGTGATCAATAAGAAAAGACAATCTGATATATCATTAACCATGAAATTCATTCTGTGTGGGAAATTGCAGACTCTCTTCTAGCTAATATAATCTGTTGCCAGAATTTAACAGTATAAAAAATGCAAAAGCTAGCAGGTGGTATGGGGAAAAGCCAAAACTCTTTAAAACAGACAAAAAGATTGCAAAGCAAAAGTAACAAATGAACAAGAGCAAAAGAAAATTATAGTTACATATCATATACAGATGTGGAATCTATTATTCAGAATGCTTGGGACCTAGGCAGGGGTGCTGTGTCAATTAGGTGAGTTGGGTAACTAGCCTCAGGCAGCAGCACCCCATTCCTCTCCTGGTAACTTGAAGCTCTGAATGTCTGGTTTTCAAACTTACTCTTCTATCGCACAATTGCGCCTCTCTTTGATATTGTGGCTTAACCCCAGACCCCCTCTGGCTCCAAAAAAGTAAGAGTGCAGGGAAGGGGGGTGGTGGCAGCAGCAGTAGAAGCAGACGCAAGCTACCTCAGGTGGTAAGGGGGCCAGGACTGCCACTGGATCTGGAAAATGTTTATAAAAGCTCATAGGAGTATATTACCAGCAATATGAATTTGAGCATCTTAGCTACCATCAAGTACAAGCTGCTTAGCGAGTGCTGCATGTGATCTAAGTGTTGCATGTGAATTAAGTGTTCAGCA
>CM044432.1:123485087-123503587 GCA_024363595.1 Xenopus borealis | reverse complement strand
GGTTGAACTTGATGGACGCAAGTCTTTTTTCAGCCTAACTTACTATGTTACTATGTAAGATAGTGTTTTGTTTTTACAGAATGAGATTTTATAGAGTGATAGAGAGAGGAAATCATAACATTTTTAAAATTATTTTCTTAAAATGAATTTGTAGAATTTGCACCCACCTGGGGTGGCTGGTTTTTGTATTGAGCACCAGATCGAAAATCCAGTGCTTGGGTGGTGCAGCTCAGCTTCGATGCTACCTACTGTGCAGTACCTTGGGTGTGTAAACAAGATAGGGTGGGTGGGTGGAAGCCAATTGTAGCTTCTTTTTTTTTTGCATGCTGCATTGTAAATAAGGCAGGTAGTCTATTGAAAATGTTGGTTAATTTAATTCTTTATAGTGAAAGTGACAGTAAAGCATTCATTTACAATATGATTGAAAAATTGGACATTTTAAATCTCATGGTTTGTTTTATGAAAATAACTATGTAGCCTATAAGTGAAAAGCACTATGAAACCTTTCTCATTGATAATAAAATATCATTATTTAGACATTTTTAAAATGTATTTATCAGAATGTTGTTATAATAAATGTTATTAAAGATGATACTAAGCTACTTGCTTTTGCACATGAAAACAGGATTGGAACAGAAATGAACATATTGAACTGAATAGTGCATTACATGATACATATAATATGTTTAAAATGATTGTGCACATATTTTTCTTATGTATGGGTAAACATGATCAGGAAACAAACATCCAGGGGATCATTTGTTAAACTCTGAAAGAAAAAAATAGGCCTTTTATAAAATCACACATTTTTCGGCATTTATTAAAAACCCTCGAATTCAACCATGGATTATAACCAATGCACTGCCTGGGTAATTGTATGGGAATAAAAATCCTTCGAATTCGAATATCGAATAAATATGGGGAAGTTATTCGACTGTCAAATATTCAAATAGATTTTTATTTGAATCATTCGATTCAGACAAATTCACTGGTCAAAGTGGTCTTCAAAAACATTAGAAAATTGGAATTGGAATCTTTTGGAAAATTCAATCGAATTTCGAATCCGTCATGTTAATTTAGTAAATCTAACTTTGTGTGTCTCTGCCCTTACTAGAGCTATTTACCAATCATTGTCTAAGGTAATAGTCATCATCTCCCAAAGCTTTACAGTTATTTCTATTTCTAAAGGAAAATTTTCTTGATGTACAACACCTTGAATCTACTCTTTTCATATGAAAAAGCAGGATTTCTACAGTATAATTCACAAGAAAAATATGGTACAGAAAATCACAGTCAGAGTTTAATCGTTGATTCAAGGCTGAATGAACCCAGGCAGTGCATTGGTTATAGTCCAGTAGAAACAACAAACCATAATAATTATGTGGAAACAAAAGACAGATTGTCTTATAATGCAGACCTTTAAAACTACTAAAAAACATGCTGCACAACATGCTGCAAAGACAAGAACCAATATGTGTCGTGTGAAAAATATCAGGGAACCATTACCCCAAAACATTGTTTTTCATGCTAGGAGAAAATAGCATGTATAGCAGGTAAGTTTTACCTGCAACGTACTTGCTGCTTTCAAAGTAAAACTCCCAATCTTGGTTGCCCTTTTATTAGACACCAGTGGGATCACCTGACTATAGCTGGGAAGGGTGGGGGCTACAACAAAGAGCTGGTCACTGCTCCTATATGAACTATAACAAACAAGGGAAAGTTGTGCTCACCACTAATTTTTAAAACCATTAAGTGGGGGTGCAATGAGGCTGTGACCACAAAATACATATAGACAAATACAATCCTCTGCACTCAACCCATTATCAATATATTTAAGACATTGAGACATTTTGTGCATACAGCTTAAGTTGCAGGTAAAACTTAGTCCCTTTGTAAAGTGTATAATGAAGCAATAGAATTCTTAATGAATCAGATACACTTTGAGAGTAGAACTGGCCAGGTATGGGATGACTTTGACGTAGTTGGCCCGCTTAAATACATTGCAATATATGGACAAACAATCCCTGTTTTGTTTAAAGGGTAAGGCATTTTTTAGTAGCTGTATGCACAAAATGTCTCAATGTCTAAGATCGAATTTTTTTATTCGATCAAAATTTTTTAAATCCAATTCGGTAGGTTGAAAGTGGCGAACTAGGCAGGCGAATATAAATTTAAAGGGGAAGTACTTTGACTGTCGAATAGTTGAATGTTTGAATAGATTTTTATTCGAATCATTAGATTCGATCGAATTTTTAAAATTCACTGCTTGAAGTGGTCGTCAAAAACATTAGAAAATTTGAATTCAAAACTAACTGATTGTTAGACATTGAAAAGTGAGAGTATGTAAAGTTAAGAACAGTCGACAATTATCCAACTATTACCACTCCCAGTAGAAACAGATAATGGAATTTATCACTGGTCTGATTTTTTTTTGTGTTGTTTACCTTTGTGTTGTAACTGAAGACAATTGCATATTATTATTATTTATAACAGTATTTTTTTGATGCAGGGCCAGTATTTTAAGTATCCTTATTTCTACATAATTAAAACTAGCACTGCTTTTCATGACCTTGTCTATGAAGAGGTCTACAGAAACATTATATTGTACTTGAGTAGTATATTTGCACAAGTATTCTGTGTGAAACATCCGACTTGTCCTCTTTTCTGCTGAAATTATTCTCTAGTTCATCATTCTGTTTGTTGATATTAGGCAATGTTTCCCTAAATTTTTATATTCAGTGGTGCATTAATGAGATGTGAGATGCCTAAGCTACACTGTACAAAGGCCCCAATACTCACACTCCCAAAAATGTAGAAACATGCATTAATCAAGGTCGTGGATGCACCTGGCAACACAAGGGGCCCATGATCTAAAATTTTCAACTATTATTTGTATTATCTTCTCTTTCATATTAATTTTTATCTACTTTGCTTGGTCGGGGTCTGGTGAGGATGTATGCATGGTCAGAAACTGCTGGGAGATGTATGCAGCCAAACCAAGCAAGGCATGTGCATGGCATGAGGCTGAACACAGTGTGTGCTGAACCTGATGCATCTTAGAGAGCTCAGGTACATGCCATGACTTGTATCACTGCCCAGTCTTCTCCCAGCAGGTACCATGCACCATCCCGACCAGATGCAGGCTCAGCAGCGCAAATAATTACATTTTTTTAAATAAAATAAAATAAAAATAATTGAAAAAGCCAGATGGGCTCTATTCACTCTGCCCCCCTATTTTATTGTGTAGCATAATTTAATAATTCCACCTTGTTTATAGTTATCCTTATGGGATTTTGTCCTACTTAACTGGGTAACAGTTGCACCCTTCTTTTTAATTCCCCGATTGCACCTCAGGAAATGTTTAGGGGGTTTATTTGGTTTATTTGCATAATGGAAAAAGTATACTTGGTATCTGTACAAACACCTAGAAGGAAAAGTCCTGTTGTTCTGAATTACAGCAAAGCCAGTTATGTGTATATATACTTATACAAAACTATAATGCTCACAAATGGGGTAGTAAAACGAGGGAATCCAAAATGCGACCCTTTTTTATGCGTGTCTTTACACAGATCATCCTTTCCCATACTAAGGAGAGCATCATGCAGTCATGCCCAAAGTGAAATAAATAATCGGTGGTGGATTTGATAAAGCAGCTCACTCAGGCCACATGGTCCCAGTGACGGATGCACACACACATACCGTCCCATGGCCGCATGATTCTAGCACCCGCCACTTAGAACCCAAACCCCCATGCACACGCGACAGCCCATGCACGAATTTGTGTTGAATTTGCTGCCAGTGAATACATTTGTGAAGATTTTAAGGCTAAATTCCGTCGCAATTTCACTCTAGTGGCGGAACTTCACTCTTAACTTCACTCTTTGATGAATCTACCCCCATGGTTCTAAACAGATCATGAAGCCACTTGCAGTTTATTCCTGGAGAAAAAAAAAATAAAAAAAATATTGTTGTTACAAGTAACTTACATAGTGTACAGTACAATCCTAAGACAACATTGTAACAGTACCCTGTACTTGCTTTACATAATGCTCACCGTTTTGGCTTCAGCATACCACTGGTTTGCTTAATTTTCTCAGATGAGATATATTGGAAGTAATTCAGCAATTCTTATATAACATGTTTAATAACAACACTTGATGACTTAAAAAATGACATTGCCTTTTAGAAGAGGTACCTAAAGCTTTCTTGAATGAACATTATATCATATGTCTGTTTTTCATTGAGATGTAGAGAGCTGCAAACTGGAGCAAAGATCTTTATCTTTGTTTTATCCATTATACACCAATTTCTGTCTTATAAAGTCAAATTGTTTGTTTTAAGCTCTGATGTTCTTTTGGGGATTATTTGTTTGAATTAGACAGACTTGTTGATATTCTGAGAGGAGGATGAGCTTTGAACTGACTACACTAAGGAGAGACTGTGATGTTTATTTAGTTTCAGGCTGTGGAGCATGAAGGGATACAGCTGGATTTCTGGCTTGTTGCTGGAAAGATTTCCTGCTTCAGTAAATTTACTAGGAAGAAAACTACAAAACACCTAATTTTACAGGATTGAAGCGCCATTACCAGATAATAGCTGCCTGGGATATTGGAACATAAACAGTAATCAGTCCTGGCATTAACAGGGAATGTTGTGGCCTCATTCTGCAAGGGGCTCTCACATTGGAGGCCACCATTTCAGCAGCCATCTCCACCCCTCCTGCTGACCAGTGCACATCTGGGTTGGGGCGGGGAGAGATTACCAGGCAGGTGGGAGCAGATCTGGGCCAGCAGGACCGTAGAGGACTGGAGCCCACCAGGTTTTTTCTGACCGTGAAGGAGTTATATATTCTACATGTCCTCCCATACACCAAAAACAGTAAATCAGGTATATTGTAACCTGCTGTAATTTACAAAGTACATTTGATAGGGACCTTAGATTGCAAGCCATGCTGGGCATGGGCTGATGTTAATGATGAAAAATCTCTTGGAATAGCTAATTAAATGTATTTGTTCTAAATAAATGGCAAATAAATATAAATTAGTAATGCTGGGAAAATTTACATTACAATCAATTATAGCAGTAATCCACCTGATCGATGCTCAAATACTGTTCCACACCCTGAATAAACAATATAGTAATACAAGAAGTAGGCAGTCTCACACATAAAAGATTTATTTGGTGCACAAAACAATCATAGATGTATGAAAAATGTTTAAAAAATGTTATATAACCATACCAGAGGGACCTCAGTGCTCCATTGCCTCTGAGCTCCTCCCTCTTAAAGCGTTTTGCATAATTGATGATGCAAAATGTGCTGGGAGGGAGGAGCTAATTGAATCACGCTATGGTTGGCATCTGCAGTTAACCTTTGTTTGAAGGTATTCTAATAGGTCAGTGATCTTCTGTGATTTTTTACCATTTCTACACTAGATCTACTTAAATCTTGGTTTGAAACAATAGAGCAGAACAGAACTTGAGTTATGTCTAGTCAACAGCTGACTTTTGCAACAGCAGGGCAAAAATGGTCCAAACAATTCTTTTCTTTAATTGCAATTAAATTGACAAAACATTTTAAACTGTCAAATAATTTTAGTATACTAACGTATATTGGAGAAGTGCTCAGAATTATATTTTATTTTGTAATATTTTGTATTGTGTCTATTTAGATATGTAGACCTTTGAAACATGAGTGTATTCAGTGCTTTGTCAGCTGTAAAAAACAAACAGGGCTAATGTTAATACAAATGAAGCAGTGAGAATAAATACCAAAGGGCTAGGAGTGGAAGTGAGGGGCCTTGTCCGTTTAATAGTGTGTTCCTATGTTTCAGTGTGTTTCTCCCATAGTCAAAACATTTTAAATATGTTAAACAGCTCCTAATAACATTGAACATAGTGTATGTATGAGCATATATTTAAATTAAAATCCATTGGGACAGGAACCGATGTGTCTTATAAATGTCACCCTAAATCACTGCTTAGTATGTCAGTTCTGCATAATGTAATAATAAAAATAATATTGTGCCTTTAGTTTATGCTGTTGCCTTTTTCACCCCCATGTTTTAACAGCTGCTGTGTTTGAGTGAAATCCAATTTGAAAACAGTCTGCAGTACATTACTTCTAAAATTATAACATGCTTCTAAAGATTCCTACTATTAACCTCATGTTGCATGCAGACATTAATGGCTGTTGTTTTACTCAACAGCAAATACCCAACATGTACAAATGCTGTGAATTAAAATATAATTTATTTTAAAAACTGCTTAAAGCAGAAGGAAACCCTTTTGGCGCAAAACCCCTCCCCCCCCCTGGGCAAATGCCCCTAACTAGCTACTTACCCCTCAGCGCAGTTCCTGTCCATGGATCCATCAGCGTTTGGCGGTGCATGCGCAGTAGGAGCATTCGCTGGCTGTAGAGCTGAACCACTGGATGCTCCTACTGCGCATGCACCAGCAAATGCTTATGGATCCAGGAAGAAGACCGTGCTGAAGAAGATGGCGCCTGTAAACTCCATGGGCAGGACCTGCGCTGAGGGGTAAGTAGCTAGTTAGAGGCATTTGCCCAGTGGGAGGAGGGAGTGGGGCTACAGGGGGAGGGGTTTTGCGCCGAAAGGGGTTCCTTCTCCTTTCAGATTCATTGTCTGACAGTGCATTTAATTTTCGTTTAGATAGAGATTTTATTTCTGTACCAAAAAACACTGAGATGTGTAGAATGTGTTTCCCAGTGGCAAACTCTGTGGCTTTTATGTACTATTTTTTTTTAATGTACTATTATGTGTATGCAGAGCTAAAATTCTGGTGCCAGAAGGACAGGGACGATATTTGAGTTCCCTGACACAGTATTGAATCTGGGCTGCTACTAATAATAGGACTAGAACAGAACAATGTAACCTACCCCCCATAGTATACTTATTATTGTATTATGTATGGTACCTAAACCATAGTTATGTTGGCTGTGAGCTGGGTTCTGCCAATAAACAAATCATCTCTAAGAGTTGGCTGCACCTTATCACCTATATATTGTATACAGGGTAAGTCTATGAAAACAGGTTGTGTTTAGTTGCCCCTCCTAGAAAAATGTCCTGGAGGCATCAGTACGAATAGGGGATCTTTTATTAGGAAATCAAGAAAACTATAGAGGAAGCCATCTAACATAGAGTCCAATATTTAAGAAAATATTTCTAATGCAAAAGTATCTCTTTTTCTTTGTAATATAACAGTTCCCTGTACTTAAGATTCAGAGATCCAAATTACAGAAAGATCCCTTATCCAAATAACCCCCAGGGTCACTACCCATATAAAAAGTTGTATACTTTCCCCTCTGGGAAAACTAGTTCCAAAGAAACCTGTAATGTACATGAAGTGCGTATACTGGTTAAATACAAAGTTTTGAAAAAATATGTGCAGTACATAAGAATGAATTAGTCTGGAAATTCCCACATTAGTTTAAGTTAATTTCATCCATACGATAAGAAAAAAAAGCTTTCTTTCTGTTTTTATAAATGTTTGTACCTGCAGTTGTTATAAACAGCACACTAGCCCATTTTCATGCATTATGTCAAAATAACTGATACAAGTTTGTTAGAGACATATGTAGAAATGTGTATGTATAAAATACATTCCTTTGTAAAACCAAGATACTTCTTCTTGGGAAAATACTGCCATATGTGGTCAGAACAAAGACACAGCATAGACAGAAGAATATGCTTTCTTCACTCACCATCTGTATAATTAGAGAAATGATGATATATTGTATGTCCAACAATTTGTCTTAGTTTCTAGATTGTTTTTAGCAGATGTGTCAAGTGAGAACTATAATTACAGCCATATACCTAGCTATCAAAGCAGAGGCCCACTGCAAAATACTAGTCATGCTAAAAGATCAGTGTTTTAAAGCAGTTGGATTTTATTGTAAGTATAGTTTATATAATACAAAACTTATGAACAACAAAACAGAAGGTGCTGGGTGTTAGGACAATGGTTTACAATCTAGAACACTCATTTTCAGGCACCAAGTATAAGGTAGGAGAACATCAGGCTCTGCTGAGGTTTGATATTAGGACTTCATGCTCACCTTAGCCACGGGAGCAGCCAGCAAGTTCTTCTTTGATCTTCTGCTGGGTCTCAGGTTTAACCATTTCACCCTAGCATCCTTATTGATGGTTTGGGGTCAGCCAATCCAGACTAACTTTCCTAACTCTGCCTCCTCAGCATCCTACCTATTCCTGACAGAGGAGAACATAAATCAAAAAAAGATCAGTAATTATGTAAAACTGCTGTCCAAATATGTGTATTCAGGACCTATTTCTCAAACTGAATAAAGATAAGCCTATACAAACCCACCCTTATTTGACAGGTAGGCATGCACCGAAACCAGGATTTGCTAGTTTTCCTAGTAACAGGGATTAGAGAGTTGCTTTGAGTGTCAAGGTAATTTAGGAAACACTAATGGCAGATTTACTAAGGGTCGAATTTCAAATTGAAAAAAATTCGAAATTCAACCATGTGAATAGGTAGGGAAGTAAAATCCTTTGAATTCGACCATCGAATTCGAAGGATTTTACCGCAATTCGATTGGTCGAAAGATCGAATAGGAAATATCGATTCGAACGAGTTTACCGATCGATCGAAAAAATTTTATTCGATCAAAAATAATGAAACCGGTAGCTTTAATCTGGCAAACTAGGTGGTCGAATAAAAATTTAAAGGGGAAGTACTTCGACAGTCGAATAGTCAAATATTCGAATTAAATTTTATCTGAATCATTCGTTTCAATCGAAGTGGTCTTCAAAAATTCAATCTTTTTGAAAATTCGATCGAACTTCGAATCCTTCATGTGAATTTAGTAAATCTGCCCCTAACAGTTTGACAAAAAAAAAAAAAAATTGTATAACAAAAGGGGGCCTGGAGGAAATCCAACACTTACCTAAATTAGGCAAACCTTATTTAGTTGATTGGCAAAGGTAATTGTATTTTACTAAAATAATTGGTGCAATCTACACAAGGTTAACATGTTTCTTTGTAAAAACAATTATAAGGGTTTAGTGGTTAAAAAATATTAAGTTGATGGCAGTGATTTGCAAAAACAAGGCAAGGTCAGTGGTTTTCAGTAAAACGCAATAGAAGAACATGCTATAACTTTCACTGCATACATTAAAAGGCAACATTAGAATATAGTATTTGCTTGAACTCTGTATCGTAGCATAAATGTATTTAAATTAAGACAGCATGCTGTCTCCACATCAGAGTTCACAGACTCAAAAGGCCATTGGAAAAGAGGATGGGACTCTTCATCATCAAATTTGTAATTGGCACCTTACACAATTTCAGGGTATCAAGATACACTGCAATGACGATTACCATTTATCTACTTGCTTACAGCAGACATCACTGATGATTTATACTTTTAGGTTCCTGTTACAGATGCTTTAGTCAAGTAGCTGGTTTAGCAATCTCCAAAAAGTTACAGAAGTTATATAAAATTCATGAAAATATTAATGGTTGAAGTATGCACTAGCAATAAATTGTACCTCGGGCAAACCTGAATATTTGTTTACTTGAAAGCGGAATGAAAGATGAGTTCAAACACGAAACATTGTGCTTTTCAGACTAAGGACGTTCCATTCAGCTATCTGTCACTGGCAGTTAAAGCCATCTGCATGATAGACTGAATGAAAAATTTCGAAGCAATAGACCTTTTGTCCTATGATTAAGATTGCCCATTTGTGTCTGACTGATTATATGAAATAAATCACTACTTTGTGATTTTGAAAACAAAGACTTGTAGTGGAGAAATTATCTAGTGGCTTCCTTATATGTTGATAATGTTTCCCAGAGTGCAGGAGTTTCATTACAAGCTATGCAAAGTATTAATTTAGTGAACTTGGATTTCCCCCATGTTTCATACCAGAATGATACGTTTCTTCTAAAGCAAATTCTGCATTTACTATATAATAAATCATAAGACTATACTTTCATATTTGGTTATCTTACATCTTAAACTTCCATACATAGTATCAGCCATCATGTGGTGTAAGTGGTTCCAGGTAGTAAGGAGGTCCCTTTAATAATGACTTTAGTTTCTTACCACTATTTGTTAAAAATATATGAAAAAACATGTGTCTCAAGACACTAAAGGGCAGTTTTTTTCTTTCAAAAAAAAATTGTAGTTGGGTTGAATTATTTTACATAATCACAATTTTTCTCCATTATGTTTATTATAAACTAATTATAAATATACTTGAATCTGATTACATTTAAAAATATCTTAAATTACTTAATCAAGAGATAACAAAAGCTAAGAAATTGTCTCTGTAGTAATTCTATGAATTTAAAAATTCCATGTTGTCTCTTGTTTACAATTAGGCACGGTTACAGCAAATATTTTCAGGATCTGCCTGGCATCAATTCTGGTCTTCTGGTGCAAGGTTCTAAAATGGTTACTTAATTGGATTTGCAATTGAGCTCTTAGCACTGACTTTATCCAGAAGGATTGGGAACTGGAGTTTTCCATGTATTTCTGTAATATGGATCTCCATTAGGGTTGCAACCTTTTCTTAAAAAAAAAAATACAGGTCTTCCTATATATTTAGCTTTTTTTCCTATTAATATATTAAAATACCGGTCAGGCCGATAAAAAACTGGCCAGGTGGCAACCCTAATCTCCATCCCTGAAGTCTACTAAAAAATGTAAAACTTTAACTAAACTCCAATAAGGATTGATTGTATCTTCATTGGGATCATGTACAAGGTACTGTTTGAATAATACAGAGAAAAAAATAATTAGAGACATTTGTAGAGATGGCCTTCCTGTAATTTAAGATCTTTTTGGATAATGGGTTCCTAAATAATGATTCCATAACTGTACTTGCAGAGAAAGCCAAAGCACCAGCCCAGTCTGTTTATAAATACTCCAGGAAGCTCTTGATCTTTCGAGTTTATTTCAGACTGCGATATCATTGGGCAAAGGGTTTTTTTTATACCTTCTTACATACATACAGTATGAACTATTTTACCATTATACAGAAGCAGAAGTAGCAAGCTAGCAGTTATTATTTTTAGAAGAATTCTGAAAAAGTACACCAATAACCATAAGGTATAGATTCTTGTGATTTTCTTATCTTTTTCTACTTTGACCTGGCTTACTTTGCTTATCATTATCACTTGTGTGGTTCTAGCATTTATGTTACTGTACAAATGCATAGAGATACATTTTATTTTAAAGAAAAAACAGAAGAGATGAACTGGCTACATTACGGTTCTGACCTTAATCAGATTCTTTTTATGATTTTCATTATGTATTTTTTTATTTCTTAATTACACTGTTTACATTGCAAATAATTCATGCTACACTATAATATTTCATTCCTGAACCAGCAAGTGTATTTTATTTAAGTTGTAATATTGGTGTGTAGGCAGCCTTCTCGGGTCATTTTGCCTGGTCATGTGCTTTTAGAAAGAGCCAACGATTTAGGATGGAACTGCTTTCTGGGAGGCTGTTGTTTCTCTACCCAGTGTAACTGAATGTGAGTTGGACCTGAACTTTTCTATTGAGTCCTGTTCTTAAATCTATTAGGGAGCTGTTATCTTGTGTTAGGGAGCTGCTATCTGGTTACCTTGCCATTTTTCTGTTGTTAGGCTGCTGGGGGGGGGGGGGAGATGGTGATTTCACTCCAACTTGCAGAACAGCAGTAAACAGTGACTGGAGTTTATCAGAACACAAGTCACATGACTTGGGGCAGACAATATGTCTAGCCCCGGGAAAGGTCCTTTTTTTGATGCAGTTCCACAAATAAATTTTCACTAACATATCTCCAAACACGAGATAACCACTATGGGCTCATGGTAAAAAATAGGTAAAATCTCTGTGCAATAACAGTAGACATATTGTAAGATTTAAGGTTATCAAATCTCTGCAAAAGAATAAAGCACATTTAAAAAGAAACATGAATGTAATTTTAAAGACATTACAAAACATTAGAAGAAATAGTTGTATTTCTTTATGAAGTTTTATAGGATAATGGGAATTGTGGATTGATTTGTAGCTGTAGACACCAGAAAAAGTAATAAATAGAATACAGATCATCTTCTGAAACAGGAAGGAATATTGAGCTTCCTATGGAGCATCTGCCTAATGAAAGAAAGAATTTACAGATACAGGAAACATTTTCCTTTTAAGAAATTTTCATGGGAATTTCCTTTCTGTGGATTCTACACATTGCACTGCAAAACTGTAAAATGTGTTGTTGATCGGTGTTCTGCTTGCTAGAAGCAGTAAAATTGCTTTTCGTGAACTTTTGTGTAATGCCAACCAAAGCCATTATTTACAAGGTACTGTGATCCAGTTCAAGACTTGCCATCTACTTTACAAGTTGACAGTTTGTATTTGGAAGAAGGCTGGGGATTGCCTCACAGGGAAGGGGCCTCACAGTATCACTTATTCGTGGGTGAACTTATCTAACCTTTTTTATGCAATAACGTGCTTTACCCTCATGAGCATTCTCTGAGATCTGGAATTCATTTAATACAATCACTGCAAACATTGACCTTGACCAGCATTGTAGAACTGATTTATTTATGGATACTATGTACAAATGGATACTCTTACCAGAGATCTGACAGTTTATTCTACAGTTAAAATACAGTTAAAAGAGTCACCGTAATTAAAGGTTGTACTTTTCATTAACATTACCCAGCCTAACATTGCAGTTAGGCTGGGTAATGTTAATGAAAAGTAACAGCCTAGGCATTCCTACTTAGTCTAAATGCATGAAGCAAAGCAATGCCTACATTTCCCTTTCAATCGTATGCAACCCCTGTATAATGTAATTTCACTCATTAGCTTTAATTGGACATACTGCAAATTTTCCCACAAATATCTTAGAGGCTGATTTACTAAGGGTCGAAGTGAATATTCGAATGCAAAAAATTCGATATTCAAAGTAAATTTTTGAAAAACTTCGACCATCGAATAGGCTACTTCGACAATTCGACCATTAAATTCAATTTTTTTTTACTTTAGCAAATAAAAGCTGCCAAAGTGCTATGTTAGCCTATGGGGACCTTCCAGTCCATTTTTCTAAGTTTTATTTTATCGAAGAAAAATCCTCGATCATACGCTAAAAACCTTCGAATCGCTCAATCGAATGATTTTTCTTTCATCGCAGGAATGCCAAATTCGGTGATAAATCCTTCAACTTCGAAGGATTTTAATTCGATGGTTGAATTTCGTAGTTGAAATTCGACCTTTAGTAAATCAGCCCCTTAGGGGCAGATTTACCAAGGTTTGAATTAGGTCTAAGTGAAAATTCGAATTAAAAAAATTTAAATTTCGAATTATTTTTGGGCTTATTCGACTATCGAATAGCCAAAATTTCTATTCAAATTGATCAAATTAGAAAATTTGAATTTGACTTTCGAAGTACTGTCCCTTTGAGAAAAATTTGATATAAAAATTTGCCAGATTGAACCTACCAAATTGCTATAGAATCCTATGGTAACTCCCATAGGATTTTTCTAAGTTTTTTTGATTGAATAAAAAAATTTTGATCAATTGCTTAAAATCATTTAAATCGATCGATTCAAATGATTTTATCGATCGATCTAATTTTTTATATACGTTTGATAGATCGAATTGAGTTAAAACCCCTCAAAATTCAACCCTTAGTAAATGTGCCCCTTAATGCTTACATGAGCCAACCCACCAGAATGTTTAGCATTCCATTCTAGGTTGGAGGTGTGGAACCCAAGAAGCTTGGGAAAGCAGATAAACAAACAGGAAAGGGATGAACTGATGCAGAAGGACATGAATATGTTGCATAATCTCATGTTAAATTATTCTAGTGGCAATTTAATATGATTAAACCCCACTGCTCATGCTTGAAGTTTGCAGTCATTTAATCTAGCCATTCTGTCAATAATCCTCATTACCTTGTGCTACAGATTCTGGATAACAGGTCTCGTACTTGTACCTTGTACTTGATCAAAACTAAGATATAAGATATCTAATTTTTACATGATTTTCTAGTAGAGGTATGGAGATCCAAATTATGGAAAGATCTGTTATCCAGAAACCCCCAGGTCCCAAGCATTCTGGATAAAAGGTCCCATAGCTGGATTCTATGATCATTTGCATTTTAATGCAATTTAAATTAAAAAATATTGACATGGCATTTTCGACCAATCGAAGAGGAATTTAAAGTCTAACTTATGGTTCTAATTTATGATTCACACATGCACAAACACTAAGGGGCAAATTTACTAAGGGTTGAAGTGAATTTTGAATAAAATTGGAATTTTAAAAATTCGAATTTTGAAGTAATTTTGGGCTACTTTGACTACCGAATAGCCTAAAATTCAATTAGAACGATTTTAAATTCGAAAATTACCCCCCCTAAAAAATTTGGATGGTTGAATTTCCATTTTTTTTAAATTCGACCAATAGTAAATCTACCCCTAAGGTAAGTTTTATCAGGTGCCATATAAACTGAAAGGATATATTAACACTGTGAAAGAATTGAAGAGCACCCAGTGGATTGTAACATCATAACAACTCAACATATAGTGGCCTGGTCAGACCTAATTAAAAAATATATATAACTAAACTGCTGCAGTCTAGAAGGTTGTCTAGGGGGGCCATAGTTGCTGGGATATAGCCCCCAGTTCACAGGGCACACATATCAAACACCAAAATATATCCCCAAAAACTCCTTGATTAAGTTAAAAAATGTACTTTTATTTAACATAGAATGGTATTCTGCCTTATGTGTTTCATACCCTCTGGTGCTTATTCATAGGCATTAATGATATCAACTTTAAAGGGATCCTGTCATGGGAAAAAAAAAAATTCAAAATGCATCAATTAATAGTGCTGTTCCAGAAGAATTCTGCACTGAAATCCATTTCTCAAAAGAGGAAACAGATTTTTTTTTTTATATTTCGTTTTGAAATCTGACATAGGGCTAGACATATTGTAATTTTCCCAGCTGCACCCAGTCATGTGACTTGTGCTCTGATAAACTTCAATCACTCTTTACTGCTGTACTGCAAGTTGGAGTGATATCACCCCCCTCCCAGCAGCCTAACAAAAGAAAAATGGGAAGGTAACCAGATAACAGCTCCCTAACACAAGATAACAGCTGCCTGGTAGATCTAAGAACAGCACTCAATAGTAAAAACCCATGTCCCACTGCGTACTATTCATTTACATTGAGAAGGAAAAACAACAGCTGTCCAGAAAGCAGTTCCCTCCTAAAGTGTTGGCACAAGTCACATGACCGGGCAGCTGGGAAATTGACAGATTTCAAAACTGAATATAAAAAAATCTGTTTGCACTTATGAGAAATGGATTTCAGTGCAGAAGTCTACTGGAGCAGCACTATTAACTGGATGTTTTCCCATGACAGTTTCCCTTTAAACACAGTATTTAAACCCAAGAAAACGCCTCCCTTAATAGTTTAAAACCAATCACATGTTGCCACATCACATTTACTGTCGGGGGCAGATTTACTAAATTAACAATTAATGTACATTCATATGTTAAATTTAATTTTTTAGTGTCAGTATCACTTTAAGATCATGATGACGATAGTCCTGTTATGTGGTTTGTTTGCATTCAAGTGGTCTTGATGCTGCAGGGAACCTGAGATAGAATTAAAACTGAAGAACAGGAAATACAAATTGCTTTTTTAATCCAGTCACAGGAAGTGCTTATTTGTTATTTACAGTATGTGAACAGCTTTTAATAGAATCCAGATGTTAATCTCTGTTTCTATACAATGCTGTAGAAATCATATTGGCTTCAAAAATACCATTACCAAAGCTGTATCCATGTCTCATTTTTTTATCTCAGAAATCTAAAAATAACTATTTACATTGTTCCATCAATATACTATATATTATTGTATGGCTTGTTTGTCATAATACAAGTATGGGATCTGTTATCCAGAAACTCATTATTCAGAAAGCTTTGGGCATCTCCCATAGATTATATTTCATCCACATAATTCCAAATTTAAAAAAATTAGTTAAATTTTCCTCTGTACTAATGAAATAGTATCTTGTTGTTTATCCAAATAAATAATATTATAGTAAGTAATATATAATTGGAGACTAAACAAGCTTATAGTAAGTAGTATATAAATCTCCTTCTTGGAGACAAAACAAGCCTGCTGGGTTTATTTAAAGGACATGTCAACCCAAAAAAGAATTTTTTGCCTAATAAAAGAAAACATGATTCTAAGCAACTTTGCAATATACATTCGTTACACATTTTCTATGGATTTTAAGTTATTCGTACATGTATTTCTATTAAAAGCAGTGTTTGTCTGTCCCTTTCTATACTCTGTACTGGTGGCTCTGGCTTTTGAAACAATGTAACATAAGCGATTAACAGACCTGTCTTGCTGGAGGAGACTGGCTTTTGCAACATTGTTTAAAATATAACAACCAGGAATTATGCAAATGCTCCTTTCAATAGCAATTACATTTACAAATAACTTTTAAAGCACCAACAATTTTTAATACTATAGTTTTCAAAAGTTTGTTCTAATTGTGTTTTCTTTTATTAGTCAAAAAGTAATTTTTTGGGTTGACATGTCCTTTAATGTTTAAATGACATTTAAGTAAATTTCAGAAAATGTCAGCCAAATTATGGAAAGATCCATGGAAAACCCCAAGTTCCAAGCATTCTGGAAAACAGGTACCTGTATAAAAATTTCCCAGCTAAATTTAAACAAGACAGAACAGGTTGCTGCATGGTTCCTTATCTCTATACTATAATCAAGTCATTATGCCAGTTTCAGTTTCTGATTTATGAGGTGCTTTGTTGTGAATTTTGTTGGAGCCGTATGTAAGATACATGGCTAATAAGATAACATGCCTATGAGGCAAATTTAGCATTATTCCCCATAATTAGCTCGACCAAATTTGAAATGCGATAAACATTCGACCATCGAATGCTTATCGAATTATTTTAGGCTATCATTTTGCTCGCTATACGATTTCTCGAGGAATTCGTACGATTGGATACCGATCGTCCGATTTCATGAAAAAAAATTGCAAAATTTCCTTTGAGCATCCGAAAAATTTGTACGACTCACACAATCGAATGCACCGATCGTACAAATGGTATTCGAGCAGGACTTAGTCTCAGAAGCCTATGGGGAGCTTCCCATAGGCTTCTATTACAATTCGGTAGGTTCTGGCGAAGTAGGCAGTCGAATAACTTTAAAATTTTGATTCCTTCAATCATCGAATGATCAAATATCCAATCATTCGATCTATTCGATATTCGATGATCGAAGAGGCCAAATTTGCATATCCAATTTTACAAAAAAATTGTTCGATCGGTATTCGATCGAATTTGATCGAACTTCGATCATTTCACATGAATTTCGTAAATCAGCCCCCATGTGTACAACCATTTAAGTTGCAATGTAAACATTATAGAACTCTGCATATTGAATATGGTATCAGAGGAACAAGAAAGAGATTGACATTGTTTCCTTTTAAAATGGCAATTTCACGCTAGCACATAAGTTCCAAATAGTGGATCTGTTTGTGACATGGTGAAAATTTGCTTCACGTAAACCTATGATGCATTGATTGGTCAGCTCTAAACCATGTATTTTGTTTTTTTTGTACCGTAAATGGATAGCATATTGACACTACCCTACTAGGTAGATTTTTTGTTGCAGCTGGACTTTCCCAATGGAATGCTGGGTCATTTTTATGTGAAATTAGTTACTGACTTTTTCCCAGAGGAGAGGTTGAACTCTGAAAGTTTTAAGTTTTGTGTCCAAAATAATGATTTGTGGTAAATGACACGAGATTTGACTCACTGGCTAAATCATTCATTCAAATGTAAAACAATTTATGCATTACAAAATAATATCTAGAATAGTTGTACATTCAACATTTTCATTCAACAGTGTAAAACAACTGGACAGAGATTAGAATACCCTATTTTGTAATTTAAAATAAAAGGCACAATAAATATGGGAATGAAAGCCAAAGGAATAAAAGATTATTTTAATGTCTAAAAAACATACATGTAACAATGCATATAACAGTAATATTTGCAGACAACCACAACACTTGTCTTGACACATATGCAGTCATTGCTTGTCAGGCTGCTATCTCTAATAGACAATAACCAGGACACTGTTACTCTTACAGGTATGGTACTTGTTACCCAGAATGCTTGGGACCTGGGGCTTTCTGGATAGTGGATCTTTCTGTAATTTGGATCTCTATGCCATAAATCTACTAGAAAATCATGAACACATTAAATAAACACAACAGGCTGATTCTACTTCCAATAAGGATTATTTCGTTTACATTAAATACAAGGTACTGTTTTATTATAAAGAAAAAGGAAATATTTATTTTTTATAAAATTGGATTATTTGGATAAAATCCATGAGTCTATGGGAGACAGTCTTTCCTTTGCATCCTACGCAGCAGCACTATATGAGATAGATTCCTCTCCTTAAACAAAT
>CM044432.1:123459051-123478348 GCA_024363595.1 Xenopus borealis | reverse complement strand
CTGCTGCTTGGATCCAAAGGAAAGAGAAATTACGGTAAGTATACAAATTTCAGTTTTCTGTAATTCGGAGCATTCCGGATAACAGGTGGATTCTATACCTGTAGTTTATTGCAGACAGTGATATTGTTGGACAAAGCTCTGAGGGCGTTCTCTGCAAAAGGGAGGGTAACACAATATCTTTCTATGCTTTCTTACATACATATGACTTTTTTTACCATTGCACAGAAAAGGAGAAGTAGCAAGCTAGTGGTTTTTGTTTTTAGAAGAACTGTAAAAAAGTACACCAGTCAGAGTGCATAGATCCATTTAGCCCTGGCTTCCTTTATTTGTCATTAACACTTGCTTGGTTCTAGCACTTGTTACAGTTCAAAAAAAAAAAAAAAAGATTTTATTTTTCACAGAAAAGATTCATTTTAACTATACAAAAAGAAAATTGCAACAATAGCGGAAGGCAAAATGGCTGCAGATTAACCCTGACCTTAACAAGCAGCTGAACAATGCATAGCTAAATTCTGAATGTCAGTGAATAGATGCAGATAGGATAAAGCCAAATTATAAATTATCTGGCATTTTATTAGATTTCACACAAACCATATATGCCCATAGCTATACTAAGGGGCAGATTTACTAAATTCACATGAAGGATTTGAAATTTGATTGAATTGTCGCATGTTTTTGAAGACTACTTTGACCAGTGAATTTAGAAAATTCGATCGAATTGAAAGATTTAATTATTCGACTATTCGACAGTCAAATTACTTCCCCTTTAAATTTTTATTCGACTGCCTAGTTCGCCAGATTAAAGCTACCGAATTGGGTTTCATTATTTTTGATCGAATAAAAACGTTCGATTGAATGGTTAAAATCATTTGAATTTTATCGATCTAACAAATATTTTCTATTTGATCGTTACACCAGTCGAATTGCGGTAAAATCCTTCTAATTCGATATACGAATTTGAAGGATTTTCATCCCCAACAATTCCCAACTATTCCCATGGTCGAGTTCAAGGGTTTTTTAACCCTCAAATTCGAACCTTAGAAAATCTGCCCCTAAATGTAGAGTTTAGTATCAAAATAGCCTTTGATATTAAGGGGCAAATTCATTAAAGTGTGAAGCGTCTAACGCTAGCGCTTATTCACCAGTGTGATTTCTTTTCACATCCTCTATCCTGATTCCCTCTCCACTGGGATCCCTACACTTCAGGCAATATGGTCTAGGAGAGATACCTCCAAACTGCCACTCCTATGTTGGAGATCAGAACTGCTCTTTTTTAGCTCAACCCTAACTGACTTACACTCCTACGGGCACATTTACTAAGGGTCGAATTTTGAACTGGTAAAACTTTCCAAATTTGATCATCGAATAGTTAAAATTCGATAGTCAAAGTTTTTTTTGAAGTGAATAAAAATCTTTTGAAAGATGGTAGAAATCATTTCAATCAATTCAAGCGATTTCATCGATCGAACGATTTAAAAAAAAAAAAAAAAAAACCTCCACTCCTTTTCGAGCACTATACCAAAGTGAGGCAAGAAGTGGTCACCCTACCTGCTAGCCAATAGCATCTATATGCAAATGAATTGACACTGATACAGGGGCTTTTGAAATACATGTTAATAATAATAATAAAAATAAATAATAATGATTTTCTTTTTTTTCCAGGCTTACTATGACTTACAACTTTCTCTAATTTCTCTCAGCCACATTCCTTATTTCTCCAATCAAAGATGTTTTATTTAAATTGTTATACTGTAGTTTGTTATTCTTCCATTCACTCATTGTCCTATATGTTAATATAGTTAAGCTTTGTATTTATCTACAAACATTCTACAAGCACATTTACTAATGGTTGAAGTGAATATTCAAATAAAAAAAATCTAATTTGAAGTCATTTTGGACTACTGTGTATAAGGAATTATCCCTGTATTTGAACCTTGGACCTCGTGTATTGTAGCCTGTTCCCTTACCTGTCTATTCTGGCTGGTTAGAGGCATGGGTTCACTCTGTATTGAGGTCTCTATGTTTAGCCCTGCTGTTGCTGATTAATTCAGCTGCTCTGCACTAACTTGCAGGTACAGTATATTTCCTAGTTAGCTCCCAGCAGAGAGCCCTTATTTAAAGCATGAGCTGACTTCCCCCCAGTTACCAGTTCATAGTTCTCCAATCTGCTGGACACCCGTTCCTATGCTCCTAGTGTCAGTCTGAACCTATTCTTGGACATCCGCCCTGCTGTTATTTCTGGTCCTTATTCCTGCTTTCTGTATTTGGAAATTGTTTTACTTTGACCTTCTCAGCCAGTAAGTTGCTTTATTTTATGTTTGCCAATAAACTTTCTGTAAGCATCCATTCCAGTCTACTCCCTCTAATTACACTTCAAATATCAACCCAGTGGCCCTTTTGGTTATTCCTATGTGAGATTTGGGCCACTGATCGTGACAATTCAACTATTGAATAGCCCACAATTCGATTCGAATAGCAAAAATTTGAATGTTCGACAAGTCGAATTTTCGAAGTACTGGCCCTTTAAAATCCTTAAAGCTGCCGAGTAGCCATTTTAGCCTATGGGGGACCACATAGAACCTGTCCTGAAAATTTTTCTGTTCCAAGAATTTGAAGGATTTTGCGCAAAATCATTTGAATCAAATGAAATTGGTCCATTTAAGATCAAAAAGGCCCTTTTTTCTCTTTGAAAATTTGTCCCTTAGTACATCTGCCCCTTAGGGACACATTTACTAAGGGTTGAAATTAATTTTTTAATAAAATTTGAATTTCAAAGTAATTTTGGGCTACTTCAACTATCGAATAGCCCAGAATTCTATTCAAATTGAAGTACAAAAAAAATTTAAATTTGTTTATTTGCCACCTTAAACCTGCCAAATTGCCATTGTAGCCTATGGGGGACCACCTGGAACCTTTGATGCAATTTTTATGGAAAGTTTTTTTATTTTAAATCGTTTGAATTCGATCGAATGATTCAATCGAAAATGGACCTATTTGATCGAAAACAGTCTGCTTTCCATTGAAAACCACCAAAAAAAAATTTCGATTGGTCAAATTTAAAAAAAATTTCTATTTGAAATTCGACCAATAGTAAATGTACCCCTTAGCATTTCCTTCTTTAGACAATATTCTCCTGTTTGTCACTTCACGTCGATAAGGGATGTTCCATTTTCTCAGTATTATTCTTAAAATAAATACATATTGTTATTTTAAAAAGCCACAGTGTCTAGTTCCCAAAAGGTATAGAACTAAATTTTTTTTTTAAAAAAAATCTTAATACCTATAGTAAAACATATATTATAATGTGCATTTTTTTATTTTTATTTTTTTTAAAACACATAAATAGCTAAAATGCAATTGTAAATATTTAAGTGGAGTGAAATGTGTTTAAACCAAATGGACCATATCTTGATCATGAACAAATCAGACAGTAAATTATCCCCAAAGCCAGGTTGATAAGCAGTGTTGGGAACGTTGGTAAAAGTAAAGAGTTATCCTATTTCTTAATTTTTCTTAATTTCTTAATTTTGTATGATTCACCTCTAATTCATTAAAGCTATAAATAAATGTTCCCTTTGCTTCTCTTGGTTATTTCAATCCTTACCTGAGAGCCTTAATCAGTAAAAAAATGTTTAACATCTGTCAGGAAGAGACAATGTAGTTAATGTTATATAAAAATAAGACAATAACATCTGAATAAAAGTCTGATGTGCTATTTGCCAACTATAAATAACATTTTCTATTTTTCAACTGGTATGAAAGACTGGGTGGGGGGAGATGACAGAAGGATTACTTAATTGAATCGTTGGCCATATGGGCACTCGGTGAGACAAATTGTTTGCTTATCTTTTCTTAACATTCAGTTAAGACACTAGTAATTGCACATGTGTATGTAATAAGGTTACTTTTTATGTGGGTGGGCTGGTATCCAACATATGTGTAAAACAGTGCTATTCTCTAAACACATACTAACTTTCAAGTAAATTGTTTATTTGTCTTTGAAACATTGATATATTATGTCTAATTTTACATTGTGGTTAGAGCAATTCACTATATATATATATATATATATACAGATGCAGTCACTTTGGATGGTGAGTTTAATGCGTCGCGACTTAACTCATTTATCTCATTTATCCCACTTATCACAGAATATTGTGTCACAGCATCCCATCCAATTAAAGAGTTCACCATTGAAAACAATGGAGCTTTGGTATGCTAATGAAAAGGTTAAATGCATTAAATGAGTTAAGATAACTTTAGATAACACAGTTTCTTCAATTAATGCTGAGTCACGACGCATTTAACTTACAAATCCAAGTGACTCTATCTGTATATATATATATATATATATTCATTCCAAAGGTAAAGGTGCACACTAGGATTTAAAGTAGATTTAAAACATAATCCTTTATTATTCACAGTTAAAAGAAACTGGTCCAATATATACATATTTTGAATTATTGGTGAAGTATGTTACTTCTTGGAGAAATAAAAAAACTACTGTTGTTGAAATTATTTTTATTCTATCTTCTTTAAATACTGTATCTTCATCTTCTTACAGAGATTATACATTATTCACATCAGTACCTGCTCCAGGAAGACCCTAACACATTCACACACACAATATGGTAAATTTTGTCTGGAGCCAGTTGATCTGTCTGTAAAACTGTAAAAAAAACAGAGGAAACGAATGCCAACATATTTGTTTATGCATGGGGGAAAACTATGCTCATAATATTTAAACATAGTAGAAGATAGAATGATGGTGTTCTTTCTTGGTTCTGTGGTTGTACAAATAGAGATCATAACATGGTCTCCTTTGAGACTCCTATAAGGGAGTAACTAAAACCCTAAACTTTAAACGTGCAAACTTTGACCGTATAAGGGCATATCTGCAATATATTAAGTTGGAACTTCTTTTCACAAGGTTAAACACAGAGCAAAAATGGGAAGTCTTTAAAATGCTGCTTAATAAATAAACGTCTGTATATTCCCCTTGTAAGCAATGGACGTCATCGCAAAGCAAAACCTTTTACTATGGGGCAGATTTATCAAGGGTCAAATTGAAAATTTTAATTTAAAATTTCTAATTTTGAGTTTATTTTTATGTAATTTGACTAGGGAGTAGTCCAAATTCGATTTGCAGGAAAGGACAAGGAAAGGCAAAAAAATTAAATCCCACATTTACTTTACTTTAATGAAAAATGTTTGGTGAATAAAATTTGAATTGAATTCGATTAGAGTTTACAGGTCAATCCTACTCCCTGAAATTTTTAAAACATTTCGATTGGTCATTTTTCCAAACTCGAGTTTTTAGAAACTTCCATAAACTCAAAAGTCGACCCTTGATAAATCTGCACCTATGAGTTTGTGCCATCATGGTTTTATACGTAATAGATCTTGCCAGACTAACTTAATTTCTTTTTATGAGAAGGTAAGCAGGGACTTCCAGCAAATTGGAAAATGAGGTTCAGTGTTGATAAATGCAAGGTTATTCACTTCGGTAAAAATAATATAAATGTAATGTATACACTAAGGCGCAGATTTATCCAATTTCAAAAACTCTGAGATTTGAAATTAAAAAGACCAACTGAAATGAATCCTAAGGTTTTTTTTCGTTTGAATAGGTCCATTTTCGATCGAAGAGGTATATATTATAACGTAATAGCGCATTCGATTGAATTTGATTCAAAGTTTTTTCCAAAAAAATTCCAAATATATTTTAGGAGGTCCCCCACGCTAAAACAGCAATCCGGCAGGTTGTAGATGGTGTATGGTCAAAATCGAATTTTTAAAGACATAGTACATGATAAATTTTGAAATTTAAATTTTTTTGCAAATTCAAATCGAATTTGGTCTATTCCCTAGTCGAAGTACACAAAAATAGCTCTAAATACGAATTTTTCTAATTTTAATTTTCACTTCAAGCCTTGATAAAGCAAATAAAGTTCCTTCTTGCATAAAAAAGGGCATAAACTCAAGGGATGAAAACATAATTATGCCTCTTTATAGATCCCTAGTAAGAGCTCATTTGTAGTATGCAGTGCAGTTTTGGACCTTAAGAGGGATATAAATGGGCTGGAGAGTGCAGAGACGTGCATCTAAACTTCCAAGGTATGGAAGACTTAATTATGAGGGTAGACTGTCATGGTTGGGGTTGTTTTATCTGAAAAAAAGGTTCGTGTGAGGGTACATGATTACACTTTACAAATACATTAAAGGACATAGACAAATAGCAGGGGACCATTTTACCCATAAAGAGGATCACTGCACCAAAGGCCACTCCTTCAGACTAGAAGAAAAGGACTTTCATTTGAAACAACGTAGGTGGTTCTTCACGGTGGGGACAGCAAGGTTGTGGATGTTGTGATGGCTGATACTGTACATGCTTTTAAGATTTTAAGAGGGGCTTGGATGATTTCTTGGACAGGCATAATATTAAAGGCTACTGTGATACTAAATTCTATAGTTAGAAGCAGATTTATCAAGGCTTGTATTTTAAAGTGCAAAAACTTCAAATTCAAAAAGACCAAACAAAATAAATTTTTTTCAATCAAATACGCCAGTTTTCGATCGAATAGGTCCATATCACGTATCGTATATCGATTGATTAGAATTTTTCAAAGTTGGAATTTGGCAGGTTTTAGATGGCAAATGGTTGAATTCAAATTTTTAAAGGGACAGTACATGATAAATTTAGAATTTTTTTTTATTCTTTGCACATTTTTTAATTCTACTTTTCACCTTGGCCCCCTGATAAAATATAATTTATGTGAAGGTATGGAGGGGTGTGTATGAATGCTTGGTTTGCATTTGGAGGGGTTAAACTTGATGGACTTTGTCTTTTTTTTCTACCCAATTTAACTATGTAACAAGTGGTTTAGGGTGACAAATATAAATCAGCCCTGTATACACATGCATCACTGCAAATTGACATTGAGGAACTTTCTAGCAGGTAGGAAGATCTAGGTTTATTTATTCCTTGTTTAGATTAAGAAGGGAATTCAAGAATTATGGGGTGATGGGTGTAAATGGAGATAATATGGAGGAGTAGTAAAATATGGTATGATTCTGAAGAATTAGGGGTAGGAGCAGGACTGGACTGGGATTCAAAATAGGCCCTGCCATTACTGCTTCAAAGAGGCCCAAACAGCCCCCACCAGCCCACTTAATAGTCACTTTCTATGGCAACTTACAGCAGCCCATCGGGCATTTGCCAGAACCCACAGATTGCCAGTCTGGGCCTGGGTAGGAGGGACAATTAAATCCAAGAAGCATTGATCCACAAAGGAATGTATGAAGGAACAGTTTCCTCACTCGTTGATGTGCAAGAGTTGAGTATTTAGGTGGTTTGGAATTTCCAAGCAAACAGATTGACAGTACACTTGTTAAGGGTTACTTCTTTGGAAGTAAATAATCAACAGTTGTATATGCAAAGTGTATTACAAATGTGGCATATTTTAAACCTGTGTGTGCATTTTTAAAAATTGTATGCTCAGGTCAGAATAGTCCGTGGCACTTATTCCATATAGTAGTTGTCAAATAATATCCCTGACTGTACACAGTTACATTCCCTTTTTTTATTCTGGAGGCCCTGAGGTTGCACAACATGGGTTTATGTTTTTCTATGGTTAAGGAAAATTATCATGTTAAAGCGATGCTGACAATTATGATGCTTGTATGGTTTACAGTCTGTAGACATGTATTTATGCTATCAATGGCATATACGTAAACCAACTGTATGCATCTGGAGATTAGGGGCAAATTTACTATTATTCCCCAAAATTAGCTCGATCATATTCGAAATTCGATAAGCATTCGACCATCGAATGCTTATCGAATTGTTTCAGGCTATCATTTTGCTCGATATCTGATCTCTCGATGAATTCGTACAATTGGATACGGATCGTTCGACTTCACTGCGTTTCACAAACCAAAAAAGGTTTGCAAATTTTTTGCGAATGAAATGGGACAGATTAACCCATCACTACTTCTTACTTTAAGTCTACTAAAATTAAATTAAATATTAATTGCACCCATCAGGATTGTTTTGCCTCAAAAACGTATTAATTTAGTTTGGATTAAATATGTTTTATTATTACAGTAAAAAAGAAATACTTTTATATAACTGCCATGAATGGCACCCTAAATCCAGAACCCAAGTTAAGCTCCCTGGTCTCGGCTCTTACTTCTGCCTATAACCGCCGCCTTTCACCTTTGGAGGAGCTCTCGGCTAATTGGATGCTGCCAGGTCTTATTTGAGAGAGGAGTAAAGCTAAAAGGGGCACGATCGTCTCACCAAGGATATTGGATTGACAAACACCACCAGACACCACTAGGGTTGCCACCTTTTCTTTAAAAAAAATACCGGCCTTCCTATATATATTTATCCTTTTTTCCTGACACTGGGATCAACCATCAAAAATACCGGCCAGGTGGCAACCCTAGACACCACATAGTGGAACAGACAGGCCAGGATCAGGATTGGAGAGATCAGAATAGTCAAGCAGGAAGGCATGGGTCAGGATTGGAGATAATCAGAATAGTTACAAACAGGCATGGGTCAAGATTGGAGATTCTCAGAGTGGTCAGGCGAAGCAAGGGTCAAAATCAGAAGAGCAGGCAAGAAATCTCAAGGATTAAACATCCAGGAACTTTCTAATCATGAATTTGTTGCCTCATGAGAAAACTTTAGGCAACTTTGAGGTTTAAGACTTCAAAAAAATAATTTAAACAGTAAATATACCCAATACCCAATTATGTTGCCCCCAATAAGGAACACATTTCTTAGTTGTGATAATTATAAGGTACTATTTTATTATTACAGAGACAAAAGAAATCGTTTTTTTAAAATTTGCATTATTTGATTAAAATGGACATGCTGGGAAGTGCCCATTCTGTAATTCAGAGCTTTCTGGATAATGGGAACAATGGATCCCATACCCGTACAAGAATAGAATTATACAAATAAATATATTAAGGCACACGATTAGAGACACAAGAGGAAGGAGTTCCATTTCCTTTACAAATTATGATCTCTAAGGGGAAGGTTTACTAAATTCACATGAATAATTCGAAGTTCAATCGAATTTCAAAAAAATTCAAAGAATTTGAAGATTCGGATAAAATTTTATACAAATATTCGATTGTCGAAGTACTTCCCCTTTAAATTTTTATTCGACCACTAGTTTGCCAGATCAAAGCAACCAAATTGGGAATCGTTATTTTTGATCGAATAAAAAAATTTGATTGATAGATAAAATCATTCAAATTGATAGATTCGAGCGATTAATCGATCGATCGAATTTTTCCTGTTCGATTGAATTGCAGTAAAATCCTTCTAATTCGATATTCGAATTCAATGTATTTTACTTCACCTACTATTCCCATGGTTGAATTTCAAATTTTTTTTCAATACGAAATTTGACCAATGATAAATCTAAAAATGTAGGTTGGTTGATCAGTTCACTGATATTTTAGATACTTGATACTGCCATTTTTGTTGATAATTATTTTTTACATAATTCTGTAAATCCACTGAGTGAAGTGTGGTTTATTAATTTTTTTATTTAATGTTATCAATTTTTCTTTCTAATGTGGGATTTTTTAGTATTTGTTTGTACCTTTGGCATGTTATGCAGCATTGTGTATTTTTTATTTTATTATTTTGACATACTCAATCTGCATAACAAATTCTATTATGTTTATGGAAAAATCAATAAGTCTTGTTGAATTAAAAAAAAAAATATTGAGATCCAATGGTGAGTAACTTAGTAATGTGTTAAAAGAAAGGACAAGGTGACTTTTTCTTCATCTAGGGATCTACAGGGAACTGCTATGAGTAACCACTGAGGCGGAATAAATCTGCTATAAACTTGGAAGGAGTCTCAATAGGGTTAAAGGGGTTGTTCACCTTTGAGTTAACTTTTAGTATGATGTAGAGAGTGATATTCTGAGACAATTTGCAATTGGTATTTATTATTTATTTATTATTTGTGGTTTTATAGTTATTTAGCTTTTTATTCTGCAGCTCTCCAGTTTGCAGTGTCAGCAATTTGGTTTCTAGGGTACAAATTACCCTAGCAACCCTGCATTGATTTGAATAAGAGACTGGAATATGAATAGGAGATGGACTGAATAGAATGATAAGTAATAAAAAGTGGCAATAACAATACATTTGTAGCCTTACAGAGCATTTGTTTTTAGATGGTGTCAGTCACCCCCATTTGAAAGCTGCAAAGAAACAGAAGAAAATTGCAAATCATTAAAAAACTATGAAAAATAAATAATGAAGACCAATTGAATGGTTTCTTAGAATTGGCCCTTCTGCGATATACTAAAAGTTAACTTCAAGGTGAACCACCCCTTTAAATATATGTAAATATAATGTATTTATCCTCGTTTTTTTTCTACTTTACAATTTAGCTTGAGTCACTACTGATATATATATATATATACAGTATATATTTGTTCCAGGCATTTGTAAGACAATGCAATAATATGTACATTATTGAAATAAAAACATTCTCTGTCCTTCTCCTGTGTAATACTCGCAGCTCAACACTAACTAAGCCAGAGAACTGATTGTGAAGAAACCTTTAGTGGCAACTTCAAGGGCCTCATTTACACTGTGCTAGTTGCACATCTATGGGGCAGTAGCACTTCTGATATAGATTTGATGGTGTCATTGAACACATTTTGTATGTATGTTTAAACGAGGCTGGTCTATTACCTTCAAGAAGATTATGGGGGGAATTCACAAAAGTGTCGGGAAGGAAAAAATGTCTTTAAAATGTCTTTAAAATGTCGTAGCAACAGATGACAAATTCACAGAGCATTTCCCCGCCAATTTTCCGACATATACGACACTTTTGAAAAAGTGTAGTGAAAAGTGGGCGTGTTTTTTTCTGCACCACTTTCCCCGACATTTTTATGAATTACTCGTAATTGCCGACAATTTTTCCGACACATTAGGCTCTCCAAAATGAAAATGTCGGTCAAATTGTCTTTTAAAATGTCTTTAAAATGTCGTGTAAAATGTCGTCTGTACGATGAAAAGATATATGACATTTTAGAAAATTGTCGGACTTAAGAGACATTCAGAGATGGTAACACCTGCCTTTGTGAATTTGCAGTTTGTAAGACATTTTACAAATTTGTCGACCGCCACTTCTGGGTTATTTATTTTACCGACACTTTTGTGAATTCCCCCCTATGTCTTTGTTGAACATCATCATGCGTGGGCTTCCTTTTTGGACACTGTTGTATAGTCGATGGAGTGCTGATATTAATTTATTTCCCCATAAACAGTATATGGACAACGGCATGTGGAGTTTGTCTAATAGGTAATGTAATTACAGAGACTAATTACAGAGACAGGTTACTCCAGGTTCAGTAAACCATCTGCAGGTCTGTTGATTGAAAGCATGCATGTAATTGGAGGTATGGGTTACTGGAACTGGAGCAAACATGCATTATGCCTTTTATTACCTTTTCATTCTGTATGTGTTTTGCTTTAAATAGCTTCAGTTATGTTTCTGAAATGTTACCAGAAAGCAGCATGTTACTATTATTTATGGTTTGCTTGTGTTAGACCAATTATGTTAATTCAATCCAAAATCTTTACTCACATTTATTTTAAGTCCTCGAGCATGTGTTCTGAAAATTGATATTGTTATAGCTAAAATTATACAATAAATTTTTTCAAAAATATATAAAATGATACTTATCTTCACTTGTTTGCATATTTGTAAATGTTACAATGTGAATAGCAAATTGCATGCTCCCTCCACCACACCTTAAATTTCGAGTGAATTGGTCTCCACTAATTGGTTGCATTATTTTTCTGAAAATATTTTTAACATCCCAAATCTAGCACAGATGGCATTCCACTGCAATCTCTAAAAGAAAATAATCACAAGACCCCTATACAAGCAGCCTGAACATTCAAGCAACAAGTCATATGGAGGCTGTTAACATTTTTCTCTTGGGTTTCCTGTTTCCAGTTACGTGGACAGATCTGTTTCATCCTGCAGATCCATTATATACTTTTTAATTAAAGCTTTCTTTCCATAAAACTGTGGGAATGTTTTGTTTAATAAGTGATCTTGCAGGAACAATAAAATATCGTAATCTACGAGAAGCAATTTACATTCTGTTAAACTATGTTAAGCCAGCTTTGAAATGCAGCTGAAATGTAAAAACATACTATGCAAAGGAAGAAAAAAAGACCTTCAGTTATATGGCAACAATACATTTATATAAAAAAAGCTGGAAAAAGTATTGTATGTAACGTTTCTAGGATATAGCACTGCAGGTTTTTTATTTCAGCCAATACTTTTTATATTGAGATGCTATAGGTCTTTCAGATATAAAATGTTTTTGGTGTTGGCATGAAGGAAAAAACGTTAAAAGAGTAAAAAAAAAAAAAAGTTGCAAAAACTGTGACTTTTCCAGCTTATTGAATGATAACTATGACTTTTGTTTATTCGCATAAAAGCCAATGTCAATACACCCAAAAACCACAAATAAAAAAAGATATTCCAGTTGCAATATGTACATCTGCCATTGACTTCTACATAATTTTGACAGGCTTTACTTGGTGTATTTTAGTATTAGAAAATTAGTTTCTTGGGCCTGCTCGCTGTGAGTTACCTTCTACTACAAAGAGGCGTGACAGACAAATGGCGGATGGCATTGCTCCAATCTCACCTTCTAATGCTCTCTGCCGCCTCTCTCCACTTTAGTCCATGTGGTCCTGCTAAATGTCTTCTGGCAGTTCCCCTCCATAGGATTAAAAGATGTATGGTGTAGCTCAAAATGTATCAGGTTTGATGGCTCAGTGTAGCTGTTTAACAAATAGTCCTCTATGAGTTTCTTGGGCCTGGTTGCTTTGAGTTACCTTCTACTACCATTACATACCAATAACTGGATATGGTTTGTATTGACTACAAACCTAAATAGAGGACTCCCCTAACAATGGAGATGAGAAAATGTAAGCCCACGGGTTGAACCATGTGGCTTGGTTGCCTATGCTCAGAATCTTTATCTTCAGGTAAGGAAACTGGTACATTTATATATGCCCATATCAAAAAGTCTTAATTGTTTTGTGAGCTGTCTGGTATTGCCAAAAAGGTTTTTGGCAATGAACGTTTTTGGAGTAATGTTGTTTGAGTGTGCCTGATGGCCTAATTTTGCCACATTATAAGGGATACGCACCCTCTCCAGCCATATTCCCATCTAACAGAAGGACTGGCAGGACACAAAATCTTATTTGTATTAAAGGCTACAACATTTCTCAGCTGGTGAAAAAAGCCTTTAGTCCTTGCATGACATGGGTAAATATAGCATAGCACAGCTTTCTGCCTTTCAATCAAATAGATTAATGTCTTATAACCAACATCATAGACTGGCAACTATTGGGACTACAGCTCTCATTATCCATGTACCATAGAAACTATTATGTTTAATTAGCGGCTTGTAGTTGAACATCCTGTTAAGTCACACATATCTACATCCCTGTATAATCAAACCACAATGTTTATTTAGTCAGACATGATTCCATTATATTTAGGGCTCATTTACTAATTAGTGGGAACAATGATGCATACATTATTCCTGTTATTACCTAAAATGAACTAATGAAAATGTAGCTTGTGCCTTGTGTCAATGTAATTGTTGTACCTATTTGGAAAGTGCAGCACCTACAGGTATATAGGAACCCTTTATGTGACACCTGCCATTGACTGAGTGTAGAGTTCTCTTTGCCCTTTGTACACATGCCCACAATTTTCTTTTGAATGAAGTAAGTTGTCTGCCTGTATCCCTGGGGTTCAACTTTTACACATTTTACAAGTGTCATTGATCCAGTCTCATCTTTCGATGCTCTCTGTCGCCTCTCTGTGCTTTAGCCAATGTGGTCCTGCTGCATGTCTCCTCCATAAAATTTCAAATATGTATAACATAGCTCAAAACGTGTCAGGTTTGATGGCCCAGAATAGCTGTTCCTTAATACAATAGTGGCTCTGAGTGCCACTCAACTTTTATTTACAAGTGTACTGTATACAGTAGGTTTGAATACCGTTAATGTAATAATATTGGGTTTGCTCAGCTTCCATTAAATCTCTGCACTGTACACATATAGTATATGAGACAGTAGGGACCAAATCCGCAGCTTTTCTATCTGTGGTCAATTTTAGAAGACTTGAAATAGATTATATTTGCATTCAATGCAACCAATCTATAATTCTCAGAGTAACATTAGTTAATGTAAAACATTTACATCTTGCGTTTACAAATTGTTTTCCTTCAGGACTGTATATACATCACAGTAAATTTAAATTAAAGTACTTTTAAATGTGTTTTCGTTTTAGTCCCACGGATTGTGAAGAAAAATCAATGTGAACAGTTTCAATGATGTTAAAAAGATTTATTTCAGTACAATGATATCATTAGGCATAAATGGGTCTGGAAGACAACATTAGGCAAACAAATGATTCAAGAAAAGTTATGTATGCTTATATTAAAGAAATGTGAACAATTCAAATGGTTTTCTTTTCCAAAGCAGAATAACTTTAAAATGTAATTGATCTGAGAGTTCCCTCACTTGACAAGTACATTTTTGCCCAAAAGGAAAAAAAGCCAGTGGGATACCTCAAATACATATTCTGCAACAGTACTGTATTATTATACTCAGTTCAGGAAACGTAGGATATTATTTTCCCAAAAAAATTGTTGATGCAAACTCTCTGCTCTAAGCACGTTTGTAACTGAAAATCTACAACTGAGAGATATTAATGTTGAGATATTTGCATTTTTACATGGCTTCATCTCTTGCAAATGGCATTTGAGAATCTGTGTACTAAGGAATGCAAGACTAGAAAGAAAACATTTCAATCAATGTTAACAATCTTTTACATACAAACGCACTTTTTTATAAATTGGTTATATAGTTAAAAGACAAAGAAGGATGGTAAATATCATGGCACGTAATGAAGGAATAAATAGATGATACAATTTATGCTAATAATGTGAGCTGTGGCATTGGGAACAACAAAAAAGCAGCTGTTAGACTGTTAATAAAGCTACACTAGTTGAATCACTACATAAACAAACTTTTCATAAGACAGCTTATAAAGGATTCTAATGTTAACTGATGAAGTGGCAGCTCTCTCTCGGTTTCCAGAGTCTAGTGACCTGGTCGTGTTATCCATACAGTTTTGTTCCTGATATATCCTTGGAATGTATTATGTACATTTCAGCTTAGTACATCATTTGGAAGAAATAGAGGGGCATGTTTACTAAGATTGGAGATAAATATCTGGAGAGATTTCTGGAGATGTTGCCCTTAGCAACCAATCAGCAATTAGATTTAAACAGCCACTTATAAGTTAGCAAAGATCTGATTGGTTGCCATGGGCAACATCTCCAGAAATTTCTCCAGATATTTATCTCCAATCTTAGTATTTTTTTTTTAAAGCAAACTGGAATCCATGTATAATTTTTGGTCATTTTGGATGTATTTATTGCCATACAACCAGATGCAATTTAATTTAGTTCAACAGACAGACATAATATGCTTAGTGGCTATGCTATTTGTTACTCGAAAAGACAACATATATATGGTAATTTACTGATGGCCAGGAGTTCTGGAAGAACATGCATTAAGAATAATCTCTACGGTAAGTAGGAGTGACACATCTATTCATTTATATAATAGACTAATAGAAAATGCACATTGTATAATTAATGTGTATATGTGTATATACACAATGCCTTCTCAAATGCTTACACTTTTTGAGGCTTATTTATTAAAGGTCAGATTTTTGTGGTTTTAGAAAGTCAAAAACCATGACTGTCATTTAATGAATTAAAAGTTCACCTCAAAAACTGCTGAAAAAGAATTTACAAATAACATTAAAAACTCTAAAGATTCCAGTTTCTCATAGTGTATAAAAAGCCAAAAACCCTCTAACATTCTGATTGTTGGCCCAATAGGATCATTGTTCCTGCCATTGACTTGTATAGCACCTTGACAACTTTACTTTGCTAAGTTTGGCATGAAAGGCTTTGTGTTTTTTTTTACTTGATAAATCTTGTATTTTTAGAGATTTTTACAAAAATAGGAAAACCACAAAAAAGCACAATTCCATTGTTAGTAAATGACCCCTTCATGCTCTGTTATGCACAGTTTTATGTCATATCCCCCATTCACTTTCCCTGTGCCCACTGAGCAACTACCCCAGTGCTGTTCTCCACTTATTTCATTTCCACTTTCTGTCATCTTCTTTCCCAGTGATCTTCTCAAACTATTAACATGGTGCACCATTTGCTTCTACTATGAAATTCCATCTTTTAGTCTACTCCCCAGTTTTCTTACTCTTCCACTTCCATGAGTTCTCCCAATCACTGCATTCATATTGCCATGCCAAACTCTACATTACCTCCTCAAATGTGCAAATATCTCTATATCCATTCTTTGTGCTATGCCTTTTTTCTGCTGTTAGTCATACTCCTATTTTCTTCCATTGCGCATTCTTCCAAACCTTATACAATTGCTCTCCAAATCAAAATGCAAAACTTAATACAGGTAGAGCTACTGTGTCTCACATGAGACTAAATATGTATTTACTTACATGTCTGAAAGTGCAAACACCCTAAACTCAGTGCAATTATTGCACTTATTGAGGCCTTTCAATTAATGCACATCTGTCCAAACATAATCCTTTCACTAATGCACATTGGCATTAGTACCAGTGCATCTGCCCCATCTTTTGAATCGAGCATGAGGTAGTTTGGAGCTACCACTACTGTGAATGTGACAGCAATTCCAGGGTTGCCTCAGAATGCAGCTTCAATAGGCCCAGGCAGTGTTGGACTGGGGCCCCTGAGGCCCACCAGAGAACCTTCTCTAAAGGGCCACCTAATTTATTCATGAAAGACGACAAGGGAAAATAAAGGAAATGCATACCAAAGTGAACATTTTATTTGTATACTATTAAATAACATTATATTGCCACTATTAAATTACCTTTAATGAGTATAATTCCTAGGGGGTTATGTAATAAAAGGCACTAAGTTTGCCCAGAGGCAGTAACCCATAGCAAGCAATCAGCAAGTAGTATTAACTAGTCACCTGTTTAAAAGAAAACATCCTATTGGTTGCAATTGGTTACTGCTCCTGGACAAACTTTGTGCCTTTTATTATATATGGCCAATTGTGGCCCGCTTGCAAATTAAACAAGGAATCGGCCATTCATGGGCAGGCCCAGATCTGTGGAGTGGCTGCCTAGGCCCGAACCAAAGGAGGCCTCACAATATATGCCAAAACATACCACTCGCTCAGCTCTGGCTGTTTAAAAACGGTGGCATTCAGGGCCGGATTTCCCTGCTCGACACCCAAGTCCTCCGGGTCCTAGCACTGCTGGCCACCCGTAAATCTGCCCCTAGCTGCGAGCGCACGCAATGCCAAGAGTGCGCTCACGTGCTTTAGCGCAAGGGAACTTGGAGTTCCCTATGGAGTTTACTATTCCGCGGGGCAGCATGCTGCCTCTAAAATGTCGCCACCCTAGGCCACGCCTTTGTGGCCTCACCACAAATCCAGGGCCTGGTGGCATTTATTCTCATAAATATTGGCACCCAACTAAAAACCCCAAACCAGGATTCAGAACTTTTTTTTGCTGAGCAGTGCCTTCGATCTTCTTCCCGAAGTGGCTGTGAGCAGTGAAATAATTCCACGTTAGTGTGTGAGTGTGACATCACTGGATTAGGTGCTAGTTCTCGCCTGAGGCTGCCACGGAGCTGTGCACACCAGAGGCTTACTTTATGTGCGAGTTTGGCTAGCTGCTATCACCTGCAATCTAAAAGGGCAAGGTACATAGCTACAGCAAGCGGGGACACAGCAACAGTACTGTATTTCAGGAAAACTTACAGTTGGCAGGTTAAATGGTTAATAAGGTAAATTAATATTAAATTAAAAACTGTGTCTGGTCTATGGACTGTGCATATAATGTTCTAAGTATGTTAAATAATGTTTCAAAGAATGTTAGGCTGAATGGTCGGCCCCACAGATTTTCCCCTCAACAAATCTGGCCCTCATTGCAAAAAGTTTGGACACCACTGTCATAAATGTAAATTATTTGCGATTCCCTTGCAATGTTGCAAACGATTCATAAGAAATAAGGGCTGAATATAGCAAGCTGTGCCTTCACCTAGACCTAGGCTGAACCTAGTGTTAGCAAAGAAGCCCTTGTAGACATCTGACAACGGCGAATGTAATAAAAGTCGGTAACGAAAAAATCTATTCGCAATGCAAAAAGTTATGCCTTTGTGCAAACAAATTTTACTTTGCTTGAAATTAAAATAGCTTTTGCGAACCAGGAAACTGTTTAGCGACCACTTGCGACAGTGGAAGACCGTTTGCGAATTTTAGTTTTTGCCAATGTGCAGTAAACGTTATAAAACTTTTTACTGAAAAAGTTGGCAATTACATGATGCAAATTACAAGCAACTTTGCCATTTATGTTACACAGTTTCTTACACCATTTTTTTCTGCAAATTTGATTTTGCTCAGTAAGTGACAGCAGCACAGAGCATGTGCAGTGAATTAGCATATGGGGCATATTCATAGACCCAGATCTTTACTGCTAAAAGGACGTGGTTGCCTTGGGCTGGTAAGAAGCCCAAAACATAATGTACAAAATTTATGACAGTGTCATTCCTCACCTTGCGTAGGCGCATGTGTCACTTGTATATAGGGGCCAATAGCACAGGGCAATGCAGTGGTGATCTCCCACATTTCAATTTAGCATTTCAAAATATAACCAAAACTTTTTTTATAAAACACTGTTCTAACCTTGGTCTGCGTATATTAAAACTGTTTTGCCTTCAGTCCTAAATTTATAGTAATTTAAAATGTTTCTCTGTACATATGCCTTACAGAAACTCTTGAGAGTGACTCTCTATATATGTAGTAGTTTGGGATATACACCTTGACAACTACATTTGATGTCAATAATATCACAGGTGGTTTCCATTCACTAGTGCAGTACAGTTTTGCTTTAGCTGAGCAATTCACAATGCCTTTAGTAGGGCTCCCAACACACACACACACACACACATGAATGCACAATATAAGCCCCACATTCCAGGAGCAGACTGAGAGCATGTGGCATCATTTGGGGATTATGTTGCTGATATGATAATACAAACCTCCTATCTTGTATTTAAAAAATGCTAAAATATATATATATAATATATATATATATATATTTTTTTTTTTTTTTTTTTTTTTTTT
>CM044432.1:123420971-123453605 GCA_024363595.1 Xenopus borealis | reverse complement strand
GATTTCATTGCAGAATTCTACTGGAGCAGCACTATTGACTGTGCAATTTGGGAAAAAAAAACATGTTTTCCTGTGACAGTATCCCTTTAAATATTCATTTGGGGTATAGTTTTCCCTTATAGGAATGACAGTATAATGTTGTGTTACCCTGCACTGGTAAAACCGGTGTTTGCCTCAGAAACACAAATATAGTTTATTTAAACTATATTTGTGTTTCTGAAGCAAACACCAGTTTTACCAGTGCAGGGTAACACTACATCATATTGCTGTTCCTTTAAAACACTTAAATTTTTTGATGTTACTGTTCCTTTAATGCACAAAACAACAACTGTGAGCTTATTGTTTCTATAATTGTGTCCCTGTGACATTGAGAGACCATCCTCCTGGTATTCGTAGGCAGGGAGACTGCAATTTTTTCTAGAAGAAAATAAGGTGACTGATATGGTTAAGAAATGTGCTGTGCGGATGAGTCATGGGCACAAAATGGAATGTAATTAAAAATCTGAAATGATGTTTAAAATGGCCTTTTTTGTGAATGTTTAGCACTGCTTGCAATGTAAAAAAATATTACATTGCTAAGCAAAGGTTACTGTTAACACCTACTCTGGAGTTTCGTTAAATATTTCATTGCAAAAGTTTAGTACATAGACCGCGAATGTTTGCAAAAGCAATTTGGTTGTCCGCTTCGCAATGAACTCTGAGGTCTGTCATTGGTCAAAAGGGACAAAAAAAAAGGCCACTAACATTTGCAATAGTCTTTGCAAACATTTTTTTTATGCTAACAAAACATTACATTTCCCCATAAGACTTTTGAGACTGTTAATTCGTTTGTAACCCCTTGTCTAAACCCAGTGGGGTTCATTTCGAAACACTGGGCGAATTTGCACTTGGGCAGCAACCTACAGTGATTAGTGTTTTTAGCCAGCTGCAGGTAAAATAATTGACATCTGATTGGTTGCCATTGGTTACTGCCCAGGTATAAATTTGCCTGCTATAAATTTCCCTTAGTGACTGCTCATTTGCAATAAAATTATCAAAGAGTTAAAAAATTATTTTACCCCAGCACTGTTACTGAAACTGTTAAAAGAAAAGCCATTTGGACAACCACAACAAGCAGCCAGTTGTTGTTTACATAGCAAAGCTGCACAAATTGCCATAAAACGGCAGATTGGAGATTGGCAAAGCACAACCTAACCTCTAACTTTGCAAAACTTCCTAAAATGTTAGATAACTTCCCTAGATATTTAATTTACAGAGGTGGAATGGGCTGCAAGCCTTCTAGCTCAAATCCACTAAGAGGATTGTATTAGGTAATCAGATTGCCACAGGAACATAGTAATCACAGCCTTGGCCTTATTAGGGTTCATCGTGCTGTTCAGTATACAACTTTTACTATATTTAAGATCTACTCTATTTCTTCTCTGCAGATCACTCTGCGGCACTGGGCTATTGCAGCCCTAAGGTTGCCAGATCTGATATAAAAGTGTTACTGCAACTCATTCTTTTTCATTTTAACTGCATAAGCTTTCAGACATATACCCTTGAAATCCATGCTATAGTATATGCCCAAAATGATCTGGAAACATTTTTACCAAAAAGTATACGAACGCTCTAACTTTCTTAGTTCTGAGTATTTTCAGAAGGAACGTTAGCGCAATAACTATTTGTAGGGAGCGTTGTTTTTTTTTTAGTGACCCCAATACACAATGTTAGGTCCATTCAGAATTGTTTGCGAGGAACTTTGCTGCCCTGTATAGAGACCGGACCTCAACCCAATTGAAATGTGTGGGTTAATTCAGGACTGTGTTCCAGGCTTTATCACCAACACTAGATTTATTGATGCTCTTGTAGCTTGTTGGAATAGCATCTACCAATAATGTTCCAAAATCAAAATGGAAAGTCTTCCCAGAACACAGGGACTGTAATAACAGCAAAGGAGAGGGCAACTTCATATTAATACCCTTAGTTTGAGAGTGAGATGTAGGACATGTAGATGTAGTATATGTGTGCATATTTGTCTAGAGAATTATCTGGTGGCCAGTTGGCTTTATGTGAACAGTCCAAACAGACTGTGGATTGTGGATATTTTGTAGTAATTTAAGCTACATTTATTTTTTAAAAACTTACTTTTATGCAAAATTAATTCAAATTATTTCCATAGAATGTTCATTCCATTGATTCCCATGTTATGTTGCTGCTAATAGTGTTAACCTGGTGATGGAGATCTTAATGACATAAGATCTCAATCCTTTCTAATTTTGCAAAGCAGCTGGTGAACCATTCACTCTGACAGATCCCTGGGTACAGATTATGAAACCACTTGGACCAATATGCTGCTGATCTGAAACTATCTTTACTCTTGTTTTATATTGTATAAACTAACTATATTGCCATTTTATTTGGTCACTCAGCATTGTATTATATTTACCTTCGTGTAAATCTATATCTTTCCCATTATGCTTAAGAGCCAATAAGGGCTATTGCGTAAATAGTGAGGATTTTGAGGGCTGTATCCTGTAAAAGGCAATGGAAAGCACGCTTTGTGCAATATCTGGTTAACTGAAAATGGCAATTTGCAGCAATTGGTATTGCATTTACTAAAAATATGCTGCAGCAATACCTGCTAGTGAATCCTGTTTCATGGTCCCTCTCCATTTGTATTAAACAACAAGCTTTCCCTGGAAAAAGTAGCCATCAGAAGCCTAACCTACTCGGTTTTTTCTGCTCTTTGTACAAAGGGAGCAGCCTTTATTCATGCATCTGTTACACATGATGAGATGCACACCATTTGCTCAGGTTGTGTACATCAGGTGTCAGGTATTTTACTTTGCCCATCTTTGTGCGAGTATACTATATATATACATATTCAATTATACATTTTCCTTTCTACTTATTTTCTATGGAAGGGGTATTATCCATTATTTATACAGAGACAAGACATCGCAAAACACTTAGGGGTAGATTCATCAAAGAGTGAAGTTCCGTCACTAGAGGGAAATTCCACAGCTCTCAATTCATTTCAATGGGATTTTGCAAGGCGTATTCATCAATGGGTGGAGTGAAAGTTCACCCTTTGATGAATACGCCTTTAAAATCCCATAGAAATGCGAAGGCAGCCGACACTTAAAGTCCTGAAGTCACGGAAATACCCGATGTCATGAGGAGCCAGCACTAAAGAAAATACCTGAAGTCAAGCAAGTATACCGAAGTCCTGCAGCCATGAGTTCAATTCTACCAACACCTATGTGGGTTTTTTTTTTTTTTTTAATCCCCTGGCCTCAAATGTTTTCTTTTAATACTCTATAGGCCCCTGTCACCAATTTTTTATGGGGCTCCAATAATTTTTTTTTAACTTGTTAACGGGGGCCCTGCCACCAATGTTTAAGAAAAAAATTTTTGGGGCCCCAATTTTTTTTTTAACTTGTTAGCGGGGGCCCTGCCACCAATGTTTTTTTAAATGGTTATTTTTGGGGCCCCAATTTTTTTAAATTGTAAGGGGGGCCCTGTCGCCAATGTTTTATTAAAAAAAATATTTTTGGGGCCCCAATTTTTTTAAACTTGTATGAGGGGCTCTGGCACCAATGCTTTAAAAATGCTTTTATGGGGGGGGGGCTTGCACCAATTTTTTTTTAACTTATAAGTGAGCCCTGGGGGGGTTTACTTTTTTAGCGCTGATGTCTGTTTGGTCTTTTTAACTTTGATGTGGATTCGGCGGGGATTGGGGCGGGGCTTAGATGCCTGGGTGGGCGGAGCCCAGGGGGCCCCGACAATTTTGTTGTGCGGGGCCCCGTGATTTCTAATGGCGGCCCTGGTAACGTGCACCTGATTGTTATAATAATTGTGGTGAATGCTGACTGAACTATATTGCCGATTTTGCTTTCATTGCCACAGAATGAAATGTATGGTGAGATCAATTTCATAAGAGATTGAGTATGTTTTTGGACTCTGTGAGGAACTGGAGCAAAGATTCCAGTGAGGCAAGTCCTCCTATTGTGTCCCAAACTCAAGTAGAAGTAATGATAGGTAAAACCTCCTTCCATTGTCACTGTTACTCGATTCTACAAACACAGTTGGAGGCCTCCAATGCTTCTTAAGTCTTCACAGACAAAAACAAAGTACTCTAGAGAACTGATGCCATCAAATAAGTGCTCTTTTATTTCTTGCACAACGTGTTTCAGTCCCAAACTCTGCTATTGTCAACAATTAGTGTTTTGTTAGTTGCTGGTGTAGCTCACCTGGGCCTTTTGTTCTTTACTCTCCAGGGGAGTGTTTTTATGTGTCCTTATGTGTGTTTTTATTTTTCTCTTTTTAAAAAAAAAAAAGGAATCGCTCTTTTCTTTCCCATATATCCCTACCCATGGGATCTTTGGGAATGGTTGCAGACCTCTGTCCCTTGATAAGCCTAGCAATGCTGTTGCATAGAAACCTATGGAGATTGTGAAACAGGTGATATTTTATAATTGCCCAAGAGATTTAATGGGAAAATAATTGTTCTACAACAATAATAGTGTTGCATACAACATACAGTCAAGGGAACAATCAAGCAAAGTCACAAAAGGTTTGTCCTATCAATATATATTCCACCTAAATATTCGGAAGGGTTTTTTTTTTATAGTGAGAGCTGTGAAGATGTGGAATTCTCTCCCTGAATCAGTTGTACAGACTGATACATTAGATAGCTTTAAGAAGGGTTTGGATGGCTTTTTAGCAAGTGAGGGAATACAGGGTTATGGAAGATAGCTCACAGTACAAGTTGATCCAGGAACTATTTTCCCCCCTCTGAGGCAATTGGAGAGACTTCAAAAATTGTTTCCCCTTCCTCTGGATAAACTAGCAGCTAGGCAAGTTAAAAGGTTAAACTTGATGGATGTGTGTATTGTTTCAACCTAACTTACTATGTTAATATATGTGTGTGTGTGTCCCATGCTAATTTTGTTCCTGATTGTTGTAGGGTTTTTGTAGGGGCAAAGGATTTATCATATGGAAGATAATTTTATGAGTTTTTTTTCTTCAGGTTTAACTGATGTTATGAATAAGTTAAAGGGGTGGTTCACCGTCAAGTTAACTTTTAGTATATTGTAGAAGGGCCAATTCTAAGAAACTTTTCGATTGGTCTTCATTATTTATTTTTCATAGTTTTTTAATGATTTGCAATTTTCTTCTGTTTCTTTGCAGCTTTCAAATGGGGGTCACTGACACCATCTAAAAATAAATGTTCTGTAAGGCTACAAATGTATTGTTATTGCCACTTTTCATTACTTATCATTCTATTCAGCCCATCTCCTATTCATATTCCAGTCTCTTATTCAAATCAATGCAGGGTTGCTAGGGTAATTTGTACCCTAGAAACCAAGTTGCTGACACTGCAAACTAGAGAGCTGCTGAATAAAAAGCTAAATAACTATAAAACCACAAACAATAAAAAATGAAAACCAATTGCAAATTGTCTCGGAATATCACTCTCTACATTATACTAAAAGTTAACTCAAAGGTGAACAACCCCTTTAATGTGGCTCTTACTGCTTTTGAATTTGCCTTTAGCCACTGCAAGATAAAAGCTTCTCCCAGAGAAATAGTTGATGTAATATAATGTTGTATGGAAAAATCAACAGTTTATCTAGCTCATTATCTTGTGCATTTTGAAACCTGCTGCTCACACACTTATTTTGCTTTTGTAAATATAAATGAAAATAGTTTAATTGCCATCAGCTGGCACATCTCAGGGGAGACAATTACTGCACTGTCAAGGTTATTAGCTCCCGTAGCCACACCATTGCTCCCATAAGTATAGGTGCAACCTTGGAAGGCTGAAGCTGATTATTTACACAACAGTAAAGAACATTTACAAGTCATGTAGTGAAAGAAAATGTGTTCTGTATGTGGGGGCAAGACAAGCTTTAGCATTTTATGATAAAGGATAACTACATGACAGATTTATTTCCACTGGGTATTCTCAGGACAAGGAACCTGTGTAAAAACCTTTATACAGTGATATGTGATCTAAATATCAGAACAGACAATGAAAATGGCATTTAGCATATTACAGTTGACTGGAGTTAAATTGATAGGACAAGAACAGAGCTACAGCTATAATTTGTTTAATAACAGTGCAGTAATCCAATGTTTTGGGTTACTGCAACTGAGTCAATGAATCCAGCATTAGTATATAAGTCTCACTGAGATATAACATTGAAGGGGTATTAAATCTATTAGTGTCAATCATTTGAACATCTGCTTTCAAAACACTATAGATATCAATCTTAACATAAAAGAAGATCACTTTTACGCTATAGTATATAGGCATGGTTCTATATGAAAAACAGTGCTACCATGAAATTAGACAGTTATAAGACCTTATAACTATAACCTATAACTATAATCAGTTTATTTCCACAAAAATACATGTAAAAAATATATCCAGTTTTTTTAGGTGAATATACAACGTGAAATCACTTTGACAATGGTCTGGTAACAAAATAATAATGCCGTTATTACAAGTAATAATATCAAAGGCTATTTTGATACTCAACTCTACAGTTAATATAGCTATGGGCATATATGGTTTGTGTGAAAGAGTGGAGATGTGTGTGTGTGTGTGTGTGTATGTATGTATGCTGGGGTTTTAATTTGGAGGGGTTGAACTTGATGGACTCAGTCTTTTTTCAACCCAATTTAACTCTGTAACTATGTAACTAAGTAGAAAGAAATGTACATAAATCTACACATTATTTGAAAGAACTCACCAGTATTAAACGTATTACTAATACGGTGCATTGTAAAGACCAAGAGAACCAGTACATACAAGATTTCAGTATTTATGAGCAACTTCAGTATTAATGAGATGTACACCTCACTATTACAGGTATGGGACCTATTATCCAGAATGCTCGGACCTGGGGCTTTTTGGATAATGGGTCTTTCTGTAATTTGGATCTTCATACCTTAAGGCTACTAGAAAATCATGTAAACATGAAATAAACCCAATAGGCTGGTTTTGCTTCCAATAAGAATGAATTATATCGTAGTTTGGGTCAAGTGCAAGGTTCTGTTTTATTATTACAAAGAAAAAGAAAACCATTTTTAAAAATTTGGATTATTTGATTATAATGGAGTCTATGGGAGACAAACTTTCCATAATTCGGAATTTTCTGGATAATGGGTTTCAGGATAACAGATCCCATACCTGTACTAATGCCCTCATTATTGGGAACTACTTTTTAGAGTTCTATTAACTGGTAACTTCTTTCTATTTGGACAAGATTCATTTGATTTGTTAACAAACAATTATTGGAATAAGTTTTAGATGGTAATGCAATTCTAAAGTGATTTCAGGTTGTATATTCACCTAAAGTAATAGGATATATTTTTTACAAAATATTTTTTAAATGGAAATAAACAGATTTTTACCATAAGGTGTCTTATAACAGTTTGATTTTATGGGGACACTGTTTTTTATAAGGAGCCCTGCCTATATACTATAAAGTAAAAATGATCTTCTGTTATATTAAGATTGATATCTACAATATTTCGAAAGCAGTTCAAATGATTGACACTAATAGATGTAATATCCCTTCAATGCTATATCACAGTGGGACTTATATACTGATGCTGGATTCATTGCAGTAACCCAAAGAATCCAATCATTAGTTAGCTTTGATCAGTTTAATATAGCTAATTGGGAGTGCTGTTTTTCATTTAGATGCAGGTTTATAATTTACTTATTTACTTTTTCCCAGTTTGAGTAATAGCAACTCTTTAAGTATCAAAATGCATTCCTTGCACTCCCATATAATGGCTTTTCCGTGCAGCTCAGTCCTTCCTGCTTTCTAGTCCAAACTGAGCAATAATAGCATGACCTGAAATGCAATGTATTGTTTCTGCCTAAAACCATACTATGACTGGCACAATTACATTATATGGGCTAGGTATGTTTTACCCAGTTAGTTTCCCTGTATTTGGACGCCTAAGTGGTCCTTTAATTCACCCAAGCAGTTATGTCCCTTTTCCTGGGTCCATTGTAGTTGAAAGTGTGCTGAGTAGGGGGCAGTGTTTAAAAGTGCTCAGGGCTCTTCCTGTGTCCCACCTTATGGGGAGGGGGGGGTACAAGAGTGGGTTTGAAGTATACAGCCTCAAGTTAGGGAAAAGTTTAGTGGAAGGCGTTTATGCCATAGTCGTTCTAGGAACAAACTATAGTGGCAAATTATTTTAGTGAGCAGCTTTCTGGTTCCACCAAGGAGAGAGTTTACTTTGGCCCCTTGCAGTGACAGGAACACAAGTGGGTGAGCTCAGGAGCAGGGAAAGTGCCAAGGAGCAAGATATCTAGTGAGAGCTCTATTACTGGGGAAAATCATCAAGACAGGTTGCACTTCTCCCTGAAAGAGATCTAATAGTAATATTTATAAGTGTGAAGGTTTCCTACTATGTGCTGTGATTGTATGTGAAGAGCTATACCGCCTGAATGCTGGGAGCTATTTCATCTGCCATTGTCCAATAAAGAAGTTATTAGTTTGAAGAAGTCACCCTGGATTGCTGTTATTTGTTTGAAGCAATCACCCTTGACTGCTGTTACTTTCAGCCTGATTGATGTGTTCACCAGGAGGATCCACCTGAGGGTAAGGTGTTTAAATGGACAACTACACACTGCTGAGAGTAGCAGGGAGTTGCCCATCACCTCAGGGTGCCCAGCGATACACTGGCAGAAAGTCACACTATTACCACACAACTCCGGCTCACCTATGGGCGTGCTACATGTGCTATTTACAGTGCAGATGTATACTGTGGGGTAGTTGTACAATTGATGCACAGTTTCTATACTTTCTATACCTTGGTAACTGCAGACAAACAATAAAATACCTATGGTTTTGTTCTAGATCCACTGGAACACATTACTTGGAGGAGCAGAAATCAGTCTCACTGGCATGGGCTAGGCAATGTTACAATTTTGTTCCTAGAGAGACACCTCATTTCTTGGGAGAGGGCATCCTATAGGGTGCCATAAGCTTTCGGATACAGATCATGTATGCTGCCTTTTTAAATAGAGAAATAAATTAAGTTGAGAGCTGACCATAGAGAGATAATTGTAGGGGGACCAGAGACACCTGATACAGGTGAAAAAGTGCAGTCTGTGAGAGCAAGGAGGTGAATTAGGGAAACAGAAAAGAAGTACTATTGAACTTGGACTATTTTGTTTTGTTATCTTTCTAACTTGACAGTTGCGAATAAAGCATAAATATATTACATATTTATAATAAAAAAAACACAAATGCACATAGAAGATAGGTCAAATATATTAAAAATATTTTAGTCAGTTCTGTATGAATCTATTATAATGATCTCAAAATTAAAATACAAGAATATCTAGAAGTAAAAAAATTTAAATAAATCTTTATACCGGCTATCATTAACAAATTGTTGTTATCTGCTGTTCTTTTAATGTCTATAATATAAGTATGGCTGGTGAATGAATTTTATCAACGGTGATAGATTTTCAGTATTTATTGTAGTTTGCACACATCTCCAACGGGCTCTGCATATAAACTTGCCAGAAAAAGTCAGGGACACTTCTAATATGTGCATTTAGAATGGCTGTACTGGTTGTATTCAAACTGAATGCTAGCTGGATTTTCTAGCAGTGTCACTTAAAGGAATTGTTCAGTATAAAAGTAAAAAGTGGGTAAATAGATAGGCTGTGCAAAATAAAACATGTTTTCAATATAGTTAGTTAGGCAAAAATGTAATGTATAAAGGCTGGAGTGACTGTAAGTCTAACCTAATAGAAAAGAACACTACTTCTTGCTTTTCAGCTCTCTTTTGTTTACACTGATTGGTTACCCTGGTTACCAGGCAGTAACCAATCAGTGAATTGAGGGAGGGCCACATGGGTCATAACTGTTGCTTTTGAATCTGAGCTGAATGCTGAGGATGAATTGCAAACTCACTGATCAGTTATGTCCCATGTGGCCCCCCTCAAGTTGCTGACTTAAGCTGGCCATAGACGCAACGATTCGATCGTACGAATCCTCGATTCGTACGATTTTCGGATCGTGTGTGGAGTGTTCCGACATTTGTCGTGCCATGCCGATCGGTCGTTTGGTCGATCGGCCAGGTTAGAAAATTTCTGTCGGCTGGCGATAATATCTTTGCGTCTATTGCAGATCGTACGATTTTCAGTGGGAGACCGTCACTAGGTTTTTAATCGTACAACTTTCGTACGATCCTTGTCAGGGGCAGAACGTCAGCTGTCTGTGCTTTTTACTACTTTAGTTGATCTGAAGGTTAGTGACAGGTCGGGAGATGCAAAGATCCGATCGTTGGAATCATCTTACGATCGGATCTTTGCGTCTATGGCCAGCTTTACTCAGATTTAGAGAGCTGAAAAGCAGGATGTTGTGTTGTATTCTGTTATCTTAGACATCCAGTCACTCCAGCCTTTATACATTACATTTTTGACTAACTAACTATATTAGAAACATTTTTTATTTTGCACAGCCTATCTATTTACCCAGTTTTTATTTTTACCCTGAACTGTTCCTTTAAATGATTTAGGAAATTTTTGCATAATAGTAAGGATCATAGAAAGAGATAATTTAGTCAGTGTGACAAATTTTATAATGGCCATTTAGCCATTACATTTAACAGTATTACCATTATTCTCATTATTCTATATGCATATAATTTAAATGATATGTAGTCCATGCATAGATAAATTATCACTAAGGTCTTTTGAGAACCAGAAATGATAGCATCTATAATTCTATTTGCAGGTGAAGTTCTGAAACACATCTCCCACTTCAAGCCATGTACGGAGACAGCTCAGACCTCGTTCTCTGATCTGTTTTCGTCCCTTGTCTGTAATGACGTCTCCATTTTGCTTCACGATGACCAGTTTAGGTATGGCGGTTATCTTGTACTTATTCTTTAGTTCACTAAAAACAGAAAAAAAAGAAAATGCTTAATGTGGCTGACCATGAAAAAGATGAAAGAAAATGCTATAGATAACAGATGTCCAAAAAAAACATTCTGAGCTGGACATCCAAGCCATAAATAGATATAAATATTAAGAAATTTTCTCATTCTTTATAATAATGCTTTGTTACTCTATAAAATGATTTTCAACATTTGGCCTCTCAGTTATTACAGCTTTTCAGCAATATACTAGAGCAAAGTGTCAATTTACCAAGTGTAAATGTTGAAAACACACAGGTAGGGTTGCCACCTGGCCAGTATTTTACCTGCCTGGCCGGTATTTTTGATGGCTGATCCCAATGTTATTCATAGGAAAAAAAGGTAAATATATAGGAAGGCCGGTATTTTTTTTAAGAAAAGGTGGCAACCCTACACACAGGTGAATTTTCACAGAGAATTCAAGAGAAAATTTACCACATTTTTCTCACAACAAGAACTGAGGCGAACTTTGGTGATGTTAGACAAGGGAAAAAAATCTAATTTTATTAAACATGTCCCTTGGGCACAAATATGTTACAGACAAACATAAAATAGACCTTCTTTGTCAGGCAGTTCTCATGTATTTAAATAGGAAACGCACTGTCTACAATTAACATATCAAATGAGAATGCCAAACTACAATGGGTGAACTGACACATGACCAAAGCTTATAAGGGCAGATTTTCCCCCATGCACTACCCCAGGTGACATATCTCCCAAACATAATTTCCCATTTAAAAACCTGTGGATAGCTGCATATACAAACATTAAAACATACATACAATTATTTCAATAGCAACATTGCTGCTAACCATGTGAATGAAGTCAAAATCACAGTCTTCAGGACATGCAGGTTTTAATTCTAAAAGGGAACTTTAAAACTGAACAGGAAAGGAATATTGATGAATTCGAATGTATGGAGTTATCGAACACATTAAGACAGGGCAGGGGTGATCCAGTTGATTTTGCCGCCATCAATATTCTGCCCCCCCCCTTCCTCACAGCGCTCACTTTTTCAGTGCCGGGCAGGGGTGGGGGGGTCCACGGTGTTCTGGAAGTGCGCGCTCTGCACTAGAAGGGCCAGATTTCTGGGTTGAAATTCTGTTCTAAGTTACCAGAAGCGGCATTTTTGCCTCATCTCGCCTCATTGGCGGAGCGCCCCTGAGACAGGGCCTTAATTTAGGGTCAGGTTTCATGTCACACTATGTGACCTGACTGAATCCAGACTCCTGGGCTATTTACAACCCACACTAATTCATTGTATTATCTCTACAATTGATCTCTATCTATCTGTAACTTCCTAATTTATTAGAATTCACTGATAGTATATATGCTGTGCCCTTCTAGCTTTAATTAGTATCTTGCCTGATGAAGGGGTCTTGGTACCCCGAAAGCTTGCAATGTATTTTTATTGTTAGGCAATATAGGTATCAATTCTACAATACTTTTTTTATTTGTTTTTTTATTTATTTTTGCTACTGGCTAACACGGTACCACAGTTTTGTTTCATGTGAATGTAAAAAACTTAAAATGAGTAATTATAATACTGTAGGAGTGATTTGGTGCAGGCCGTTTTTCTGCTATTTCCATTATAAGCTTTGTTTTCTGACCTTGATCAGGGAAAAGGAATTTTTAATCCCTCACAGTAATTCACTCATTTCTTTTATCTACTGTATTTAAGATAAAAGAACAGCAGCTCAAATATTATTCAAACCTCTTCAAACCTTTTGCTGTTGAGTAGCTTAATGAATGTATAGGTGGCTTCCTCTGTTCTTCTCCTGACACATAGCCTGCATTGTGTTTAGTAAGGGTTAAACTTTCATATCTGGTCTTTATAGAGAAGGGTACATAAGGTAAAAAAAAAAAGCTTTAGAGCTTAAAAACCTAATCTTCCCATTATTTTTTATCCTGTGCAACAACAGGATAAAAGAGGCAGAATCGACATGGCAGACATAAATAAGTAGCATCATTTAACTATCTGCTGTTATACAAGAAAAAAAAAGTTAGGTAAATATTGCCAGCTATTAAGGTGGCACAGCAAAAATATTTTCACATGTTGTAACATCACTTATAAATCCAATCATTTACATAATGGCTAATGAATATTAGTAATGCATGTTGTTTAGTTCTATGTAGCCCCAAAAGGCAAGGTCCTGTTAATATCCAGCAAGGGACATAAATGGCAGTAACTGGAAATGCAATGAGATAGGACATGATACATTAGTGCACCAAGCACAGGCTACATAAAAGATGCTTTGCTTGTTGGGTGAGAGTTTCTCTCTGATAAATGTCTCCTCTTTGATGCTCAAAACTGCGTTCTGGACAAAATTGTGTTCCCCTCATACATTCACTATAAGGGTAGGGACAGACAGGGAGATTCGGGGAGATTTTGTCGCCTGGCGTTTTTAGCAGGCGACAATCTCCCCGAATTTCCTTCTCCCTGTCTGCCGATCGTTCCTGGGACAAAGCGCCAGCGCCTGTGCAGACGCGGCGCGGCGATTTCCGGAATCGCCCGAAGTTTCCTCAAGAGGTATCTTCGGGCGATTCCGTAAATCGCCGCGCCGCGGTCTGCACAGGCGCTGGCGCTTTGTCCCAGGAACGATCGGCAGACAGGGAGAAGGAAATTCGGGGAGATTGTCGCCTGCTAAAAACGCCAGGCGACAAAATCTCCCCGAATCTCCCTGTCTGTCCCTACCCTAAGTGTTGAGAACTGTACCTTTTTTGACACATTTTTAACAACATTCTATTAACACCCGTGGAAACAAAACATGTTAGAACTTGAGCAATGCTATGTTGAAGGCTGTGTTTTCACACATAGTTAATTGTGAGCCTGACTTCAGCAATCAGTCAGGAGTTCACCTGGCACTGTGTATGCATTAAAGCAATAATTACACTAAAATAACTACAATTCAAAATATGAATGTACATTAAAGGTTACCAATAGATCATGTAGATCAAAATGTGTTCACCACAATTTATGTGCACTGACCTCAAAATGTGTGTGCCTGTGCACAAACACACAATTTGATTGGGGAATAGCTTATTCTATTATTCCTTCACCTCCCTTTTTCCTCCACTTAGCCATCTCTTAATACAGCTCTTCCCTGTGTTTACAATGAAATTCAGTATAAAACAGATCAGCAGTTTAATAAAACATTTACTCTACACAAAGGGTATTTTGCTCTGAAAGCAATGCTTGATAGCTTATGTGCTTTAATAATGGGTTTGACATACAGCCCCATACTGATGAATTCCAACTATAAAGTATGGGTTTCCTCCCCTTGTATCTCTCAAGCAGATCCATGTCACCTAATGATGCTTAAATTATGACATAATATAGTTATATGCACCCTACAGCTCTTACAAGTTCTACTGCTCTAAAGAAATGTGTTTCTACCTGTCTGTTCTGTTGCATTCAACAAAAAAAGAGGTGAAATTCAAGCCACTACATATGCCACAATACTGTAAATGCACATTTTTGACATATTTCAGTCCACAGCACAGGGACTGGTTATTACAAGATATAGAATATACTGTGAGTATACATTTTTCCATTTCTAAACTGTTGCATGATATTGACACTGACAGACAGAAATAATGATCATGTATGTTTGTAGCCTTTCAGGCAATAATTTCTTCTATGAAAAACATCACACATAGAAACATGCAAATGTAGAATTTGTAAAAGTAGTGTTACTTTTATGATATTTAATGGTTGTTTCATATAGCACAATACTCCATGTCCTACATGAAGGAACTTACTGCTTGTATGGGTCATGAAACGGCAAAGCCAGCCAATCTCCGTGCATATCATGCATGTAATCCACCATGTCTTCTGGACTTTTATCTGAGGAAATAAATACTATTTCAAACTGAGCTGGTGGATCAGATTCTTCCACCAACTCTGTGTAAAAGTCACAAAGGATTGGAGTAAAATCTCTGCAAGGTGAGCACCAACTGGCAGAAAAATATAAGCCAACGATTTTATTCTGTAAGACTTCTTCCGGATCAACTCTCTCACCATATTTGTTGAGTAGAATATGCCCACTAAAAATATCCATTGTTTAAAGAAAAAACAGTCAATGCATTAACAAAAACACAGAAGAGAATATGGGCTGCTGGTTTATCATTCCGAAGCTGACAATGAGATGGCAATTGCTAAACACTCATTCTTCTAATTCTCTTTAATCCAATTTACTGGTAGCTTTCTGCACCACCGTCACTCTTTGACCATCTGCTCAACAACAGCATATAAACACCGCACTGGAAAGTAAATTTAAAAAATCAAAAACATTCATTATCAATAATTTACGTTTATAATAACCTATAAGATAGATAGCAATATCCCACTTACATTACCAAACACAGCGAAAAGCAGATGGATGTTAAAGGCGGCCATATACAGACTGCAAAAATCTGGCAACTGTTTCTTTCAAGACCATGTATGGCGCCCTCCCAGAACTCTGCCTGCCTGATATTTGACCGAAAAATCATCCACATATCCACTTATTTTCCTGTCTGACAAGGACCAATTTGGTGAGTTGAAGGGGTCCTCATCCAACAGGCCTATAGGCCCCTCTTTATTATCTGATTGGTAGTGCCAGGACAATGACTGGATTAGCCCAATTTGGCCCAGCATGTAGTTGGTCAAACTGGGCCCAGATCCACTTGTTAAAGGGGTGGTTCACCTTCAAGTTAACCTTTAGTATGTTATAGAATGGCCAATTGTAAGCAACTTTTCAATTAGTTTTCATTATATATGTTTTATTGTTTTTTGATTATTTGCCTTTTTCTTCTGACTCTTTCCAGATTTCAAATGGGGGGGGGGGGGTCAAACTGCTCTGTAAAGCGACACTTTTTATTACTCATCTTTCTATCTTGGCCTCTTCTATTCATATTCCAGTCTCTTACTCAAATAAATGCATGGCTGCTGGGGTAATCTGAACCCTAGCAACCAGATTGCCGATATTGCAAACTGGAGAGCTGCCAAATAAAAAGCTAAATGATTAAAAAAACACAAATAATAAAAAATGAAAACCAATCCAAATTGCCTCAGAATTTCACTCTCTACATCATCCTAAAAGTTCATTTAAAGGTGAACAACCCCGTTAATATACTCAACAAACAAGGCACTGTACAATCACCTTTAAAGGGCAAGGAAAGGCAAAGAAATAAAATCCCATTTTTACTTTCTTTAATGAAAAAGAAATCTATCTCCAATATACTTTAATTAAAAAATGTGTACTGTTTTTATAAGAAACCGGACTGTATGCAGTGAAATCCTCCCTTCATTTAGTGCTGTGGATAGGAATTTGCAGACAGTCCCTAACTTCTGGCAGGGAAACAATCATACTTATGAACAGCAGGGGGAGCCCCCGCCTTACTTACCAGCCATGAAGAACTCAAGCAGCTTTGTTTTTTGAACATTTATGACGACCCCTAAGAAGCCCAGACCCCACTGAGCATGTGTATGTAGTCTAGTCTTGCAAAGATGTATAACAAAGTTAAAAGATGACAGCCCCCTGTGGCCAACTTTGAAAGCATAAATCATTTGTTTGATTAGGCTTGTGGTGCAGTAAGTTCATGTTTATGTTAAGTATACAAAATACAGCATTTCTAGCCTTATTCTATTTTACACTTTCCTTGCCCTTCAAAGAGTCATTGGCATACAGTTCCCTGATATAACTTTACAAGTAACATTATTAACATAAACATAACAAAAATGAACTTTTAAGTGACTTTTTACTTTTAGGTAACATTAAAGCAACAAGAAGAGTAGAACTACACTGAATGGCCACCACTAACATTCGCATATATTAATGATCCACAAATACCTCATTTTGAATTCAGAAAAACACAGTTAACCATAACTTATTTGGCGGAATACTGAACCAAATATAAACTCTAATATGCATATTCAACTTTGACATATATTTAAAAATGGCATCATCTCTGAAAGAAAAATGTGTCATTGTTTTCAGCTTTTCTTTTTGTGCTTTAAATTTGGAACCCCTATATAAATGACTTGTTCTGGTACTACCTCTCATCTAATGCAATACTTTTACCTTTGTGGAAAAATATTTATTCACTGACTACTAAATAAGTGCTACAGAATTGTGGTTAATGTTATAATTCACAGTCCTGATGATTAATTATAATTTAGTAGCCTTTTTTAAATGATTGCCTATCTCCATGCAGCTGTAATTGCACTGTCAAGCTGCTTCTGTTTAATCACTGGGTATATCAGGGCACAGTATGATGAAGGATTCCCTTCATTTGGGGATATTTATTGAGGCAATGTTGAATTAATCTGATGCACTTTGCAGTTGAAAGCTGAAGAATAGAAATAATTAGTATTTTTTTTTCACCAGTTAATAAGGATGAATTATGAATCCATTTAGCCACACATAACAATCTAGCAAATTTCTTTTTACAAAGTAGGGATGAGGAAAAAGAGAAAACATACATGCAGTATAGCATGAATTTCAGGGCCAGAGAGGCTCACAAGTTACTACACTTTGGGAACCAAAACATTTATTGTGAGGTACAGAATCATTAAAAACAACTGTAAAGTGCCAGGAAACCTGCATAGTTGATCATACTTACAGAAACTGCCCACACTGTCTGAAAGGTCCCTCTTCTCGCCTTGTCTATTGCTTTCTACTTGCTATAGCACTTTGTATTTAAGGGCTCCTCCTTCAACATAAACTACACACTAAACTAAATATTGCAATATGACTAACTGCTACCACCTACTGGAAAAATCTGACAATTTGCTAGGCAATGACCTTTATACTGCCTTAAAGAACCAGTAAAATTAAAATTTGAGTATTTTTTCTAATTAGCACCAACAAACAAACCCTTTCTTGGCAACAAATATTTTTTTTGTAGGGGAAAGGTTTTAATTTAATTGTTCTGTAGAGATCCATGAATGTCTTTTAACCCATTTATCTGCCTGTTTGAATACTAAAACTATTGCATTTTACAGAGCTTATTTGCTATATAAATGTGTGATCTATTCGAATTTCGAAAAGGCTGTTGATTTATATAACATATAGGGGCAAATTCATTATATCGCGAAGCATCTACCGCTAGCACTAACTCGCCAGCGTGACGTCAATTCGTAACTTCGGAAATTCACTAACACCGGCTCTGGCGAATTTACGCTGGCGAAGTAGATAGACTTGAGCAACTTCGCAACCTTACGCCAGGCGCAGTTGCGCACTGACGAAGGATTGTAAATTCGCAAATTCACTAAGATGAACATTTTCCTGAACGTTACCACTTACGCTAGACGTTACTTCGCCTAGTCAGACCAGGCGAAGTTCAATACAATAGATAGGAGGTTGAAAAAAAAAATTTTTTAATTTTTTTCTAAGTCCCAAAGAAAAATAAAAAAAACGCTGGCGTATTTTAGCATAGGAGGGTGATAGTCTGAAAAAGATCGATTTTTTTGGGGGGGTTACATTTCCTAACATATGGCAACACAACTACATAGGGGGCACATGTTTAGGGCAATAGGACAACTTTATTTATTTTATTAAAGGTTTCCTGGGCTTGTGTAGTGGAATGTAGTGGCTGTAACATATACTTCTATTATAACTTGAAGTTCCTGCCGTATGCAAATTAGGCTTCGCTAACATAACTGCTCTCGGCCTAGCTAAGTAACACTAGTGCAACTACGCTACCATTTGCTGACCTGAGCGTAAATTCGTACTTTAGTGAATTTGCGTAGCTCTGGCGAAAATTCACCTGGTTGTTGTAATATTTCTAACAGAACAACAAGAACTTTATATCTCTTCATCCAGGTCTGTCTATTGTTTGTTTATTCATTCTTATGGATGTTGAACTATAACTATCACAAAATCTGCAGATTTTTACTTTACTGAAACTTATGGGTTAAGGCCACAGTAATGTGGACTTTAGGGGAAACGCAGGCCAAGAATCAGATCCCCCGCTACTGCTCTGCCTGCACTTGGAAGCATCATCTCATCTTTCAGCAAAAAGATGCAAGCATTCAAATTTCACAGCTGATATCTGCGATATTTGCCTACATCTGAGTGGAGACAATGCTTCTGGGTGCAGGCACATCAAGCAGGACAGCAGCAATGGAGGTTCTCCATGGGCCAAGATCCGCATTAGTGTAGCCCTCACCTAAGGTTTGATCCACTATAAATCATACATATATATATTTGTGCTCATAAGTTTATATACCCTGACAGAATTTATGATTTTTTCAGAGAATATGAATAACACAAAATCTTTTCTTTCACTCATGGTTAGTGGTTGGCTGAAGCCATTTATTGTCAAACAACTGTGTTCACTCTTTTTAAATCATAATCACTACACAAACTACCCAAATGACCCTGCTCAAAAGTTTACATACCCTGGTGATTTGGCCTGATAACATGCACACAAGGGTTAGAATGGCTATTAAAGGTAACTATTTTCACCTCTGATCTGTTTGCTTGTAATTAGTGGGTGTTTATAAAAGGTCAATGACTTTCTGGACTCCTGACAGACCTTTGCATTTCTTCATCCAGTGCTGCACAGCAGGTTTTATTCGTAATAGCTCCTTAGGGACAGAGGTGTTTATGCTGAGAAGGGCCTCTTTTGTGTACTTAAGTGTTGTTATCATTTGGACAGTTGACTACATAGGCATCCTGCTGAGATCAAAGGGAGGCTTGCAAAAACTGTGTGCTTCTAGAAGTCAGGGAGATTCAGCCTAGTTTTTTTTTTTTTTAAAGCCTATTCATGGCCCCTTCATTCTCCCCTATACACAATACTCACCCTGACCCCTTGTCAGATGCACCTGGATCCTTTCAGATTCACATTGGCACTTCTGTGCAGGGCTGTTCCTGCCATGAGGCATCATGAGAACCTTGCATCAGGCATCTGCAAGCTTCCAGTTACAAGGGGTGGCAAAAAGCAGCCTCTTGTAACTTTAAGAGCTATTGTGCTCATTGCACTGGTAATACTTTGACCCACTCCGATGCAGATATTTTCAGAGGGAGGGTGGCCAGTATTGGATTACCCCAGCTTCTGTGAGGGGGATTATGGAGACTGAATGTGTCTGTACCCAGTTACCACTTGCTGCGACGCATAATCCTGCCTGCGATCAACCTACAGGTTCTGAGATCGCAGCTGGCAAGGAACACCCGAAATATAAATTGTTCAGATGCACAGACTCCAAGGCCTCCACTCACTATGGGGTTGCAAGGATGCATTTTTTTTACCAAATCCTTACATCAGATATAAGGGCATTTTTATTACAGTACATTGTATAAAAATAAGAGTAGACCAGAGTTTGTTAATGACTTGTACAAGATTTTTTTACCCTTTCAAAAAAAAAAAAAAAAAAATCAGTCATCTGATTCCTGAGGTCTGTTACTTCAACAACCACTTTGTATTTTAGTTTCAGGGTGGTATGGAGCCAAATGGAAGAGGAGATTTATCTTAGAATATGTGCATGCATAGCATACTTTTAAATATACTCTATTTTGGAATTCTACAGTTTGCTTTGCTAAGCCTTCTTATGTCATTCACACTAATTGATTTATATAATTTTACTGTACCCACTTTAAACATTCAAAAATATATAACTAAAAGACCTTGATAAAAGAAATAGAACAATTGAGTATGCATGATTTAAAAACAACGATTCAAAAATAATATTATGAGGCTGCCTTCAAATCAAACTAAAAAGTACAGTGGAAGGTTATATCTGCACATTAAAGCTAGTTAAAGGACCAGTAACATCAAAACTAAAAAAAATTTTTTTTTGATGTTACTGATCCTTTAAAGGAGAAACCTATTTAAGGCTAAGGCCAGACGGGGAGATTCGGGGGCATTTTGTCGCCTGGCGACTTCTTGCCGCGACTTGTAGCCCCCGAACCTCCCCGAATAGCGAAGTACCCAAGCGCACCGGCGTTGCTTGAAAACGCCGGCGCGTATTCACACGGAGCGGCGCGATTTTTGAAATCGCTCCAAATTAATTTTGGAGCAATTTCAAAAATCGCGCCGCTCCGTGTGAATACGCGCCGGCGTTTTCAAGCAACGCCGGTGCGCTTGGGTACTTCGCTATTCGGGGAGGTTCGGGGGCTACAAGTCGCGGCGAGAAGTCGCCAGGCGACAAAATGCCCCCGAATCTCCCCGTCAACAGTCAATAACAGGTCAATCAGGATAACAGGAACACAATGCTAGATTGAGCTATACTCGGACATCGAACCAGGGTCTTCAGCGTCCTTTTAAGTTTGAATTTGGCGCCACAGCGCGTGACGTCCTTGCGCCCGCGTTTATTCACTGGGCGCTGCCATCTTGGATCGTGCCGCCGAGAAGGTAGGGAGCGCCGAGCGCTCGTGACAGTGCAAGTGGAGTTTCACTAAGTTATTTCTTTATAAAAGCTCTGCAATTTTAAAGTCTGTGTCTTGGTGTCTTTTTTTTTTTAAAGGTATAATAACAATTTAAAAAAAAAAAAATCTTCATGTTACTGGTCCTTTAAAATCCAAACATGGAGACCTGCTGAAAAAAAAAGGTAAAACAAATCAATGTCCAAAGTAGAGAAACTAAAGACCAGCTGTAAATTATAAATTGGTATACAACGATACACTGGCTAAGAATCATGAGTGAAGCAATGGAGTGCCACGCTGAAAACGTTCAAAATGTAACAAAACAAAAAATTCCATAACACAACATATCCCACACACACGCCATACCATTGTTGACGTTGACTAACTATGCGCATGCGCAGTGAAGTCCTACCGCGGCGGCTGGAAAGATCCGGCTACGCAAGCGCAGCGCTTTCTTCTGCACTAGCAGGAGAAAGGAGGGGCCGAGACGAATGTGGGATCAGTATTTGGCAGGAAGGCGAGGCCTCCCCTTTGCTGCTACAGTAGGACGGGGCCTTCAACTACAAGCGAGCTCCAAATGTGGCAGAGAATGGAGTGGGAGGGGTGGAAAGGAGAGTAAGGAAACGAATAGGGGAGTGTAAAGGGGTCGGATTTGGAAGTTGAAGAAAAAGCGAGAGAAAACGCTTGAGGCGGGAGCCGCTGTACATATTAAAACCAGTGGTGAAAGAAAGCGGGGGACAAAACGCTGCATGTGAAGAGCTCCGCACGGCAACTTAAAGGAGGGACCTTAGTGAGGAAGAGGGGAAAGGGGTGCGCCCCATACATTACACCCTCAGGTAAGGACCCCCGTACTGTTTATTAGCTGACTTGCCGTGACACTGGGCACAGATCCTGAGGAGACCCAGTATGCGGGCACAGTGCGCATCACCTCCTCATGTTTATGTCAATGCAGATTTTTTGTTACTGTTACTAACCGCGCGTGCACACACCAGCCCTCTCCTGTTGCCCTGAGCTAATTGTGGGAAGCTCCCCCTCCTCCTCTCTTCCAGCTCAGTTTTGGCGCCACCTGGCGTTCGCCCCCTCCCTCGCGACTCTTGGACGGTCTGACGTCACTGTGTTTTTCCAGTGTGTGACGTTAAAAAAAAACCCCTTCTATTGTTACTCTTTCACTTGCAAATCAATGGCTGTCATTGACGCTGTCATTGCAGCGGGTTACCTGTCATTGATCTGTGGTGCGCCCTCGTTTTATTGGCGCTTTGTGTTTTTGAGGTGGTGGCGCGGTGCTTTCATTCTGGCTTTATTAGTGAGACTTGGCCCGGGGAACGGGCAGGGCAGTGCATCCTCCTCCTTATACTCATGGGAGACGGAGAGCAGCGATAGCGTTTCGCTTGTCTGTGTCTCGAGCTGTAGGTTCCTTTGTCTGCTGCTTCCCCTCCCCCCCTCGTCTATCTGTGAGACGGAATCGCTCGCTGCTGCTGCTGCTTACTGCAGGTTTGTAAATACAGGGCTCCACACACAACATGGCTGACAATCGCCCTGTCTGCAGCTAGAGCTTTCCCTTCTTTTGTCGGGCCTCCGGAGGATTGACTGGCGCTTAGTGTCTGTGTCTCTTTAAAGTACGGCCGCGGCTCATTGTTACCTACAAGCTGGCACTCTAACAAGGGTAAGATACCCCACGCCTTTCCCTATCTGGGAATGGCTCACCTGCGACCCTCCGACTGTTGCTGACTTACAACTTTCACTAGTAGTAGCATGCACACACCAGATTGTTGCGCACTAATAGATGGAGGGCCGCAGGCTGTTGCCCCTGCCTCTATGGCTTCACTGACATGTGCATATCTAATGCATTCACAGACAGAGCAAGCACAGATCAAAGGAATGTTCGAGCAGACACATTGATCATTCACAAACATGTCTTGGAGGCTAATACTGTTTTGCCATTAAATGGGAGGGGGATAATGCACCAAAATAGTTGGCAGAGTTTCCTACTTGTTCTGTGCATTCCTCTATATATCTATGTATATAGTATACCCCCCATCTATACATGCCCTGGCATCTTGGTGCAACAGTAGCAAAGCTTGGCCATTTCTGACCTCTGCGCTAACTTGCACTAAATTTGCGAAAACCTTGTTTTACTATCTCTTTGCATGAACCCGGATGAATCAAATAACTTGTGTTGCACTGCGCATCATTCAGGATTGTAAAGCAGTCCATGATAAGAAATTGTCAGTGCTGGAAGGATTGCTGCCAGGTAACCCGTCTGCGTAAAGATGTTGTTACCTATCTAGCACAACACTGCCATTCTTTAAATCCAAATCTGCATTGGCAGTTAGTGTGTTTTTTTTTGTTTTCCCTCTTTCTAGAATGTTGAATGGGCATAATGTTTAATACATTTGCCTGGATTGTTTTTATGCCCTCTATTTTTCCAGTTTGACATTAAAGTAATTATTCTGTAAAATGTAAAACTGGAGAGCCATACCTTCCCAATTTTTTTTTTTTTTAAATAATGACTGGTTGTAGTACCTGGTACTTGTGCATGCATTGAGCTAATGTTATTTGAACCTCTAATGTATTTAATGAGGGGAAAAACACACATTGGAGGTGCAGTCTGATGGCTCTGTAATCACTGGACTACAGAATCATTAAGCTCAATGAGGCCAGAGATTTAATGCTGCACACTCCAGAGGAGTGCATATCCGTGCATCATGCTGCAGTCACACTTGTATACATAGGCAAACTGTCTGTGTCTATCATTAAATACACATGTAATCCACATGGCATTCATAATGATTTATGCAGCATTAAGTCTTCATATGAATCTAATTTGTCATGCAATGGCATTCCTCCCAAGGCCTTTCAGCTGGCATGCCAATCCTTTAAACCATGTACCTGTAAAATAGGTATGTATCAAGACTGTTTTGTAAACTATTTAGATGCAAATTATGTTAATGTGTAATTTATTCATGTTGACATCATTGTGGTGGCCAAGTAGGCAGCTAATGTCATCCTGTGTATGGCTGTTTGTAATCCAAAAATTTCTATTAACAGAACGTTTGTCAGTTGTCCTTCTGTATGATTAGCTGCTCAACATTATTATTAACATTATTATTAACATGTATTTCTATAGCGCCAACTTGTTGTGTAGCGCTGTAAAGTGAATGTGATTATACAACCAAATCACATGAATTACATATATAGAACATAAAGAGTTACATACATCACAATAAATATGGAGTTACTGTGCATGCATCACAATAAATACCGGTACAGGAGGTGAGGGAGGCCCTGTACAGAAAAAGCTAACGGGAAGGGAGTGATACACAGGGTGTGGGAGAGGGCAAGATCAGAGTAAAGTGGGTGAGAGATGTAGTAATGTAAGCGGTATTGCATTGAGTGGTTAACAGTGAGGGTAGGCTTCTCTAAAAAAGTGGGTTTTTAGAGATTTCTTGAAAGCTGAAAGATTGGGAGAAAGTCGGACAGACCGTGGGAGAGAATTCCAGAGGAGGGGTGCAGCTCTTGCAAAGTCTTGAATGCGAGCATGTGAGGAGGTAATGAGAGAAGAGTTGAGTAGCAGGTCAGTAGAGGAGCGTAGTAGGCGGTTGGGTGAGTAAATGGAGAATAGTTCAGAGATGTAGGGAGGGGCAGAGTTATGAAGTGCTTTGAATGTCAGGGTCAGTAATTTGAATTTAATTCTGAAGGGGAGTGGAAGCCAGTGCAGGGATTGGCAGAATGGTATGGCAGAGGAGGAGCGGTTGCTGAGGTGTATAAGCCTAGCAGCAGTGTTCATTATGGACTGGAGAGGTGAGAGTTTCTGGAGGGGAAGGCCAATTAAGAGAGAGTTACAATAGTCTAGAAGCGATATGACAAGAGAGTGAATAAGAATTTTGGCAGCGTCTGGGGTGATAAATGATCGTATTTTGGATATGTTCCTTAGGTGGAAGTGACATGACTTAACAAGTGACTGGATATGAGGAGTGAATGTCAGGGCAGAATCTAGGATAACCCCATATGATAACATCATATATTTGCTAGCCTGCAAAACAAACTTGCTTTTTTAACTTTCCTGTGGGGAATTGTTCAGCCTTTGTATTTGAAATGTTTCTGCAGGGTGGCCAAATTGTGGTGACCATGCCAAATGGGTGGATCTAGATGATTAGCTTTAGGCACAGTGGGGGGGCACATTCATGTGTTCTCTTGTACCTAGAAACATTTTAACATCTTAGTTGGGGGCAAAACACCCAGATTTGCTCCTCATTGATTTCCGTGGTAGTTGCCTGGAACAATATATAGTGTAGTAATTCTTTACACAAAATGGTGGTTCACCCGGTGTTCGGTTCTTGTTTGGGGTGAAGTGAAATTAGCCCCCAGATATACTGGGTGTGGTGGGTATTTATTTCACCAAAAAACCACAGTGTGGGGTGTGGGTGACCTCAAAGGTTAATTAGTGTGGGTCAATCAGAAGAGAAATGGCTGAATTGCCTACTTACAAACCCCTGCTGTGGTATATCGTTTGTAATATAAGGTAGTTAGCTGGCCATCTCACAATGCTCCCTTGCGCATGGATTCCGACAATCCGATATAGATAGATAGGAGAGAACGCCAAATCGTATAATACTATTTAATAACACATAAAATTCAGTCTAAAAAATGCACTCACAATTTCCATTAAAAATACTTGCACATAATGATATCACTGGGGTCTCTCTGGTCCTTCAGGGTGCCTGGGTTATAGTCCGTTTCTTGGTCCCCTAAGAAGGTGTTTGTGTCCAAGTTCCCCCTCTTCCTTGTTTCAATATGTACTGTACGGAAGATTGCTCACAATGCTTTTATTTATATAATCTATAGCATTGTAAATTTTCCAATGAAAAACTGTACATTCTGACATCACACTGTAAAGTTAAAGATGTACAGTGGTGGCCACAGTGCCTTACATGCACCAGCATGGATAAGCGCCAGTTGAAGTGGTACCCCAAGTCAGCAGTGCAGAGTAAAGGTGGTGAAAGGTGCACCAATATTATCGTACAAAACAAATCTTCATATGATATTCGGTGTGTCTATGGCAGGAGCCAAGCTAACTGATATCGGCAGAAGACTTGGGTATTCGTCAGCTCCAGGCAGAAAATTTTGATCGGGCACCTTTGAAGGCACCCAAACATCACCCATTGTTACTGCTGAATTGTCAGATACAGGTAGAATTCTATTGTTTCTACCTGTATACCTGACGATTCAGCGCTACACGTGTATTGAAACAAAAAAAATTTCTTGGAAAAATCTTTTCCAAGAAAGATTGTAATTGTTACATCGATGGGCACCTTAAGGTTTAAAGTCTGCTGCATAGACCTACCCCTGAGTACGCAGAAATCAGTCGATATGAAAAGGAAAAAATGAGAGAGCAGTGTTGTGGGGAAGTATAATGGAGCCTTCTCCTACTAGCATTGCCAGCATTGTTGATACAGATGGCTGTCTCTAGCCCATGTGGCCCATTGAGCAAAATATTGCTCTCTTGTGTTATGGAGCTGTTATCTGGTTACCTTCCCTTTGTTCTGTTGTTAGGCTGCTGGGGGATGAAGGGAGGGGGTTATATCACTCCAATTTGCAGTACAGCAGTAACGAGTGACTGAAATTTATCAGAGCACAAGTCACATGACTGGGGCAGCTGGGAAACTGACAATTAGTGATGGGCGAATCTCCCGACATTCGCTTCACCGAAAAATTCACGAATTTCTAGAGAAATTCACGAATTGGTGAAAAATTTGCGAAACGAGTCGCAGGACGCTTTTGATGCGCCGTTTTCGGTGCGCATTGCGTCGATTGCGATTGCAAATTTATTCTCCAGTGGCGAATCGCGGGAATTCGCCCCTGGCGAATAAATTCGCCCATCACTACAAAATTAAATATTAAAAAATCAGTTTGTTCTTTTGAGTAACTGAAACAGCACTATGAATTGATGCATTTTGGGAAAAAAAAAAGTTTCTGTCTCTAGTGTTTCAGTCTGGCAGCTCCGTGATCCAGGTGCAGATTCTAAACTGTTATGATTTGCTACATTTAGCTGATACAATTAGCTGATAAATTTCTCAGCAGTATCTGTGGAATATTAGCAACTATTGTATCAGTTCTAACAGCTGCTTTTGCTCATCACAGACAAAGATAACAAATGTATCAACTAAATGTATCAATTTGGAACAGTTAAAGCGTTGGGGACCCTCCCCCAGAGCTTCTTTAGAAGGTGAAAAATGAAACTACTCTTCAATATTAGAAAACCTTACAAATAGAAAATGACTGGAAAAAAAGCCTTATGCAGGCCATACGCGGGCAGATAAAGCTGCCAATATCAGTCGTTTAGACCGATTTGACAGCTTATCAGCCCGTGTATGGGGGCTTCCGACGGGTCCTCCCGACAGATATTTGGACACGATATTGATCGGGAGGGTTGGATTTTCTTCCGACCAACCTGTCGGAAAGTCCATTACACTAGTTGTAATCTGATCATTAGGCCATAGGGCCGAACGTTCGGATTACCCCAGTATAGCTGTGACATATTGGGGAAAGATCTGCTCGTTTGGTGATGTTGCCAAACGAGCGGATCTTTGCATCTATGGCCAGCTTTAATTTCTGGTGAACTATCTGAAACCAACTGAACTGGAAAAAAGTTTTTGAAGGTGAACAACCCCTTTAAAAAGTAGATAAAGTGTGCTTTCAGCACAATACTGCAGATGCACAGATGTGTACCATTGGCCATAGATTTGGTTTGGCCAGACACTCCAAATTAAAGAGGTAGTTCACATTTACATTAACTTCTGGAATGATTTAGACATTATTATTTTTTTTTAAACAATTTGCAGTTGTTCTTCATTGTTTATATTTTGTAGATTTACATTTTTTTTTTTTATCTTTGTTCATCTGGTTGCTTGTCTTGTTTATCCTAGCACACAGAGTTACTGGAATATAAATAAGAGAAGGATGCAAAAGAAAGATAAGTAATACAAAGTAACTGTAACATTTCAGCCTCATGGAGCAATACTGTCCTTGTTGCCAAGGTTAGTGACCCCCATTTGAAAGCTGGAAAGAGGTGGATGAGTTATAACATTCAAAAACTTAAAAAATATATAATTAAGGCAAACTGATAAGAATAGGCAGCAAAATATGCTGGCGCTATATAAAAAAATGTTAATAATAAAACTGGTGTATTTACATGACGTAGGGTTTTACATATGTTCTGTTTTATACAGAGTCCTACATTGTTTGGGGGTATATATTTCATTTAGGGCAAAGACACTCACAGATTCGGGGTGATTAGTCTCCCATCGACAACTCTCCTCTCCTTCAGGTGACTAATCTCCCTAAACTGACTTTCCACCATCTAGAATGTAAATCTCTGGCAGGATACCACCCAGAGCCAGGAACTTCGGCGACTTTGGATAATGAAGCGCTCAGAGTGCCGTCCCGCCTTTGGTTTCCATTCTAGCAGGGGAAGGAAGGTCAGATTTCACTAATTGATATTCTTAGTGGCCTTGTAGGTTTCCATTAGTGTTATGCTATATTCTTTTGACAAATTTAAAGGGATAATGTCATGGGAAAACATGTTTTTTTTCAAAACGCATCAGTTAATAGTGCTTCTCCAGCAGAATTCTTCACTGAAATCCATTTTTCAAAAGAGCAAATAGATTTTGTTAATCAATTTTGAAATCTGACATGGGGCTAGACATATTGACAGTTTCCCAGCTGCCCCCAGTCATGGGACTTGTGCTCCAATAAACTTCAGTCATTCTTTACTGCTGTACTGCAAGTTGGATTGATATCACCCCCCCCCCCCAGCAGCCATAACAAAAGAACAATGGGAAGGTAAGCAGATAGCAGCTCCCTAATACAAGATGACAGCTGCAGTGTAGATCTAAGAAGAACACTCCATAGTAAAATTCAAGTCCCACTGAGACGGATTTAGTTACATTAGTCTCATCCAGACGAGAAGATTCAAGGAGATTCGTCGCCTCACGAGGCAATTTCGAGCGACTTTGAAAATCGCGTCGCCGTGTGTGAATAGGCGCAGGCGACTTTAGCGCTAGCAGGTGCAAGATATGAGCAAGCCATTCAAGGAGATTAGTCGCCTCAAAGACGTGGCGTTTTTTCACCAGGCGACAAATCTCCTTGAATCTTCTTGTCTCGATGAGCCCTAAGTAGGAGAAATAGCAGCTTGCCAGAAAGTAGTTCCATCCTTAAGGAGGAAGTAAAACCCCTATGCAAAAAAATCCCTCCCCCCCCCCCCCCCTCGTTCTCCCCTGGCCTATCTGTTCCCCCCGGGCCTAAGTTGTTACTTACCCCTTGGTGCAGGTCCTCTCCAGCGGAGTTCACAGGCGCTATCTTGTCCCGAGCAGTTTTCTTCTTGGATTCACCTGCGTTTGGTGGCTCATGCGCAGTAGGACGCATTTACCGGTTCAGATCTACTGCTCATGTGCCGAAAGTCACAAAGTGTTCCGATTTCTTTTCTTCTAGAAAACGTTGTGACTTACGGCACATGCGCAGTAGATCTGAATCTCCGCTGGAGAAGACCTGCGCCGAGGGGACAGGTAGGCCCGAGGAGGGGGCCAACACAGGGGAGGGATATTTGTGCTTAGGGGTTAACTTCTCCTTTAAGCGCTGGAACAAGCCCCATGACTGGGGCAGCTGGGACAATGATAATATGTTTAGCTCTATGTCAGTTCCGAAATTGAATATAAAAAATCTCTTTGATGTTTTGAGAGATTTCAGTGCAGAAGTCATCTGGAGCAGCACAATTAACTAATGCATTTTGAAAAAAAAAAAAACATGTTTTCCCAAGACAGTATCCCTTCAAAGTTCAGTATTGTTTATTTGTTTGAATTGACTACTTTTCTAAGCGTGTCTAAACCACTTTCTTCAGATACAAGTGCACGAGAGAGAGTGTATTTACTGATCATTGGTATAAGGCATGAAGCTTTGCATCAGTCAAATTTGGTTAGCTTGATGAATTCATTTGGTTACCTCACCAATTCTGCAGATTCTTTTAAGTCATTGAAAACTGATGTAGACCTGCTATGAAAGAGTTGCATGGTCCCCCGGTGTTGTGATCTCTGTTGGCTTCATTTAATTAGTCCATAGCTGCTTAATTCAGACTTGGAGAGCTCCCAAACAACCAATTCCTACTGTAATTATAAGTGCTGTCATATAACAATGGCATCACTCGTGTACTAATGCTTAATAGAGCTCTAAGGCCTGTTGAGAATATCACATCCGGATGACTCCTCTTGCTGTCTCGTTTTATGCCATCTTATATCTTTTCCTGTAAATATTTGGAAAGACTTGTGTTTTCCATAGATCACAGAAGGCATACATTTTCATTCAGTTTAGATGGATAGATTTCAGTGTGAACAATGAAAATCTTCTCACCTGCTCGATCGATTTTCTGACCATTGTCGAGCAAAAAACATTACATGCACAATTGTTCAGTCCCCATTAAGCTCTCGATAATTTGATGGACTTGTCGGATTGCACTAAAGACGGTTGTTAAGGAAAGAAAATTCTTCACTTCTATGGTGAACTTTACTTGTGACCTTATTGGTAAAAGCAAATGCCAATTTTCAATTCTTAAACCACTTCAAAGGTTAAGTTTAGAAAATCACTTGGCTCTCTGATTAGCGACAGATATTCAGCACTGTGCTTACTTGCCATTTGGGTTTCTCATTGTAGTTGTTGAATGCCTCCGATATAATTTTTTTTGGATTGATTTAGAAAAGAACAGACATCACTAATATGCCTGGCCTGTGACTGAAAGTTGGACATTGCTCTCTTCTAACTCTACTTGTTTTGTACTATTTGCATTTTTTGGCATATCTTTCCCTGGTTTGTTCATGGCTTTATTTAACTAGAGTAAACGCTGCATTGCCTTATTTATGTGTTAAGTGCAAATTTGTTTTGTTGTTGAACGAATGGCCCAGAGCAGGAATCTTGCTTAAGCATCCACTGAAATCCAAAATAAAAGGGTTCAGGAAATTTGTAAGACATTTGCTGGATTTGTAAATGTTTAACAGCTGCAGAAAAACTCACAGGTGATCTTTAGAAATAATTGTGTTTCTTATCCTTATGGGACTAAATTGTAGACTATAATCATACACAAGTACTCACTTCAATGTAATTTGAGATGATATATGCAGTCTATATGAAGTGCCGTTTAACCATCTGCAGCCAGAAGGTTTTTTTCACAAAACATTTCTGGAAAATACCAAGCTTTATTGACCCCACTTCTCCATTTGCGGGTCATGGGCAGGTTCTGGTTGAGCTTTTCTGCCTGCTCTCCCCGCCTGCGACCTTACATTGCCGGGTTCCGGTTTTATTGCTGTGCGCCTGCTGCCCCATCCCTTTTGTGATGTCCTTGGCACGGGTCTATAAAAGGAATGCAGAAGTCGGGTGTGGGCTCGGATTTGGTGCATGCGGGTCCAAGTTGGGTGCACGCAGGTCCGGATCAGGTGCAAGTTGAGTTTTTCTCAACCCGCACATCACTACAAGCTATTGTTCAACATTGTATGCTCCTGAGGATAAACATTTCAAATTAAACACATTCCCTCTTTCTCCCACTCCCCCCTCTTCCAGAAAAACAAACTTGCTAAATACTGTTTTGGAGTGTATTGTCTGGAATGCTTGGGACCTGGGGGTGGGGGGTTACCCTGTCATTTGGATAAGTCTACTTAAAAAAGAAAAATGTTTTCAATTTAATTCACCAAAAATGTAATGTTTAAAGGCTGTAGTGATGGGATGTGTAACATAATAGCCACAACACTAAAGTAAAAGTAATTGTAAAGTATTTGCTTACCCTTCCTTGCATTTGCAGAGATTCATAGTGAGGAGTAAGGCTAATGCCAAACATGCACTTTACGCCAGTGGTGAAAACGGCAGTCTGCTGGCACTGTACATTTCTAGGTCGATGGAAATGGATTGGATGGATTTTATGCTAGCAGAGAAAAGGCCACATACGACCTTGAGGTGTATGTGTGTCCTTTACTTGGTACTTCATTCAGCAAGATGGTAGCAATTGGCATTTAGGTGGATCTCATGTGTAAAAAGGAAAAAGCCTACACTGATGTAGGTACCTTTTGAGACTAGCATGTTTATGAATTCAGTTTTGTGCATGTATTGCAATAGCTTCAGTACAGTTCTTGGGTTTTTGCCGGATATTGTTTTCTTGGGGGGGAACTTAATGCCTTCCCTTACCAGTGGGGTGCTGTATGTGGCAGCAGGCAAGGTCAAGCATGGACCACAGAGATTTTTATTTTCTTGAATAATTCCCACAGCCTGAGTCTGAGATGATTTAAAAAAAAAAAAAAAAAAAAAA
>CM044432.1:123390064-123406873 GCA_024363595.1 Xenopus borealis | reverse complement strand
CCACGGACACAGGGAATCATCTGGACGCAGAGACAAATGGATTTTATTATATAGGATGGCATTTCAATAAAAGACAAGGGGCACTGGTTTTTGTGTCAGGAGAATGAAAACGCTACAGACTTAATGAGCCATGTATTGTTTTAAGTTTTTGGTCAGAAACTTTATTTCTTTAAAATAAAATAAAATAAAAGGCTGTTCCAGATGTGTAATTTGCAGCAAGTTGGCACTGGTACATAAGGATAGCTATATAACTGGCATATATAACAGCTATTAATTCACATATACATGTAGGTAGTGGATGTGTTTAGCACAGAACACATAGCTGAATACAATTTGCATTGTGACTAGACCAAGTTTCAATCTTTTTATAGACCATTTAGATTGTAAGCTCTTGTGAGTAGTGCCTTGTAATATTATTCTTACTCTGTGAACCCTTATTTTATTTTTTTTTGTCAGTAAAATGTTAGGGCACTTTGGTGGGATGGCAGGAGGCAGAATATTAAATGTTTTATTGGAGCTTTTCTACTTCCAAACACTTTTCTTCACTTAGCTGTTTTCTGGTTTGTCTAGCAATAGACTTTTGAATTCCCATATTTTATTTTACCTTTTTTGCAGAATTGAAGTTTAAAGCGGTTGTTCACCTTCCAAACATTTTTGTTCAGTTGTTTTCAGATTGTTCCCCATAAATATGTTTTCAATTACTATTTTATTGTTTATAGTTTTTCCGAAATCTAATTTTAAAGTTGAATGTTGGTGTCTCTGGTGTTTGAGTGTGACAGCTCAGTAATTCAGGTGCAGACTCTAACTGTAGCAATTTTGCAACAGAGCAGCATCTCTGGAGTATTAGCAACTATTGTATCAGTTCTAACAGCTGCCTGTAATGAAACCCAGAGATTCTGCTCAGCATGGACAAAGATAAGAAATGTATCAACTAAATGTGTCGATTTTGAACAGTTTACGGGGTCGACGAACCCTCCCTCCCAGAGCTGCTTTAGAATGTGAAAAATGACACTTCAAATATTAGAAAAACAGTGACACGTAGAAAGTAATTGGAAAAATTCACTATTTCTGGTGATCTATCTGAAAACAACTAGTTGTTTGAAGGTGAACAACTCTGTTAAAGGGTAATTCACTTTCTAAACACTCTCTTTCAGTTTGTTTTCAGATTAGTCACAAGAAATAAATACTTTTTTCACTTGCTTTCCTTTTATTTTTTTTAAAGTTTTTTCAAAATTTACAGGTTAAAGGGGTGGTTCACCTTCAAGTTAACTTTTAGTATATTGTAGTAGGGCCAATTCTAAGAAACATTTCAATTGGTCTTCATTATTTATTTTTCATAGTTTTTTAATGATTTGCAATTTTCTTCTGTTTCTTTGCAGCTTTCAAATGGGGTCACTGACACCATCTAAAAACAAATGCTCTGTAAGGCTACAAATGTATGGTTATTGCCACTTTTTTTTACTTATCATTCTATTCAGTCCATCTCCTATTCATATTCCAGTCTCTTATTCAAATCAATGCAGGGTTGCTAGGGTAATTTGTACCCTAGAAACCAAATTGCTGACACTGCAAACTAGAGAGCTGCCGAATAAAAAGCTAAATAACTATAAAACCACAAACAATAAAAAATTAAAACCAATTGCAAATTGTCTCAGAATATCACTCTCTACATCATACTAAAAGTTGACTCAAAGGTGAACAACCCCTTTAATGCTCCTGTTTGGTAACTCTGTAATCCAGATGCAGATTCGGAACTACTGCAATTTTCAAAATTAAGTTGCTACATTAGTTGATAAATTTTTCAACAGCACCTGTGGGATATCCACAACTATGGTATGAATTATAACCGGTGCCTTTAATGAACCTCTTGGATTCTGCTCAGCAGGGCTAAAGATAATAAATTGATCAATTTAGAACAGTTTACAGAGCTAGTCACTCTCCCTCCCAAAACTGATTTATAAAGGTAAGAAAAGGTCAAAAATGGAAGTGACTGGAAAAAGTACATTTCTGTTGAACACAACTGAACTGAAAAAAGTGTTGGAAAGTGAACAGTCCATTTAAGGTAACCCTAAACAAATGGACAAACTGTGAGTTATTTCTCTATAGACTACTTTTTTATGTTTGTGTTCATCTGAAACATATAAAAATACATTGAGTCATATATGCCGAATAGAGCTTTATTCATCCTGGGGAAATAGGATAATTTCAAGTTAATATTGTTATTCATAAATTCAAAATGTAAACTTTGTAGTTCATGTTATACTCATCTGCCTTGTATTATAAGGATCTGTTATTTGACAATGTAATGCATTCCACAGGGCTGCACACAGAGTGACAGGTGGATAGCATTTGACTGTCACCTGGAACACCTTGTAGCTAATGGGTCATTCAAAACCATAGGCTAGGGAGCTATGGAGGCCACAAAGTGATGGGGAGCTCTGTATTTACTGACTTTACCTTGCAATGCATCTAAGCCTCATTATCCTGTGCATTTGGATCAGTTTGTTTGGCAAAAAATCTATTAGAATCTTAAGCCCTTGTACTATGATTTCAGCCTTTTATATTATATACAGTGTACAATGTTACCTTTCTTTTCTTTTTTTTACAGCTCATGCAGGAGTTTCAGCAAATATGATGAAAAAGAGAACCTCCCACAAGTAAGATAAACTATACATGAACCACATTATTAACTGTTTAACTGCCAACACGGTATCTAACTAAAGTTAGAATGACAGGAGACATAGATTCAATGTTTCTGGGTTTTCTTAGACTCTGTTGTGTATTGCAATACATGACCTTGCTTAGATCTGGCATGTTAAAATGAAAGCTTAAAGAAACACGAGGAAGAATAATGTTTTGGATTCCTTTCCTCAACCCAAGGCCACTACAATATTCTTTCTGCTAATTCACAGAACATTCTCTAGGCTGCTTTCATTTACCTGAACAACTCTAATATATATTTTATTTATTTATTATAGTAAAACATAACATTTGTGATCTATGGCTGATTATTAATTAATTTAGGCTTACATTACGTAAGCACATACCAATGCATTCTGCATGAAAATGAATTAAGTCTTCTACAGTCCGCTTCTATTGCAAATAATACTTTACTAATGTTTTGATGATTTCCAGTGACACCCCTAAGCTTAGCTTCTCAATGGCATCCCAGTGCACACTGAGCATGTGCAGTCCTTTTGGAAGATGGGTTTGAGAAATGCAAAACGTAGAAGCTGCTCTGAACATTGTTGAAGTGGGGATGATTACTGTTCTAAGTTATTCTGAACCTCTAGGCTGGTATAGTAAGTTCAGAATAAAAACTTCAACCATATTTTTGTAGAAATCACTTCTCCTTTAAATTTACATTTGCAGCTTAATACTGAAAACCTTTATATGGTACCAGTCCTTGTAAATTTAATTTATAAAAGGTAGTCTTTGGCACTTTGAAAACCATATTGAGCGAGGAATTGGCTGGAGGAGGAAAAGGACATTTATTTTGTAACCCTGATATCACTACCAATTTCTGTTTTAATCCCTGTCCTTTTATTTATGTTCTGTAATTTAAATGGACTACTTATACATAATAGTTTGCATTATTATTCTATGTGATAAAATAATTTCTATTCATTTCTTTGGGATTTTTAAAAGTGTATTTATCAGTAGGTGAAAGTTAGAATTCACATTGGATAATGTTAGGTCACATGAGCCAAATAAATGTCAATTAACATCTATGTCAGCCGAATCCTGCTGAAAAAGGCCGAAACTAATCCTGGATTCAGTGCATCCCTAACATAATCCTCTCCTGTTGTAGTAATTGTAACCAGACATTGGCTAGGACTTATAGCCGTATTCTAGTGCAGTAGGTTTTTCTCCCAGCCCTCGTTTCAAGTACCATGTGGTTGTATATTAAAACCTATTCAATTAAAGTAAATAAAAAATTGACATGGTGACTTCAGAGGTATGCAATCAAAATGCTGGGATTCAGGCCAACCACTTGCCTACCCAGTGGGCTATGGGCACGTGAAGGTCCGTGTACCCTGCTCTGTCATTAACCGCAGACTCTGCTTTGTCTGACATTACTGTCCGTTTTCTTTTATAAATCTGCTTATGCTCTGTCCTTACGGGTGATGTCAGACATTTTGCTGCTGGGTAATGGAAAACTATACCCCCCCCCCCCCCGAACAATGTAGGTCTCTATAAAAAGATATTGCATTAAAAGGCCCATATGTATAACTCTGCTTCATGTAAATAAACCATTTTCATAATGATATCCTTTTTTAGTAGCGCATGCCATTGGGTAAACATAAATAGAAAATTGTGATTTAATAAAAAATAAAAAAGGGCCGCCCCCTGGGATTTTAGGATTCAAAGTACACACAGACAATACCAAAATGGTGGTTCAAGGCAAGAGATGCAAAAGGGCAATATTTACTTAACTGTATATACCAGTTTGAAAAGATTCTTTAATATGCAACCTAATATGATAGTTATTATATTATAATATGAACTATATGATGACAGAGTATTCATTTTGGCTGTATAGTTTTCCTTTAACAAGTATTTTTTGATAAATCAAAATCAGTAGTATGCAAAATGGCCTTTACTTCAATAGGTATGTGAAACTAAAACCACTCTGCTAATATTGAGTTGTTTGCAACTGAATTTTTAGTTGCCGTTTTCATTTAAAAATGTCTTTCTGCCAGTAAGCAGGTAGAAATAGCTTATATGTTACAAACCCCTGGATGGGTTCACTTTCACAAAAAAAATCCTATTGTTGTTCTTATATAATGGTGTCACTTTTTAACTGTATTTTATTTTGAATGTTGCAGAAAACACAAAAATAGTATGGGACCGAGTAAGCCAATATCCCAACCCAGACGAAATATTGTAGGGTGTAGAATACAGCATGGTTGGAAGGAGGGCAGCGGCCCAATAACTCAGTGGAAAGGAACTGTTTTGGATCAAGTTCCAGTGAATCCTTCCTTGTATCTTATAAAATATGATGGATTTGACTGTGTATATGGACTTGAACTTCACAAGGATGAAAGAGTGTCAGCTCTTGAGGTTCTTCCAGATAGAGTTGGTAAGTTTGCCATTTAAATTATCTGTTGATATGGGATGTAATATTTCATTTGATTTTTTAAGAATGTGCTATTAATGATGCTGTTGCATAATTTTACCGATTTTTATCAGCTTGGCACATTTTCTGGCAATTAAATGAGACTTAGTTTTGACCCTATTAAATAGCTTATTATGATCAGAGCAGTTCATGTGAATATGGATGCTATCTCTGGGATATATTCTGCTGGGCCTGTGTAATGGAATTTGTATTTGAAGTATATAAAGGATTTAATTTTTTAACAAATCCATGCTATTAATGCACATTTATACTTTGTAGAAAAGGTTGTTTCAATCTGGAGAATTTTTGAATAGAATTTAAGGGGCCACTTGTAGCCTATCATAGTCATTACCCCTATCCCAGTTGACTTAAAGGCTCAGATCAATATTAATTTCCTATGACACTCTTTATTGCAAGGCTAATCTCATGTGCTCTGTGGTGGAGGAAGTTCCAATCTACTGCCGTGCTCCTAGCAGTGCCTACACAGAGCAGCCAATTGCATTTGCCCATGTGTTAACGGACAGGCAGATGCCGTGCTTGACTGGCTGCTCAAATATGGGGCAGTTTAATTAAACCTGTAGAAAAAGCACCTCTCCACCTTAGAGAATATAACCTTGCCAGACCAGAAAGAAACATAAGTGGAGCATATGTGGTCTGTAGCTAGAGGCATAGGGTTGAACTTAGGAATGCACCAAATCCGCTATTTTGGAATAATGTTGGCACAAGGATTCGGACGAATCGTAATCCGGGATTCGGTGCATCCCTAGTTGAATTGCTGGTTATTATAAATCATTGTTTACTCGTGCCATTAATTGACCTTTAAGGACCATGGCCCACTCTTTATGTTGACAGAGAAATGACAACATGTGGTTGTGCAGCCTGTCATTTACTTAAAGGAACAGAAATGCCAAAAACTGAAATTGTATGAAAGTAATTATAATATAATTTACTATCATCCTGCACTGATAAAACTGGTGTGCTTGTTGCAGAAACACTGCTATAGTTTATATAAACAAGTTGCTGTGTAACCATGGGGGCAGCCGTTCAAGCAGGAGAAAAGACACAGGTTACATGAAGGTTACAGGTAAATGCCCTTGTATTCTGCAGCGTTTATCTATTATGTGTTATGTAACCTGTGGCTTTTCTCCTTTTTTATAGCTTGAACGGCTGCTGCCATGGCTACCCAGTAGCTTATTTATATAAACCATAGTAGTGTTTCTGTAGCAAGCACACTAGGATGATAGTAAATTATATTATAATTACTTTGATACAATTTCAGTTTTAATGTTGCTCTTCCTTAAAGTAAATGGCAGGCTGCACAACCACATTTTGTCATTTCTCCATCAACTTAAAGATGTAGGGAAAGAATGGGCCATGCTCCTTAAAGGTCATTTAATGGCATGATTAAACAAACAAACACACCTTTTACCAGTGCATGCTAACAGTATATTATGTGTTACTTTAAAACACTTTTCATGTTTTAGTGTTACTGTTGTTACTACTGAAAAAATACAGATGGAGAACACAACTGTGCACTTGTGGTTAAATATTTATTTTAAAGGAAGTTAATAAAGCATTTCTCCCTAATTGCCCTGATAGACTGCCTGTTGACATTCAATGCAATTCATTTCTGTGTTGTAGTTTCCATTTCTGCTTGGTGTTGGCGAAAGTCCAATAGTTGTACCAAATTTTATTGACTTTTGGGTGAAATTGTTGCCTCTGCGTGTCTTTTGTGTTGTGTGTATATTACTATTTTTTAAGAGTGTGTTAAAATTCTTTATTTAAGCATCATCTCGTATTAGCGATGCTCACCTGGCTGATACAATGATTGGTAAAGCAGTGGAACATATGTTTGAAACAGAGGATGGTTCCAAGGATGAGTGGCGAGGGATGGTCTTGGCAAGAGCGCCCATTATGAGTACCTGGTTTTACATAACTTATGAGAAAGATCCTGTCTTATACATGTACCAACTACTTGATGACTATAAGGAAGGAGACCTTCGCATCATGCCTGACTCTAGTAAGTCTTCCTAGTCCTCTATATTGCTCCACTGATCTTTTTTTTCCATAAGATTGTAATTCCATCAGTTTGTGCTATATCACATGAAAACAATATTGAAGATTTAACAGGTATTTTGGAAAAATCTAAATCCCACCCTGATTTTACTATACAGAAGTCCACTTTGGAATGTAATTTGTTAAAGGAAATGTATTTATAACAAACCCTTTTGAGTCCTAAAATGGCAATTAGGCTATATTAGATGATGTGGTTATCTAATATTTTGGGCATGGTATTTAAAACGTATTGTAAGCAGGGCTGATGCCATGTGAATTTAATAGACTGTAAAGGGAGCTAAGCTAGAACCAGCTTCTCTGCTTAAAAAAAAACTCCAGAGGACAGTTATCTAATATATGTTATTCTAAAACAACTGAACTTGCTGAGTAAACATTGAAGATGTTTCACTACTCATCCGAGCAGCTTCCTCAGTTCAACTGACTGGTATGGGAAGTTCTCAGCATATCAACTCTTCAACTAAACCAGTAACAATGGCACATTAACTCTTCAGAGAGGCGACATCTGAAATTCACAGAGGTGTTGATTCTGTGTAGTTGCTGTGATAGGATTATCAATGTGTCATGCAACTCCTAGAAACAAGTGTTACTTATGAGAGTTGCATGAATGGACGTGTGAAGGTTTTTTTTTATATTGCTGGGGTACAGATGTGAGAAAAGCATTGTATGTAGCAGACAGGTGGCTTTGAAGACCCCATCCTCTGTTCAGGGATGGTTTCTCCACCTTGACACGAATCTTCTCTATCTAAGATTTGTATGTTGCTATCTTCAAAGCAGTGTCCCTTGTCTTTTAGGTGTAGAAAGACAGCCAAGTTTTGTCCTATAGATATAGAGTTTGCCCTCCTATGCCGAGCCATTCGCTTGGTGAGCAGTTGTTTGGTCTCTCCAATGTATAGATCTGTGCACTCCTCGTTACACTGGATTCCGTATACCACATTGCTTTGTTTTCTTAGTGTTGGATCATTTGGGTATACCAGTTTTTGTCTCCGTGTAGACAAATACAAGAGATCCTCTGCACTCAACCCATTATCAATATATTTAAGACATTGAGACATTTTGTGCATACAGCTACTTAAATTGCTAAAAAAAAAAGCTGTATGCACAAAATGTCTCAATGTCTTAAATATATTGATAATGGGTTGAGTGCAGAGGACCTCTTGTATTTGTCTATATGTATTTTGTGGTCACTGCCTCATTGCACCCCTGTCTAATGGTTTTAAAAATTGCTGGTGAGCACAACTTTTCCTTGGTTGTTTTGTCTCCGTGTGTTGCTAGGTTTGAGAAACACAAGGAACTTTGGGCTTTGTTGAAAATCCTCCTGAGTTTCTCTGACACTCCATCTTCATATGATGACTATGTTTTGCCCATTATGCTCTGGGCAGTTATTTCTATTGGTGCTCCTGTTGGGCTTGGTTGGAAATGTCTTCAAAGATTACTCAGCAAGTCCAGTTGTTTTAGAATTACTTAGATTATTAGATATACCATGACCTGACTGAATGAAAATCTTCATAGTCAGAGGACATTTTTGAGCCAAAGAGCCTTCAGTATTGGTATTCCTAGGCAGTGCACCAATCACAGCCAAAATCAAACGCATGTTAACCAACACAAACACATTTAATCAAAAGTTTTTGAAAATAAAATCCCATACTTTGTCAAATGGGTTCTTTCACTGAGGGAGTCCATACTGTGACTACAACATGCAAATGAGTTCATGAACATGCTCCAATTGTAGCACTACCCTGAGTTAGAGTCCTGCAGCAGGTCGGGTACCCGTGGGTTACCCGCAAAATCCCGCAGTGCCCTGCGGGTTGCACATAGAATTTCTGGGTGCGGGTAGAGAAGTGGGCCGGTGGTTCTGCAGGTTGGTGGGTTGAGGGTCTGGTCGCGGATCCTCGCCATAGCGATTTTTACACCGTTTTCTGATCGCGGCTACTTCCGATGATGTCACTTCCGGTATACAATGACAGCACTTCCTGTTTTACTCCATTTTTTCTAATCGCGGCTACTTCCGATGATGTCACTTCTGGTTTACAATGACAGTACTTCCTGATTCTTGATGGTCAGCGGGTCCGGGTTGCGGACTGCGGGTACGGGTCTCGGGTCCAAGCGGGTAAGAATGCAGGTTGCGGGTCTGGGTTGCGGGTACGGGTCGAGTACTGGTCCCAAAAAATGGACCCGCACATGACTCTACCCTGAGTGTTCTACCGAGAATTCCTAGCTTAAACTCCTCCTCTTGAAGTATCACTAGATTAATAAATCTGCCCCTTACAGTTTCCATTTAGTTACAGGTCAGTCACACAAAATAAGTGTGCCAGACATAAGTATTCTTCCCATGCAATCAACTGTGACATCCACTGATCTGTTAATATGTAGACAAGCCCCTAATTTGTACTTATACCCTTTACCATTTATGAGTGGAAAGTGCTTAAATTCTGCCCACACACTAAAATTCAACCAGTTATTTGGGCGTTCATGTCATGCACACTGTGTACTGGCTGAAAATCCACTGTTTGGCACAGCAGCCTTTTGCTCCCTACATTCCAACCATAAAAATATAAAGATATTGAAAAACAACTCCCGTGATCTGTATTTAATTACTTGATATGAATTTATTGTGGACACAGAGATTTGTGGGCTCTTTGGCTTAATTGGTGGGTGTTACCTAATTCTCACAGTATGGAGTTTATTCTATGGGTGCCATACCCGACTAGTTAAGTGTTCCAACTGTTATTAAAGTGGACCCATCACCCCAAAAAAATATTCAAAATCATATTTTATCACATTAGTCAAGCAAAATAAACATTAATTACACTATATAAATTATTTGAATCTGGTTTTCTTCAGTCTGGGAATTCATAATTATAGCAAGCAGGCAGGAGCTATTTTGTGGACACTGTTATTAAGGCAAACCTTGCATCATCTCAGAATCTTGTTTGAGCACCAGAATGAGGGACCCCCCATGTGCTGGCTACACAATTAAATGGTTAAGAGAACTGGGGAATCTGTGGGGAGCAGTGGCATCTAGGAAGTGCTGAATGGAAAGTGAAAGTCATTATCTGATATAGAGGAGTGGCAGACAATATTTGATTGACAGCTGAGATTTTTAAATTAGCTTAAAACAGCTATGAATGCTTTAATAAAAATTTGAAATTGGATTTCATGTTTAATTTGAAAAGAACTTTTATTATACAGAGTTTTGTGTCTGGGTGACGGGTCCACTTTAAACTGGCAAATGTACAAAAATGTATCCTTGTCTCGTATAAAGAAGATAGATATAGAACAGCAATTTATTTCTGAGAACTGCAAACATCACCTAAGTTACCACAAAAGGCTAAATCTTGGCAATTGATTGTGTAAGTCACACCAAAGTATAGTTCATGTATGATTAGGTCTAGATTTTAAATAACTTTTATATAAACATTCTTCCCAGTTGACATGTACATCATTTTTAATTACATTTTAAAATGTAGGGTACATGGTTGGGAAAAAATAGTCTGTGGAAAACATAATTTTACCTGGTAATGTAAAGGCACATTTATCAAAGGACGAATTTCAAATTCATGGTTTTTTTTTTTATTCCCATAAATTTGAAAATCAATCGGAATGCATTATTGAAATCTAATTTTTCAAAAGCTGAAGAATTGAAACGGCCCAAAAATTGGAGTTTTTTTTTTCCCCCCAAAAAAACCTTGAATTTCAGGAAACATTTCCAAATTGTTCCCTGGACCGCTCCCATTGACCCAAACAGCAATTCGGTAGGTTCTAGGTGGCGAAAAATTGAATTAGAATTCTTTAAAGGTCCAGAGTGTGATAAATCTCGAAAATCGAATTCAAATTAAAAAAAAAAAACAAAAACTTAAATTCTACTAGGGAGTTATCCAAATTTAATTTGACAGTTTTGACCAACCATAAAAAAATAGCAAATTCGGATTTTCAATTTGACCCTTGATAAATCCTCCTCATCCCAAAGATAACTTGGGTTTTTAAGACCATTGATGGGGAACTTCATGTAGTTCATTGCTGCTAGAGTGTATATATAGGCAGATTGCTCCCTGGGGAGCACCACTGTAAGGACCGGGGGCAGTATTACTGGAATAAAAGTATAGCTACACCATTTCCACTGAAGATTGTAATATAAAGTAATAACAAAAATAACTGCACTACTTTTTTGCAATGTGCCTTATGTTTTTTATTTATGTCTATGGACCAGATGATTCTCCTCCAGCTGAAAGGGAGCCAGGAGAAGTTGTGGACAGCCTTGTAGGGAAGCAAGTGGAATATGCCAAAGAAGATGGCTCCAAAAGGACTGGCATGGTTATTCATCAAGTTGAAGCCAAGCCATCTGTTTATTTCATAAAGTTTGATGACGATTTTCATATTTATGTCTATGACTTGGTGAAGACATCCTAGATGCTGTCCTTGGACTTGTTGCCAAACATATGGATCTATTAAATGTAAAATTTGTAGAGAAGTTTCTCCGCTTTCTGATGATACGAAAGCTTCGATATTCCTGCAAACTCACAATCCCTTCCTGGAAAGGAACAGTTTATTGAGAACCATGGGTTCTCTCTGTCTCTCCTATGCGAAAAGGAACATACCACTTCTGGAGACTGCCATGTGTTTTTGCATTCGGGGATACGTCCTTCAACAGGAAGCCTGATTGGGAACAGCAGAAGGTCATTTAAAATAAATGAAGAGTGGCTGCAAGAGACCAGCTTTTGTAAATTCTGAAAAATTGTTCAAAGAAATTGCAATTTAATGTTTTGTTCCCCTGCATTCCTTCTCACTCATTTCACTTATTCAAGTACAATTGGGCATATCTGTGTTGCACCTAACCTTTTCTTTCTCAGCCTTAATTATACCTTCATGTCAGGAGGACAGCAAAATGTTGCACTGTGAATTGCTGCAGAGGTTTTCTACCGTGTGATAAATATCAAGCACAACCGTATCCAAACCAGAAAGTCTTCTTTACCAGTTACGTTCACAGTTTTCAGATTTCAATGTTTTCAGGTGGTGGCACCTGCCTCTATGGAAATGTGTGAATGTAACAGCTTGGCCTATCTCCTGGTATTGGGTGAATGAAAAGAGTGGTCTTAAAAGTATTTATTTGATTTCCAGTGTTAAAAAATAAACATTGTGGTGCAGTGGCTCAGCCTGACCTTTCACATGGGTTATTTTTCATTCATTTGACATGTTCTCACATATTGCAAGTGTTTTTTTTTTTTTGTCCCTCCTACTTTGGATGTTGTCTCTCTGTCATAAATGATGTTGGAAATTGTAAATGGTGCACAATTAGTTATGCCTTGGAATCCTATTCTCGTACAAGTATGACTGTTAAAAAAAATGAAGATGTAAGTTGGGTGCTGTCAGTTTTTTATTTTGTTGTACATTGTGATTCCTCTATATCTGAACTGTCCAACTGGAGAGAGACTGCATGTGGCCTGCCGTGGGATTCTTCAGGCCCTTCACTTGCCCCATTACTCCACAAAATTATTTTTAAAGGAACAGTGACACCAAAAAAATTTGTGTTAATTAAAATATAATGTACTGTTGTAAATCTGGTTTGTTCGCTTTAGAAACACTACTATAGTTTATAAAAACAAGCTGCTGTGTAGCCATGGTGGCAGCCATTCAATCCCAGGATACACAATAGATAACAGATACGTTCTGAAGCTTCCAATTGTATACTACAGAACTCCTCTGTTATCTGCTGTGTAATCTATGTCTTTTCAGCTTCAAATGGTTGCCCCCATGGCTACACGGCAGCTTATTTAGATAAAATATTGTAGAGTTACTGAAGTAAATACACCAGTTTTACAGTATAGATCAACACTACATTATATTGTGAAAACCCTTTGATTTTTTGGTGTTACTGTTCCTTTAACAACATAATTTGGTCCTCATAGCTGCCATTTTTTTAAAAAAAATCTGCCTTTGTAATTTAAACTTTGTCCTTTGTTAGTTCTTTGCTTTTGTGTGAGTTTTTGAGGCTATCTCTTCCTCGTGGGCATAGAGAAAGTTGTCTTTATTGCCGAACATCAGGAAATACTTTGCCTAATTCTAGTCTTTTCTTACTCATCCTTGCACTCAGCAAATTTGGTAGATACTAAGTAATTGACTTGGGATACAGAGCAAAAACATGTTTTTTCCAGCATCTCTTGGAGGACGCAGGTTGTTGTTTATCAGCAGTTTACAGAGATCTGCAGGCTGAAGGTACCTTTTTATAGGAGTCTTAGTTGCTGAATAAGATCTTGTTTATGCCTGCTAAACTTTGTGTAGTCCCAAAGTATTGATACATCCTTCATGGGTTTTTCAACTTCTGAGAGTTACACCAAAACCACCATGTTCATGCTCCTTGCTTAAATACATGTTATGGACCGTGCCCTGTGTAAATGTTATGCACAATCGCAAACCCCTCACTGTGGATTCTGTGCTGTGTAAATGAGCTGTATTTTGAATGCTAATCAAAGGTATTTATGCGCCAGTTTCTTGATATTGATGGGATTTTTTCATGAACCTCTATACCATAACATGAGGTTTTACTTTTTATCCAAGGTTTGGGTATGTTGGTAACTTTGGCATCTATTACAAGACTTTGGTTCAGCTTATGCTAATATACTGGGAGTTTTGCTTGTACATAGATGGCATTATTGACCCCGCAAGGCATCTGAACTAACCACAGTGTGGAGACTGAAATAACGGCACTTCTAAAGAGCGGATAAATATATGCTGTATGCTTAAAGGGATACTGTCATGGGATACAAAAATTCAAAATGCATCAGTTAATAGTGCCGCTCCAGCAGAATTCTGCATTGAAATCCATTTCTCAAAAGAGCAAACAGATTTTTTTATATTTCATTTTGAAATGGGGCTAGACATATTGTTAATTTCCCAGCTGCCCCAATTCATGTGACTTGTGCGCTGATGAACTGCTCTACAGCAAGTTGGAGTGATATCACCCCCTCACTTCCCCCCCCCCCCCCCCCCCCCCCCCCCCCAGCAGCCTAACAGCAGAACAATGGGAAGGTAACCAGATAACAGCTCCCTAACACAAGATAACAGCTGCCTGGTAGATCTAAGAACAGCACTCAATAGTAAAAACCCATGTCCCACTGCGTACTATTCAGTTACATTGAGAAGGAAAAACAACAGCCTGCCAGAAAGCAGTTCCCTCTTAAAGTGCTGGCACAAGTCACATGACCATGGGCAGCTGGGGAAACTGACAAAATGTCTATCCCCGTGTCAGAATTCAAAACTAAATATAAAAAAATCTGTTTACTCTGTTGAGAAATGGATTTCAGTGCAGAAGTCTACTGGAGCAGCACTATTAACTGATGCTTTTTGAAAAAAACATGTTTCCCCATGACAGTATCCCTTTAAAATTAATTAAACAGTAAAAAAGATCTGGTTTGCTTCTAGTACATTTGGCTGAATGAAGTACTAGGTACTGTGCCTTATTACAGGAAAAAAGAAAATATTTTTAAACATGACTTAGTTGTTTGAATTACAGGAATTCTCTCTATTTTAGAGCTTTCTGGATAACCAGTTTCTAGATAAGTGATCCCATACCTGTACGAGACATTACTGTATGTTTGGAAAAATTCCTGTACATGCAATTTATAGCACTGATTTCCACTAGATGTAAGAAAGTGGTAGCTCTACTAATTCTCAATACCTTTTCTAAGTCCAACCTCTGTGGCATAAATATTTTTCTGAGCCCTAAGGCTTGTGCCTCATTTTGTGAATTTTGCTAGATTTCACAACAAAAAATGTATTTGCAGTGTTTGTACATTGCTCTTCTGGCAGTAGGCAGAGATCAAGTAGATTTTTTTTGTCTTGTTTGTTTGTAATTAAAGGGGAATCCCCTCCTGCAGATTCGGGTCTCAGGAGTTCACAGCAGCCATCTTCTGTCTTTTTTCGAAAGTTTCAGTGCAGCACCGAAAGTCACATAAATTTCTGAATAAATTTTGCATGCGCAGTGGTTCTGGTCCAGAAACCTGCACCAAAAACGTGAACTACCGTGGCCTGAATCTGCAGGCGAGGTGGTGGGCGGGGGCAGGTAGGCTGAGGGGAGTCTACATAGGGGAGGGGTTTTTTTTTTCATTATAGGTTGGATTCTCCTTTAAGTCACAATGTTTTCTGAGCAAAGCGAGCAGATTTGCAACAGTGTTTCTATCCTGCGGATCTATAAAGTACATTTTATTGACTCTGAAGAGTCCTGCATGTAAATCTGAAAGCAGAGCCTGGCTCCGTGAGCCTTTGTCGCAGTTACACATGCAATAAAAGTGTTGGAGACACCCCCAATATGTGCAGAACACACACACACCTGGGCTGCACTATGCATACTTGGGGGTGTTTGTGCTATTCTATTTTGACTTTGGTATAAGCCTAGGTATACATTAACAAACATCTTCTCCTTTTTTTTTTATATGCACACATATATGTAATATACAGGTTTCTTTTTTTTTTTTCATTCTTAGACTGATGACTTCTCCCAGCACCTAGTTTCTCCCCCCCCCCCCCATTCTTAAACCTTAATGCACTACTTGGGTGTTTTATGGCTGAAATCCCTTCCCGCCCATATCGTTTAGGCTTCTATGAGAGGCTCGCATTTTAGATCTGCATACAGCACTTGCGTGGACCCCGTTGTTAATTTCTGGTTTGGGGCTTCTTGACTTTTTTCTACAATGAAACTAAAATCACACACAGAATTTCTGTGTAAAGCAAGCTTTTCATGTACCTGCTGTAGAACTGTAACCCATGTATGTGTGATGTCAGGCTGCCATGTACTACCCTCAATATAAAGAGACAAAATTTAATACCGTTCATTCTTTTTGCATGCTTAGTTAGTGCGTTTAATGTAACAAAGTTGCATGTTACATAGTTTTTTCTTTCCATGTAGTTTTTTTTTTTCCTTTTACCTTGAGGGAGGGGGAGTTTCCTTCACCCTGTTGCTTTGTGTAAATTTGCTTACTGTGTGTGTTGCTTGGTTGTATGCTGGGTGAAATGCACTGGTGCAGCAAAAATAGTGCCAACTGGAGGTAATGTTCCATTTGTGTGTTCAGCAGCGTTTGAAGGAACCATATACATAACTGGATGAACTGTAGATATCAATTCTCTTCTGTTGTTTCTCTTTTATATTTTCAGGATTCCAAAATATACTTGTTCCGAGGATCTGGACACTGTTTAGTTTAGTTGCATCTAATATTTCATCCCAAATGAATAACATGAGACAAAAAATAATCCACCAGCGTAAAATACATTATTATTATTTTTCTCCAGGACTTCTGTTCAGGTAATGATGAATACCTTCCACTTAATCAGGGTGTGATCTATGGGTTACTCAATATATAGAATGGTGGCCGTTTTGACCCAGAAAGTGGGACACAACACGTCTGAATTCTTGATTTGAAAGGCCAGTAACACTACAATAGGTTTTAGTTTTATATACATTTACCGATGAAGTTCACTCAAGTCTGCACTAAAACCTGGCAACATTTCTTTTAGAAAAAGTTTGATATCTGTATCTGGTAAGGCTTTGGGAAACTAGGGCTACACTTAAGGGTAGGGACAGACAGGGATATTCGGGGAGATTCTGTCGCCTGGCGTTTTTAGCA
>CM044432.1:123367570-123383949 GCA_024363595.1 Xenopus borealis | reverse complement strand
TTGCACAGTCTATCTATTTACCCAGTTTTTATTTTTACCCTGAACTGTTCCTTTAATACAATGTAAATGCTGTTACATTTATTCCCCAAACTTCCCTGCCCAGCAAACTGTCAGTCTAAATCTATTGCTATTTTTTTGTACATTACATTATAAAATAGGGTTATTTGGCTCCTTTAAGGCTGCCACTCCATAATCTCATTGCTTTCGTAAATGCAGTTAAACCCACTTTGCAAAGAGTTTCAGGTTGCCAATGTACAACAAAATAAATAGCTAAAGTTGTAGAATGAGCTATTTCTGTCTCCTTAGCATTGGTTGCTAAGATAAATAAGACCCTAGCAACCAAATTGCTGCTGAAATACCAAACTCAGGAGCTGCTAAACTATCTGCTATATAACATAAACAATTGTTTTAGACTAGCAATGCCAACATCATATGAAAAGTGAATTTAAAGGTGAACAACCCCTTGTAATGTAATGCATGGATTTTCAATATATGCTTCCAATATATTTAGGATGCATTTCACCAAATGTAAAATAGAACAAATTAATCATTTAGTAGGTAGATCATTTGTCTGTATGTCTGTTTAGTATTGTTATGCACAGTACTCTGGCTCGTTATAAATTAATAATGTTGGCACTATGGCATCCCATTAATTCAACTAAGGATAGCAATCCAAGGATGTTCTACATCACAAACTCCCTCTTGTGGTAGGTTCTGTAACTGCATATTTCCTCTTAACTCCTACCAATATCACCTTATAGAACTTATTGTACAGGTATGGGACCCGTTATCCTGAATGTTCGGGACCTGGGAGTTTCTGGATAATGGATCTTTCCGTAATTTGGATCTTCATGCCTTAAGTCTACTAGAGAATCATGTAACCATCAATTCAAGCCAATAAATGATGATTGGTAATGTATTTTTAGCATATATGTTATTTCTGTGTTCCTTTTCAGGGAGAGAGAAATGGTGAAAATGCCTAGCTCTGCATACTGCTCTATAAATACATGTCAATAATAAAAAGATCATTTGGGGTTGATTTCTATGTCTTTCTGTTTATTTCCATTACTTTTTTTCTTTCTTTATTTATCCCTGATATGTCTATTCATTTGTGAAAATCCTTGTTTTAGAAATAATTAATATACACCTTTTTGATATACCTGAATGTCTCTTTTCCAAATATTGGTTGAATCTGTTAAGAGCTTTTGATTAGTACTGAGTAGATTTCTGTTATAGACTATGTGCAGTTCTTCTAAAATGACACATGAGGCTATAAAGTTGCTTCTTCGGCCTTGCTAAGCTTTTTTATTTCAGTCTCTTTGGTAATTAATCCTGTAAAAGGCTCAATATCCTGATGAAAACAAAGTATAATTGAAAATGTCTCTGAATGATTTGTTAGAGCTATGGCACCTGTATTTTTGAGCGCTAAACGTGGGTGCTGTTCAAATGAATAGGAAGCAATCAGAGGAGAGGCAATGAAATCACTGTGTTCCATAGTTTTTATATGGGGATCTACAACAAAAAGAGGGTAGAAGAGACACTTTCTTTAGGACTCTTGCACACGAGCTGCGCTGCCCTGTGCTCCGGTTTTATGCGTTCAGCCACAGGGGAGCGCAGGAAAAGACTCATTCAATTTTTTTTCAATGGGGCTTTACTCACACAGGCGCATGTAGGCTACGAACACAGGAAAAATGCAGCATGTTGCGTCTCAACCTGCATTCAGCGCCTACATGCACCTGTGTGAGTACAGCCCCATTGAAAAAAATTGCATCTACTCCTGCGTTTCCCTGCGGCTGAACACATAAAACCGGAACATGGGAGCGCAGCTTTAGATGCTCGTCTGTAAGAGCTCTTATATAAAAAAAGCATTATGGCATACTATGTAGATTTTAAACTTGACACAGCTGTCATTAAACTGGTGTGGTTAATTCAAGTGCAATGCTGAAAAGTAGAAGCCCCATTTCTACACTGTACTTCATTTTATATGTCCAGGATTCAGCCAAAGTCAAGTACCTTGATCAGGATCTGAACTCTTAAAGGGGAAATATCACGGAAGTGAAAATTTCATATAAGCTTCAGCATACTGAAATAAGAAACTTTCTAAATTATCAATTTTGTACCATTTCAGAAGTAATCAAGTTTATCTTCACTATTCCTCTCTAAGCATCATTCTCTCTTTGTGCAAGAGTTGGGTGTCACATAATCACTGACAATATATCTTATGGGGGGCTTCTTTTGTCTAGAGCAGGGTTCCCCTACCTTTTGTGTTCGTGAGCCACATTTAAATTTAAAAAAGAGTTGGAGAGCAACACAAGCATGAAAAAGTCCATGTGGATGCCAAATAAGAGCTCTGAATTTTTGGTAACCCCTATATGGACTGGCAGCCTACAGGAGAGAATGTTTGGCAGGACATCTGTTTTTTATGCAACCAAAACTTGCCTCTAAGCCAGTAATTCAAAAATAAGCACCTGCTTTGAGGCCCCTGGGAACAACATACAAGGGGTTGGAGAGTAACATGTTGCTCGCGAGCTACTGGTTGGGGATCACTGCTCTAGAGTATTATTTTATTAGAGCTCACTCTATTACAATCACCAGAAATCTCGGCTTTCTATATGCAGAATTAGTGCAAAAGACAGTTATTTTGTTTGTACTGGAATCATTTTTTGAGTGAGCTCTAATGCATCTGCTAGGAAAGGGAGCCCCCCCTATTAGATGTATTGGATCTAACTGTCATTGATTATGTGCCGCTCAACTACTGGATAAAGAGATAATGAAGAGAATATGAGAGAGGAATACTGAAGATAATTAGATAATCTGTATGATGAAGCTTATATTCAATTTTCCTTTTATTGATAGTTCTCCTTTAAAAACATGTGACTTTAGGTCACACCCACATCCCCACCCCACCCTGATTTGCAGGGTAAGGGGGCCAAATCTAAAACAAAAATGGATTTGGTGCATCTCTAGTACAAATATATTTGACAAGTACCCAAAGGTACTCTCACTAAGTTAAACTTTGAATCAAAGCATTAAGCTGGCCATAGATGTTACAATTACAATCCTTGTTGGAAAAGATCTTTCCAAGAAAGATGTTAGTTTCATAACACATGTTGAGAGCTGAATTGTCAGATATACAGGTAGAAACAATAGAATTCTACCTGTAGCTGACGATTCAGCACTAACAATGGGCGATGTTATAGGTGCCTTCAAAGGCATCCGATCAAAATTTTCCAACCAGCCGACCGATATCGGCTCATTTCCCCCCATACACACACCGAATATTGTACGAAAATTTGTTTTGTACGATATTATCTGTGCGCCTGTGGCCACCTTTACACTTTATACCTGTCACGAACGCCGCCCGGAGCCTTTCTGGGAGCTCCGGGCGGCGCGTCCTTCCTCTTCGGCGGCGGATCCAAGATGGCGGTGACCATAGCCGCCACGTGGTTACGGCGCCGGCCGTGACGTCATCGCGCCACGCCAGGCGCATTCCGGCGCCAAATTCAAATATAAAAGAACGCCAGAGACCCAGGTTCGATGCCCGAGTATAGCTCAATATTGCTATTGTGTTCCTGGGTCTCTTAGCCTTGCCTGCTTCTTCTGATATCCCTGTTATTGATCATCTGCCTGTTCCTGACTCTGAAACCTTGCTGCCTGCCTTCTTGAAACTTTGCCTGGACCTGACCTTGCTTTTGGATTCCCCTGAACTGTACCTTGTCTGGACTCGCTGGAAAGGGACTTCCTCCTTGATCCTGACTTCACCCCCCCTCGTGGGAGCCGGAGGCCCCCGCTGACAATTCCAAATTAATGTCACATCTCTTACAAAGCTTGATATAGAGATCAAGGTAGACTGTTGCATCACTTCCTAGCACAGTATAGCTCAGTATAGCTAGGAATTGCAGAGGCTTGCACCATAAAGGTGTATTATTATATAAACAAATGAGAAGCTTGATCCACTTCTAATAACCAACAGCAGCAATCAGTTAATGGGCAGAAAGGATGAACCTGCTATTTGAAAGAATATATAGAACTGAAGCACACTTTGCAGATCTTACTAAGCTCCCCCCCCAAAATCTATGCCTAGAAAATATGACTGTATGACTGAAGCCTGCTCTATAGTAAAGTTAATTCTGTCATATCTTGCCAGCACTGTAGCAACTCCTGAGAGCTGCAGTGTTTGCCACATGAATCCAGTACAGAAAACCAGAAAAAAACCCAGCAAAATGCTCACAAGAGAACTGTAATTTCAATTAGCATTTATGTTCTTTTGTACTAACCAAATCTACCTCTTTACTCCTCCTTTTCCTGTTTAAATCATAACTATTATAACGCACCCACTGCCAAAAGAAGAGAATACTGTAATGCTTGCATAAGTCAGAATCATTTTTAGTGTTGAGCTTCCCTCTGTATGCACTGTTCTGTCTATAGAAGGTCATTCAGTTTAGAAAAAATAATTGCAGAAAGGAAGCACAACTGGAAAGTGTCCCTGTAATAGTGACATCCCTGACTGTGAGTGCCAGAAAGGGTGTACACATAAAAAGGCTTCATGTAGGGTAGATTGCGGCTGTACTACATGTTCAACATTTTCCATTTTCTGTAACTACAATTCTTTGTAACTGATGTTTTGCAGGGATTGTGCACTTATGTCTATAAATCAGTTTTGCTGTGACTGTAATATATTTGGTCTCTCCCTGAGCCCATGTGCATATACAGGTCTGTATAGGGCAATTCACATCTATTATTTACAGGCATAAGAGACCCATTTGCAGTTGTAACTGTGCATCTATTCTGGTGGAATATTTATATATGTCTTCTATTTGTGTTCCTTTGCTCTGTAAGAATTATGAGAGACAATGGTAGTATATAAATAACAATAACAACACCACAGTTAAATAATTATGATGAAGGGTTTACAGCGTTTTATATCAAGTTTCATATTTCAAATGAACCACATCCAGGACCAATTCAGGATTGGGCCAAATTGCAGCATGACTCCATCTTTTCAGCCCAAGCAAATCTGGGCCTTTTCAATTTTGTATGACTTTAATGATTTTCGCTTTTGGAAAATCTTCTGCTGAAACTGCAAATGCAAAGTAGCATTTGGATTCAATACTCTATCAGATATTATGTGAAGCATTCACAATTCTAACAAATGCAAACAATTATGGAGTCAATGCAAGGTAAAATAAGTAATAAGTATAATAAGTGCTAGGACAATTAGAGATTAATTAAGTGTAAAAACCACAAAAAAAAATACAAAAAAGAAAAATGTTGGGGTGTTATAGAAGTTAATGCAAGCTAGCGCTGATCCTATTGGGCCTTTTTTTTTTCCCCATTCAGAGGTTTTTCCCACTAGTAATTATCCATAAAAACTAAAATCTTAAAGGGAAACTGTCATGGGAAGACATGTTTTTTTTAAAATGCATCAGTTAATAGTGCTGCTCCAGTAGACTTCTGCACTGAAAGCCATTTCTCAAAAGAGCAAACAGTTATGAAATCTGACATGGGGCTAGCCATTTTGTCAATTTCCCAGCTGCCCCAGTCATGTGACTTGTGCCAGCACTTTAGGAGGGAACTGCTTTCTGGCAGGCTGTTGTTTTTCCTTCTCAATGTAACTGAATAGTACGCAGTGGGACATGGGTTTTACTATTGAGTACTGTTCTTAGATCTACCAGACAGCTCAGTTATCTTGTGTTAGGGAGCTGTTATCTGGTTACCTTCCCATTGTTCTGTTGTTAGGCTGCTGGGGGGGAAGGGAGGGGTGATATCACTCCAACTTGCAGTACAGCAGTAAAGAGTGATTGAAGTTTATCAGAGCACAAGTCACATGACTTGGGGCAGCTGGGAAATAGACAATATGTCTAGCTCCATGTCAGATTTCTAAATGAAATAAAAAAAAATCTGTTTGCTCTTTTGAGAAATGGATTTAAATGCAGAATTCTTCTGGAACAGCACTATTAACTGATGCATTTTGAAAAAAATCCCATGACAGTATCCCTTTAAGGGCAGAGACACACGTGGCGATTTGGAGAGATTTAGTTGCCCGGCAACAAATCACGAATCCCGGCGGGAAGGCAGTTCGGGGAGATTAGTCACCTGAAGAAGAGGCAATTTGTTGCCAGGTGACTAATCTACCCGAATCTCCACGTGTCTCTGCCCTTCTGCACATACTTTTTTTTTTTTGTACTTTTTATAATCTGGTCTTTTAATAACTTTTTAGGAAAAATCGAGTTGAGTCATTATTTCAAAAAGCTCTTAAACCAAAAAAGTTCAACCTTTAGTAAATGGGCATCTAAGTGTGGAGCAGTATGTAAGCTACAAGGGGAAGAGTTTACAGTGAAAGAAGAGCTGGCTTTTATAATTGCATTATCAGACTTACATTTAACCACAGAAATGTCCCTTTTAAATCCCATTTCAACCCCAGTTAGTTATGGTGCTTGATCTTGTGTTTCTAGTACTCGATGCATGGTTGTATTGGCATAATAGCCAGTATAAAAAAACTAGTGCTGCCACATTGTAACTGAACTAATGTTTGTGTAATTAGTGTATATTTGACTGCAAAAAACTCTAACGATCAAGTTTATGTCCTGCAAAAACTCATTTATGTCCTGAAAACTCAAATTGATTGAGTTTATGTCCCACAAATTTCAGTTTTCAGATAAAACGCCTCAAACCAAAAAACTTGAACTTTGCCTAAGACTCTCTCATTGACTTCTACATGACCTAGCCAGCTTTTAGATGGTGCACATTTTAACATTGGAATTTTCAATTTTTTTTTGCTTAATAAATACCGTACATTCGAGTAAGTGTCTCACCCCTTCCATTGAACCAGATTAAGCCATTCCATACTATCGAAGAAATAATGAGCAGCACATCATGCTTAATGAGAAATCATTCTAGTAATGAGTTTCAACTGTGCTCAGCAGTTTGTGCAGTTCATTACATTACTACATAATTAGGAGATTTGAAAAATGCCTTTAGGATGAAGGGGCCTTGGTGCTCCGAAAGCTTGCAATGTATTTTTATTGTTAGCCAATATAGGTATCACTTCTACAATACTTTTTGTATTTATTTGTTATATTTGCAGAAAAAACACAAACTGAGAGCAGTGGAGCCAGTGAAGACATGTCTTTAGTATCTTCATATACAAAGCCTCAGTGTTCTACAGTGTTCTACTTCCTTTTACCTAGCTTCAGGTACTGATGTCCTGATACTTCTTAAAGGGATATTCTCATTTTGTGTTTTTAAAAATGCATCAGTTAATAGTGCTACTCTAGCAGAATACTGCACTGAAATCTGTTTTTCAAAAGAGCAAACAGATTTTTTTAATATTTAATTTTGAAATCTGACACGGTCTAGACATATTGTCAGTTTCCCAGATGCCCAGTCATGTGACTTGCTCTAATAAACTTCAGTCATTCTTTACTGCTGCACTGTGATATAACCTCTCCTCCCTTCTTCTCCCAGTAGTCCATGAGCAGAACAATTGGAAGGCAACCCAATACCAGCTCCCTGGTACATAGAAGAACAGCCCTCACTACAAAAAATCCATGTCCCACTGCTACTCCTTCAGTTAATTGAGTAGGATAAAGAAAAGCCTGCTTGAAAGCAGTTCCACAGTGCAGCACTGGCTTTTTCTGAAAGCACAAGACCTGGGATGGCTGCCTACACACCAATATTACAACTAAAAAAATGCACTTGTGTTAGGAATTACTGTACATTTTACATGGTAGAGTGAATTATTTGCAGTGTAAACAGTGGACTTCAGAAATAATAACTACACCATAAAAATCATGACAGAACCCATTTAAGTAATTACCCTGTGACTGTAGCACACTAACCCTAGTTACAAGAATGGACAGTTGTAATCATATGATTCATGCTACTGTTGTTCTATAATTGTGTTTTTGTATTTATTTGTTTGTTTTAAGGCAGATTAAATCTTCCTGGAGGTGTTACATTGAAATAACAGTTTTATTGTACACTGGTGAGTGGTGTGTGTTTCAGACTGGAAGCACAGCATATGTAGAAATGATGACTGTATTTCACAAAGAGAATGGAGCATCACTTTTGTGCAAAAGTAGCTGCGGATGGGCTGATATTGGCTTATCTATGTTTAACCTGTGAAAAAGTAAGTTCACCCCAGAAAACCATATATTTTCATAAAATACACATACCGCCGAATCCAAATTGGTCATGCATGTCTTTCTGCTCCAAAGCACCAAGCTGCAAACTTTTCCTAAATTTGGCAATTTTAGTGACATTTCCAAAAATCACCTCAAAATTTCCACCCTGCAGCATCGTATTTCCCACATACTTTTAGGTATCAAGATAGAGCACCTCAAATATGAAAGCCTTCGACGTACTATGGCATGTAAAGACCCCAGAATCTACCGTGTGCATTATTTGATGGCTTGGATTTATACTAATTTATAACCATTGCCAGTTTTATATGGGATAAAAGCTACAAAAAGTTCTGGTGACCCCTAAAAATAATATATTTTTGGAAAGTACACAGTCTGACAAATCCAGAATGGTTAATTATGTCTTTCTACTCCAAACTAAGATACTGAAAAGCTATGCTAAAGGCAGCGGTTTTTATGACATTTGTCTAAAAATATTGCAATTAGTCGCATTTATCCCAAGCAATTGTAAAACACCATAAATACTGACACCAAGGGTCTACTGAACAGTTTTATGCCCAATATGTATAGATAACACCAAAGCAGTTGGCATGTGTGGATCCCAAATAAAATTAGTGCATTTGAATTTTCTCCACTGTCTTTTCACCTTCTGTGAATAATGACCCATGACTGCGTTTTGTGCCACAAGACCCTCCTAACAGAACAAATACCCCTCAAAACCATATATTTTTGGAAAGTACACATTTCTGAAAATCACCTAAAAATATTGCAGTTGGCCTTATTTATCTCACCTAATTTCATACATACAATTCTAAAACACTGTAAATATTGATGCCAAGGGTCTACTGAACAGTTTGATGCCCAATATGCATAGATATACCAAAGCAGCTGACATGTGCGGACGCCAAATAAGTTAGTGCTTTTGAACTTTCTTCGCTGTCTTTTCGGCTGCTGTGAACAAAGACCTGTGACTGCGTATTATGCCACAAGACCCTCCTAAGGAATACATAATTGTAAAAAAAAAACTGAAAAGAAAAAAGCTAACAGTAAAATTTGTATTGTGTATTTGTACATGTATGTTTATGTGTAAATGTCTGTATAACTGTAAAATAAAGGCTACTTACAGTTCTGAAGTCCAGCAGGGTCTTGGGTAGCCAAGGTGGAGTCCATGCAGTAGGAAATCGCAGGCTGGCTGGAACATGCAGAGTGGAGACAATGTGCAGACATGTGTCTGCATAACTGTAGGCGAGTCCTGCCGAGATCGCAGGACTCAAGTGAACTCCCCCTCCACTCCTCCTGCTCGTAGCCTAGGGGGTTGGGAGAGCATCGGAGCCTTCTGCCGAAGCGGCAATGAAGAGAGGAGTCCTTTACAGCCAAGAACGTAGGTACTATGTAGGGATGCACCGAATCTACAATTTGGTTCGGTATTCGTCCAGGATTCGGCCTTTTTCAGCAGGATTTGGATTTGGCCAAATCCTTCTTCCCGGCCGAACCGAATCCAAACCCTAATTTGCATATGCAAATGAGAGGCGGGAGGGAAATCGCTTGACTTTTTGTTACAAAACATGGAAGTAAAAAATGTTTTCCTCTTCCCACGCCTAATTTGCATATGCAAATTAGGATTCAGATTCGGCTCGGTATTCGGCCGCATCTTTTGCAAAGGATTCAGGGTTTGGCTGAATCCAAAATAGTGGATTCGGTGCATCCCTAGTACTATGTGCTTGGGAGTTAGGGATTTTGCCTGCAAGAACGTAGTACCTACGTTTTTGGCAGGTAAAGGGTTAACTACTAGAAACTATGTATTTCAGCTAATAAAAGATAAACAAATATTCCCAAGCAAACAAATCTTTCCCAAAGAGAATTATAAAAAATTTCAAATGGCATTGATATTTTTTGCCAACTTTTTAACTCAAAGTTAAAGTGAAGAAAAGAAAAAAAAAAGATAGTTAAGTGCAAGAAAAATATTCTAAAAAAAAAATACTTTTTATGGATAGGAAAAATATTTGTACTTATTGTACAAATTAATATTTTTATTTGCACATAAATCTGAAAATTTGACCTGATTGCAGAATAGCTTCATAGTAACAAAACATATCTTTAAACACTGTGATATATATATAAAAGAAAAAGCTTGCACTCTCAGTACTTACCAAAAATGAGTTGTATTTATTAGTGACAAAAAAGTCTAACGTTTCGGCTAGCACTCTAGCCTTTCTCAAAGTGTTCATTATCTAAATACACTGGCTTTATGCACCCAGGCACTGTATACCTAAATACAAGCGTGCTGGCTTTTTGGACTTTTGTCGGTGTCGGTGTCTCTGGTGTTTGACTCTGGCAGCTCAGTAATTCAGGTGCAGCATTAAAACAGCATTAAAGCATTACAGCATTAAAACAGCTCTATTGATTTTATTAAGATTCCCTTGGCATCTCTAGTTATCAGTGTAAATGTAATGTATTAGATAAACCATGTAACATAAATAGCTCCATTCCACTTTAAATTGCCCGCCGCCTGCAAATTAGCCTGAGCGCAAGGACTCTAGCAAAGTTGCGCTAGTCAGAATTGAACACTAGGGCAGCTTCATTTTGATGTTCTCGCCCTGCCGAAGTTACTCTAGAGAAAATTTGCCAGCGTTCGGCGCCTTATTCACTTTATATAATGTACTATGGAATATTTATTAAACATAATACAGGGGAATCCAGATGTATTCAAAGTTAGCAAAAAAACAATTTCACTAATCATAATATTACAAGTAATTGATTATAACATCCAACTGCACCCCTTCCATTTACTGCCACAACAATGCTTGCATCATTTTCAGCACTCGGCACATAAGGAAAAAAGTCATTTTCTTATTTTAAAAAATTGTTAAAATTTTTTTTTTATATATATTTGGCACCGTTGATGAATCAGTACAACAGTATCTTTCCCTGTTAATGGAGAACTACTCAGCAGAGCACTTACACAAAGAACAAACATATACCTAGTGGTTTTCAAGAGGGTTGAGCTTGGTTATGTGGTCAAGCTTGCTGCAAAAACGTAATTGTTTTTATTTGTCAACACTGAATAAAAGCAAGCTACTAACCTGACAAAATACATTGCAGAATTTCACAGGATTGGTGAACCACTCACCCGAGGAGGGCTAATTTGGATTTTGCTATGCAAATTGTGACCTGTATCTCTCAGAAACCCTATAAGGCTGACTGCACAGATGCAACAAAGCTTATTCAGGTAAATAATATGAGATCTTTTAAAACCGCTTTTGAAAGTGTATATTATAATTCATAAGATGCCCTTTAATTTCCTGGTCCTTTACACAATGCTCCGATTTGATTATGGCTTTGAAGGGTTATAGAGTAACTTATTTTTCTATGTATGTTAAATGTTGCCTATTGCATTATATTGCATTATACTGAAACCTGCTAAATGACATGTATTCCTTTTTACACGTATTTTCACCGTGCTGAGACTGAGCATCAGTCACAATCCTAGTGCACAAACTGCATGCCTGGTATGCTTGGAATTCAGTAGGCACTGGAACTTTGTAACAAGAGTCTATAGCACTAAAATACAGCAGTTAAAGAATTATACGGTACCTTACCTTGGAGTAGGAGAGTCTCCTAAACATCTTTCTGTATGCAGTGACCACTTGCCAGAGCTATCTTCTTGCATTTAAACTAAATAAATTAAAACAATCAACATTATTACTTCAGTTTTTACTATCAAAAAATGTGTAAGTAAAAGTTTGCAAAAGGAAGATATTTTCTATGTTTATTTTTCTTGTTCGACCTACCTGACAAAAGAGATACCCATGAACACTTTTACAGCTATCTGTTATCCCTGCTTTCTCCTAGGAGGTAGCACACATCCAGAGTACAAACCAGGGCCTTGTTAATATTAAACACCGTTACCAGGAGCTATTATTATTATTATTATTATTATTAACTTGTATTTCTATAGCACCAACATATTTCGTAGCACTGATCCGTGGTTGCTATGACAAGGTGTACACAAAACCACCCAGTAAAGTATAAAATCTGTATATACCGTTCCTAGTTGAAAATGGTATACAAAACAAGGTTAAGGGATATCTGATCCTCTTATGCTGTTGGGTCAGCAGATCATTGTGGGTTTTATTTATTTGAAAAGCACATAAATACACTCTTTTAAAAATGCATCTATCTACATGTCCCATAGAAATCTCTACAGAAAAAGAGTTTATTAGGTAAAGTAAATTGTGAGACTACTGGAGAGTAACAGAAATAAAGTTAAAGAAAGAATAACTATTGCATGACCTCTTAAACAGGGAGGCTCCATATTATTTTACATTGCTTTTATTGAATGGTTTTGTATTACTGTATTTTACTTTCAACGGCATGCATTGTTTGCCTCACATTTTACTGCTACACCGAAAAAACAAAGTAAATAATCAGAAAAAAACATGTGTATTTGTGTCAGTGTTTGTGAATGAGTATGGCATAGTGGTCCTTTGTGACTCTACTAAAGCTGGCCATAGACGTAAAGATTTTTGAAAGATCCAATGGTTATCGTGAGACCACGATTGTCTCAAATCGATCGTTTAAATGCCTGATGTGTCCATCAACTAAAAAGACCATTTCAGGCGATATTGCCAGCAAAACTGAAGGATCGCAGCCTGCTTGGCCCTGCAAACATAGGTAGATTGCATGGGGACTGATAAAGATTTTCTAACCTGGCCGATCAATCTTCAGACTGATGTCGGACAAAAAATCGTAAGATGAACGATCGTTGGTATCCTACTAACCACATGATAATTTGACAGATTGGTCGGACTTCCCTAAGATTGGTCGTTCAGTAGGGAAAGATTGTTGCGTCTATGGGGAGTTTAAAAGACACAAATAATTTGCTCTATAATCTGTAAAACTTCCATCTGAATACTTTCCCTCCACTGGGTGTCACTATGGTCCCCTATTGTCGGGAAACAACCATGTTTTCCTCAAGTAAGAAACAGAGATTGTTAAGTTTCATTTTCATGTGTGCCTCCTTTTTCTATAACATTGTACACAAATGCTAAAAATTCAAGTTTTTTTTTACTATTAAATCTGAATTTTTAGTGGAAAAAAAACTTGAATTGTTCGAGATTTATTATACCCCGAGGATGGAAAAAGGCAGAATACGAAAACAAGGCATCTCATAGCTGCCAGGGTTGGAGAGGTCCCTATTCTATTTGGAAGTTTCCATGGTCAATAATGGAATTAGGGCAAAAATGTTGGTGTTTTTGGGCAAAAATCTGAAAAATTTTCAGGAAAATGGCTGGCTGAAGAATCGAGAAAATCAAACGATTTGGATTTTTGCTCAAGTATCCCCCTGATCCAATTAAATTGTGCTTTTTTTTTTTTTTATAATAAATAAGGTCTGGTTTGGTCAGACTATTTTATTCAAAATAAACAGATACATAAATCAATAACCCCCCTGTTGTGTTTGGTAGCCGAGGATGAGGAGAGTATAACAATGCTTTATTAGCAGGTCATGCAGCCATTACATAACAGCAGTAAGTCTTACTTTCACTTTCAGGTTGTACAGAAAGTCCTATGTATGCACAGTGCCACCTGCAGGCCATTTGTAAAAACACCACATATTCCCCCTATAGTAGGAAAGCATTTGGACAAATATATAAACAGTAACAATTAAACCGTATGTATCTTAAACATAGGCGGAGGGTGATTTTTTTGTTTGGGTAGGCTAAGTTAGGCTCTTACACACAGGTGTTTTTACCTGCGCTCCCCTGAGTTCTGTTTTGCTGTGTTCAGCCGCAGGGGAGCGCAGGTATAGACGCACTCAATGCTTTTCAATGGGGCTGTACTCACACGAACGCATGTAGGTGCTGAAAGCAGGAAAAATGCAGCATGTTGCGTCTGAACCTGCGTTTGGCGCCTACATGCCATAGGCACATGCCTACATGCCACAGGCCCACAAGCCCAGACTATTTTGAAAATAATAAGCATAGCACTCTCTAATTCTCAAAATTATAGAAAAAGTTCAGTTCATCCACATTACTGGAAATCAGGGCTAATGAGTGGGTTGTTTAACATAGTAGAGAAAAAACTTGCATTCAACCATCAACACAACATTTGTGTGTAAGTGAAATGAATCTGTTAGCTGATCCAGAGAAAAGTGAATTGAATTGATACAATAGTTGCTAATATTCCTCATATTCTGCTAATAAATATTGTAACTAATTGTTTCAACTAATTGTAGCAAATTGTTACAGTTCAGATGCTCCTGGATCACTGAGCTGCCAGACTGAAACCCCACATACAGGAACATTACATTTTAAATTTCAATTTTGGGAAAACAGTAAAAGAAGGAAAGCAATTGAAAAAAAGTCTTGATTTCTGTTTAACATTCTGGAAGGTGAACATCCCCTTTAAAGAAACAGTCACCAATATCACAATGGTTCCATTGAACTATACAAATAGGTGTTGGATAAAATTCACAGAGGTGTGAAAGTGAGATCTGGTCACAATGGTAATATAATGGCTGCATCACACCTTCATACCTTTTCCAGTTTCAGATAACACCTACTTGAATAGATCAATGGAACTACCATTGACCATTGATGGTATTAATTTTTTGTGTAATGTAAGTATGAAACACTCCCCACATACCAAACAAGCAGATGGAGGATTAGAAGCTGCTTTGTCTCTTGGCCCTGACCCCAGCAGCACCCCTTGCCCCTCCCCCAGACAAACTCAAATAGACACATTGGTCAGTCAGAGGTTTTTAATTTTTTTTCATTGAAATATTCTTTAAATTTTTCATGCAAAACAGTTTTGGGAAGGCTTAGCCTCCCCAAGCCTTAATGAAAATCCACCTATGATCTTAAAGCAATATATACATTCTTTACATGACATAGTCCTTGGTCCATGCAGGTAGTTTCCTGATTCTCTCAGTATGCCTTATAGGTTCACTTTCCTCTGCCCTATTGCAGTTGGCATCAGTAAGTCTTACTTTCACTTTCAAGTTGTACAGAAAGTCCTGTGTATGCACAGTGACACCTGCAGGCCATTTGTATAAACATCCCCCCCCCCCCCCCCCCCCCAAGAAACAAGGTTTAGATAAGATCTGGTGATCTGGATGAAAATACCAACTGATAACCCTGCAGCAAAATCAGCAAGTGCATGCATGTTTCCTGTAAAGCGATGCACAAGAATTTCCAGGCTAGTGTCCATCTAAAATAAAGGCTTGCCGCTAGCTATTTATGCTGATATTTTAATAATTGTTTTAGGTTGCACTGCTTATTACAATAAATAAAAACATAGCTATCTCTTTACCAACAGGAAAATGTATTTACAGCAAAAACCCTATTTATTCAAGTCATGTTGAACAAAATACTGCTCCTTTACGTGTACAGATATTGACAACAGCTTTATATTATGAGGCTTTTTTATTCTGGGCTTTAATTGCCCTTTAATGGAGATTTAATGAACTGATGATACATTCATGTTTAGTTTTTGTTGTTGTATAATTTCCACTGAGAAATGGCCAGAAAGCTAGTTTGGCTAATGGCACAGAGGGCTAGTTTAGGAATTTAAGCCATACCTCCGAAATTTTGGAAATAAAAAGAGGGAAAGAAAAAGTTGCTTTGAAGTCTTGACCATGCCAATTTTTGTGGCCACATGCCCTAAGTACCGTGTTCATTTTACAAATATTGGCGGGTTATTAAAGTTTGATCATTTTTCTGTGTGTTTTTCCAGTTATTACAATTTTGCTAATGAAGTTGAATTGCTCTTTAAAGGACAAGGAAAGTTAAACTAAAGAAGTAGCTAGAAATTTTGTACATTATGTTTTGTGCTTCTGTACCAGCCCAAGGCAATCACAGCCCTTTAGCAGTAAAGATCTGTGTCTCCACAGATGCCCCAGTAGCTCCCCATCTTCTTTTCTGCTGATTCACTGCACATGCTCTGTGCTATACAGTAAACATATAGGGGCAAATTCACTAAAGTGCGGATATTCACTAGCGACGCCCTTGCCGCAATTCGCCAGGAGAATTTTGGCCAGTCCACCGCTAATTCACTAAAATGCGAATTTGCGCTCAGGGTGGAAAAAAGTAGCGAAGTAGCAACTACCGTTTCTTCGTCAGGCAGATTGCATTTACGCTAGCGATGCCTAATTTGAAAAGTAGAAGTTAGAAGTTAAAAGTATAATAGAAGTATATGTTACAGCCACTACATTACACTACACAAGGAAACCTTTAA
>CM044432.1:123343117-123364572 GCA_024363595.1 Xenopus borealis | reverse complement strand
GTCTCAAGAGGGAGGGCTAAGGGCGCAAGCGGGAGGGCTGACGTCTCAAGAGGGAGGGCTCAAGAGGGAGGGCTGAGGGCTCAAGAGGGAGGACCGAAGACCGATATCTGACTTCAGCTTTGTAGGATGGGTGAGTTAAAAAACACCCGACGCTGCATTCCATAGCCGTAGGAGAGCGCATGCAGGACATCGTTATGACGTGACGATGTCCTAAAATGCGTTCCGTAGCCCCTGGTAACCGCCCGCTCCGTGCCACCTGAGGCAAGAGTCTCACCTTACCTCATGGCCGGAGCAGCCCTTTAAGCTGGACATAGACACAAAGATCTGATCGTTTGAATCAATCAGTCAGTCTCCCAACCTGCCACTAATCTTCAGCTGAAATGAAGTAGTAAAAGAACAGATCAGCCGATGTTCTGCCCTGCCAGCAATCGTACGAAAGTTTATGTCCGACAAAGCTGGTGACAGTCTCCCACTGAAAATTGTCAGATCCGCAATACATGCAGAGATATGATCGGCAGCCGACAGAAATCTTCTAACGGTAACCTGTCTGATGGACTGAATGACCGATTGTGATGGCACCACACATGATCCAAAAATTGTTTAGATCAGATTGTTGGTCCTTTGGCCAGCTTTAGATTGTAAGCTCTGTGATAAACATTGCCTGTAAAAGCGTTGGCGTTAAATAACTTTGAATAATTGTTGTTTTTGTATAACTCCTCGAAGAGCACTTACTAAAGTCTGAGATACTGCGGGAACAGCGAACTAGCCTCATTGTAACTTCTTGCTTTTGTAACAGCTGTCCCTTTCCTATACTGTGTGGATAACTGGCAGGACTGTAGCTAATGCCACTCTCTTTATAGCTGGCCTTGTATTAAATGTTCATTGTCTGCAACCTTTCCCTCACAACTTCACAAGGTGTTGCTCCACTTTAACTAAAAGAAAATCCCGTTACTGTGCAGGAATGGTAGGAGCCGCTTGTATAAACACCTTGGGGTGCGGTTTAAGGAAGTCCGCACAAAATCAATTCCATTGATTTCAGCGCGTTGCTAAGATCCTTGTGAATGCTGTTGACCCTGCTATAGGTGCTTATGACAGATGTCGCAGTTGTTCAATCACACTGCGGTATCTTTAGCGCCCCCTACTGACTTTACTGCAGTCAAAGTTGAGCGGCGGCGAATTCAAGCGGCCTGGGCAGGTCAGTGACGCGTTTCCGGTTGGTATGTGCGCAGCTGCTGCCTGGTTGGGGGCGGAAGGCCGGTGTCAGTGAGTGTGTGTGTGAGTGTGTGTACGTGTGTACGAGTGTGTGTGTACGAGTGGGTCCGGCCTGGCCGGGATTGGATTCTGGATCCATTCAAGGTAAAGCGGCAGCCGGGAGAGGGCACCGGAGCGCAGCTGCCCGAGCCTCCCTCCGGACTTGCCTGTCAGCCTGCCAGTCTATCTGTGTGTTTAGGCATCAGTAAGCCCTCGTCTGTAAATAACCAGGACGCTTTGGCAGAAGGGGAAACAACTGGATATCTGGTAACTGTACCCATTGGCTGCTTACCCACCGAGCCCAAAATCGCTCCCATACATTGGGCGGAGGGTGCCCACCCACCTGTTCTGGGACATAGTGCTTTCACTCCTGTACTCTTAGATCCTATTTCACTGGTGGCCCAAGAGCTTGCACTTACCCCCAAGGGAGACGAGGGGATCCACCTGTACCCAGTACCCCTATATACTTTACCTGGGCACATATGTACACGAGGCAGCGCAGAACAATCCGAACAAGTCCTCACAACCCTGGACACTCAGGAGGCTGGAGCTGGGGGGCCGCTGGTGGTCACCCGAGCGTCGGTGGCCTCAGCTGCCATTGGCCGAGATGATGAGAGTAAGATGAGCCAGGAGAAGAACAAGCCCAGTGGGATCATGCTGGTCAAAAGGATCCTCATGAAAGATGGGAGCACGGTAAGTGATAATCCTACTCCCTATCCTTGTATTTAGTCGCCTAAGCATGTCATTTATGTGCAAAACCTATTTACTCTTTTTCTTTTACAATAGTTTACTTATTGTTGAAAATAACATTCTTAAATAAGTTATAACTGGCTTGCTAGGTTTATCAGTGGCATCCATCCTTCCAATGCCAAGCATTTTAGGTAAGACCTAGGAATTCTATGATAAATGAAGGCCTGAGGCTACCAGGCAAAGGTCTTAGGTCAGGGAGCTCTCGGGTCACTTCTAGTAACCTAATACATAGGTGAAACTTTACAACACGTGCTATTAACAACAGCATCTAATCAAACTTTTCCTTACATTTCTAATGTAAAATACATTGATCAAATGTAATTGCTGATTGGTTGCTTTTAATAAATTGACTCATTCAGATTAGCCATTGCATGTGCATGTGTGTGTGTCTCTAGTCATGTCACCATCAGGGGGTGAAAATGTTTTGGATCTTCACATTCAGGGTAATTCTGTACACCCATACTGGGATAGCAGTTTGGCCCATAAGCATATATCAAAGCACAATTTATATAGATAAAGAAGTTTTAATTTCATTTAGGGCTATGGAATGGAATGTGGGAACTTTTGTTCACATGGCCTGCAATGTGCTACACATTGCTTAACTTGACATCAGTAGGAAGTGCTTTGAGTCATGCTGCACCTGAGATTTTATAACTGGCATTGTTCCCTCATTAGTTCATACTACAGTGAAAATAATAAAGTAGCATCCCAGAACACTAGTGTCTTCGATGGAGGAGTCAGTGACCCCTATTAAAAAGCTAGAAAGAGACAGAAAAAGAAAGCAAATGATCAAAAACTAGGAAAACTTAAAATAGCTCATTCTATAACATTATAAAAGTTAAAGGTCAATTCCCCCTTTGATAATCTGTACTCAAGAAGGCAATAGCAGTTTCCTAATTCTAAGCACTGTGTAATAGAGTCCTGCAGCGAGTTGGTCACCCGCAAAAACCTGTGGTACCCTGCGGTTTTCAGGAGTATAGATGCGGGTTTCAGGTTGGCCACGGGTCTTCTTAATAGTGATTTCTACTCCTTTTTTCTGATCACAACTACTTCTGATGATGTCCCTTCCCAGTTTACAATGACAGCACTTCCTGATTATTGATGGTCAGCAGGTCGCGGATTGGGTTGTGGATAAGGTACTTGCGGGTTGGGTTGCGGGTACGGGTCGAGTTCCAAAAAATGGACCCCTGTGAACTTCACACATCTTTAACTATATCAATGCACTAGCTATTTTCTCTATAAACACAGACAGTAGTTTTAGGAAAGTTTTTTTTATAAGTTGCTGGTATTTTGTTGTCTTTTTTTATTTTAAACACTTGAGTATTGCTGGAGTGCTCCTTGTACAGTGGTTCAGCTGGTTCTCATGTGACTGCTGGCAGGCAACAGGTCAAGACCTTTTTCAGAACTTTCTGTAATCTCTTGTGGCATTATAGGAATGTCTAGCCCTGACCTTATATAGGCCCAAGTGTATGACCTATCGAACACAGTAAAGCATCTTCATGTTCCACATTTTTAGTCCAAAGAGCCCCAAACCAGAATCCAGGATTGGCCATTTTTCAGCAGTTTTCAGACTCAGCCATATCCAAGTGCCTGGCCTAACCAAATCCGAATCCTTAAAATCACATGACTTTTTGTCATGCATACAAGGAAGTAAAAAAAAATGTTAACAGCACATTCTCTTTTGCATAAAAAGTGTATTAGTGTTTAGTTCAGTATTTCACAAAGAATTTGGGATTCAACCAAATCACAACCTAATAGATTCTTTGCAGCTCTACCAAACCCCCTCTGATGATTCCATGTGAATGGCCTGACAAGTTATATGGTGGCAACCAACATGTTTAATCTGCTTAAAAATGCTGTCCTCAGCGATCCCAAAATTGGCCCTGGTGCCTTTGGAGATTATTACAGATAAAGGGGAGAAATGTGGAAATTTGTATATTTTAACACTATTATAATATTTATATGTCCTTTTTAAATTATTTGCACAGTTCCATGCAACTTTGTGTGACTTTTCATACTACAGTTATGATAATTTTCCAATGGAGAGTAGAGCCGTGCAAGAAAACTGCTTGATCTGCAGCTAGAAGCGGTGGAGATATAAAAATGATTATGACTGTGTGATCATAATGCCAACCCCCATTCTCTTTCTGGGCATGCTTGGTACAACAGTGGAACCATAGTTCAGACTGCTGTTTTTGTAATTTTGCAGTTTCTGGAGCTCTTCCCCCACCATCACAAATTATCTGTTGGTTAACAGATGCCAGTCATTTTGGTCTGTCATATGAATTCATTCATAAATGAGTGCCTAATTTTCAATCTGCATGGGTGACGTTGTCATGTGTTACGTGCACACTCATTCGCTATCTGTCATTTAGTTAAGCACAGCAGGGCTCATTTAATGTAAAATAGACATAAAAATCCAAGCATAAACTTCACCAATTGAAAGACTCGCCAGATGGAGTAGCTGGCCCAGGTGCTCCTGCCCCAGGCCCTCCGCTCAGGGGAGCGGATTAACTGTGTACAAAAAAACTAAAAGTTGGAGTAAGGCAGTCATGGATCAGACAGATGTAGAGTAAAACTTAGAAGTCTTTATTAGTACAAACTACTCATGCCTGGCACGTTTCGTGTCAGATATTTACTCATCGGCTACTACTATACTACTACATAGGTACTATGTACCTTTTTGTGCAGGGCTCATTTAAGGCAGTGGTTGGTCTAGGTTAAAGAGCCTTTTCGATGGGCCCATCATGTTTACATGATTTTCTAGTAGACTAAAGTTGGCCATAGATGAAAAGATCTTTAAAAGATCCAATTATTATCATGAGACCACGATTATCTTGAAACAATCATTTAAATGTCCGATGTGTCCATCAACTAAAAAGACAATTTCAGGCGATATTGCCAGCAAAACTGACGGTTAGCTGCCTGCTTGGCCCTGCAAACATAGGTAGATTGCACTTGGAGCGATAAAGATTTTTTAACCTGGCCGATCAATTTTCTGACAGATGTTGGATGAAAATCATAAGATGTACGATTGTTTGAATCCCACTAACCATTTAATAATTTGACGGATTGCTCCGATTTCGCTAAAATCGGTCGGTCGGCAAAGAAAAATCTATGCGTCTATGGGGACCATTAAGTTATGAAGATCCAAATTATGGGACAATATGTTGTCTGGAAAATCCCAGGTCCCGTGCATACTGGATAACATGTCCCATACCTAGTGTAAGCAGTGATTAATCTAAATTTGGTTGACTTTTTCAAAAATTTTCTTGCTGTAGTATGTTGTCCTTCTGGCTTCAGGGCTTGGCTACCCAGAAAAGATACCACGCTGTTTTGATAAAGAATTTTTAAACATCACTCAAAATAAATAATATAATATGACTAGATTGTTTTCAGGACATTGCATGCACAGATTTCTCTTGTATATGTGCCAAAAACTGTAGGCAGTGTTAGAATTTTCATCAAAGTGACATATTTCTCATCCTCTTTACATATAACAGTGTCCTGCGTGGCTGTGTTCAAGCCACTACAAATTTGCAGTTGTAACATTTCGAAATTCTTTTTTTTAATTCTCTTTCAGGATAAAAGTAATTTTATATACTATTTTTTATTCTATTTGATTTATAATTGTGAAACCTTTTTTAGAATAAAAACCTTGTTTGTTTTACTTTGTTTCTTAATCCTGATACAAAAATAGAACTGTTATAAGCACAGGCTGAACCTTGTTAATCCTTACTAATGCATCTTTTCTCAGAGGTGAAGAGATTACATTGCTGAATATGAGCAGATTCATGCTGAATTATTGAGCACCGTTAGTTGAGGGATTGTGCAAGGAAACCTGACTGAGCTGAAAACATGGTTTTCTTAGCATCTATATCCATCAGCCATAGTAATTCATTGCATATATTTGCCCAACTTTAAAGTAGTATGCTGAATTACTTTGTTTTGTATTTGTAGCTGGCATTTTTAGCCCTTTTGGCTGTGAAAATATCCATACATTTTAATGATCTCACATAACAGATGTAAGCAAGAACATGGTTGTAGCATCCCAAACCTGCTAATTTAGAGCAAGAATGCAAGGGGCTTTTATAGGCAGCAAAAGATTTGCAATGGATGGGCATTTTCATCCCATGAAGTTTACTGAATAGTGGTTTAACAGGATATGGTCAGCCTGAAGAACCAATGGTCAGAAGACAATTGAAGCAAAATAAATGCACTTTATTTTATCTGCAATTGCAGCAATTTTGGTTGAATTTGTGCTTAACCTGTTTCTTTTTTGTGTGTTCAACAATCACTTTTTTTAGCATTTAAAGGAATTTTTAAATTCCTTTCCCTTCTTTTTGTTAGTACTTCTACATATATCCATTATGTTTTACTCCTTTTTAAAGTGCAAGGACAGCGAAGACGAACATTTTCCTTGTTTAGTAAGCCTTAGCACTTAGAACTACCGGTACTGTTCCCTAATCCCTATCTGTGCATAATGGACATCAAACTGTTCCATAGATCCTTGGCATCAATATTTAGGGTGTTTTACAATTGTAAGTAAGAAATTGGGTGAGATAAATGTGGCCAATTGCAATATTTTTAGGCGATTTTCAGAAATGTAAAAACAGCTGCCTTTATCGCCAAATTTAGGAAAGGTTTGTGGCTTGGTGCTTTGGAGTAGAAAGACATGCATACCCAATTTGGATTCGGGGGAATGTGTACTTTCTGAAAATGTATGGTTTTTGGCCGTGAACTTACTTTTTTCTAGCTTTGCCCCCCTCAAAATGATACAAATCTGTTGATTTTGCAGTACCTGAAATGACAGACCACATGGGGTCTTCGTTTTGGGGCTTCTATATGCCACATGCTTGGGTACACCTATACATATTAGGCATCAAACTGTTCAGAGGACAATATTTGGGGTGATTTATCTTGATACCTAAAAGTATGTGTGGAAATATGATGCTGCAGGTGGAAATTTTGAGGTGATTTTTGGAAATGTCACCAAATTGCCAAATTTAGGAAAGGTTTGTGGCTTGGTACTTTTGAGTAGAAAGACATGCATACCCATTTTGAATTCGTGTGAATGTGTACTTTCCGAAAATGTATGCTTTTTCGGGTGAACTTTTTTTTTATAACTTTGAAAATGTGTTGATTTTGCAGTACCTGGACATACATAACTTATAGCTCACATGGGGTGTCTACATTTTGGGGCCTCTATATGCCACATACTTACTGTAGGTACACCAATACATATTGGGCATCAAAATGTTCAGTGGACTCCTGGTAATCATATTTAGGATGTTTATACATTGGGAGCTAATGATGTGTGAGAAATATGATGCTGTAGATTGGAAGCTCTGAGGTAATTTAAAAAAAAAATCACCAATTTCTATAAAAAATAATAACTTTAGGATATAATTGCAACTTGGTAGTTTGGCGTACAAACATATATTTACCCATTTTTGATTCTCCAGGATCTGTTCTTTCTAATAATGGGTAGTTTTCTAAGGTAAACCTACTGTTCATGGAATGTTTGACCTTGAAATAAGAAGTATGCCGTTTTGTGGAGCGGTGCTTTGAAAATTTGGTAGTGTACTGCTTAGAGATTTTGAAATATAAAAGTGAGAAATCTCCATAAAACAATATATATTTGGTATTGGCGTGTTTGGGACACATTGAACTTTTTAAATCTGCTGTGTTCTCGTTCATAAAATAAATTGTTTCTGATAGATGCGTTTGTATAAAAAAAACCTTTTTTTACACACTTAGAAGCCCATATCTTTTTACAGGAGTGGAATTACCCCAAAATTCTAGCATATTTTGAGAGCTCAGGTTGTCATGAAAAAAATGATATACTATTTTTCTGGGTAAACTAAAAGACCCCCCCCAGGAAAGGCCCTTAAAGGAATTGTTCAGTATAAAAGTAAAAACTGGGTAAACAGATAGGCTGTGCAAAATAAAACATGTTTTCAATATAGTTAGTTAGGCAAAAATGTAATGTATAAAGACTGGAGTGACTGCAAGTCTAATCTAACTGAACAGAACACAATTTCTTGCTTTCAGCTCTCTTTTGTTTACACTGACTGGTTACACTGGTTACCAGGCAGTAACCAATCAATGACTTGAGGGAGGGCCAGATGGGTCATAACTGTTGCTTTTGAATCTGAGCTGAATGCTGAGGATCAATTGCAAACTCACTGAACAGTTATGTCCCATGTGGCCCCCCCTCAAGTCGCTGACTTACTCAGATTTAGAGAGCTGAAAAGCAGGATGTTGTGTTGTATTATGTTATGTGAGACATCCACTCATTCCAGTTTTTATATATTACATTTTTGGCTAACTAACTATATTAGAAACATTTTTTATTTTGCACAGCCTATCTATTTACCCAGTTTTTATTTTTACCCTGAACTGTTCCTTTAAAGCGAAAGAGTAAAAAATGTCTAAAAACTGCTTGGAAGTAGATTGCATTTAGGACAAGATGGTTTGCGGCGAAAGGGTTTAAAGCCAGCACCAGCCTTGCCCATCGTAATAGAAAGTTTTTCAGAGGGTTCTGTAGTACAGCTTTACTGTGACCAAACTTTTAAACTAGATAGCTTAGAAGTTAGATGAATAATTCACAGAATGCTAATTTGTTTATTTAAAGGAGAAGGGAAGGTCTTTTTACTTGGGGATTCCAAATGTTGGGTACCCCAAAGTGATCACATGCACCTGTCTGAAACCCCAGGCTGGTGCACCTATTAGAAAAAAACTGCACTTGCCTGGGATTATTCCAGCGAGCACCACTGAGCAATTGTCTTCTGGGAACTTCTTTTTCTCGCTGCTGCGCGTGTGCAAAAAGCCACCTATTTCATTTTACTGTGCATTTGTCTGCCCAGGGAAATTTGAAGATTGAAGAAGCTGGAAGACTGTCGCTCTCTAGTGCTTACTGGAAGAATCCCAGGCCAATGCAGTTTTCTCCTAATAGGTGCACTATTATCACTTGGGGGTGCCTAACATTTGGCTTCCCCAAGTAAAAAGACCTTTCCTTCTCCTTTAAATTAGTGAAAATAATTTGGATAATCTATGAACAGAAATTGTATTCAGAACAGGATTTATAGGGGTATAAAACACTACACAATCGCATACATTTTCTTAGCACTTCCCACTGATTTAAATTCAGCAGCTTTTATGTGATTGTTTTTCATGGTAATATTATTATAATAATCATATTCTCTCTTTCTCTCTCTTTTTTTTTTAGAATAGCAAAAAACTCAATCTTGCTTTTTGTTTTCTAAACCTGCCTCTAAGGGTTAGATTTGATTCAGATTAAAACTTAGGTTTCCACCTTGATCCATGCAAATATTAAAGTTGAAGAATATGTGGTTTTATGACTTTGCTCGATGCAGGTATAGATAGATTTTATAGATGTATATTCAGTTCAGTTTATTTGACTAAGAAACACTGATGCAGAATCTTGCAACTAATGTGGGCCAATGTGCAGCTTGTGAAAGATGCATGTATCTTACAAGCATATGACTATGATATTTCATTTCTTCAGTTTAGCTGTTTCCTTTATTAAACAAGCTACGGAATGCAGGGACACCACAAAAATCAACAGTATAGTGTTGTTCCAGAAATAATTGTCAACAAGAAGAGCCTAAAAGCTTTACTGAATCTGCACAGCGCTGAAGATTTAATAGAGCCACAGTTTTGTAGGTCATCGGCCTTGCTTGGCAACTAATCACGTCATTGCTGATCTTGGAAGCTGTTCCTTAATTAAATAGTGTAAGGTGGAAGAGGCACAAGCTGGCTGTCTTGATTGTGATTTAACAAAGCATTGATAGTTGGTTAAGAAAAATAGCAGATCTGAGAGTACTCCTAAAAGTCTTATTTAAGACTACAGGGGTCATTTACAAGTGCAGTTGCTCAATGTGCAATTGGCTTTTGGAGAAACTATTCAACATAAGCCTGACTAAATTTTAATAACTGCTAGTGATGTGTGGGCCAGTCTGTGTGGGTTCCAAGGTTTTAGCTCAACACAAATTCACCATTTCCTGGGCTGAACCCTGCATATGAGCCAACCCAGCCACATTGTTAATGTGTGTCCAAAATGTTGTAGCTCATGTTCGATGGTAGATGCTTTGGACCCTTTTTTTGTTTAATTCTCAAAGAAATGTTGTTATATTATTCAAACATTTTTTTTTAATTCAGATTAATATTCCTTTATGTCAAAAGGGAAGTGTAAATAGCTGTTAAAGTACATTAAATACATTTAAATATACTTTTTGGGGGACAGGTTTGTTAATTTTAAATGTTTTTGTTAATGTGTCCTTGCACTGCTACTTTCAATCCTCAATATGCTGTTTAGTTTTTGTTTTTTTTTTAATCTAGGATTATTTTGTGAATCCGTATATAATTCCTTCCTTATTGTGCTTGTTACAAACCAGTGGGAGCTCTGAACTATACTCTTTCAGGCAAAGTAATTCTGGGAACTGTATTTTAGTCAGTAGAACACATCAGAGCTTTGCTTCTTTTGAAGTCTCCACAACTTAATATCCGTATGCTTCCTGTGCAGACAGCATGGATCAAAAGGTGTGCCAAACACTTTTAGGGGGTTTTTTAATTAAAATCCAAATGCCAAAAATCTGAAAAATTGGTGCTTTTTTAAAAATAAAACTCAAATTTTTCAGGATTTATTATACCCTGAGGATGGTAAAAGTCTGAATCCGGCAACTCAGAACTGCGAGGTTGCATATAAGTCAATTGGATAAATCCAGAAGATATCTTGATCTGCGCTGGTAATCTGGTGCTATAATCTGAAGATTTTGTGGTTTTCAGCAAAAATCTAAAAAAAAAAAAAAATCAATTTTCGGGTGGATTTAGTTTTGTCACGTTTTTTTTTCCCCAAACAGGATTTTTTCAGGAGAATATTTTAATAAATAAAGGTGTGCTTCAAATGATGCACACTTTGAACACGTTAAAAATAATTTGCTTGTATGGATACCCTGAAAGTGACAGTTATAGCTTGAAGCACTGCAGTGGAGTAACGCTGGCCATACATGGGCAGATAAAGCTGCTGATATCAGTCGTTTAGACCAATTTGACAGTTTATCTGGCCTTGTATGGGGGCATCCGACGGATCTTCCCGACCAATATCTGGACACGATATCGATCGGGAAGGTTGGATTTTCTTCTGACCGACTGATGGGGCCGAATGATGGGATTACCCTGATATAGCCCTGCCAGTTAGTGGCATATCGGGGAAAGATCCGCTCGTTTGGCAATGTTTCTAAATGAGCGGATCTTTGCATCTATGGCCAGCTTAAGGCTTTAATATAATCAAGTACCTGCAGAATAAGGTTACCCCGGTTTAATTTAAATCTGGGGTATCCAAACTTTTGATTTCCCTAGGCCACATTGGAAAATGCTAAATTGTCTGGGGCCACACACGAAATACAGAAACACTTTTTTGATTTGTAAAAGTAAAGAAAATGCACAGAAATGAACTACAATACAAAATTGATAACCAGATGGAGCTATACACTGGAGTATGGGACACCTGGATATTTAATAGACTTATCATACCCCCCCAACTGTCCCTTTTTCAGAGGGACAGTCCCTCTTTTGACAGCTCAACCTGCAGTCCCTCATTTGTACTGGAAAGTACCTATTTTCTCTGCAACAGCCAGAAAAAGAAACAAAGTATCTAACTTAATTGGCTTTTGGCAGAGAGCCCAGAACAGGTAACCGGTGCAAACAAGATAATTTGTAACAAATTTGAGATAAAAAACAAGTAATTGTAACAGTTTAGATAAGCAGAAATCTTTTCAAACTTTCATAACCTGCCAAATTTTGTAAAATGAACATGGTAATTAGGGGATGTGACCACAAAAATGGACGTGGTCAAAACATTTTGCAGCGCTATGTACTCCAAATTTTTTTGTCCCTCTTTTTACTTCCAAAATAGGTATGGACTTATTATTACTAATAAATGGGCAGAGTCCCCCCTCCTGCCTACTTCTATATCCTTTGCAACATGACTTTTCCTTGGGAACCAAGCCTTTCAAGCTGGGCTGCATTCATATCCATCCTGGGCCACAGGTTGGACACCCCTGATTTAAATGTTAATTATTGAGGAGGCCAAGAATACACTACTGTTTTTTTATTCAGTTTTACCTGTGGCACCCCACCCATCTCTAGATACAAACTTTGGATTAGGAACAAATGTGTAGTAGAAGTTATTCCCTCATTTTTCTGAAGAGTTAAAAAATCGGTAACATTAAAAATGTAAAAAAAAAAAAAAAATGTTAGTATACATTGAAAAAAACCACCAAGACAAATTAAAGTTTAAAATTGCAAAGTCTCCAACTTACCGAAACTCACCTTGTGCTCCTGTTCAGAAAAGGCGATCAGGCGATCCATCGTGTGTCGCTCTATTTCTCGCTGCACAATGGATCGTTGCCTTTTCTGAAGAGGAGCGGAAGCAGAGTTTCAGTAAGTTATTTCTCAATAAAGGCTTTATGATTTTAGGGCAAGGCCACTCGTGGTGTTTTTACATCACGTAAATACGTTGGCGTAAATACACATCATTTGCATTACTACTGAAAATAATGGAAAACGCACTATGGCAATTCACACAGGGTGTTTACAAGCTGAAATCCGCCACAGGACGCCAGTATTGGCGTTTTTTAACAGAAACGCCAATACATCAAGTAACTACAAAATCAATAGACTCTATGGTATCTGCATGTTTGAAACCACACGTTGCGTAAATACGCGGCGTATTTTAAATATGGAGTCCAAATTCTCATTGAGAACAATGAGAAGTGCATGTTGGGAAAAGTAACCTACATGTGGAAAAACACGTGTGTTGTTTTCAGTGGCGTATTTACGCCTGACAAAGCGTTTTTAAAAACGCAACGTAAAACCGCCACGTGTGGCCTTGCCCTAAAAATTTCACTAGTCTTTGTTTTTTATTTATGTATACTAATGACATTTTTAAAAACATTTTTTGATGTTACTGGTCCTTTAATGAAACTAAAAGCGGAGCTTAACTTTTTCTAATTAGGTTATGTTTTTCTTTATAGGAGTTTTTATGCCTCTTCTCAAAAATATGCTTTAGTTTGTCATCTCAAAATTAAAATGTTGTAGCACTTTTGGTTCATTAGACTACAGGGCCAGCTGTTTTTGGGAGTTGTTTAAAAAGTAAAATAAAAAATGAAAACTGGGTAATAAAATGTACTAACTTTTTCAAGAAGAATCTGCAAGAAAGGTAGTCTGTGTGGGTTCCTAATTGACAATATCCAGAAATAATTGTAGAATTCTGAGATAATTTGCAATTGGTTTTCATTTTTTATTATTTTTGGGTTATTTAGCTTTTTGTGTGCCAGGTCTTCAGTTTCCAGTTACTGCTATCTGGTTACTAGGGCCCAATTTACCCTAGCAACCATGCATTGATATGCACAAGAGACTGGAATATGAATAGGAAAAGGCCTGAATAGAAAGGTGAGTACTAAAAAGTTGCAACAACAATACATTTGTAGCCTTACATAGCATTTGTTTTTAGATGGGGTCATTGACCCCCATTTCAAAACTGGAAAGAGAAGATCGAGGCAAATTATTCAAAAACTATAAAATATTAATAATGAGGCCAATGGAAAAGTTGCTCAGAATTGGCCATTCTAGAACATAATTTAACTTAAAGGTGAGCCACCCCTTTAAGGAGCAGATATATATTGAACATGGAACAATTTATTTAGGAGTTGCATCTCACATAAATGTTAAATGTCTATTGCCTAAGTTTGAGTTACCTTTCATGCTCCAAAACATGCAGGCAGGTTACTTTTTCTGATACAATTCTGTGTGGGAATAAAAATGTTGTGTCTATATAATAAAGATCACTTATTGCATAGCATTTCAACCCAGTGTGCTACAGTATTTTGGACTTTTTTATATAATGAAGATAATCATAATAAAGAGTTGAAGGACGTAAGAGCAAAACGGCTGAGGTTAAATAACTACTTTAATGCATAGAATTCTTTTTTTATTTATTTTTTATTTAATGTTTCTAATTCTCCTATACCGTTTCTGTCTCACAATCAGCACCAAGGCATTGGAAGACCAAGTGTGTATCATGCTGTGGTAGTTATCTTCTTGGAGTTCTTTGCCTGGGGCTTGTTGACAACACCCATGCTAGTTGTAAGTATCTAAACTCTTTCTTTTTGCTTATTAAAAGTTTTTTAACTGTTTTTGTTCCTTAGGGTAAGGTTACACTAGGCCATTTGGGGAGATTTAGTCGCCTGTCGATTTATTTTCCGAAGTCGCCTGAAGTTTCCTCTCGAGGCAACTGCGGGTGATTTCAGGAAAATGAATCGCCGCGTGTGATTAGCTCTGACGATTTTTCATTTTAGCCAGGTGCAGAGTGAGGGAAGTCGTTTGGGTAGATTGGGCGACTAAATCTCCCCAAATCGCCTAGTGTGTCCTTACCCTTAATAGAAATGCAAAAATGCTCTGTATACGATTTACAATCTATTTAATCCTCATTACATATTCAGTGTTGAGGAGCGTCGATCTCCGTTATTAAACCATATATTTTAAATGAATACATCGAAACAGTTGAGTGGACTTCAGTATAAGTTTACCGCATATAGCGGTGGGTCCAGGTGCTCATTCCCCAGACCTTCAACAAGGGGAGTTTACCACCGCAATACTATGTAGCAGGCTGGTACTATCTTTGTCTGGATTGGTGCCAGCCTGGTATACAGTATTCCGCATATTTTAAATGACCATAGCAGCACTTTTAAATACACAACCCACCCACCATCTCCAAGCCCAAGTTAACACGAACATTAACCCCTGTATGTATACGGTCTGATTTGTGGCAATAGAACCAAACTAATAGATACAATGTTACAAATTAATTAGTCTCCCGTTAATGCTTGTGGTATGTCTATGTACACGGCAAATTTAAACAACATGCAACTATTATATATTTTATAAAAGTTATTCAATCATGTTCATTTTTCAAAGTATAAAGTACTGTATATACTGATGCCTGTACATATTTATATTATGTTGCCTAATCTTTACAACACAAAATAAGTATCAGACAGTTTATATAGAAGTTGTTAGATCATATTTATTATTTGTTCCTTTGGGTTCAATGGTCCTGTACAGTGGTCTGTATATATCCAAAGCTTCTCTTTTTCATTTTTTTGATAGAAAACTGTTGTGCCCATGTCTAAGTGGGTGCAGAGCTCCAATCACCAAATAGAATGTGTGTCCTCCTAAAAATGAGAGCTGCAGTGTAGGATTGGGGCAGGGGTGTCCAAACTTTTTGTAACAAGGGTGTTCAGCCCTTAGCCTGACATTCTTTGAACCATTACTATTTAATTGGCATGGGGCTATGGAGCGTACAATATGTTTGCCCATATCACCTTGTGTGTTGCCCTCATTCGTAATTAATGAGGAAAAACAATACCGAAGGCACATTTTATCTAAAACTAAAGAGAAAATCAGGCAAAATGTTATGCAAAACGTCCCGTTTAAATAGACTTATTATTATATTATTATACCTGGATGGGGATGTCTGGCACCCCATCCAGTCCCCACCTTGCGCATATCACATACCTGAAACTTTCTTTTTGCAAACGGGGCTTGGGGGAGAGTGCTCACTACACAGGAGTGGGCCTGGGTCTGTAGGGCCTACCAGTTTTGCTGGCCCAGTCCAACTCTGGAGATATGCTCCTTATGTGAAAACCTAACAGACTGTAGATGGGAAAAGGGAGTCTGTTTATATAGAGGACTAAGAATTTGTCTTCTGTGTTCAGAAGAACATGAAGGAAAATTTTTACTTTACTTTGATTATCATGACATTGACTTGTATCTCCCCTTTTCAATTTCGTTCAATTGTTGATTGTTAGTGTTATGTTTTCTTTTGCCTTTGGGCTGTGATTCATACAGGGGATGAACAAAAGAAAAAAAACTCTGCAAGGACTGTGAACACACATATAAATAAAGCAAATAATGAGAGTTGTAAAGGCAGCTATACTGGTGAATCATCTTACACTGATTACCATTAAGCAGTAGGTGTCTGCTATATAACAGTTTGCACTTTTTGATATGAGGTTTCAGAACAACATGAGTCAACTATAAATTCCAGAAGATGTCAAATACTTTGTGCATTTTTATCAAATATGGGTATTGCATCCCTTATTCCGAAACCTGTTATCCGGGAAGGCCATCTATTTTTTTTTTTCTCTGTAATAAAACAGTACCACGCATTTGATCCTAACTAAACTGTATACATTTCTATTGGTGGCAAAAAATTCCATTGGTTTTATTTGCATGATTTACAACATATGCCAACACAGACAAGCCCAACTGAATGGGCAAATGAACAGTACTCTTAATCTGATGCTCACTGACAGGTATGGATGGGCATTTTACAGGATAGCTATAACTTTACAGATTACTAGAAGAATTAAAATACCAGCCAACACACAAAACCTGGTATAAAGCACAGAAAACTTTGAACCCTTTAATGGTGGGAAAACAAAGTAATTTTATCTAATTAGTTGTTGCCCTCATGCATCCATAAAGAGGTGTTTGGAGACTGCAAAAGGGTTCATTTTACCCATTCTGTTTTGTGGATCCATAATTACATTTATTGTGTAAAATGGCTCTGAAATAGAGAGCAATTAGCAGTACCAGGTACATGCTCTGATGTAAATACTGCCCCCACTTAAGGTCTTATCTTACAGAATGATAATTACACAGCTAGCACACTGCTAAACAAATTTGATTAGGAAATTCAGTAATTATTTTTCAATAATAAGTAGGAAGTGTAGAATGGGATTGAGTGGAGCCATTTTCAGAGAACAACAGTGAATAGTACAGATACATGTGACATTTTAGGAATTAATTTTTTCTGTTTCATGAGCTTTTATAGACATATAGAAAATTGTTTAAAGTGCTTGTAAAATACACATCAGCAGGGATTGATGTGAATAATTTGCAAATGCTGTAAAGCACTAAAGAGTTTGCCAACCTTCTATACATAAAGCTTAGTAATAATAATAATAATAATAATACATTGTATAATTACTTTGTTATAATCAGATATTGTCCTTTCTAGGTGTTACATGAAACCTTTCCTCAGCATACGTTTTTAATGAATGGACTAATTCAAGGAGTAAAGGTACGTGAAATCTTTATTTGTATAATGTGAATTTGATACTGGCAATGTTCATGTTTACAACAGCACAATACTTATGAAGGATAAAGTTGGACTGGTTTGGGGGTTTCGTGGGAGAATCCTTTATTTTGGTGTAATCCTTCATAGCTTATACAGGTATGGGACCAGTTATCCGAATTACGGAAGGGTTGTTTCACATAGATTCTATTATAATCATATAAAAATTATTTCCTTTATCTCTAATAATAAAACGGTGCATTATACTTATCCAAACTAAGATATAATTAATCCTTATTGGAAGCAACACAAGCCTAATGGGTTTATTTAATGTTTACATGATTTTCTAGAAGACTTAAGGTATGAAGATCCAAATTATGGAAAGATCTGTTATCCGGAAAATACCAGGTCCAGAGCATTCTGGAGAATAGGTCCCATACCCGTACAAGAGAGAAAGATTAGTTGCCCATATTTGTAGTTGTCAAGAAAAAAAGTTTCGTGAAGGTGAATATAGGTACTAGACAATGATAAACCTAAGGCTGGGGACAGACAGGGAAATTCGGGGAGATTCTGTCGCCTGGCGTTTAATAGCAGGCGACAATCTCCCCTCCTCTCCTTCTCCCTGTCCGTCGCTAGTTGAAATGACAAAGCGCCAGCGATGTGCACACGCGGCACGGCGATTTCCGGAATCGCCCGAAGTTTCCTCACAAAGTAACTTCGGGCGATTCCGGAAATCGCCGCGCCGCGTGTGCACAGCACTGGCGCGTTGTCATTTAAACTAGCAACGGACAGGGAGAAGGAAGTTCGGGAAGATTGTCACCTGCTATTAAACGCCAGGCGACAGAATCTCCCCGAATCTCCCTGTCTGTCCCCAGCCTTAGACCATTTATTAAAATTGCCATCCAACTGTTTCCTGAGAGCAGATCAAAGCAACTAATTAAAGTTTTTTTTGGCTTTAAGACAGCCCCAAATATCTTGCCATGGAACTGGAGAATTAAGCTGTTTTATGTAAATATTGCCATGCCTTTGAATATTTAACATACAATTTTTCTTTTCAATAATTTTTTTATTTGAATTTCAACACATCGAGAGAGATATAGTAGTAGTAGTTATAACATTTATGTAATAGCATGAAATATTTGCATAGAGCAAAGGAATGGGAAGAGAGATAGAATCGGTCCCATCTCGCTCTAACTGGGGACCTATTAAGGAAAACAGAAACAGTTTAAATCAACAGTACTTCTTGATGGCATATTATGTTTAATAAACATTGGTGGTGTTTGGTAGTCTAAAATAAAGCACACTGTAGCAGTTATTCTGCCTTGGATTGCTCTCCTCATTCCTTTGGATTATATAAAGTATAGTAGAGCTTCTGAAATATATTGTACATATATGGAACCTTTTATCCAGAATGCTTGGGACCTGGGGTTTTCCAGATAACAGATCTTTCCATAATTTGAATCTTTATATGTTAAGTCTACTAGAAAATCATGTAAACATTAAATAAACCCAGTTGGTTGGTTTTACTTGCAATAAGGATTAGTTATATCTTATTTTGGATCAACTACAAACTACTGTTTTATTTTTACAGAGAAAAAGGAAATCATTTTTAAAAATCTGGATCTTTGCATTATAATGGAGTCTATGGGAGACGGCCATTCATTCCGTAATTCGGAGTTTTCTGGATAATGGGTTTCCAGATAATGGATCCCATACCTGTATTTAATTACTGTAAAACACTTTCCTCTGTTACCGTTCCGTTAAAAAAAAAAAAAACTACAGCTAGTGACCTGTTATCCAGAATGCTTGGGTCCTTCAGTCATTTGGATCTCCAAATTCTTTTCCAGTGCTTTCTGTATAACATGTCCTGTATTAAATATGGTTTTCCAGTAATTTCAACAGAAATACTATCAAATGAAGTAATGGTATGCAGTATTGTCAGTGTTACTGCTATCAGAAATTACAATACATATGTTGTTAATTGGAAAGCCCCCAGACACAGGTGGATGATATGCACAGTCTGCATAGTTCATTGTGCAGGGGGATTATTTGTGCACTGGTAATCAAATTATCTACCTGGTAAGAACCACACATGGGGAGTAGGTTCAGTTCCCATGCTTGCTGAGCTTAGCTCAAAAAAAAAAAAAAAAAAAAAAACACCAAAAACGATAGATTTTTCAAAGGTAAACACAAATTTTATTAGGCGCACACCCTGGTTATTGAACTCACGTTTAACAAGGGAGTATATGTCCCTTGAAAAAAACGAAAGACACTGTCCTGTGTTTAACTAATGTGTCCCATTAGTTAAGCCATTTGTTTAACTTTATTTGGCATCTCTCCAGTAAAAATCAGCAGGAAACAAAATGAATGCTCTAAAGGGTGTGGCTGCTTAAAATATAATGTAACTGGAAATGTCGTTGGTTGTAAAAATATTTTAATCCAGTCTGTAGGATTTTTTTTAAGGTGCCTTTCCTATCATTATGACTTGGTTTCCTAACTTTGTTTCATAGAAAAGTAGAAAAAAAACCTCCTTTATAGTATGTTTGTTAGTGTAGAATGGGCAAAAATACAAGTTGCAAATAAAAACCAAATGTTTACTGATCTCACCTTTTTAATGTAATATAAAAAAATACAAAAAAGTACAAGTTGGTTGGCAAAATTATTTCTCAACCGTTCTAACTCATTGAACAGACCTTAAGTCCAATGTATAGTAGCTACTCTAACACTGTTTTCCGTGCTGCATGTAGCTTCCGTCCCCCCATCAGAGAATATCTACACTTCCAAAGAGCAATTCATGGAGCACCAAGGACCCTGAGATATTTGTACATGCCCTAAACCCTGACGGGGAAATGTAATATGTTTTGTTAACATAAAAATTGTGACCATGTTTGTGTCCTTTTTGACCGGCTACAAACCTCAACAACTTCCTCTCAATGTTTGTGAACAAATGGCTTTTGCAAAAATGCACTGTGTATGTAATAACATTTTGCAATTGCATTGTGTATTTTTTGCAACAAAATATTCAGTGAAACTCTAGAGCCGGTGTTAAAGCTAAAGTTTTTTAGCAATCATGAGCACTGTAATATTTGCATGACTTTACTTTGCAAGCAAGGCTAAACATTTTAGCTAATACTTGCATTTTTTAATTACATTTCCCCATTTTTTATCATGTATGTATTTCGATAACATCACAAAAGAATACAGGCATGGAGCATGTTATCCAAAATACTCAGGACTTGGAGTTTTCTGGATAATTAATCTTTCTGTAATTGGATCTTCATACAAGAAAATCTTGTAAATATTAAATAAACCCAATAAGCTAGTTTTGCTTCCAATAAGGATCAATTATATATTCGTTTGGATCAAGGTACTGTCTTATTTTTACAGAGGGAAAAGGAAATAATTTTTAAAATTTGGATTATTTAATTATAATGGAGTCTTTGGGAGATGCCTTTCCATAATTCTGAGCTGACTAAATAACAAGTTTCTGGATAACAGATCCAATGCCTAAACATTCTGTTTGCTATTCTGGCTTGTTTCAAAGTCTACCTGTTCTTCATTAGCAGCTGCTCTTTAAAATTATATACGTTTTTAAAATGCCCAATAAGTTTGTGTGTGTGTGTATAGAGAGAAAGACAGGATCTTGTATCTCTATGTATGTGTTTATGTGTATATATATATATATATACAAACACACACACACTTATTAATAGTAAATATTTTGAACTATGCCAAAAATAAGATCACTGAGTGGGCAAAAAAATATATATATAAGTTGTAAATCATTTGGAGTTATGTCCGGAATAGTATTTATCTGTTGGTGGCAAAAATTAAAGGAAAACTGTACCCCTAAAACAATGTAGATCTCTATAAAAATATATTGCATAAAACAGCTCATATGTAAAACCCTGTTTCATGTAAATACACCATTTTAATAATAATATACTTTTTTTAGTAGTATGTGCCATTGGGTAATCATAAATAGAAAATTGCCATTTTAAAAAATAAGGGCAGCCCCCTAGGATCAAATGATTCACTGTGCACACAAACAAACCATACGTTAGGTCACATGGGCCAATTAACAGACAGCTCTGTGTTTTGCTTCCCGTTACAGGTAGAATTGTAGCATTTCTGGTCAGGTGATCTCTGAGGCAGCACAGAGACTATCACAAAATGGTGGTTCAAGGCAAGAAATGCAAAAGGGAAATAATTACGTAAATATATATTCCAGTTTAACCCTTTAACTGCCAAGCACGTATTCTATACGTGCTGGCAGTTAAAGGCTCAG
>CM044432.1:123299334-123337943 GCA_024363595.1 Xenopus borealis | reverse complement strand
TTTTTTTTTTTTTTTTTTTAAACCAATACATGCTACCTTTACCAGTATATTTTTCTGTTACTGCTCCTTTCACACAGGAAAATATTTTGTTGTGGGTAGAAGCAACCTTTTTAGCAATCAAGTTTGTTAAACACAAATGTTTCCTATTTCATATTATTTTTCAACAATGTCTTATGAATTTAATCCAGTTGATTCTCAATGCATTGACAGAATATCTACTGTGATCAAATCTCGTCATAGTTGTACAACTGCAAGTGGGAAAAAAAAATCAGGATTAATCACTTTAGCCCTCGCATTCTGTTTTACAAAACCATAGATCAGTTTAGACCAGAATGTAATATTGTGTTCTTAATAGTAATACACCGAATCCAGGATTTGGTTCGAGATTCGGCCAGGATTTGGCAGAATCCTTCTGCTGAACCAAATCCCAATCCTAATTTGCATATATAAATTAGGAACTTCTCATCACAAATCTAGAAAGTAAGAAAAAAAAACCCACTTTTCCTTTCCTACCCCTAATTTGCATATGAAAATTAGGATTTGGTTCAGTATTCAACCAAATCTTTCACAAAGGATTTGGTGATTCAACCAAATAGGGGTTTCAGTGCATCCCTAGTGCTTAAAGGAATACTGTCATGGGAAAAAAGTTTTTTTCAAAATGCAAACAGATTTTTTTCTATTTCATTTTGAAATCTGACATGGGGCTAGACATATTGTCAATTTCCCAGCTGCCCCAAGTCATGTGACTTGTGCTCTGATAAACTTCAATAACTCTTTACTGCTGTATTGCAAATTGCCCCCCCCCCCCAGCAGCCTAACAACAGAACAATGGGAACAGCTCTCTAACACAAGATAACTGCTCTCTAACACTAGATAACAGTTGCCTGTTAGGTCGAAGAACAACACTCAATAGTAAAAACCCATGTCCCACTGCGTACTATTCAGTTACATTGAGAAGGAAAAACAACAGCCTGCCAGAAAGCAGTTTCCTCCTAAAGTGCTGGCACAAGTCACATGACTTGGGGCTAGACATTTTGTCAATTTCCCAGCTGCCCCATGTCAGATTTCAAAACTGAATAGAAAAAAATCTGTTTGCTCTTTTGAGAAATGGATTGCAGTGCAGAAGTCTGCTGCACTATTAACTGATGTGTTTTGAAAAAAGCATGTTTTCCCATGACAGTATCCCTTTAAAGGAAAAGGAAAGCTATGGAAGCAGTTTATTGCCAATAGATTAGCCACAATAGTGCAAGCTATAACACTGTATTAATCCTGCAGAATGCTTTATCATACTAGAGTAGATGGCTCTAGAAGCTCTTTGTTTAGGATAGCAGCTGCCATTTTAGCCTTGTGCGACATCACCTCCTGCCTGAGTCTCTCCCTGTTCACTCATTGCTCTGGGCTCAGATTACAGCAGAGCGTGAAGGAGGGAGGGGGGGGGAGGAGCAAACTGAGCATGCTCAAGCCGTAACCCTGGAGGTTTATGCTGAAAACAGGAAGTCTGATACAGAAGTCCATGTGTACACAATAGAAGGAAAGAAATGCTGTGATTCTTTTGAGAGAGGACTCAAAAGCAGCGTTACTTTGAGGGTTTACTGGTGTATTTATATAGCCCTTTCTGATAAAGCTTACTTGGTTTTAGCCTTTCCTTTCCTATGCTGACAAATGGCTTTATAATGAGCTTTTTTGTGGGGTTGAATAATTTTTTTTTTTAATTGAAAAAACAGTGCCCCTTTATACAGCAAAACATTTTTCTGCACGTAGCACAGCACATTTTTTGACCACGCCTCTTTCTGTGGCCACATCCCCTAATTACCCTGTTCATTTTACAAAATTTGGCAGGTTATGAAAGTTTGAAAATAATTCTCCTTATCTAAACTGTTTTTTGTCTCACAGTTGTTACAAAGTATCTTATTTGCACCTGTTAGCTGTTCTGTGCTTTCTGCACAATTAAGTTAGAAACTTTGTTTCATTTTCTGGCTGTTCAGTGCAGAGAAAATAGGGACTTTCCATTACAAATAAGGGACTGCAGGTTGAGCGGTCAAAAGAGGGACTGTCTCTACGAAAAAGGGACAGTTGAGAGGTATGCAGAAGTTTTATTAGTGTTCTGTTAACTTTATCTATTGTTTGTCTTTTTTTTTCTTTTCTTTAGGGCTTCTTATCATTTATGTGTGCGCCACTAATAGGTGCTTTATCAGATGTTTATGGAAGAAAGTCTTTCCTTTTGCTGACTGTTTTCTTCACCTGCCTCCCAATACCCTTAATGAGGATAAGTCCTTGGTAAGTGATGGGATATTTTTCTTTTGTGATACCCACTTTCATCTACATAATACAAGAATAGATACCCAAGTTTAAAATGAATGAATGCACTAAAAATAGTTTTATATAAATAGTAAAGTTGTAGTTTATAACAGACAGATACCAATGTTTCTGTGCAAAACAATCTATGCAGGAATTCTTTACTGTAATTTAAGAGAAATCTACAGAAGATAATCACACTTGAATACCGGGTACATTTTGTCCTTTGAAGATCATTTTTATTATTTGTTTTTCCACAATTTATAATACATTTCAGTGGGTGCATTTCTCTGATTTTAAGTAGTGATTTCCCAGATTTCACATCACAATTTTGCCCAGATGTACCAAAAACTGCTTTTTTCCTCTATGAATGTTATTATTTGTAAAATAAAGAGGTTTAACATACAAATTGGATGTATATTTTTCCATGGCTCTGTCTGTAAATTGTCAATTCCAATGAGTCTGCCCCTTATACAGTCCTGCACCAATCACTTATTGCTTTATGTTGTGTATGTGACAGTAGAGGCCTTGCACATGCCCCAATAGTGTAACGTTAATGCTGCAATGTTAAATAGGGATGCACAGAATCCAGGATTCAGCCTTTTTCAGCAGGATTTGGCCGAATCCTTCTTCCTGGCCAAACCGAGTCCGGATCCTAATTTGCATATGCTAATTAGGGCCATGGAGGGAAGTCACGTGACTTTTTATCACAAAACAAGGAAGTAAAACCTGTTTTCCCCTTCCCACCCCTAGTTTACATATGCAGATTCGGTATGGTATTCGGCCAAATCTTTCGGGAAGGATTCGGCCAAATCCAAAATAGTGGATTCGGTGCATCCCTAATGTTTAACCCTTGTTATTAACACAGTAAATATTGTATAACCGACGCCCGTGCTTATTCTTTCAGTACTTGAAGTAAAAGTTACTTAAACACATTTTCCTGGATTTTATGTAATTTTTTCTCGGTCCCCTGAAAAATGTAAATTGGGTGTTCTACTGCATATATGTTCCATAACAAGTAACTCTTAATTAACTCTTAATATTTTGTATATTTTTATATGAATATAACCTAAAACATGATCTAGTTTTCAAACAAATCCTAAAAGTAGATGAAGAAAACATAGTTACAAACAAATCCAGCAAAGCCTGATCACTAGAGATAAGCAAAAAATTTCTCCAGGTTTTGCATGAAAAAAAAGGCCCATAGACTCCAATAGGTAAAAAAATTTTTGTTGGCGCATCAAAAAAAAAAAGAATTGTATTGTGCATCAAAATTTGTTGCATTTTGTGAATTTTCACTGAAGCTTAACGGGTCAGATTTGCCCATCACTGGTGATCACACATACAACACATTTGTGGATGTGTACAATGGCTAGAACAAAGGAGCTGTCTGAGGACCTCAGAAAAAGAGTTGTTTATACCCATCAAGCTGGAAAAGGTTTCATGACTAGCTCTAAAGATTTGGTCTCCACCAATCAACAGCCACAAAGATTTTGTGGATGAAATTCAGGACTCAGATGTGGTCAACCATCGACGAGGACTCCAACTGCAAGATGTCTAATAGTCCAAGAGGTTACAAAGGAACCCAGGGTTACTTCTAAGCAACTGTAGGCCTGTCTCGCACTGGAGAATGTTGATGTTCATGAGCCCACCATCAGGAGAACACTTATATGTATGGCAGGTTAGCAAGGGGAAAGCCACTGCTCTCCCCAAAAAATATTGCTGCCCATCTACAAAAGATCACGTAGATGCATCTGAATACTGGAAGAATGTTTTGTCAATGGATGAAGCCAAAATGGAACCTTTTGACTTAAATAAGGAGTGTTCCATTTGGAAAAAGAAAAACTGCATTCCAGCATAATAACCTTCTGTGAAACATATTATTATTAACATGTATTTCTATAGCGCCAACATATTTTGTAGCGCTAGTGGGAGTGTTCTGGTTTAGGCCTGGACAGCTTGCCATTTTCCAGTGGTGGAACAATGCATTATGAACTATACTAGTGAATTCTGAAAGAAAATGTCAAGACCATGAAATGAATTTCAAGAGACAGTGGGTCATGCAGCAAGACTGATTCTAAACTCACAAGTTCTACCAAACAATGGTTAAAGAAGACTAAAGTGAATGTTCAAAGTCCTGACTTCAAACATTTAAAGGGTTCAGAAACGTTCACACACAACTGTATATAGTAATTCTCTGAAGCAATTTCTCTCCCGTTCTTTTCACATTTATATAGTTATACTGAATTTGACTCCACCTGAGTTTAGATTTTTGGTCCATGGCACGGCTAGAAATGTACATTTCTGTTCTCATATTGTAGTCTGCACAATTTGTTACCTGGTGGATCTTTCCAGCCTTTTATTAATTTTTTGGCATTATTGTTCAGTTGTTTCTCAGTTTTCATGAAGTTGCAGGAGTCATTTGGTTTGAAGGTGTTTTTTTATAATAAACACCTACCATTACATGACTCCTATCTAAAGCTCTGTTTTTAAAAACAGCAGTTCACTTTAACTGGGTATCTTTTTTTATTTTTAGTGTGTATGTCTGTGATTTCATTTTTTGTTCTCCAGCTGTTCAGTTTGGAAATATCTGTCCTTATTAGGTTGCTAGGGATCCAATTAAAATAGCAATCAGACCCCAGTTTAGAATAGGAAATGGCTTAGATAAATAGAAGGTTAAAATGACTGTAAGGCCCCTGGCAGTAAGGAGGTCATTGGCAGACAAAACACCCCTCTGTCTGTCACTGCTCCTAATACTAGTAGAAAAAAAATATAGTGGCACAACAATATATTGCATCATATAAAAGGATTTTTATTTAGCCCGTATACATATGCAGAAAGATCTTTTATCAAGCCAAAAATGCATTTATAAATGGTGCTTTTGTTACAGGGTCAGCAACCCCTGAGGCTAATAAATCAAAAACATGAAAAATGAATATGCATTCAACTTTTTTCATTTTTGATCTTGTTTTATATTTATTTATTTTTTTTAAAAAGGATACACAGTTTAACTACAGAATGGGTAACCCCTGGGTAAACACAGGGGTTATCACCATTCTGCAGTTAAGCTCTTTAGCAGAGAACTTTGTGTATTCTACATGTAGGTGGTGGTATCGGTGCTGTCCTCCTTTACTCCACAGGATTGGATATCATTTATGTGGCTAGGTTGTATGTGTTTGGTTCTCCTTTGCAGCTGGACTACATTTTCCAGCTCTTTATAACCTGTGATTGTTGTGGTGAATAAGGGTTAAGAATTTGCATATCTCTGCTTTCATATTGCAGCCCAACATTTATATACTGTTTGTTTACTAATTTGGTAGGTGTGCGAAATAACTCAAACTTCCATTTATCTCTTTTTGCCATTGCTTTTCAGGTGGTATTTTGCTATGATCTCTGTATCTGGTGCATTCTCTGTTACTTTCTCGGTAATTTTCGCCTATGTAGCTGACGTCACTCAAGAGCATGAAAGGAGCACTGCATATGGCCTGGTGAGAAATAATGAGAACTTGATTTGCCCCTTTGTTAATATTGTGTACATGGCGGGCAGGACTGGACTGATTATATGTCTCCTGCTTCTTAACCTAATTCTGCATATGATAAATAAGTTACCTTGCAGTATTGTTTTTTTCTGAGGCAGAAATTTCCAGTGATAAATGTATTTAAAAACAAAATTCTAAAAATGTTTTTTTTTTCTTCTTACCATTGAAGGTATCTGCTACCTTTGCAGCAAGTTTAGTTACCAGTCCAGCAATTGGGGCTTACATCTCTGAATTTTATGGTGACAACCTTGTGGTCCTTTTAGCCACTGTCGTGGCCCTCTTAGATATCTGTTTCATCTTGTTAGCTGTGCCAGAATCTCTACGTGAGAAAATGAAACCAACAACTTGGGGAGCGCCTTTCTCGTGGGAACAGGCTGACCCATTTGCTGTAAGAAACTCATTATCTAAATTCATTGCTATATATATCAGACATTGCCCTTTGCTTTATAACTCAGAACTCTTTCTTTTTGTACATTGTCTTTATTACAGTTCTTTTCTTTGTCTCTTTCAGTCTCTGAAAAAAATTGGAAAAGACACTACAGTTCTTCTAATTTGTATAACTGTGTTCTTGTCTTACTTGCCAGAAGCAGGGCAGTATTCCAGCTTTTTTCTCTATCTGAGGCAGGTGAGTGAATGAAACAGATATTTGGCAGTAAAGCGAATTATTCTACACACTGCTATATTTTGAATAACTGGGTATTTAAATATAGACTTGAAGAAGGGAAAATGTCTTATGGGAACAAAGCAAAAACATGTCTATAATATAGTTTTTATTTCATTATCAGGTTGCATTAAAGTTGTTCACCCTAGCACATAACAGGTTACTGCACAACCCTAGTTTTGCACAGTCATGCTGCAGAGAAGCACAGAATACATTTTGCATAGGTTCAAAACTCATCTTTACTAATTGAAGAGAAGGCAAACACAGATGTACATTGCATGATATAGATTTTCTTTTTTTCTACATTTAAAATGTAGCACTGTTACAGTGCAAAATCACTGGCATGCATGTGGGGAATTTACAGTAGCTGTAACAAAACCTTTTGTTTTTGGTTTTTGAGGGAAGTTGTTTACTTTATTCTTTGTGACCAAAATGCATTGTGTTTGAGATTTAATCTATGATAACTTTAGGTTGCAATAGAATAGAATGAGAATAAAAACAGGGCTAAAATTTTGAAATTCCTTTTTTTTTTTTTTTGTAGATCATAGGCTTCAATTCAGGTAGTATTGCAGCATTCATTGCAGTTGTGGGAATTCTCTCCATTGTAGCCCAGGTATGTGTATGTGTTTGTGTTTTTTCAGTTCTATGTTTTAATGCCCTTTTCTGTATTAGATAATTAACTAAGTAGCTCATTCTGTTTTAACAACTGAAGGACAAACTATTGATTTCTTTGCTGTTGAACGGTTATGATGACAGAACATTCCTGTGCTAAGCCTTCTCAACTTTTACATTGCTTTGGTTTTGTTTCTGTGCTATCACGATTATAGCGTCCATTTTTAGATTTTCTTCATTGGTTACATTTAAAGGAGTACTAAACCCAATTACACAATATCAGGCCCTGTATAAGCCTCCTCCACAACAACTGCACAGCTGAGTTAGAGCACAGCCTATTTGACTCCATCATTTCGGCTTTCTGGTTGCTGCATTGTGCACTGGAATCAGGGGGTCAGGGGGAGGGGACTCAACTGTGTAGGGGCAGAGGCTCACATTCTAGTTATCATTGGCACCCCCTTACTCATTGATTTGATCTTTTATTCACCTTTAAATACGAAGAGATATTTTTGATTAGTACAGCTGTAATTGCTGCAAGGTCAACCTTATTTTACAAGGAATCTTAATTAAGTAAATTTATTTGATTTTTATCCATTCTGTTTTACAGACTCTGCTGCTGAGTATACTGATGAGAACAATTGGAAATAAGAATACTGTACTCCTTGGCCTAGGTTTTCAAATGTTCCAGTTGGCCTGGTATGGATTTGGTTCACAACCATGGTAAGAACTTCTACTCTGTTTAAATAAAACAAAAACAAACTAGTGAAAAAATAAGTTGTACTTACTGATGTATAAGGGGCACCCTCCTTATAAGGAGTAGCCTGTGTTAATCCGTTGCAGTATCTTAACTCTACAGTTCCTGTGCCAAATCTCAATGGCAATACAATCCTATTGGGTTTATTTGATTTAAATCGTTAGAAACCATAATTTTTTCCCTATAGTCAGCTAAGTACTGTATATGGATAGAATTTGTTAACGCCATTTAGTTTTTATTTTATCTTGGGGATTTCATATTTATTAAGCATGCCTTTAACAAAAAAAGTTTCACTGGGTAAACTTACATTTCAGGAACCATATAATACCAGTATACAGTTATTCCACTGTAAAACTAGATGGTAACTTCTTCAATAACATGAATTTCATGAATAAGTAAATATTTAATTTATCAGATTGGCAATAATGTCCTATGAAGAGGTGGCATTTGTATAGTACGTCTATAAGAGAACATGCACCTCTGTGCCTAAGGCAAATGTATGCTGCATTATAAATAATGAGTTTAAATATAGCACAGTGAGTTTAAAAAATGTAAGTATAGCAATTGATTTGAGCACTTTCTTACATGTTATATTGTCAATGGTGTAGTTAAAGATTTCTCCTTGTTTTGCAGGATGATGTGGGCTGCTGGAGCTGTTGCAGCAATGTCAAGTATCACATTCCCTGCAGTGAGTGCCCTCATTTCACGTAATGCTGAATCAGATCAACAAGGTTAGTTAAAGGTTAAAATGTGCTTTGTTTGGGTAAGCTTTATATAATGGCTAAAGAGTATTTATCTGTCAAAACAAATGCCAGAAAAATAATATAAAAAGGACACAATCACTTGAGTCTATTAGCATGTAATCTTCTTTAACTGAGAATAAATGTTTGTTCACAGACATTTATTGATTTAACTAGCAATAACCAATACAAATACAGGTATAAGACCTGTTTTTCAGAATGTTTGGGGCCTGAGGTTTTCTGGATAGCGAACCCCATGCCTGTCATTGTCACATTTTCTTTCGTAATGTGAGAAACCGTTTTGTGGTGGAGGACCCCCTTAAAAATTTGAGGTAATACGTGAATGTTGCCTCTTCAAAAATTAAAGTGCTGAATATTTTTATCCACTACAGATAAAATTCTAAAAATAAAATCTTAAATTGCCATCAGCATTTTCTTTGAGCAAGGAATTTGCACAGCCATCAAGTTTTTTCAGGCTTTATGATTACCAGTCTTACAACTTGATGTCTATTACTTAATATTATACGCTATTCACCGTTTTCGTTCCTCTCCATTGCAGGTGTTGCTCAAGGTATGGTAACCGGTATTCGAGGATTATGCAACGGTCTAGGTCCAGCACTGTATGGGTTTGTCTTTTTCCTCTTTCATGTCGAACTTAATGGAATAGTACCAGTGCCTAGTTCAGAAAAAACCACTGCAAAGGATCCAAGTGATGCTGTAAGTAGGAATCTTTATGGTAGGACTTAATTATGTTTATGTGTAAGGCCAATAGCTTAAACATATAATTGATTTTAGATATCACTAAACATTTTTTCCTTATTTTACAGACTGCAGTTATCCCTGGTCCCCCATTCTTGTTTGGTGCGTGTGCTGTTCTTCTCGCCTTTTTTGTCGCCTTATTCATACCTGAACACAGCAGTCATTCATCCAAAAATAATAGTGGAGGGAAGCACAGTAGCATGATTAGCAGTAGTCAAACTAATAATCCCAGTCGTGGGAGTGATGAGGATATAGAACCCCTGTTGCAGGACAGCAGTGTGTGAACTGTCTATTTTTCTTTTCTTGTTTGCATAAAGTGAAAACTAAAAGAATGTACCAGGCTCAGTTACAGAAAGTGCTAGAGTAACTTTCTTGAAACTGGATCCATTTTTCAATGAGGACTGATATTATTTTTGTCTTCATTCAAAATACCAGTTGACTACCAATGCGGCGCATAGGAGCTTGCATTGGTAGCCAAAATCTCCAGCAGGTCAAGCAGCTAATGGTTTGGAATTTGAAAAAAAAAATAATAATCTTGGTTTGGTCTATTTTTGCTACCTCAGACCATGTCATTGCATTATATTTTTGCTTGGTGAAAAATACCAGAGTTTTGCAGTGACAAAATATCAGTCTCAGAAGGGTACCATATGCATAATGAGCCGGTGTTGACTATACCTATCAGTGCCTGCCTTCAGATTTTTAGGAGAAAGATGGGTTAAAGACTTGGTATTGTCTTTCTTGCTGCCCAGTTTGAGCAACTGTCTTCTGCATTCTTCAGACAATTTAGGAGCAAACAGCAGAAACCATTCCTGTGATACATCTGCAAGAATTTCTTAACCAAAATCCCCAGACATCTAGCTTAACTTAAATTTTCGTTTGCTCTAATCAAAGCAGCCATCACTTTTCATTAATGTTAATATCACTATTTAGGAAAGAAAACTTGGCATAGAGTAGCCCATATACACCAGTTTTCCTTTCTCCCCCTGCACACCGTCTATACACATTCTGATCAGCCTCACTTGTTATGTATATTGGATAATATCCCTCCATGTAAGCAGAATAGCGCATGCCTCTGAAACTACCCAGAGCGCCTGCCAGACTGGGTGCATGTAGGATTTCATTTACAGGGAATGGCACTTGATGAAATGTAGAGACTGTGTAGCCACAGCCAAAACCTAACTTGCATACAGCTGCTGTAAAGACCTGCACTGGTTTGATTCATTGGACTTACAACCTGCATATCTGCCTGTTGGTGATCACTGCCTACATCCTAAAACCAGCTTTTGTTTCCCCTATGTATAATAATGGCGTAATGTTATCCGAGAGGTAGAGAAAGGAAGAGGATTGCTTCAGTATTAGAAAGCAGAGTGACCCAAATAAATGAAATCTAACACACTCCCTACCTGCATCAGAAGTTTCTGCTGGAGTAAAGCAAAGCAACCCATCAAGCTGATAAAAGATGCATGGGCTCCAAGAACATATTAATCTTTCTTTATTGACGTAGATGCAGATTTGCTTAAGTACCATACTCTAACCATGTCAGATATATATACTTTCAATATTCAAACTGCACTTGGCACATGTTTACTTTTTATGGGTTACTGAACGGATGCAAAGTTACAAGTATGTTGGTTAAAAAAGGGCTGCTGTGTACAGGGCATCTCTCTGTAATTTAGCTATTTGTGCATAGATCCAGCGTTTTAATATTTTGTTGGTAAATAATTTACATAAGCATTGAACAAGCAGTTTTTGGAGACAAGTGGGCATTGAAAATGCTTTGACAAGTTCAAGGCCAATGGCATATGGGTTGCTGCAATTGGCCGATAATCAGCCGCTATGTGGGCATAAGCCTCCTATCCTGCCTACATCCGGAACCATTGTTTTTGCTCTGGTGCAGGCACACATAATTGATTTTGGCAAAGTAACAATGCTGTATTCATTTTTATGCTGGAATCCTCTGCATGTGCCTGAACCTGGGCTAATACAGTGGTTATGGCCACAGGCAGGGTAGGGAATGATTCATGTCCTGCCACTTTTAGCAATCCACTTTCAACCCCTGTGTAGCATTAGCCTAAATTATTTAATTTTTTTATTTATATTGTCTTGTGTGATCACAACATTACTTTACTTTACAGGGGTAGGAAGAACATGGTTACAGTGCTTTCTTTATTTGTCCCAAGAATGGAGCTCAAAATACTTGAAAGGTTACCTTGCATTCAAGTCTTCCAGCTAAGGCATTCATTTTGCAAAGTATCCCCAGCAGCACTTGCTTGTCACTGGTAAAGCAATCTAGACGTCCACAGTGGTTTCTAAGTTACTCACTCCTGGCACAAGCCATTGCTTCCAGGTTTAGCCTTAGGCTAGTGGCACTCAGGGCTGTTTCTCTACCTCGGTAGGATTGCAGATGGACAAAAGCTGCCATCCTCTCTTTCTTACAAGGGAACTTACAGGTATGGCGTCAGCCAGTGAACTGATCTGCAAAAAAACAGAAAAGTATGCATATTTTTCACGGATATTCACTCCACTGACGCTGTGCCTGTGGGTGCACTTGTAAGAAGGGCTGCATTGGCTTGCACAGCCTTATGTGACACTAGCCTTAGCGTAAATTAATCCTCACAGAAACAAGCTGAATCAGATGTAGACAACTCTGTTAACTTGGCTGCACATTAAGCCATAGCGCAAGACTGTGCAGAGACTTCGTTACTTTATTTATGTCCTATGTTTTTCATTGCAGTGCAAAAATATTGTAAATAATGTCCACTGAGTAGAACCCAGCCTTAATACTATTACAAATCATAGCCTACATATCATACATTCTTCATTCATTATGTTGTTTAAAGGATTGTGCAAATTGTGATAGAATGGGCTTTAGGCCAACTTCAGTGCTCCAACTGCTAAGTTACTGCAGCTCAGAAAATCTCTCTGTCTAGTAGAACTGGTAAGCAGTGACAAGTTGCTGGTAACAGGAGTGCAAGTTAGCAATTTTCAGTTCTATATTATTCTTGGTAAATGATTTGCGATTTTATTTTTCCTCTCTAAACCATTATTCATTGAGCAAAATTCTGAAAAAGGAAAAAAAAAACCATACATGTATTTTTCTGGTGTAGACATAAACCATTAAAAGACAGCTGTTGACTGAGCACGGCTTTTAATGTTTTATATGTAGATATTTGTAAGAAACTTACTTTTCCTTAAAGAAAGGCTGTGTATATCTTGTATTTATAATTGTAACAAGATTCTTGACTGAAAATATACTGCTTTTATATAAAGGATTATCTATGACAGAAAAGGATTTTCTTTTCTTAATATATATATTTTGAAATGTTTTACCCTCAACAGAGATAACATACATTTTGTAATATGCATCTGGTTTTTATGTTAACAGACTTCATAAAGCATAATAAATGGACAAATTATACTCATTTGTGAAATCGAGTATCTTTTAATCATATTACAGCACATTAAATAATGCAGGGAATATTTATTTTAGAGACTCATGGATCAGATGTGTGTCTGAGGGCCATTGTGTATGGTGTGTGACTGAAAGGGACCCCATATTTTTATTTCATTTTGTACCCACTTCTGATTGGTGCTGTGCAGTTTTTTGTTCTGTATAGTGTTTACAAAACATACATATTGTTGACAGGGATGCGTTTGTTACCTTTACTTTGCTAAGCATAAACTCATTTGTTTCTTTGCTTATTCTTTCTTCTAAATGCTCAACATTCTGTAATGACACAAACATTGAATTCATGTGTTATGATTGTTATTATTTTGACATTGTGGTTTCTAACCCATAAAGACAATGAATAACACTCACTGTGACGAAACTGGAGGGGTAGTTCGTCCACAAGGTGTACTAAGTAGGCAGAAATAAAGAGGGCACTATAAAAAATACTAATACTCCCAGGTTAATCAACAAAGGCCTACACCTCTTCCATAGGCACAACTCAAAACCAGCCTGAATGCACCCAGGTCCTCTGACCCCACAGATGGTGCTTCACTCGATCCCCAAAACTTGTGGTGCTTGGGTAGGATGTGACCACTGGTGATTAATATGCCCACTCACTTACACCCCAAATCTGTCTGGGCCCACTGAGCTCCTATAAACCTGTAGGTCTCAGAGGTACCAGACCACCTAGGGCCTCACTTCAATCCAACAGTGTAAGCAACATTACTATGCAAACCCCAAAAGGATATCATTGTAGTTACTTTTCATCAGCCAAGTCAGTTGTTATTAACTGAAATTTAATAGGAAAAGCACACAATATTTACAAATGGTAATATATAAATATACAAATACAGAACAGTAAAGAAAAGGTGAAAATGTTCAAAAACTACCACTTAAGTCCCTATTGTAAGAAACTGCAAATGACCTCCGAAGAAGTGGAGGTGTTTAGCTTAATCCTCGTTTTGGAGATCCAGCGAGTCCTTGCACAACTTGTTGACTGGGGTGTTTCCTCTGCATAGAATAACCTGACTGAGGCTGCACAAGGGTTTTCCCAAAGCAGGGGCACATTCCTAGGGATGATTGACATCCCTGAGCCACCCAGCTGGGGCTGTACTAGGCTACCAGGACAGTTTGGACCATCAGCCAATCGCCTTCACTGCCTGAAGTTGAGCCGAAACCCAAATGGTCCTCAGAAAACAAAAGAAAGATGGCTGTTGGGTAAATCCATAAATGCAAAGGGCCATAAAACCACAGGATGTAATATACCTTCACAGAGCCTCTAATGTCTAATCCCCCTTTAAAACACACACAAAGAAATATAAATTGTCACACTCAATTATAGAAAATTTGCTCAACAATGAGCCCAAATAATTGCACCAAACAGAAATCATCACAGGTAAAATACTTGACTGTGCCCATTACTTGTAGGAATGCACCAAATCCAGGATTTGGCCTTTTCCATCAGGATTCGGATTTTGGCTGAATCCTTTCAAATTAGGGGCGGGAAGGGAAATCGCGTAACTTTTTGTCGGAAAAAAAGAAAGTAAAAAAATTTCCGTTCCTGTCACTATTTTGCGTATTGGACTTCGTTCGCTATTCAGAGGAATCTTTCATGAAAGATTCTAGGATTTGGCCGAATCCCAAATGTGGATTCAGTGCATTCCTAATTACTTGCAGATGGTTCTTATTCCAAGCAATTGGGGACTAGTTCAAGTGTTTTGGCTTCTGTGCAGGTGGAACAATATCCTTTAAAGTCCTAAATTGTAGCAGTGGTCAAATATGATCCTGCCCCCACTGATTTTATATCTGGTCTTTTATATTTATCTGTGTGTTACTTGAATTATGGTATCTGTGATTATTTGTATGGGAAGGTCATATTTGGTAGGTTTGAAAATCCTGAAGAGCAAGGTGTACTGAAGTGGTCTTCACCCAGCTGCATTTGTAAAGGTCAGTGGAGAAATGTCAAATTATGTTTTGATATTTTTGCCCAATTACTTGCTGTAAATGTTGCTGTCATATTTCACTGGATATACTACACTCCTGGGACTTATTTATGCAGCACACACTTTTTCCTGACTAAACATTCAAGTGAACAAGTCTATGTATGCTTCACTTTAAGACCTGTTGAGTTGTTTTGCTGTAATACCTTTATTCTGTTTTAAGGTGAGAGATGTATATCAAAATGTATTTGCAGCAAAACTCAATTTGACTGGATTCATGTGATACATGTGTGTGAGTATCCAGATGTAATTCGATGATGACTCCGTAGACTGTGAGAGACGGGCATTATTTTGCCTGTACTTATAGATGAGAATTTGTTTCTTAACTGCTGTAACCTGCTTTGGTTTTTACACTGTGTAGGTGGCCAAACCACACACACTTAGGCTGATTCAAGCGTAGAGGACGATTCCTGACCTAACTCTATGAAAGCCACTGTGTTTTGTTTCAACCCACTGTCCTTAGTTCCCTTAGATCTGGGCCGGGACCTTTACAGGACACTACTCACTGTTAATAGCAGATCTTCACATACAGCTGAACTCAACTGGACTTACACAAGTATGCAGATCTTGATGGTTTATTCCAAAACGGTTCTAAAATCTCCCATACATAGATCAATTAAGTAGGTCAAAGAATATTGATATTACCGGGGTTGGTAATGCAGTTGGAGAGCACCTAATATGGCTGCTAATTGTAACTGGGAACAGTTGAAGCGGGGAGCGGATTAAAGATCACAGCTTCCTGGACTACAAGGAGAGGTGAAGGACAAACTAGAAAACATACAGCACAACATACTAGAATACATTTTATTGCAGTTATGTGTAACATAACACTTCCCTCCTGAAATCTTTAGATTTCACAATCACAATACATTAAATAACTAACAAGTCCATAAATATGGTGATTCCTGTACTCCTGGACCTGTAATCAGTCCTTTGCAGGCACTTTTGCTGATAATCAATCATCAGGGTGCTGAGACATCAGATCAGGTGGAGTGTTCTTGAGCTCCCTGCCATCACAGGGTGTAGTCCATATTTCCCTTTGATTCCAAGATTCCTTAAGGGTGAAGCTTGGCCTCTTGCAACCTTTTCCTGGTCTGCAGAACTGCAAAAAAATCCTTTCTCCAGTGATTCCACAAAACATTGGAATATGATGGATCTTGACTGAGAAGAGAGTTTGGAGAAAGCTTGGTTGGTAGGTCTGTGTCTATCAGATCAAAGGTATGATCCTGGAAGAAGTCTGAAGCTGCCAACCATGTGGCTTTACTGTTATGACTGGGTGTAGATGTTGATCTGATTATAAAAACCTGCTAGTTTAAGTTCAGTGAAAATATGTTGCCATCAGAAGGGTTTTTTCCTGTTGGCCACTTTAGAAGTCAGCTTTCTAGGCAACAGGTTTCCTTGGAAGGTGACTGGACGTGAGATGTTACTTTCAACAGACTGATGTGTTTTAGTTCCATATTCACTTTCACCCTCTTGAGAGGTTCTTCTCAAACCGTATATAGCAATAGCAGGAGAAACATGTACCATCCAGCACTAGTCTGCCACCTCATCATTCTGGTCATTGCTATGATGCCATAGGAACTGCAGATAGTTCCTTCTATCCTCACGAAAAATTAAACTATAGAACATCTGTTGAATGTCTGCCTTTATCACCACAAGTTCTTGACTGAAATGGATGATTACCTCTATAAGGCTGCTTTTCAAGCTGGGACCAGTGAAAAGAGTGTTGTACAATGACATATCTTCGTACTGAGCTCTAGAGTCAAACATTACCCTAATCTGATTTGTTTTTTGAGGCTGATAGACATCAAAGAATGGAAGATACCAGCTTCCTTCTCCTTCCTTTAATGGTGGTGCAGGTTCAGCATGGTTGTTGTCTAACACCTTTTGCATAAAGGTTAGGAAATATTCCCTCATTTCTGGTTTCCTGTCTAAAGTGAGTTTCAGTGAAGCAAACTTGTAGGTTGCTTGTTATTAGGCAAATGTTGTCTTGGCATGTGGAAAGGTAGAGGTGCCAACCAGCTGTTGGACTTATCCTGAAGGAATTCTTTGTCCATAGTTTTGAGGAATGCTTTATCCTCAGTTGTGAGCACTATTTTGTCATCGCTGGTAGATTTCAACACAGTGCTACAGAGAATTCACACTACTCTGTGTGATGGGCTGATGGCTTTCAAGTCTTTCTTTCACACAGTAATGGTATGGGCATGGTTCCAAATAAGTGTTGCATCCATTTGGGAATACATGAGTTTTGTAAGAAGTAATGTTAGTGGGTTTCTTCTTACCATCTCTATATACATTTCCAACAATGACCCATCCTAGGTCAAGGCGTTGGGCATAAGGAGCATCATGAGGGCTGTTGCGAGGCTGGCATACCTTGTATACTCTCAAGATATCTCTACCGAGCAAAAGAAGAATGTCAGCATTCTTGTCAAAGACTGGTATGCAGTTGGCTATGCAACTTCGGGTGTAGGAATTTCTTCTCTGTTGGATGGTATACAATTGCATTCAAGCAGTGTAGGCAAAGGTAACTCTATCTTGTCATCTAGAGATGCTATCATAAAGCCATAAGCTCTTCTTCCAGCCACTTCAGAAATACCTGCACATGTGCCGAGTATATGGTAGAGCTTCTCCATTTATGTTGAACAAATTAAAGAACTTGGTTCATGCCAGTGACCCATTGCTTTGGTCATCAAGAATGGCATAGCATTTAATTGTCTTTTCAGGCTGTCCTTTAGGGGTATACCTTAACTAGGCATATCTTGGCACAGGACTTGCAATATACTCCTTCTCCACAGACTTCAGTACATGAAGTGGACGCTGAAGTAGAAGCTGCGGTTTGATTGGACCTCTCCCTGCCATGATTTCCTTGGAAAGAAGTGTTTGAAGGTAACACTGGAGAGGACTGTAGATGAAGGGCTGACGTGTTTGTCACTGTTACACTCTAAACATTTAATAACAGCTGTGCAGTCCTTGGCGAGATGTTCCACAAAGGCACAGCACTTGTAGCAGAGTTCCTTGCGCTCCTGCAGTGGTTTTGCTCTGAAGCCAATACACTTTTTGAGTGGATGAGGCATACTGTGGATAGGCCATTGTCAGTTTGGGTTTTCAATTCTCTGTCTGATCACCTTTGCTGGGAGAAGTAATAGCAGGAACAACATCTTTTTTCTTAACAGACAAGGGACCTCTATAATCCATGTAATTGGTGTGCGTATGTTTTGGTGAAGGTGGTCTAGGAAAAATTGACTCAACAAACATAAAGCTTGGATCTTTTTTCAACCTTGCAATCTCTTTGATGAAGAATGAAAATGGTGGGAAGCATACTTAGTTATTTACCTTATATCTTGAACCTTGTGTTACCCACTTTTCTTGAATACCATATGGCAGCTTTGCTACTATTGGGTTATCACCATGAGCGGTTTCCAAATAGCCGAGACCTGGCAAGCGAGGATCAGTTTTTGCCAGTTGAAGTTCAAGCAAGAGGTCACTCGGGTTTTGAAAATTTTTATTGTCCTTTCCAGGTTATTTTTTGGAAAACTTTGCATTTTTTAAAAAAAATAAAGCACTTTTAATGGCTTCTGGGCTGCCATAACTGTGTTCCAGGCATTCCCATGCAGCTGCTAGACCTGCAGCTACATTGCCAGTGTAAACAGATTTCAGAGTCCTAATGCGTTCTGAAGACTGTGGGCCAAGCCCCTGAATCAGTAGGTCTAATTCTTGTCGGCTGTAATACCAAGATCTACTATGGCAGCCTCAAATGTACTCTTCCAGCCTCTCTAGGTTTCTGGTTGGTCATCAAACTTTGAAAGACTGGTGATGGTGAGTTCACAGCGAGCCATAAACTTGGCTTTAGGCAAGGAGCTACTGTCTGAGGAAAGCCAGCCCTTTCTGGCATATTAGTATTGAAAGACTCAGGGAAGTAAGGTGATGCAGAGGCATTCAGCATAGGAATAGTTTTGTAGTCCATTATCCTAGTGGGGTATGTATCCGCAGCAGTTCTGTTGATTAAAGGTAGATGAATTCCAAGGCGATTGGTACCTTCAGTTTGTTGGGGCACATTTATTAAAGCTGGAGATCACTCATTGTGTTGATTAGAGCTGTAGAGTATCTTTGCCATACCTTGAAGTGACTGTTTTGAGGAATTGCTTGTGTGCTCTGATATATCAGAAGCAACCGAGTGCCTTCTATTTTGGCTCAAAACGTAGTCCTTGGTGCGCTTGATGAAGTCATCTGTGTCCGTCAGACTGACAATGTCTCTATCAATCTCTTTAGCAGCCTGTTCTAAAACTTTGTCTAGCCAACGCTGCTGCCTGGTCACGTTCTTTTTGCAAGATCTCCAGTTTGGCTTTTTCAAGAGCAGTTTCTGCTTCCATTTCTGCTTTTTGACAAGCAAGTTTAACTTCCATTTCTGCTTTTTGACAAGTAGCTTCAATCTCTTTCTGATGAGCAGCTTCAATTTCTGCTTTCTGATGAGGCATTTCTGTTTTTTGGCGAGCAGTTAATATTTCTGCTTTTTGACGAGTAGCTTCAATCTCTGCTTTCTGATGAGCCATTTCTGCTTTCTGACAAGCAGTTTCGATGTCTGCTTTAAGGGTAGCTTCCTTTCTAACAGTCAGCCACTGTTTAAGCAGTCTGTAAATCATCCCGGTCCTTGAGTAGTTGCTCGCTCAGAGTAGATGTGAATGTGAAGATCTGGAAGACCTTTCTGTGTGTTTAGAAGATACAGAGACATGAGATGTGTGATTTTTGCTTGAGCCTTCACCTTGGTCTCTTGAAATAGACAGTTTCTTTTCACATTGAGGTAATTGAATCGACTTAACTCTTCTAAAGAATCCTCTGTGTTGGTTCTCTTTAAGAAAGATGAATATTTACTATTCAGTCTCTGACAACGACCAAAGACAATATTGAGACTTTTGAGCACGCCCTCTAGGTGCAGTACTTCTTGGTCAGGTTCACTAACCACAGACATGCACTGTACCGATTTGTTCCATAGCTCAGTAAGACCATCTGTCTGCTCTTTAGTAGCTTCAAAATTCTCCTTTAGTTTAAGAGTAGGTTTGAACTTCCTTTTGGATATGACACTTTGCTCTGGCAAGGTGGTGCTGGGTTGTACATCAGTGAGCTGTGGTTCTTGACGCACATTTTCTGAAGTATCCATAACCGAAGCCAAAGGGCCTGACGGAGACATAGCAATGACTGTGCTGCTTGCAAGGTATGCAGTGTAAAGTCTGTGTAACACACAGCTAAGAGCAGGCAGGCAGATTACAGAAAATTAATGCAGGATATATGCCACTTGTGTCTCTCTGCAGAATATGGATAGCAGTATTGTGTGAACAGTGGTATGTAGAGAAGTTCTTGACTGAAGCAGATCTGTACATGTAATTATTCACACTGGATGCTGATAAATCCTGATGAGAGGACACTGGAGTGGGCAGATATATAGCTGATTCTGTGTTATGCTCATACACTGTGCTGCTGCTACTGATGGCTGGCTGCTTCTTACTAGCACAGAACTAACACAAAGCTGGCCCAATTTGAACTTGGCTGCCAATTATATTCTTTGACTGTTGTGTTTCAACCCGCTGTCCTTAGTGATAGTTCCCTTAGTTCTGGGCCAGGACCTTTACAGGACACTACTCACTGTTATGAGCAGATCTCCACATACAGTTGAACTCAACCAGCCTGACACAAGTATGCAGATCTTGATGATGTTTATTCCAAAACTGTTATAAAATCTCCCATACATAGATCAATTCAGTAGGTCAAAGAATATTGATATCACCAGGGTTGGTTAGGCAGTTAGAGAGTACCTAATATGACTGCTAACTGTAACTGGGAACAGTTGAAGAGGGGAGGGGGTTAAAGGTCACAGCAGCTTCCTGCACTACAGGGAGAGGTGAAGGACAAACTAGAAAACATACAGCACAACATACCAAAATACATTTAACTGCAGTTGTGTGTAACATAACACACTGCATTGGCCCAAATGCTGCACACAGATCAGATTGTTTAGGCTGAGAATTAGCCTGGTGTGGCAGTACCCTTACTATCTGAAAATGTGAAGGAATCTGTAGACATCTTTTATGTAAGACTAAGCTTACAACTATAAATACCTTTTTGCATCTATATATACTTATACTTTGCAGGTTGTATTTCCCATTCAGGGTGTTTTACTTTATTCTTTCTGGCTGTGCTTTTTTTTTTTTTTATTCTTTTCCTGTTGGGGTTAGCGCTTTATTCTGTGAATGCCACCTTACATTTTGGGTATTTCCTGACAAACAAATGGTTATCATTTGCATTTTGGCACTTTGCGAAAGGCTGGGATTCCAAATGTCAATTTTGATACAAATAAATTTAGCTGTGTCCTTTGTGAAACTGCATCTTGTTGACATGCCTATAGTTCTATGACCTTGGTCAAATTTATTCCATGTTAGACAGAAATCACTTGCTCTTTGTAGTATATAACCTGTTATATCTGCAGACTCCTAAGAAGTAAGCAACAAACATTTGTTGGTACAGGTATGGGACATGTTATCCAGAATTCTTTGAAATGTCCAGAAAGTTGAATGTCCTGTCTCTGGTGTTTCAGCCGGGCAGCTCAGTTATTCAGGTGCAGACTCTAAACCCGGGATCCTCAACCTTTTAAACCTGTGAGCAACATTCAGAAGTAAAAGGAGTTGGGGAGCAACACTAGCATGAAAAATGTTCTTGTGGTGCCGAATAATGGCTGTTATTGGCCATTTGGTAGCCCCTATGTGGATTGTCAATCTACATTGAGCCTCTGTTTGGCTGTACAACTGGTTTTTATGCCTTTTCACATTGCTATTTTGCAAATACAGGTTTGTCTTCAGGACTGAAATCTTTAGAAAGAGTTTTCACATATACTGTATAAACTGTTAACGCCTAAACTTTTCCACAAGAGGTCTATCCTCTTGCTAGTGTGTATATTTCCATAAAAGCTGCAATGTTGTCAGACTGTGGCTCTGAAATACAATACAAAACCTCAGTACCAGTTTTCATGTTTACTTTTACAGATCTGCCCTCTAGTGTCTAAAAAGAGTGTTGCACAAGCTTCTCTACATACAGTATCTACAGAGTCATGACAAATCATTCCACCTGAAATAGCTGTTATGCTTCCCATTCCCATTGGTTACACAAATATTTTCACATATTGTTCTGCTTTAGCAATGCAGGTACTTCCACAATTCTCTTTGTAACTATCTGGTACCTCTTAGGTTTTTATTTAGTAATGGTTTTACCTGTCTTGTTCAGTAACTGAGCTGTCAGCATATACCCCCTCTACTCCTGCGTACAGGTAAGGACTAGGGCTGCAACCTGGCTGATCACCTGCTTGTCCTGTAAAGTACCAGCTGAGGGTTGGTATGACTAATTTACTGGCAATGTACTTAATGGTTAATTTGTAATAATTAGTCAGTCTACCTCTGATTAGCCCTTTTCTCTGCTTACTAGCTCTCATACTCACCAAATCCACTCCCCACTGTACAACTGACAGCACAACCCTACCCCTTTGATGTCACCCTTTAAATGGCTGCTGAGTGATTACATCAGAGCTTTGCTGACAAGTCTGATGTCAAGTGTGTGTTGCAAAACTGGCCAGTGCTCTATCATTAGCCTGTGATGTAAATGTAAAGCTGGCCATAGACGTACAGATATAATCGTACCAATCCTAGATACAATCCTCAACATAATTATATGAATCCATGTGTGGAGTGTCCCAACATTTTTTATGCCATGGCAACCGGTTGTTCAGTTGATCGGACAGGTTAGAAGATTTCTGTCGGCTGCCAAAGATATCTCTACATGCCGATCTGATGATTTTCAGTGGGAGACTTTCACCAGCTTTGTCTGACAACTTTCATACGATTACTGTCAGGGCAGAACATCGGCTGATCTGTTTTACTACTTTATTTAAACCAGGGCCGGAACTAGGGGTAGGCAGAGAAGGCGGCTGCCTAGGGCGCCATCGTTGAGGGGCGCACTTTAAAAAGTATTTTCTTTATTTGTTTTTGGGTTTTTTTTTTTAAGTGATTATTTTATTAATTATTTCAGTTGTCATGGGCGCAGGACCGAACCTCCCGCGGCCGCCTCCCCCTCACCTTTTCCCTCTTGCTGGCAACTTAGTACAGTGAGTCTTAAGAACGCAGCACGTCTTGCGTAAGCGCATCTTGCGTATGTACCTTAATGACGCCACTGACCCAGAAGAGATGTAGGCCCGGCGCGTTGGTGTGGTGGCTCAGGCTCAGTGCTCGCCTCGCAGCCTTGTTCACACAGTATTACCGGAATTGGATTCTGTACTGCGTCCTGCTGCTGTGAGCCAGGTAAAGATTTGGGGACATCTTTTAATGCTGCTGCTGCTGCTGGGCTGGCACAGGTAGATACTTGGGGAGGCTTATGATGTGATTTTTTTTGGATGCTGCTTCTGGCACAGGTAAATATTGAGGTAGGGGGACACTATGATGTATGCTGGCTTTGTGTGCCAGCCAGGCACAGGGGGCAGTATTATGGATGGCTATTGGCACAGGGGGCAGTATTATGGATGGCTATTGGCACAGGGGGCAGTATTATGGATGGCTATTGGCACAGGGGGGCAGTATAATGGATGGCTACTGGCACAGGGGGGCAGTATTATGGATGGCTATTGGCACAGGAGGGCAGTATTATGGATGGCTATTGGCACAGGGGGGCAGTATAATGGATGGCTACTGGCACAGGGGGGCAGTATAATGGATGGCTACTGGCACGGGGGAGAAGTATAATGGATGGCTACTGGCATGGGGGAGCAGTATAATGGATGGCTACTGGCACGGGGGGCAGTATAATGGATGGCTACTGGCACAGGGGGGCAGTATAATGGATGACTGCTGGCACACGGGAGCAGTAAAATGGATGGATGCTGGCACGGGGGGCAGTACAATGGATGGATGCTGGCACAGGGGGGTAGTAAAATGGATGGCTGCTGGCACTGGTACAGGGGCAGTAGGATGGATAGCTGCTGCCACAGGGGGGTAGTATGATGGATGGCTGCTGGCACAGGTACAGGGGGCAGTATGATGGATTCATTCATTCTTTCTTGCTTTCTTTATTTAAATATTGTTATGGTAAGGTGGGAAATGGTAATGCTCGATGGGGGGGCGCTAATTGAAGCTCTTGCCTAGGGTGCCAAACTACCTTGGCCCGGCCCTGATTTAAACTGAAGGTTAGTGGCAGATCGGGAGATGGGGGATGTCTGATCATTCGTCCGATATTGCAAGTAAATCTGCATGTCTATGGCCGCCTTAAGCCAGTGGCCTAATCTCTGGCTCTGCCAATTTATTGTTCTATTGCTCTTTGTAACTCCCCCTTGCAGACGTGCCCTGGACAGTGTAATCCATATAAAAAAGGTCCCAACCCATGTGTGGGTATCAAGTCCCCCCGTTTGGTGCACACGCGAGACACAAGTCAGGAATTTTCCCAACTCATGCTTGACTCCACATTTCTGGACAGTTTAAAAGTCCATCTGGCCCCCTTTATTATCAGAGATCGGTAGTGGTATAAACAGAGAAGGGTATAGGCAGAAAAGTCAGCACCATGGAAAGGCCTTGTTAAAAGATGCATGTGACCTGCCTGTTGTCATGGGCCTACCCATGTAATGTAGTAATTATATCTATTAATTTAATTAATTAATTAATTTCATTAATTAATAATCAGCCTTACATATGTCTATTCTGTATATTGTGAGTTGGTCCCTGAGCTCAGTAAGTGACAGCAGCACAGAGCATGTGCAGTGAATCTACAGAAAAGATGGGGAGCTACTGGGGCAAATTTATAGACACAGATCTTTACTGCTAAAAGGCCCTGGTTGCCTTGGACTGGTACAGAAGCCCAAAACATATGTGCAACATTTCTAGCCTAGTTATTTAATAAAGCTTTAGCTCTCCTTAATGGCTGCTGAGTGATTAGATCAGAGCCTTGCTGGCAAGTCTGACATCAAGTGTATGTTGCTCACTGGCCTTTCATTAGCCTGTAATGTATGTGTATACCAGTGGCTTAATACAGTATATGTATTGTGGCGTTTTTCTAATTATTCACTGGGAAGGTATTCAGATATCCTGTGCATATGTAGCAAATGAAAACAAAGCATTTTGTATTATTTGATGATTATGTGACATTAGTAGAGTCATTGTACTTGAATAAAAAGGTATGGGACCTGTTATCTATAGGTCAGGATATGGGGTCTTTCCATAATCTGGGTCTCTATACATTAAATTTTAAATAGTTTTGCCTCCTAATAAGGATTAATTAGACTTTTCTTAGGATCAAGTATGAGGTACTATTTTTTTTATTCCAGAGAAAAAGGAAATCATCTTTTAAAATAAATAGAATTATTTAATTCTATTTGGGAGATGACCTTCACATATTTTGTATATTTTTGTTTAAAGGGTTTCCAAATAATGGATGCCATACCTGTACCTGGTTTCATCTTTCTGTATAGAAGATACCAAGGTAAATGGTGGAGTGGTACGTCTTTAGAAGGTTCACTGTACTTGTACAGTTTTTTCCAGAATGTAGCTCTGGCCGGGGGAAAAAAAATTTGATTTATTCACTGGGGATGACTAACATTTTGGCACTCTAAAGTGAATTATGCAAATTCGGATTCGGTTCGGCCAGGCAGAAGGATTCGTCCGAATCTGAATCCTGCTGATAAAGGCCGAATCCTGGCCGAATCCCGAACCGAATCCTGGATTCGGTGCATCCCTACTATCTATATTCATATTTGCTTTTTTCACTCCACTTTTGCCTCCCCCCAGTCTTTTACTCCCTTGCTCCATTCCATATCTCCACTCTACTTCTGAACAATTCCTGCCCATACCACATTGCATCTATACATTTATAATGCAGCTGTTATGTTGAGTTTCCAACAGCACATTCAGTTAAACAGAGAGAAAATCAGTGTGAAAAATAACATAGCATGCTTTAGGGACCATAATATATCGTCTACAGGGAAGCAGTGAGGAAAGGTGAACAAACCCTTTAATGCTTTGTAATAGGTGATGCTAGGTCAAGAAATGAGCTTTCCCCACTTTGACATCATTTATGTGACACACTTCTAAACATACCCCTATAAACAGTCTAACATTCAGAAGCCATTTACCAACGTGTATTTTTTAATTTCCGCGAATTAAACTTTTTAGTATTCAAAGTCATGTCTTTAACAAATTACTGTAAACCATGAAAAAAATGTGATAGTCAGTGTAAAAGAAACACTTAATACAAAACATCTTCATCTAAAAACTGTCAAGGTCATGTAGAAGTCAATAGGAGAAATTGGAAAATCTTTCTTTGCATTGAGCTTTTAAAGATTCACATATGTGGTATAACACTCTCAAAACAGTTTCAACTACTCTGCCTTTTAAGCTCAAGATAAAACAAACATAACATAGATATTTCTATCGTAAAAGTATCTTCAGCAAAAGTCTTCCTTGTTGAACTCATGCTGGACATGGGGGGTATACTTGTCTATAAATATTTCTCTTTTCCAGTTGGTTGTGCAATAGCATCTCTGCTACATGGATTAAACCTATGCCTATATGTGCACTTTAACCGTTTACAAGGTCTGCTACCAAAAACAAAATCTATATTTGGTCCCTATATTTATTATAGTGTTTAGAAAATTGATCAAACGCATTATATTTGCTTGGCGCTTTCCCTTAAATCTCTGCTGCAGAAACAGCAAAAATGTTTTTTTCCGCTTTGACTTGGAAGAACTGAATTTTATTTTCCTTCAAAAATTGCACAGTTGACTCTCCAGAGATGGGGTGCTACAGATAATTGTTGCTATGAAGTAGGAATGTTGACTGCTTTTAAAGTTGGCAAGAGCTGAAAGGCCGTTTTAATTAGTACCATGCAATCAATATATTTGTATACGTTTGGCAGAGATAATAGCCTGCAAGTAGGGAGGAAAAAAATAAATAGTTTGCTGAAATGCTGATGAAATGCCAACTGCCTGACACTGACATTTTAGAGCCATTCTAGAGATGTTTGTTTTTCCCAATAACAAGGATTTATTTGGATTTTTCTAATTTAGCATGAAAACTGAGCAAAGAAAGTACCAACTGCATGAAATAAAATACCTGAGCAGAATGTACAATATAGTATTCACCAGACTTTGTCTGATTATTTTCTTCAGCAACCATGCAGCGTATTTCTACTGCTTGAGGAACAATGAATAATTCCCCTGGGCAAGAAACTGTTTGTTTTTCTATAGGATGCCAGGAATTCAAAAACAACAGGATGTAAATGGACACTAAATAATTATTTTTCATTTAAAGCATCTCAACACTTTTGCACCTAGTTGGCAAGTGTGGTGGAGGAGAACGTTATGCTGTGGGCTAAAAAAAAAAACCCCAAACATCATGCATATCCCTGCTAAATGAAACACAACAACAGTTGGCAATAAAGTAATTAATACACTAAAGAAATGTGGAAGTCATAGAGGAGTATAACTGACCCTACCCACCAATCGATGAGAAACTGAAAACATTAATCCTTGCTCTGACACACTTTAATCACATATAGCTTGTAAGAACCATCTTAAAGCCAATTTTATTCAAACATTTTAGTGCAAAGCAAGCTTCCTCTTATTTGGAGTGAATGAATCATCATTTTGGCACTATTAAGGGATTCATCGACTTTGTAATGAAATTCTTGAACTTAAAAAAAAAACTAGTTTGGGACTGATCCCTGATTCAGCACCGGAGTGATGTCACTTCCAGTCCACAGCGACATCACTTTCAGTTTCATGTGTCCCAGGTTGGAAAGTAAGCTGACCGTTTGTGGGCCAGGTCTGGTATCGGATCAATGGGGCAAATTGCAGGTTGTGGGTCGGGTTGTAGAGGTATAAGAAAATGGACCTGTGCAGGACTCTACCATGGGTAATAAATAAAACTTATGAAAGCATATTCATATTTCTGTCCACATAGGCAAACGTGTTAACTGTGAGTTACATGTTACAATGTTGTACAATAGGAAGGGTCCCATATTCCTTCCTTAAAGCATTCTTCCTTATAGGACAGGTAATAATGGGACCATTTAGCTAATATTTTGGCTGACAGGAATAGAAGAAAGGACCTTGTAATCTGATTGTGTGATTGAGAGATTCAAAAAGTGACTGATGAATCCCATTTATTCAGGTGCTACAGTGATTATTAGGGACACATCTCATCCTGTTGGAATGCCAGATGATTAAATCAAACTCTTTCATTACATCTGTCCATCTAACCCAGTCACAATGAATAAAATACCATGTTCAGGCGGTGACCCATAAAAGAATATCCTGAAAAAAGCTCAGGTGTGGCTTACTGAGCAGTGAAAAATGGTTGTTGTTATGCTTGCTCTCAACAAGGAAACGTAAATGTGCACAACATGCCGTAAGCATCAACACGCATTAAATAAATAAAAACAAACAAACAAAGCCGATGCAAAGGTATACTGTGCTTTTACTTCCAGGCACGTGAAGCATTTCAATGTTTATCAAATTGTAACAGTTCAGGAATGAATAGTAAGCTACATAGGGCATATAGCCTAATTTTGAAAAGTCTGTATTAGAGTCTAAACAAATATCTCTTACATTTTAACATATTACACATTTTGTGCAATTTTCGAGAGAAAAAGTCAATTCTAACCTTTCTGTGAAGATTTGAGCCACTGGAACTCCTCTGCTCTGCTGCTCAGTAAATCAGTAGCTTCTGTGTCCGTCTGTCACAGACATTCACACAGCTACAGTACAGTATATACTGTAGTTGCATTCCTTTTTTTTATTAACATAAAAACAATGTTAACCATATGACATGGGTATATCAATCACCTGCTCACAATCAAATAGTACAATCTGTAGCTAACACAGACCCCAACTCTTGCCAAAACAAACCACCTTCTTCACTGCTAGCTTACTGCAGAGACTTGCAATTGCTTACTATTTCCCTCTACTCTGAATACTGAATTCTTCCCCTTTGAATTAAATGTTGCCTTCCATCCAATAACTCCTCTTCTTGCTGTCAGACTGGGTTGAAATCCAACTCCATGTTATCTGCTCTAATCATTGGCTTTTTAACGAAGTATGCATTTCCAAAACTAACTGCAGTATCTGTATATTCAGGGAATATGAAGGTGAGCATCTTATGGCAAGGAAGCAAGTGTCTATAAATTGGTTTTTAGTTCTTGCTCTTTTGCAAGGAGAGGGTTGAAATGTTAGAGAGCCTATGGCAGAAGGCCTCTGTAAAGGTGATGCCAGGACCTTATGATAAGTTGAACTCTAGTGATATGTGGGTTGACTCCAAACTCGAGGTGACCTGCTGGTCGTTGGGTTGGGTTGAAATATGGCCAACCACTGAGGGTCAGGTTAGGTACGTTTCAGACTTATGATCCTCTGCTGCTCCAAAAGAATCCCTGTCTTGGAATGAGAGGCACACACAGACGTAGTGTATAAAACAAGATGATGTGGGTACAGGTCAGGTGTGAGTCCTAAAATAGCAACATTTCGCTGGTAAGGGTCTGTTGTTGGTTAAGGTTTTATTTAGGGGTTAGGGTCAGGACCTGTACATGACTGTTGGAATCAAAAGGCAGCAGCAGTAGTAAAATATTCTCGATGGCCATAGTGCTATAAATAAATTCCATTAAAACTGTAAATTGAAACTATGCCAAAGCAACACTTTTTCAATAAAATCTTAACTTCATTTCTCCCTATTTTCTATTTGCATGGTCACTGAATATCAACAAATCCACATGCAGGATAGATGTACAGTATGCTCTGTTACCCTGCTTGCAGACTGAAACAAAGCATTCCCTAAATAAAAGGATTTTATTTTCTTGCAGCAGATACATACATACACAGTAGATGGCAGTGTTATCCTGGAAATCTTACAAGCTCAGTTTGCCATTAAAGCCTTTAAAATAGCTTGATCCTGGAGTTTTTGTACAATCAGTGAATGCAGAATCATTTCTTGAAAGTTTTTGCAGAAGTCAAGTTTTTCTACTGAAAAACCAGAAGAAAAAAAAACGTCGGCTGTGATAATTATTTCAATAAAACGTTTGAATAATTCTATCTTCATTTTGTATCTTGGAAGACGGTATAAGATTAAATGAAGCTGACATGCAGTTATATGCAATTATCCATAATTATATAGTGACAGTGTAAATGCATATGGGCTCGCTCTTCTTTTCCATGTGCTAAATGCTTCCTTCTTCCCTTTGGACCTTCTCTTTAAGGACCCTTATCTCACAGGCATGATAATGGTAAGCTGTTGATGATGGCATTTTAAGATTCCTTTTAAAGGCAGAGCAAATGAGAGAAAGTCAGACAGAGCATGGGAAAGAATTTCAGCCACGTCCCTTGCAAAGTCCCAAATGCAAGTACTGTATGTAAGGAGCTAATGATGGTGTTGAGGAGCAGGTTAGTGGGGCAGAGTAATGGATTACTTTCAGGTTCATAAGTCTGAACTTGATTCTGAATGGTATCAGAGACCAGAAGAGTGGCATGGCAGAGGAACGGCTGTAGCTAAGGTGTCTAAGCCTATCGTCAGTATTCAGTATGGACTGGGGAGGTAACAGTCTCTAGACGGGCATAGGCAGTTACAGCAGTGCATGCAGGATATAGTAAGGCAAAGAATTCAAATTTTTGTGACATCTTGACTGAAAAAGAATTTTTGGAAATATTCTTTAGGTTAAAGTGACATGATTTAAGTAAGTGACTGTATATGAGGAGTAAAGCATAGGTCAGAATCAATGATAACCTCAAGCGAACAGGCCTGAGGACATGATCTGCTGAGCTACCCAATAAGTTGATGGTCTGGATAGACTCAGTTGGGAAGTATGGGTCTCATTTTCTGCAGGACAGTCCCAATTTTGGCAGCTCAGACGCAGTCTGCGGTTTCTTACTTAAATGTCCCAACTCCTTTTTGATCTCCTGCACTGACTCAAAAAGATAAAAAGTTTATTAAAATAAGAGGCTTTTTGGCAGAGCCCAGAACACAGTGCAGCTGCACTTCGATACATTTGAAAAAACTTCAGATATGCAAATAAATAATTGTAACAATTTCAGATAAGCAGGTCAGGTGGAGAAACTGATGCACAGCTTCAAGGCAATGTTAGCTTCATTAGCAAACTTGTTATAACACATAAAGCATTGTCCTAAACATTCATAACCTGCCAAATGAACATGGTAATTAGGGGGTGTGGCCATAAAATGGGCTTAGCTAACAACATTTTACCACACTGGTGTTTTTGTCCCTCTTTATATTTTTCAAATGTCTGGAGGTGTTTCTTACCCCTTCAATTTCTGCTAAGGTTGTGCATTGAAAGTACAGGAACCTTGAAACCTAGACTTTGTGACACTGTATACCTATATACTGTACATATATATTCAGGGCCACCATCAGAAATCACACAACAAAATTGTCTGGGCCCCCTCACCACACCTCCCCTAAGCACGCCCTGACCACGCCCCCGACCACACCCCCTTTGGTACAAAGGTCACATGGACACAAGCACAGAAACCGTAAATAAAATCATTTTGGCAAAAGGGTTATTAAGCCTGCCACCACATCAAGGTAGACTCTTTAAGCAGGTACCTGCTCTAATCTTAATTGCACTTTGTTTTACAATTATTCTACATTTAAATTGTACAAATAAGAGCCATTTGGTTTAACCCCTTTGTCAAAAAATAACGTCTTAATAAAGTCAATGTAAGATTGAAATGCGCCTCATCTAACTCGCATGTCTAATGTACACGTTTATTGTATAATGCACTTTATGTATGTTAAAAAAAACTGACACCTAACCGCTGGACAGTTTTAAAGCGCATTGGAGTTTGTGATTGTTTGTAAACATATAGGCATCAATAAGAACTTTGATTAGTATAAATAAACAGATACACAACTTCTTATAATAAACAAAACTACTTTTATTAGTATGAATAAATAAACATAAGATATAAAACAATTTTTACAATAAAAATAAGAACTTTTAGTATGAACTTTTTACAAGTATGAATAGGAACCTAGTGGTACGTGATTCATGAAGTAACCACTAGATAATTATAAAGTGCATTGGCAGTTTGTAATTGTTTGTAAACATATAGGCCATCAATAAGAACTTGGTATAAAACAACAGATACACAACTTTTTTTTATAATAAACAAAACTATTTTTATTATGAATAAATAATTAAATAAGATATAAAACTTTTTACAATAAAAATAAATTATGAACTTCTCCTGAAGCTTAAGATATATTTCTGAAAGTGTCAAGTGCCTTGTAAAACCATCTTCTCCTGAAGCTTATTGCAAATAGTGTCTCAAAGTCTTCTCACTTTACTTCTTGCAAAATCTTTGATAAGTTCTTTGAAATCCAGGTGATTTGCAAGCTCATGTATATATTTGGGATCTATGTTGCATTTCACTAAATATTTCCCAGGAATCAGTCCCAATTCTTTCCTCAATGGGCACTTATGAAATAGACAATACAAATGCAGTGATATTTCCACTTTAGTGTGTAACTGGCTGTATTTGAAATCAGGAGCAATTTCATTTTTCTCTTGTAAATCGAGTTGGAGACCATCTGCCTGGATCAATGAAACTTACACAGATGCCGCAATGCAGTTTGTCAGTAAACAGCCGTAATCCAGCTCAAGCCCCACAAATCACAAACAAAGCAGGACATCAGGGGGTTGAAATACTGTTGGCTATGAGTTGCCTACTTGTGTCCAAGTTTCAGTGCACAGAAACTGCACTGAAAAGACAGAGTTCACAATATTGATTCCCCTGGCGCGAATTCGCGGCAAATTCCCGCAATTCGCCGTGGGTGAATAAATTTGTGAAACGGCAGAAAGATTTTGCCTGACGAAAATTCGCAAAAAAAAAAAAAGCAAGGTATATTTATAAAGCTTCATTGTTTTCCTTACATGTGAATTAATACCATCCATTGCAGTCCATTGTATATCACCCCCTGTGCTATTTATAAAGGAGAATTTTTTTTACACCACATTAAAGGAAGAGTAACACCAAAGCATGTGTTTCAAAGGTATTAAAATATAATAACCAAAAATGGTTGGATGATATGGGAGTGGAAGAACTTGACTGTCCTGCACAGAGCCCTGACTTAACCAAACTGTACACTTGTGGGATGATTTGGATTGAGCCATAGCAAGGCCTGATCCCCCTTGGAATGGCAACAAATACCAGCAGCGATGTTCTAGTTTCTAATGTAAAGCCTTCCTGCAAAAGTAGAGGGTAAAGAATGTTTTAGCAGCAAGAGGGGTGCAACTTCATATCATTTCCCCTTGGTTCTTGGATGAAATGTTGGACATGTACGAATACTAGCTGGCCAATGTAAGGTTTAAATAAGGGTTCCTTTGCCCCCTACCTTCTGTTGTGCAATTATTTTGCATGTATGATAGTAGTATTATCTAAATAGTTAAAGGAACAGTATCACCAAAAATGAAATATAATGTACTATTACCCTGCATTGGTAAAAATCTGTGTTTGCTTCAGAAGGACTATTATAGTCCAAATGAGGACTATTTAAAGGGAAACTGTCATGGGCAAACATGTTTTTTTTTTTTGAACACATCAGTTAATAGTGCTGCTCCAGTAGACTTCTGCACTGAAATCCATTTCTCAAAAGAGCAAACAGATTTTTTTATATTCAATTTTGTAAATTTACCAGCTGCCCTGGTCATGTGACTTGTGTCAGCACTTTAGGAGGGAACTGCTTTCTGGCAGGCTGCTGTTTTTCCTTCTCAATGTAACTGAATAGTACGCAGTGGGACATGGGTTTTTACTATTGAGTGCTGTTCTTAGATCTACCAGGCAGCTGTTATTTTGTGTTAGGGAGCTGTTATCTGGTTAACTTCCCCATTGTTCTGTTGTTAGGCTGCTGGGTGGGGGAAAGGGAGGGGGTGATATCACTCCAACTTGCAGTACAGCAGTAAAGAGTGATTGAAGTTTATCAGAGCACAAGTCACATTGACAATATGTCTAGCCCCATGTCAGATTTCAAAACTGAATATAAAAAAATCTGTTTGCTCTTTTGAGAAATGGATTTCAATGCAGAATTCTTCTGGAACAGCACTATTAACTGATGCATTTTGAAAAAATTTTTTTTTCCCATGACAGGATCACTTTAAGGCGCTAGAACATTATAGACATTGACCTAATATAGGTTCTACCTTGTGTGTCCCTGGGTGCAATTTACTACTTTCTATTGATTCCTGTGTTTTGACTTCAGCCTGTTTATTCATATTTGAACCTTCTCTGCCTGCATTGACCCATCTGCCTTGACCTGACTATTCTTCTGCCTCATCCTTGTCGGTTACCTCCAGCTGTGGTGGACTGGTGTTTCTTCCTTGGTCCACTACACCTGGCTGAGCCTGGCTGGATTTAAATACTAGGTGCCCAGAGGCCCAACCCATCCCCTGCCCCTCCTCCCCTCCTCAGAATTGAGTTCAAGCACATTAGCTCACACATAGAGCACTTGGGACAGGCTCGTTAAAAACTTCAGTGTGCCTAGTCCCCTATGTGAGCAAAATTAAAGTGCAGTTGGGCAACATGCCACCCCTAGGCCTGGGCCTTTGTGGCCTTGTCACAAATCCAGGCCTGTCCAGGGCAACATGCATTGCTGCCCACTATTATTCATTTAAAGTGATAAACTGTGGGTAGTGGGGTTTTGACATCCAAAAAAAGACTTCCATTTGCCATAGTCCTTAGTGTGGGGAAATAATTTCTAGAGCAAAAATGTATCATCATCAGAATTTATCATGACTTTTTTCTTAGAAAATGTTTGTTTAATCAGGTTTTCAGGTATTTTCCTTTTTTATACTTAATATATTATAACTAATAATTTTATTACATTAACAGCCTGTTCTATATTAGGGTCAGCATGGAAGCACTTCATCGCTATTGCTTCATTGTTTTCCAACAAATCCAAGATGATCTTAACAGTTGGAGTTTAATTCAACCGCATCTATGGACTAGATTTATAAAGGATTTACCCATTATGATGTGCATATAGCAATTTACTTGACTAATCTTGCTCCGAAATGCTATTTTACTTAGATTGCATGTTGATAAATAGCAGCTCTCATATATAATACTTTAATTTAGAAAAGTAGTAATCATTAGTGAAAGTTTGAAGAAGAATGTACTCTTGATACCAGTGGAGGAAAATGTAGAAAACAGAGCAATTTATGTTACATTTTCTATTTAAAAAAAAAAAAAGGGAAATTCAAGACATTTTGGCAATGGATTTTCTTGTTTATGAAAATGACTCAATTCAATTAAGTAAGTTAAAGGTCTAAGTTTTGTTTTATTTTCCTAAATATTGTTCTTCCAAAGTAGCATTTCATGAAACAGAAAAATAACTGACTGGAATTTCATATCTTCACATCTTCCAAGATGAAAAATGCAATTGAGAAAAATGTTAAAGTGGACCCGTCACCCCAAAAAATATTCAAAATCATATTTTATCACATTAGTCAAGCAAAATGAACATTAATTACACTATATAAATTATTTTAATCTTGTTTTCTTCAGTCTGGGAATTCATAATTATAGCAAGCAGGCAGGAGCCATTTTGTGGACACTGTTATTAAGGCAAACCTTGCATCATCTCAGAATCTTGTTTGTGCAGCAGAATGGGGGACCTAATGTCTATCCCCATGTCCTGGCTACACAATTAAATGGTTAAGAGAACTGGGGGAATGTGTGGGGAGCAGTGACATCTAGGAAGTGCTGAATGGAAAGTGAAAGTAATTACTGTATCTGCCCCGCCTCTATGCCTAAGACATAGAGGAGTGGCAGACAATATTTGATTGACAGCTAAGATTTGGAAATGAGCTTAAAACAGCTATGAATGGTTTAATAAACATTTGAAATTGGATTTCATGTCTAATTTGAAAAGGACTTTTATCATACAGATTTTTGTGACTGGGTGACGGTCCACTTTAATTGTAAAAATGTAACTCTATATTAGTGGGCCAGTTTATCAAAGTTAGAAAATTCTCAGATTTTGCAATATCTTGTAGCTGAGAAATGTTGTGGAATGTTTCTTGCCATTTTTTGGTTCTTATGTATTTGTTGCTAGTCACATTCACTTTTCTTGCATTGCAGGATGTTCTCATAGATTTTAATGGTACAACTTAACAACTCTTGTAATGATTTCCATTCAAGTACAAACTAATGTCTTTTTTTTTAACTGAAACGGATTTTAGCAGGTTTGACCTACCAAACTTTTTTTCACTGATACTCTACTCTGATGATGAGAAATGTGGGATCAGCAGGAGAATAGCAACCATTTTTGATAATTCTGCCCTTAGAGTGGGTCACTATGAATATCGCACAAAGATAATTCTGTTAGGAGTAATGTTAGGAGTGTGTTGGAGTAAACATAAGGATGAAGGATGGACATGTTTATCTAGAGGAGAAGTGAAACTTTTACAAAAGATTGTATAGTATTTATTGAAAATTTTGTTTCAAATAGTTTTATTTTTAACACACGTTCAGGGAAGTAGGGCATCTTAAAGGGATCCTGCAATGATTTTTATGGTGTAGTTTTTATTTCTAAAATATACAGTTTATAATGCAAATTGTTCACTCTACTATGTAAAATGTAATTCCTAACCCAATGTAGTGTAGGCAGTCATCTCAGGTCATTTCGCCTGGTCATGTGCTTTAAGAATGAGCCACTGCTGCACTATGGAACTGCTTTCAGGCAGGCTATTGTTTCTCCTAATCAATGTAACTGAAGGAGTCGCAATGGGACATGGATTTTTACTATTGAGTTCTGTTCTTATATCTACCAGGCAGCTGTTATCTGGTTACCTTCCATTGTTATGCTGATGGGCTACTTAGTCAAGGTAAGCTGCAAAGGAAGGCATTTTGTACTTATTGCTTCCCTTTAACTCCAGGTGCTGCTTGTGTCCACAGGTGGTTCTGTTGAATGGCATGCTATTAAACTATCCCTTTCTGCCACTTTATAGTGTGGTCAATTAGCTAAGAATGACACACAAAGATCAGCAAAGGCAAAGTTACAAGGGGACACTGGGAACACATGCTGTATTGCTGGAAAAAAACATGGCCTTTGGCACTTTTCATTCAGCATCCTTTTAATAAATGAACCCTATATTGTATAGAAAAACTCTTTGCTGTTGGAATGGTGCTTCTGTTGTAATAATAATTCAGCCTGTATAGAGGCCATTCTTGAGTAAGAAATTGCGGTTAAAAAAAATAAATACAAAAAACACAAAAGCATTGCAGCTGTATTTTAGATAATCAAACAGCTTTTGCATTAACACTAAAACATTATGAAAAAGGGACAATGTAAAGTACAGACTGAAACAGTGCTTTTATGATTCCATTACCATTTATTTTCTGTCTTGCGATCAGATGCATTGTGTTTTTTCATGTCCATATTACATGCTTTCTTATATCGTGTAATTATTCCATTATTATAGCTGCTAGCACTGAGTAGAAAGTTTAAAGCATTGTTTAGATTTATTTTTCTCTCTATTGTATTTTCAGCTGATTTGATCAAAGTCATTAACCTTTACATGATTCTATTCATACAAGACATTGCAGTTTTATTGAGACTGTATAATCAACTAGACGTAAGTCTAAAATATTAAAATACTGGTAGATTATGCTAATTACTAGGTATAGATCTCACAATGTTATGAAACAAAGCTTATTTCAATAAAATTGTATTTTTCTCTTAATAGGATTGTAATTTTTCAGTTGCCCAACATAGCACACACTGTTATTATTGTGTCAAACTCATGAAAGGGATCATATTTCAGAAACCATAGTGAGAATATTTTATTCATTATTAAGAATATTGGAGGCCATTGATATCTGATGTACATAATATATAAACTGTGAATTCCATTAACTTTTTCAGAACGAATACTCTGTAATCCAAGAAAAAATGCTAATGCCCCACCCATCTCCCTAGCTTTTTAGGGCAGGAAACCTTTCTCTCCTATCCTGTCTACAAAAAGAGAGCTGGAGAGAGTGTTAGGTTCAGTTGGGATTCAAGCCAGGGACCTTTGGGTTTCTGGCTTGATGCTTTAACCATTGGGCCAGGTGACCTATACTCACTATAGGTTACCTGGCCTCTACAGACCAAGCCCAGCAGCAGCCAGATTGGTTGCAATCAGCTAATTATGGCTGACCCTGCCCAATTTAAGGCCATCGCTTAGAACACTCCTTGCCGGAACATTAGATGGCCATCCTAGTACTGTAACAGCACCCCTAGCTAGGTTGTTCTCGCTCTAGCCCTTTTCCCTTGTTGCTACCTTTCCCTGATCTGCCTTGTCCTTCCTTGCCTTGTTTTGTCTTGCTTTCCCTGCCTTGTCTTGCCTTGCTTTACCATACCTTGCACTTTTCCCTGCCTTGACCTTGTACTGACCTTGCCTTGCCTGTACCTGCCTCCTGTCCTGTTCTGCCTTGCACCCTGTCTTATAACTTCCCTTGTCTTATTCTCAGTCCTTTTGCTTGCCTGTTCTCCAGTCCTCTTTCTCTCTTGCTCTCCAGTCCTCTTTCTCTCTTGCTCTCCAGTCCTCTTGCTCTCCAGTCCTCTTGCTCTCTTGCTCTCCAGTCCTCTTGCTTTCCAGTCCTCTTACTCTCCAATCCCCTCACTCACCTGTCCTCTCACTCTCTCACTCTTCAGTCCTCTCGCACTCCAGTCCTCTTGCTCTCCAGTCCTCTAACTCTCCAGTCCTCTAACTCTCCAGTCCTCTAACTCTCCAGTCCT
>CM044432.1:123152035-123279667 GCA_024363595.1 Xenopus borealis | reverse complement strand
ATATATATATATATTGTTGAATAAGGAATTCCCCCCAATGAGTTACTGGAAACCAAATGAATAATCGCTTGCTTGCATTGTAAACCTAGAGCTAAGAAATAAAGATAAGTTTAAAGGATTCTCATGTCACAAACTAATATATGTTAAATATGCAGCACATTTTCTTACGTTAGCACTTAGCACACATTGCCCTACAGCCCACTGGTTAAAGCATTGGACTCTGGGAATTGCAGATCTGATTTGTGTATTAATCTCATTTAACCTTGGGCAAGTCGAATCTCCCTGTTCTTCCACTAATGGTAAAAAAGTCTCATTGGGCCTTAAAAACTCTGTGCAGAAGACAAGTAGCAGCATGGAAGAATAAGAAAACCAATAATATTAGAGGAAATCGCCAGCTTTCAGCTATTAGGTCCATACAACTGTATAAATGAAACTAAGAATCAATACGCAGTTCAAGTGATCGTGGCATATTTAAAAACTCTTGAAAACTTAATCGTGCTCATACTGGTTTCCTAAGAGCAATGCATATGTCTAATGTTTTCCTGTACTGTTTCCTCATAAGAAATTTTGAGTGGAAAACCCTGTGAAAAAGTAATTTCCTAAGGCTTCCCTTGAGAAATTTAAAATGTAGCACTTAGTAATGCTCTTCTGGCTATCCATCTGTACAGACTCTTTTTTTGGTAGTAGAGACTTTTCTTTTTTTTTATTAAGGCAGAATTACATTTTCAGTCAGTAACCAGGCTGCTTTCGCTCTTCCTTTGCAGATATATTCAGAATGTCTGTACACAGCATGGCATTCTCAAAACAGAAACTGGAGACCATTTCAATTTTGTGGCTCTGCTCTCAAGCAGCCCCTGCAATAAATGAATCAGTGCTCAATCTCAATAGGAGAACTGAAAAAAAGATACAAACATTTCATGCTTTGCATGTTTTTCTTTTTATAGTTTTTTTTTAGGAAATGCAATACAGAGATGTATATTTCTGTTATTCCATTACTGGTTCACTTGCCCTACCCATTTTACCAGCCAACAGAGAAGGGATCCTGTCATGATTTTTATTTCTAAATTACACTTTTTACATTGCAAATAATTCACTCTACCATTTAAAATGTAAATCTAGAACCAACAAAAGTATTTTATTTTAGCTGTAATATTGGTTTGAAGGCAGGCGTCTGCATTGTGCCTATATTTTCCTGAGTATTGTCCTGTCTTGTATGTAAAATTACATTTGTTGGTTCCTAATAGCTAATTCAATTGATATCTAGTGCAAGTAATTCTAAAACAACTGGACTTGCTGAGTAATCATTGATTGAGTCCAGTTGTTTTAGAATTACAACAGATATACAGTACCATGACCTGAAAAAATTTAAATCTTCATAGTCATAATTCAATTTATATTTTTTCTTTAGACACACACCACACCATGGACAAACCATATTAATATTGATTGTGACAGCTATGTCCCATATACTACAGTGATTGAAGAAAGAAAAGTACCCTTTCCGATCATGCTCACCTCCCTCAAGTACAGCTCTCTGTTAGACTTCCTTGTTTTTGATCACACGGTTGATTAATGTATTTCCCAGACAAGCGTAACACAAGCACAAAAAGGAAAGGGTAAAAAGCAGGGGGTAAAAGTGGGAAAGAACATAAGTGCTAAAATGTAAGAGAAAAGTAGAAGGTAGAACGATATGGGTGTATGGGTAAAATAAAGAAGAGTATATTCAAAAGAAAAGGAAAATATGTGAGAAGGAAGAAAAGAGAGTGGGGATTAAATGGGTTACTAAATGTTCAGGTATGAAACAAGGCTGCTGAGTGACTCTTTCTGGATGTCATGCTATGGCCCATGTTGTGTCATACAATGTTAGGTGCCACACTGTGTCATAACATTGCTGGGGGCCATGCTGTGTTATAAAATGCTCAGGGCACACCTTGTCATAAAATGGTGGGTGCCACACTGTTGTAAATTTGCTTACCAGAACCTTATTATTTTACAAGACTCCAAGACCAGGAAAGTTCTTCAGAATAACTGATTTATTTATTAGACAAAACACTGGAATATTGGGAAGCTTGTCACAATGTCACACTTAGTATGGCACGGAGAGCTTCAAATGTCATGCCTAATTGACCAAGTTTATATACATTTTGCAGAACATTCACTATATGGAAATAGTCCATGGAATGCAAGACACTACTTACATCTGAACAGGTACAAGCATTACTGGAAAACATGTTGCGCAAGTTTCCTGTGGCCAACAGTTTGCAAGCCTTGTGGCTAACGCTACTAAAATATAGCCATGATGTGTACTTGCAGTTCTGTTAGCTACAATTCGATCTCATGTTCCTAATTGCAGTTAAACCTTTAGCCTCTGGCAGCAGGGCCTTAGAATTATGTGAGCAAAGTTTTATATGTCTTTATTGGGTCACCATTAAATTTTCCTGTATGCACCTGTCTTAGGTTTTTTCTATGCTTATTTAGGGAAAGAATTTGGGGAGTACCATTATCATTTTATATTATTTTATTTGTCCCTTTATACAGACAAGTTAACCATCATTGGTAGTCCGTTCTCCTTATTAATTCATCAGGGCACACTGTGTTCTAAACTCCTGGGTGGTACAATATGCCATGCATATGATAACAGTGGTTCCATATGGTACTAGTATATGAGTTCTTGGGATTATTAGCTATTTTTTTTCCATTATATTAGAGAAAAATATACAGATGAATGATACTGAATGATAGGCTGTTTAAAATAATGAGAATAACTAGTGCATAACATGAGAAAAATATGCTAACAGGGCATTTATATTTTGTAAAACATGAAATTATGAACATTTAGATAATAATGGAAAATATAGGATATGGGCCATTTCTGCTATTTGTCTTGAACCAAGCCTCCTCACAGCCTAACAAACATTAAGGCTTGTGGCACAAAGGTTGCTTTCTCCCCTGGCATAGTGTCATGTTGCCTTGATTTGTGAGTTCAATTCTATTATACAGAGATGCACTAACCAAGGCTCAAAACTATTTGGGTATTCCATTGTGTTTTACTGTAAACTAGATTTTATTCCAGCTCTATAATATGGAGTGACCTCTTTGCGTTTCGGTATATGCTAATGAACCTGAATTAGTGGAGATCCCTACTGTATGTTCAAGAAATATAACCCAGGAGATCAGCAACATGGCACAAGGTGTGTGTTTCCTCCAGGTGCTTTTGTTTGCTTTGACATTTGGAAAAAAAAACAAAAACATTAATTGGCCCTTGATAAAACTGACCACTGTAATTGTGATTGGGACCTTAGAGTGTAAGCTCCACCAGGGAGAGACCTAATGCAAATTATGAATCTCTGTAAACCATTGCTAAATATGTATGTCAGAGCTATATATATTAAAGAATAATCACAGTGCTCTGATATACGTAAACCCTAAATTTTTTGATGTTTGTAAAGTATTCAGTGGCATAACTAGATATTATTGGGCCCCACAGCAAATAATTTTCAGGCCCCCAAAATGTTTAGCGGCTGACTTGTATTACCAATATTTTTTGAAACTGTATATGAATTAGGGCCTCATGAGGACTCTATACCTCCTGGTGGCCTGCAGGCGCAGGGTCTGCTTCCTTTATAGTTATACCACTAAAAGTAGTTCTGCAATGTTATGGGATGGCAATTCTAATTGGACAAAAAGGAGGCAATTGATTTTGCAGTAAATAGATGGTAGATAAAAGCCCAGCATTAGCAAATTTTCTTGCATCCTGTGTCCAAATAAGGCATTAAATAACAGATGAGACCTTTTTTTTTTAAAATTAGTTCGTTTTTAAAGTAGTTGTTGCCCTTGATGATGGATGGTACCCTTTTGGTTTGAATGCATTTGGTCATACATTCCCAAGAACACCCAAACCACAGAATGCACAGATGAAGTCAGGGAATGGTGAAACCCTCCAAGGCAGGGGTGCCCAAAAGGTAGACCAGGATCTACCAGTAGGCCCTTAGTTGGTGATCAGTAGATCTCAAGACACTGTCAACAAACAGCTTGTCTAAATCATCCTCCTGTTTCATGTTTTTCAGATATTTATTATGTAAAGGTTGTTTGTTAAATATAACAAAATAAATTCTCTCATAAATCAATATAATAATTAGCAATATTTTCTATGAAAGAGAATGCTAATGCTTTTATAGATCATAATGGGACAGCATCACTAAAAGCAGACCTCACATTAGTAACGTATGGGCACTGCTGCTCCAAGGTAAACTTGAAATTATGGTCAGGCTGAGGATGCCAGTAATGCATCAGATCAGGAACACTCCTCAAGTTGCATAGCAGTACATACAGTATGTATAGGCACTAGTTCATTATGGTATGACCAGTGGGGTAACAGCATTACAGAGAGTGGTCCTGCCAAGTCAATGTCTCTGCCATCGTATGAGTAACATTTTCATTTTGGTAACTATTTACTGGCCTCAACTTTAACTGCAAAATGGCCAAATAGAAATGCCAGTGAAAAGAAATGCAATAAAAAGCACCACATCCCTTAGAGCTGGATGTTACCTTTCCTATAAAGAACATAATTTGTAATTAGGTCATTCCACTTTTCAGAATCAACACATTTTTACAGAAGTGATGAGATGTGCAGAACCTTGCTGGGCCATCACCAGGATTTGATTGTCAAGTTTAATATATTAATGCTAATGGAAGTTTGGAAGCACACTCAGTTAGCTTGACATTTCTGGAGTGCTGCTAATCTGACCAAAATGAGTAAATCAGCAAGTCTTGGTGCCTATCCATAATTAATGATATTTAAATGCACTGAAAGTATACCGTTATTAACAAAGTGTGGGGCTATTTCAGTGAATATCTCATAAAGATTACTGTAAAAATGGTCTCTTATATCTAGCCAACAACATTAATGAATAGTACTGGTTGCATATCTTTTATTGCCTTTAAATTGTGCTGCTCTATGAAAAGCAATTACAAAGGCAAAATACATTGTCCTAGCTAAATTAAGATTAGTAGCCTCAGATTTAATTCACCACCATTTTTAATTTCCCAATACATATTTTTCTGAATTCAGTTCTGTCCAGGGACTTCATGTTGATGTTCATATTTTGCTCATACACTAGTAAAGTACTTCTCAGAAGGGGGCAATCTGAGCAAAGACAAGAATATGCTTGAAATGTGAATGGAGGAAATCGAAGGCTGACAGCCGGCATATAAAAGTTTGCGTACCCCAACTCAACAATCAGTGATACAAAATGTTTGGGGGATACTTTAAAGAGAGAGGCCCAGATGATACACTATTGATTATACTATCATTAGTAAATACAGTTTGTCTTTCTGTTCTCTTGGTCTGCCTTTTAAAACAATGTAACAGGAGTCACCCCCCCTTAAGCCTCTTCTTAAGCAGTTTTAATCAGATTTCTTGCAATGTTGTTTCGGAAGTCAGAGCTCGCAGTGCAGATAATGTAAATAGTCAGACCGTTTCATTATACTGAGCAAAAAACTGTTTTTGGCACAGTTACTTAATTGATTTTCCCTAACTGGCCATTAGATAAATATGTAGGCAGATATTTTCCAAAGCTACTGTGATGAGGTGATTATAGCAGATATATTATTATCATGACTGATTCTATTATGTTATAACCAAAATTGCAGCATCAGACTTGGGTTGCCGCCTCAGGTGCCCACACCCCCCAGCCCAGCTGCAACCCTCCTCTGTGCATAACTTTTCTCTACTTTTTTGCTACTACTATCAGGGTCAGGGAGCAGTGCCCAGGCTTTTTGGGACAGGGAGAGTGTTTTTTTCACTTTTCCCTTCCTGTCACTAATTTGCATATGCAAATTCAGAATTGGTTTGATATTATTCAAATCTTTCATAAAGAATTCGGGGATTCGGCCGAATCCCAAATAGTGGATTTGGTGCATCCCTACTATTTAGCTTTAAAACTTTTATGTCATTTTCATTCCTTATAGAATGTTAATATATTCTGCAACAACAAATAAAAAATACCATTCAATTAATATGAATTTGTAATACCTTCACAGTTCTTCAGAGAGGTGGGAAGCCCAGTCCTTTTCAATTAACATTGATACAAACAAAACAAAATGTCATGCATTGTTCAACAACAATGCCCAGCAGCATCCAATTATAAACAAAGGCTGACCAAACAATAGCATGAGGCAGGTTTGCCCCACCATTTGAGTTGCACTATCAGGCTATGGTAGCATTAACGCTGGACATGGTGGTGGTAAAACTAATTCTTATGATCCATCATCTCAACTGGTACATTTAGATCAAGTTGCAAATCACTGTTGCTTTTTAAAAAGAAGAGGCACGTTAACAGATAGCAAACATGATACAATGCAAAACATTTTCATATTGATTGAAATAATAACAGTTCAAATTTTTTCAAATGTGACACTTTATAAAAAATGTCATACCCAGGATGCAGTTTACTGAGAATTACATTTGTTTCTGCAGGATAGCAGCCCATAGGTCAAGGCCAGCCTAGGTTAGAGCCAATGAACTTGCTGATAAACAACTAGTTTTCTGCCCATCTTACCTCCAATCCCAACTCCCTCTCTATCCTTTTACTGTTATGTGGCCACAATTATGCCATGTCTTTGCCCTCAATTGAATAACAACACTGCCCCTGACATAATTTGGCCGTCTCTTCACACACATGCCCCCAAACCTGACCTGTAGCAAAACCCTTACCCTAAGAGTAAGTGCAGCTTACTTTGCCGAAGCCCCACAGAGTTGGGAAACATGGCATAAGCAAGAAAGTAATCAAAAAAAAAGGAAGACAGGCAAGATGTAGGCAAATAGGTCCCCCTACAGTGTAGAATTTTAGAGGTGGTTAAAGGATGTGTTTAACACATTTCAGAAAGTCAATGACTGGGTATGTCATTAATATGTGTAGTATATACAGTTGGCTACATTCAAATAGAACAGAAATGTACCCTAAAATGCTGTAAAATACACATTTTATGGTTATGTTCTATTTTTTGAGCATCCTGGTAAGATTTGATGTAATTTATCTTCTTTGGAATTACATTTTCCTCCATGGACTACAGAATCGGCTGGAAATTGAGATTTGATATAAGATGATTACATGAAATGTGACATCATTCCAAGAAATAGGTTCCATTACGCATTTCTATAATTTATTACACTAGTAGGTCAACCCTTCTGGGTACACTGACTGTCCTTCCAGATCACACAAAAACAGACAGAAAAGCCTTTAAACTCACAGTGACAGCACCATAGGTGTGGGGCAAAAGAGGTTTAACTTTGCGTAAACTAATAAATATTTAGGCCCTCATTTGCTAAAGGTCCATTCAGGTGAATCATATTAAAACATGCATTTTCATATATCACAGTAAATGCAAATGTCACCCTGAAGTAATTTTTTCCATATGTCCAGCATGTTATGGTTTTATTTTTCCCCTACTGATAATCATGCAATGCAAAAGGTTGAATAAAGTAGTTTTAAAACTTTCAAACATGTCTGTTCTATTTGGGCTTCTTATTCACAATAAAATGAACTTAAATTAATTATGTTGACATCTAAACATTTTTACATGTAGCCTTCGTTTACATAGCACAAATGAAATCTGACACATTTGTCTTTTTGTTGTATTTCTATCAAACCTGAAAGGTAAAATGCTTTCTGGTTGTTTAGTTGGGAAAGTATGCCAGGAACTAGTAAAAAGACTAGTTGTGCTGTTGAGCTTAGATTATCATAGCATTCTTTTTATTTGTCTTTCTATTCAGCACCACTCTTGATAACTTTTTTTCCTAGCAAACCTAGGAGTGTAAATGCCAAAATGGAGCTCTGAAAACATATAAAAGGTGTTTTTCTCTTCCTTATCTAACATCTAAGAAAGTGGGACCTGGCCAAGCTGCATCCTGTCAATCTCCAGCACAGAGGCAAAATGTTGGTTTTGTGAGATGCAAGAAAGATGCAGTGTTTTTTTTCTCTCTTACTTTTACTTCTTTTCATGTATCTTGAAAGAGCAAGTGTAAACTTGTTCCCCTTCTAAACTGCAAATTGGCAAGATGGGTAATCCCTCTGGATCTGGATCTACAGACGTATAAGAATTTTATTTTTGAGCAATTGTTGCCTTTTAATTATGAAAACTTTGCAGCGTTGTTATGTGTTTTACAAGTTCTTGCATGGTTTGTGTGAGAAGCAGCATGGAGCAAGAGGCTAGAGACACACTACTGTCCATATTTAGTTATGGAACTACAATATCTTATTTGAAGAAAAAATATGAAGAAAAAAAATGGGTTAGCTAATGCAACACAGTAGTAATAGCAAAATATCAAAATAGTAGTTGATTTTACAGTCTTAGTAATGTAGGGGATCAGACAAGTCTTTCCCCTGATTTTTTGGTCTGTGACATCATCCAACCCAATTACAGTGAGTGAAAGTGCAGTGTGTAAAGTGAGGGAGTTGCAGTAATAATCGACTGTGTTTGTGCTCAGCTGGGAAAGCTTTGAGCTTCAGCCTAGAGAAAGAGGTTGCCCTGCATCTAATTCAGCTGTTGGATGCCTGTTTCAACTCTTGTGTGTCCTCGCTGAGAGGGCGGGTGTTTCTTGTGAGCTTGCCACATGGGAGCTACAACCTATATCCAAAAGGAGATGTACATTGGGGCCGCATAACACAGTAAAATATAATAAAACAGCAATGTGTTCACACTTGCAAAAGCTGTATGTGTATATCTGTGAATTTATTTATGAAAAGTAAAAACGGAAAAAGCAAGTTAGATAAAGGTGAATAATAAGTATGGAAATGAGTGTGCAAATGTCTTACCTGGGGCAGGCACAACATATCTCATAGGCAATAACCACAGGAGGAGTGCAAGAGGCAGGAGAAGGGCTCCAACTACGTCCACAACCAGCAGAGAAGAAAGGGGTGGTTCTGGGGGGGGCTGCCCTTATATACCACAGCAAAAGGCACGTCCTTATGATGTTGCTGCAACTTTGGGGTCATCATGGAGCCAATTTGCTGTGTCAATGAAGAATCCAGCCCCAAGCTCCTAGGGGCTTGGCAGCAGATCTGCAGGTATACCTTCATGCAGAAAGTCACAGATGAAGGGGTGGAACAAAAGAGCCAGAAAACGTATACGATATGTTCCTGACACTTAGAGCCTTTGTCTGCCATCATGTATGGCATACATGATTGGCGGGAAAAGGGTTAAAGGAATTCTATTGGAAATGTGTTTTTAAAAAAAATGCATTTGTTTATAGTGCTCCTCCAGCATAATCCTGTATTGAAATCCATTTTTTAAGAGCAAAAAAATTTTTTTATATTTATTTTGAAATCTATTTGGCAAGATATGTTCTTAGTTTCCCAGGTGCCCTCAGCGATGTGACTTGTGCTCTGATAAACTTCAGTCAATCTTTACTGCCGTCCTGTAAATTGGAGTGATATAATCCCCCCCCCAGCAGCATAACAACAGAACAATCGGAAAGGTAAGAGGATAACAGCTCCCTGACAACTGCATTGGTAAAAATTCTCCCCTAGTGGCATATATGAAAACAGCAGATAAAAGTAAAAAAAAATAGACTAACCCAAGACACCTTCAGTTACATTGAGTAGGAAAAATAGCAGCCTATCTGAAAGCAGTTACAGAAGTGAAGTGCTGGTCTTTCTTATACCTAAATAAGTCCCTGTCCCCTAGAGTACAATTGTTGCAAGACATAGTTAAATAATTAAATTGGGTTGAAAAAAGACAAGTCCATCAAGTTCAACCCCTCCAAATTAAAACCCAGCATACACACACACATCTCCACTCTCACACAAACCATATATGCCCATAGCTATACTAACTGTAGAGTTTAGTATTAAAATAGCCTTTGATATTATGTCTGTCCAAAAAAATAATCCAAGCCCCTTTTAAAAGTATCAACAGAATCACCCGGCAGTGCATTCCACAACCTAACTGTCCTCCCCGTGAAGAACCACCTACGCTGCTTCAAATGAAAGTCCTTTTCTTCTGGTCTGAAGGGGTGGCCTCTAGTGCAGTGATCCCCCATGAGTTTATTTTTAAGAGGCTTAAGGTAGATTCTTTACAAAAAAAATTAGGGATGGCATTTCAAAATCAGAAAATACCCAACACACACTAAGAAAGACATACATGTATCATATAATTAAATACTTGTTGTATATAGCATTTTCTAATTAATAATAATTCATGGAATGCATGCTAATACCTATGAAGAACAGAAACAATGGGGTGGCTTAATGCAGCTATGGAGTTCTTTTTACAAGAGAAAATGAGTAAGATATATCTGTACATCATTCCGTGTAGATAAACAAAAGTTTTGCTGAAATAACAATTATTCTGCTATCTGCTGAAATCATATTATTTTATTATCTTATTTACTGCAAGCCTGTGTTTGATTATCCTTTCATTTTAATATTGCAATACTGGCCAAAGCTCTGAAAGGTTTTTATTTAAATTAAATTCAATGCATTGAAAACATAATTTATCTTCTGACTAGCCTGACTGGTGTGCCAAATCAAGATCAATCACTTTGAGACTGCTACACATTACTAAAATACACATCAGTTACTGTGGTGCCTACATTTAACATCACTGAGATTGCATTGTCCTGTAGAAAAAATTCTTGCTAGCACTTCCAACACTAATGTTCAGTATTGATACATCTGTTATATAAGTAAAAAATGTAAATCAGACATAAAGAATAAATTAATAACAATCAATATTATCTTTAAAAGTAGCCCCCTTATTGGAGCTCCAACCCTATCTTTGTTTCAAGCAGAAGAACAGTAGGAGAGGGATAGCCAATCATAGCTCTGCAGCTACGCAGGCATATATGGGCTTCCATATTCTATTCCACAGTGCAGTGTACTATGTGTTGCCAGCTCCCCTGCACATCCTGGGAAAGGAGGCTACAGAAAGTGGAATCTGCTCCCATTTCAACTCTGACTGATTCTCTTCATACCTCCTGCTATTCCCCAAATACATACATACCCTAACTTGCAAGCACTAGATATGTTGCATCTCTCTTTTTCCTTTGACCTTCTATGTCTATGTCAGCCACCTCCTATCTTAATGTGGCTACCTCTGTCTACTTTAGTACTCTCACCACTACCCTTTAATGTAAGGTATCCAAAACCCCAGAAGAAACACCAAGGCCCCGGTAACAGCTCACGCTTCTGCCTATAACAGACGACCTTTGCTTCGGGAGGAGCCCTTAACTACTAGGATGCCACCAGGTCTTAAAGTTAGAGAACCAAGGGGAGAGTTCTGGGCAGGTAAAGGAATTGTAATGTGTACAGGAAAGATGGGGAACAAGGAGATAAGTCAGACTGAGTTAGTACCAAACAGGCAGCACAGTAAAGAATCAGAAGTCAAAGATATAATTGAGTTCACAGGCTGGGATCAATTCCAAACGGTAATGGAGTACAAAACCAGGATCCAAAAGAATGGTCAGTAACTGTAAAAGTATAAAGTTAGAAGGCGCATGTATCTAGTTACTTCATTTACTTATTTCATTTATTGGCCTACTGGCCTATGACCACTTCCTGCCACACTTAAACATAGTGCCTGTTTAAGGGTGGATCTTCCTCTTTGCTTTCTGGTTGCTAACCCAGCTCAATGTGTTCCAGGAAGCCTGGGTAAGCCAAGGTTCAGTAATGCTGTTCTGCCGTAGAGGAACCAGTAACTCTAATGAGCTTGGGCAGCAGGGACCACTGAATGAGGATTAGCCAAAGACAGATTAACTCTTTAATAGTACTCTCTAGGAGAGTAAGAGAGAGATAATAAATAGCATGAGCAGGGTGTGCTCCTACAAGGATAGTATTAGCAAGTGGCTTGCCCCTAGGCTGCCTAAAGTGAAGGGTCTGCAGCTGGATAGGGAATCAGGCTTAGATTAATTCTCCCTGATTATTCCACTCTATAGCATCCAGACCATGCCTGTGCATTCCATTCCAGAAATGTACCTTAAACTACCCTAAATGCATCCACTTGTTGCAACGTCTTGCTGTCTCTTCCTAATTGTCCTGGCATATTACCATCTGCCATTGCCTCTGTAGATTATGAGTTTAACCCTGTGGATTATTAGACAAACAAACTTGTTCTTCTGGTGTTTATACAAATGGCCTGCAGGTGTCACTGTGCATACACAGGACTTTATGAACAGCTTGAAAGTGAAAGTAAGAGTTACTGCTGTTATGTAATGGCTGCATGAACCTGCTTATAAAGCACTGTTATACTCTCCTCATCCTCGGCTACCAAACACAACAAACGTCAACAAGCCAAATGACAGAAACTTAAATTCTTTTTGCTGTCTTATACTTTGTGTTCCAACATTTGTTCACGTACATCAAGATTTTTAAACTGACAGCCTTGCTGATGAGTGTCATGTTTACTTTGTTTAAATTACCTGTGACCCTACGTGCCCAGGATAATGAGAGTGCATGTGCAGAAGGCAGTTGTTCCCACCTTGATGATGTCAGCAGACCCAAGATGGTGGCCATGAACTGTTATGTGCTCCAATGTTTTTTTTTTTTTTTATAGAAAGTTGAAAAAAGGATGTTTGGGTGGTTATTTGTCCTTTAATATGTGTTTCTGCTGCATGTGTTCATCCCACAGTACAGGGCACTTGTACAAAACAGCATATTATAATCCAGTAAGTAAATATAAGTTTTGTGCAGGAACAAATTAAAAAACAGGTTTTCCTAAAGTAAAAGTTAAACAACCCTCATCAGAATCCCCTTGACAAAGTCCTTTGTGGCGAAACGTTGGGGGTTATTCTCATTGGTGGCAAGTATTTCTCTTCTTGTTGCTTTTCTTCTGCATAATACAAAAACCTTTGGGTGGTATGTAAATTATTGTTATGTATGCTAAACATACATAACAGTTCTTGTGGGTGCCACAGTCCTGTGGAAATTTTCTTCGCACAAAACCTCAACTGCAGAAATTACCATAAAGCATTTTACTGTATTTTTTTTTAAACAATTAAGCCAAATAACTATTTTTGCTCATGCTGTACAATTATTATTGTGATCAAAGTGTTCATTTTTATGTAGGTTATGTTTTAGAGGGAAAACTGCTGAACAGAACATTCACATTCAATCCTTTGGGCATATTAGTGTACATTTTATAAATCTATTAAGTTTATTTGCTTTAGCAGCATAATTTACAAGTCACTTGTTCTATACTCTAGCTTGATCAGCTGCTCCTCTGAATTTCAATAGTTTTGCATTCCCAAAAGCATCTTAAACATTTTCTTGAAGGACCTTAATTTTCACATTGTCAGTAATATCTCAGATGTAGGTTACCATTCAAATTTTATATTACATTATTTCTGCCTCAACATGAAAGTCATGATGGTCAAAAACTTTGCTTTATATATATTGTATATACACATACACACACATATATATATATACAATATATATAGAGCTATATATTAGCACAGAATATTGTGTCACAGCATCCCATCCAATTAAAGAGTTCACCATTGAAAACAATAGTGCTTTGGTATGCTAATGAAAAGGTTAAATGCATTAAATGAGTTAAGATAACTTTAGATAACACAGTTTCTTCAATTAGCCCTGAGTCACGACGCATTTAACTTACAAATCCAAGTGACTGTATCTGTGTATATATATATATATATATATATATATATATATATATATATATATATATATATATATATATAATGTATATAGAGAAAGAAGAAGAGAAAGGGACAGTGATAACGAATGGAATTTCAAATAGGTAGATGCCTGTGCTTAATTCACAGTAAGGCTTTCCACAAGACGTGAGACTTTTACATTTGACACACAGTATTTGCAGAAAACATAATTATAGTTTTTTCTTCTGAAACAAGAAGAGACTGGTCCACTGCAAGTCTAAATATAGGCACATTCTCTTTGATATAGCCACAGCCATTATTAGTGTAACTCAACACAGTAAATTCAAATATTTTACAGTCCTTTTGCTTTTTCCTTCTGAGACCTCCCAGCTGCCCTAACTTGTTCCCTCTCCCTGGACACACTGCTTACTCCTAAGCCTTCATTCTCATGAAAACAGTTATTTTCAGCATTCTCCTCCCAGCATTTCTGTCTCTTCATTCTCACTTCAAACAGAAGTTGGAATCAGATTTTGAACCATCAGTGGTGTGTGCTCTCTTTGCCTAGGCAATGCATTAGAGCTTATTATCTTTCCGTTAGCTGCCAATCAATATCTGTCCCTAGAGTGAGACAGAGAAAGCTTCTTGTTTCCATGAGATGAAACTCATATTACATTTTTCATTTTTGCTACAATCCCCATTTAAAGGGGTGGTTCACCGTTAAGTTAACATTAAGGGGCAAATTTACGAATTTCACGTGAAATGATCGAAGTTCGTTCGAATTCGATCGAAAAACGATTGTACGAATTTTTCGTGAAATCGTAAAGTAAAATTTGGCCTCTTCGATCATCGAATATCTAATAGATCGAATAGATCGAATAATCGGATATTCGATCATTCGATCATTCGATGATCAAAGGATTTGAAATTTTAAAGTTATTCGACTGCCTACTTCGCCAGATTGAACCTATCAAATTGCAATAGAAGCCTATGGGAAGCTGCCCATAGGCTTCTGAGGCTAAGTCCTGCTTGAATACCATTTGTACGATCGGAGCGTTCGATCGTACAAATTTTTCAGACTCTCGAAGGAAATTTCACTATTTGTTTGTGAAATCGAACGATCTGTATCCGATCGTATGAATTCATTGAGAAATCGGATATCGAGCAAAATGATAGCCTAAAACAATTCAATAAGCATTCGATAGTCGAATAGTTAACGAATTGCGAATTTGGTCGAGCTAATAGTAAATTTGCCCCTTAGTATGTTATAGAATGGCCAGCTGCAAGCAACTTTCAATTAGTTTTCATTATCTATTTTTTTTTTATAGTTTTTTAATTGTTTGCCCTCTTCTTCTGACTGTTTCCAACATTTAAATGGGGGTCGCTGATCCCATCTAAAAAACATATGCTTTGTAAGATTGTAAATATATTGTTATTGCTAATTTTTATTAAAAATCTTTCTATTCTGGCCTCTCCTATTCATAGTCCAGTGTCTTATTCTAATCAATGCTTGGTCACTAGGGTAATTAGGACCCTAGCAACCAAACTGCTGAAATTGCAAACTGGAGACATGCTGAACAAAAAGCTAAATAACTCAAAAACCACAAATAATAAAACATAAAATCCAATAGCAAATTATTCTACTATTCGAATAATTCGAATTCAAAAATTCTAATTTGACTATTCTATGGTTGAATTTTCCAAATTTGCATATTCGAATTCGAATTTTTAAAAAAATGTATTAGAACTTTGAATTCTTCATGTGAATTAAGTAAATTTGCCCCTAAATGTGTGATTTCCATTGTATATTTTTCTTAGCAATTACTATATTATATAGGGACTTATTTTCACATGTACAGTAAATTAATTCCCCATGTTTAGTAGGAGTAGAGTAGGTTTTGCTATTGGATACTGCAGACTATCTGGCAGAGGCTTGGAATGATGGGAAATACAAAAAAAATAGCTGGCCACTGTTTCTATGGGAAAAGCAGGATCTTAATTGTGGGGCTTTTCCTGCCTGGAGAAGAGAGAACTCCACTGATCCTCAGGGGTAAATTTATCAAAGAGTGAAGTTCCGCCACTAGAGTGAAATTCCGCAGCTCTCAATTCATTTTTATTGGATTTTGAAAGGCGTATTTATCATTGGGTGAAATGAAAGTTCACTCTTTGATAAATACGCCTTTAAAAATCCCATAGAAATGAATGGAGAGTGGCTGAATTTCCTCTAGTGGTGGAACTTCAGTCTTAACTTCACTTTTTGATAAATATACCCCCTAGACTTTTTGCAACCAAGCCCAAACTGCAAGGAAGCAAAAAACGAAAATCAAATAAGATTACAATCCTAAAAACAAAACATGCAGGTAATGCTCAGCTTCAATATAAGTAAAGCTAGTAAAGAAACTTTCATTTTACATGGATCTCCATGTTGTCAATGGTTTTCAGCACCTTTACAAAATATTCCATGGAACATACTGTCAAAGTTGCCTTGTTTCTCAGTTTTAGAATAAAAGATAAGTAAATATTGAATAGCATGTTTTAAAATGTGCTAAATATTGTCTTTCAATTATTAAAAAAGGTTGATTCAGTCACTGTGGGAAAACTGCAATTATCAATGAGAGACTGCTTCATCTGTTCTAAGGAGCTTGTGCCAGCACTCAGATTCACTCCCCTATAATTCCTTTCCAGCTGCTTCTCTTTCAAACAATTCATCTAATCGAAAAATACCTGACTGTTTTAGAAATGCGGCTTCCTTTTCAGGAACGCTGAATATGCTTCATTTTTTTTTTACTTTTTTCAATCATTCTTTCTTTGGCATATTCACAGTCATTTTGGGAGTCTCAAAATGCATTTTGAGTCTCAAAGCATTATTTTCAATTTGTTTAGTGTTACTTCCATTCAATAAGCCCTGAGGAAAGTCAGCATGGCAGCCACAAATTGCTCATAAGTTTCCTCCCCAGAGATCCGATTTCCTATCCTGCATAAATGTTGCACTACTAAACTGCAGAAAGCATTTATATCCTCTAACCTTATATTTTTCAATGCACAGGCTAACTAGAGAAGGGAACAAACAGCAAATGATGTACTGTATAATTTAACGCCTGAAATTTACATCTGGGATAAAGACTTTGTCGTGCTCTTTTGGGCAGTTTATTTTAATCAGTATTTATAACTGAACAAGACTTTCTATAGCCATATTGTTAAGGATGAAGATCAAAGTGAGTTATATTTTGCTATTCCTCTTTAGAAGTTGTAGCAGGCAGAAACTCCTCTGCATCCTTTAAGCAGAAATAAGCGATTGCATAATCAAACACACTACAAGGGCAAATGGTACACACATAAATAATATGGAGAAAACTGAATCTTCTGGTTAATTTACCAAATACCACCACTTTGCTGGCTATACATGCTGACTAATAGAAGTAATTATCTTTCTTGACAAATTTCCTATAATTATAGTTCTCAACGCAATCAAGCAATAATTCACAGAGAACAGTTTTGACAATGGAACTTTTTGCTCTACAGAAAATATGCCCACAACAAATGGTAAACTCCTATATTTTCATTTGAGACTGTTTTGTTTACAGGTTACATTTCTAAAGATACTGTCATGATTATGGCACTTCCAGTTGCACGTGACTGTAGGTGTGGTGATAAAACACCTGCCAAGGCTGGGACCTGTATTACAAGTTTACCAGCAATGTAGCTGCTGGTAAATCTGTAATACCACTATTAATGGCCATTGGCCCATCCCCAATCTGCTGAAAAAGCACATCTTGGCTCCGCCCCTTTGGTATTATGGCATGCCCCCGTTGACGTCAGAGCATGCCCCCTTTCTTCTGTCCCCCACCACTGCCAGTAAAAATTTTTTTAAAAGGTGGCAACCCTACCAGCAATCCACAGACCAACGAACACCCCCAAAACTCATACAAAACATGCTACCACTTTCATACTTTGGACCGACGATGAAACATGCCAAGCACTGTAATGGTTATGGGTTAAGATAACTGGAACAGACACTTTAACAGTGCAATTTAACAGAGATTATAAAAAGAGACATATATTAAAAATACAATCAAAAACTGTTGTAAACTGATAATGGAAAAACAAAGAAACCTATACATTTAGCCAAAGGTATTGAATTCCTTGTCCTGGAAGCAAGGGGAAACAAACCTCCAAAGGATTAGTCATAAGAGCTGACTATTAATCAGTTAGTTCAGGGCAGTGATCCCCAACCAGTAGCTCGCGAGCAACATGTTTCTCTCCAACCCCTTGGATGTTGCTCCCAGTGGCCTCAAAGCAGGTGCTTATTTTTGAATTACTGGCTTAGAGGCAAGTTTTGGTTGCATAAAAAACTCGTCCTGCCAAACATTCTCTCCTGTAGGCTGCCAGTCCATATAGGGGTTACCAAAAAGCCAATCAGAGCTCTTGTTTGACATTCCCATGGACTTTTTCATGCTTCTGTTACTCTCCAACTCTTTTTTAAATTTAAATGTGGCTCACAAGCAAAAAAGGTTGGGGACCCCTGGTTCAGGGTATCAGGTAACTGGACACCCCCCCCTCAGGAATGCAAGGGGCATGTCCTTGTAGGACACATTGCATTTTGTATGATCTCCTGTGCTTAGAAACAGGACCAATCATAGCATAACCATAGTTCTTTACAAGAACACTGTAGAGAAATAGTATCATACGTATGTTGTGGTCATATTTATTGCTACTGGGTCAATAGATACCAAATATCAATACTGTGTGACCTGCTTCAGCCCAGATATTCCTATCTGATGAATCTGTCAAACCTAGTCTGGTTTGGACTCTTTTGAAAGCTAATGTGGAATTGAATCTGTAACCAGTTTCTTATAACGTTGGTTAAACAGGTTTGAATTCTGGACTGATACATATATTTGAGTATAGGTTATAGGTATCGGTTACTGTGAACTTGAAGCTCTCCCTCCATGGGCTTACACCCCTCCACATGGAATATTTCTTAATAGCCAGTGCTTGTAGTAGGGCTTCACAGGCTGTGACCCCTTTACACATGTCTGATTCCAGACCTTAGTGAAGAGAGGCATGTTACTTATCTAATATAGCCACAGCCATTGTTAGTGACACCCAGTAAATTCAAATATTTTACAGTCTTTATGCTTTTTCCTTCTGAGTCCTCCCAGCTGCCCTAACTTGTACACTCTTGTTCAGAGAGAGGTTCTTGTTTCCAAGAGATGGAGCTCATATTAAATGTTTCATTTTTGCAGTCCCTGTTTAATTTATCACCTGTGCTGGCTTTTCATCCCAAGTGAACACAGTCCTTGTAATTCTCAAATGCTTTCCCTTTTTCTTGAAACATCAGCATGCAGTCATATAAAGTGACCAGTATTACCAGTACAAACACATGAGTGCTATATGTTTTGCTAAATAAATCAATACCGTGTGACCAGATATTCCCATCTAATGAACACCTAGTCATGTTTGGACTCTTTTGAAAGCTAATTTAAATCTATAAACAGTTTCTTGTAGCATTGGTAAAACTGGTATAGATTCTGCACTGATAAATATATTGGAGTATATGTTATAGTGTGAACTTCACTTCACGAGGGGCCTTGCTGTAAACTTTAAGTTCACCCTTCCACATGGAATGGCTGTTATCAGCGGCAAATTCCCACGATTCGCCGCCCGTGAATAAATTGCAATAATTCCTGGCATCTCGTTTTGGACGCCGGTGTTCGGTTTTGGACACCAGCGTCCGGTTTCTTGACAGCGGCGAATGTGCGCCAGCATACAAAAACAGATCCTCGCGTCCAAAATGAGATGCTGGCGGCATTTTTTCGCCATTTTGCGAATTTCCTGAGAAAAATCCGGCGCAATGCCCCACATTCACCCATCACTATTTATCAGCCAGGGCTTTGAGCAGGACATCACAATCTGTGACCCCCTTACACATGGCTGATATTAGCGAAGAAAGGCTTATCTGATTTTGGTGCAGAAATGTTTTTTCATGATACCTTGGCCTTTTTAAATAATTTTTACAGGCCTGTATCATGACACCCTTAGAAGGAATAAGCTGCTAAACAGAAGTTTCTACACAGGCCCTATTGAGGTGCCACTTCTCACAGTGTTTTTTAACTAGAGCAGGGCTGTCTAACTAAAGGTCCATATGCAGTATCTGCACCCTTTCATATTCCCCAGTCTGCTTAAAGGAGAACTAAACCCCCAATAAGAACATTTTTTACCAACTACCCTAGGTAGTCCCCCTCCATGCTTCCAGCATAGTTAGTTACCCCTGAAATTGCCCCTAAGAGTTTGCTCCCATGTCTGTGCAGAGTAAGTGCAGTGGAGCTCATGGGCACCATCTTCCAGATCTCTGTTTCTGACCCATTTGGCTTTGCCAAAAATGTGTGAAAATTTGTTTTTTTGGCATTTTTTTTGTGTGAAACTGCTAAATATTTCACTCATCACCACTAACAATTGAATTTATATTTTGTTCATGAATCTACAAATATATTTCTATATTTCTTAATAAATCTCACATTTTAGAGCTTAAGTGTAAAAACCATGACCTTCAATGCACAAAAATTCCAAGTAAAAGTTGTCGAGGTAGTATAAAAGTGAATGGGAGCTGTGTTGATCTTACCGGACCAATTTATTTAAAAACTTTATTTGTCGTTTATATAAATAAAAAATTGGAGGTACAGAAAAGAAAAGTGGGTATGGTTAGGATAGGGGTATTTACAAGAAGAAAGTAATACCAGAATAATACAACATACTTTTGTATGAGCAGTCAAGGTTTATAGATTCCACATAACATTTCTAACTGGACCAATTTAAATCAGTTTGGACTATTAGAGGTTTTCAGATTTTTTTTCTCTAGATTGTTAAGTTTACTTGAATTTTTAGAGGTTATAAAGGTAACTGTATTTTATAGCACTGTAATGATCACAGCGGGAAACCGCTGTGATGGGAGTTATACCCACACTTGACAGTGGGTGTGGTGGAAGCCCAGGGAAAAAGCCATAAACATTTGGAGCAGGCATGGTGACTTGGAAGGTTTAATGATAACTGAACAAAACACAGGGACAGGTAAATTCAAGTGCAAGGTCAAAAATAAAGTCTTTACCAGAAAATCAGGAGGGCAAGGATTGCTTGAACAAAAATACTGAAACAAGAGATTTCTCAGGAACAAGGAACAGGAATCAGGGTTGGCAGGTCATCCAGGAACACAGGATACAATATAATGACTCAGCCCTGAGCAAAGCTCAGGGCGTGGTTTATAAAGGTAACTGATTAGACAACAGAGAGCACATGAGGGTAATGAGGAGGGAGGAGAACAGGGAGGAGAAACTGAAACCAGGCATATATGGAAAACAAGAATAAATGAAGACGTCAGGACCAGCCCCCAAGAGCCTCCAGTGGCTCACCTGGTAAGTGCACCACTGTCCAGAACCAGGGTTTATAGTTCAAGTCCCGGGCTGATCCTGACATTACAAAAAAAAACTTAGAACCAGTGTCAAGCACCCTGGTCTCAGCTCATACTTCTGCTCGTACTTTCACCTCGGGTGGAGCCCTTGGCTAATCGGATGCCGCCAGGTCTTAAAACGAGAGGTGCAAGACAAGAGGTTCTGAGCAGGCAAAGGGGCACAACTGTAAGCAAAAACTCTTTGAGCAGAAGGTCGAAGTACAGAGGCATGAGACAAAAATCGTAATTGAAGACAGGCTGGGTCTAGGGATGTCGCGAACTTGTTCGCCGGCGAACATCGGCTGCTCGCCGAACGTCGCGCGACGTTCGCCAATTTGGGTTCGTCTTAGCTGGCACCTTTTTTTTGCCATTTCTCCCCCAGACCAGCAGATACATGGCAGCCAATCAGGAAGCTCTCCCTCCTGGACCACCCCCACACCCCCTGGACCACTCCCCTTCCATATATAAACTGAAGCCCTGCAGCGTTTTTTATTTACATAAATAGGTCTGAGGTGGCAAAGTCAACTATGGCGAAAGATGTAACATTCAGTAAAATTTGCACTTGCGATAGAGTGCAAGCAAATGCTAGAGATGGTCCTATTCAGAAGCAAATTGTCATCTACACTAGTAAGTAAATTGGCCATGTCCCAGCATATGAGATTTCTGGTGAAAAGACTCTAGTCTCTACTCGGCCCCTATGTGTCTAAATGATTACATTTCCAGGTGTCTTGCTGGTTACCTCCAATCTTTGTCTTTCTTTTTTGCCTCTGTCTTCCCCCTAGTTTTTATAGCTAAACAAGGAATTGAGAACAAACAAAGAATAGAAATTCCTCAAACCTGAAACAGTGATATTAACTGCATACAGTATAGTAGTTATAGACAGTAAATTATTATTTTATAAGTGATTTCTGCCCTTTACAGCACAAAACGCAGCGCTGTGTCAACAATGTATTTTTTAGAAACATTTTTGCCCTTGATCCCCCTCTGGCATGCCACTGTCCAGGTCGTTGCACCCTTTAAACAACTTTAAAATCATTTTTCTGGCCAGAAATGTCTTTTCTAGCTTTTAAAATTCGCCTTCCCATTGAAGTCTATGGGGTTCGCGAAGTTCGCGAACCGTTCGCATTTTTGTCCGGAAGTTCGCGAACATGTTCGCGAAAATTTTTTCCGACGTTCGCTACATCCCTAGCTGGGTCGAGGCAGGCGGATAGTAAGCTTAGTCAGTCAGGCAAAAGGGTCAAAACCAGGTAATCAATCAGAAGAGGATGAGACAAAATCGGTAGTCGGATAACAGGCACGGATCAGGATACAGAAGTCAGGAGTAGTCAAAGCCAGATCGGGGTCAAACACAGGAATCAGAACAAATAGCAACCAGAATCAAGCAAAGGCACCAGTAACAGAAACCTATAATGGGCCATGAGCATAAGCCGAACTGGCCTTTTAAACATTTCAAATTTCGCGCCAATGCGCGCTGACGTCATACGTCAGCGCGTCTGCACCTTTAAACTGAACCCGGAAGTGCGCGCGCGCATAGGAGCCGGCAGACAGGAGGAAGCAGAGCACGACGGAGGTTGGCGTGGCAGGCGTCCCTGCTGTCCCCCCACTATACCACCAGGGTGAGTCCTTACATTACCCCCCCTCCAGGAGGGGCCACTGGACCCTCAACCTTACCAGGAGACCTAAGATGGGATAGTCTCCTAGGATAGTCAACCCTGGCATCAGATTGGACCGAACAGAAAGCTGGCTTCAAAACAGAAACATGGAACAAATCGGACAACAAAAACAAATCAGGCAATTTAATACGGACTGAGGTTGGGGTAATGATCTCAACTACAGGGCACATCGTTAAGCACTTTTTTATTACCATTTTTTATTTGTAAATTCCATGACATTCATGGCTTTAGAGAATGTAAGTTTAGTCGTGTTTTCAGAAAACTCGAAAACCACAAAAATTCAACCCATAACATAGGCCTCCACGATATAAGGATATAAATTATATTATGATGCATTTTCTATGCACTGGCAATCTAATTATTTTCATCACAAGGACCAGACATGGAGCAGCTTCAATTATCCTGTTTGCTCTGTTTAGCTCAATAACAAATAAAAATGGTACGTTTTTGGTGTTGAAAGCATTAGGAAAAAAGTAAGTGTAGGACAAGCTTTATTATTTAATTTCAAGTTGAAAAAGGGGGTAAACTGCCCCTTTAAAGAAACATTTACTCAACAAATGAAAGCACTTTAAAGTAATTAAGATATAATGTACAATTTCCCTGCACTGGTTAAACTGGTGTGTCTCCTTCAAAAATACTATAGTGTGTCGAAACAAAGCACTTTGTAGCCATGAAGCATCCATTCAAGGCTCAGGTTACATAAATATCAGGTTTTTATCAAAAATGTATATTGGTAAATTAAGTAGAATTACAAACTCTTTCAACAATATATTTTGGGTGGAGGATCTTTTTAAAGTGAAGTCTCACCAGTGACCTATAAGTGGCTGAAATATCGCCATCTTTCCGTTACTAATAGCCTGTTCTATACAGCATATTATTTATTTTGCATACTCTGTCAATTACAGCTTGGAAAGTATGCTATCAAAATACAGTAGCTCTTGCACAACATCCCAGAAAAGAAAATAATATATTTATCGAGTTACATGTTAGAAATGAGATTTGTAGAGATGAGGCTGGCTCATTTAATGTTGATTTATGTTTGATATAGCCACAAATGGAGACCAATAATCATGATTCGTTTAAGTGAAGTTGATGATGAATATAATAGACTACAGTAAAGACACAGATGGAATGATGGTCAAGAAATAGCTAGGAGAGCCTAATATATTTGTAGTCCTTAAATTGCATTAAAAGGCAAAAAAATAAAATCCCATTTTTACTTTGTTTCATGAAAAAGCAATCTGTCTCTAATTTATTTTAATAAACATGTCTATTGTTTTTATAATAATTTGGACTGTATGCAGTGAAATTCCTTCTTCATTGTACTTGTTCTGACAGCTGCGGATAGGAAACTTCAGACGGTCCCTAACTGCTCTGCCGGGAAACAACCATACTTTCAAATGGCAGGGGGGAGTCCCCCACCTTACTTCCCAGAACTCCAGCAGATTTGTTTGTTTTCCTGTAAAGCAGCCAGCGACGGGGTAGAAATTTGTATCCACAGACCCAATGCAGTCTGTATATTCTGATTATTAAGGCTTCTATGTATTTGTATTGGCTTCTATGGCAGATATTATATAACTTGTGCTGTTTTGATCATCTATGAATATCCCTAAGCTTAACCTCCCAACTGAAGCTCACAGTGAGCATGTGCGTAGTCTTGGTATTGCAAAGAATTTTTAACAAAGTTACAAGATGACAGCCCCCTGTGCCAATTTTGAAAGCATACATCATTTGTTTAATTAGACTTCTGGTGCAGTAAGTTCATGGTTTTATTTAGTATAAAAAATACAGAATTTCTAACATTCTATTTTAGGCTTTAGTTGCCCTTTAATAGTAGGAGGTGCAAACAAATACAGACGTGGAGGCTTATTTACTGAAGATCAGATTTTAGAGGTTTTTGAGACCACAACTAAACTCACAAACTCTAAAACCTTGATTGTCATTGAATTTATTAAAATATCTGTACATATAAAAAGTGCATAAAGAAAAAATATGAATACATTGAAAGCCTCAAAAAATTCAAGTTTTTCAAACAATTTCCTAGCAAAAAAATTAAAAACCTCTAAAAGTCAAAATTGATAAAAAGCGATCCAATTAGATAAGCTACCACTGACTTCTACATGACCTTGACAACTTTTATCTGCCAAAGTTTTTGTGTTTTTTCAATTAATAAATTTCCCATTTCCCATTTTCCTGTTATTATAAAGGAAAACCACAAGTCTTTCGAGATTCTTGGATAAAAAACATAATTCAATTGTTAGTAAATGGGCCCCTTAGTATTTCCTCTTGGACAGTTTTAAAGAGGCTCATACGCAGACTGAAGCTTAGGACAGTCCGATAAAGATAGAGGCATCTCAGCAGCATACAAAGGGGCAGATTCACTAAAGGGCCAATGTAATGTATTCGATGCACCATGTAACATAAATAGCTCCATTCCACTTTAAATTGCCAGCTGTATGCAAATTATCTTGAGCACAAGAACTCTAAGGGCTCTAACACACGAGCGTTTTTACCTGCATTCCGTTTTTCTGCGTTCAGCCGCAGGGGAGCGCAGGTATAAACGCACTCAATTATATTCAATGGGGCTGTACGCATGTAGTCGCCGAATGCAGGAAAAATGCAGCATGTTGCGTCTGAAACTGCGTTTGGCGCCTACATGCGTTCGTGTGAGTACAGCCCCATTGAAAATTATTGAGTGCGTCATACCTGCGCTCCCCTGCGGCTGAACACAGCAAAACGGAACGCAGATAAAAACGCCCTTGTGTAAGGGCCCTTACAAAGTTGCGCTAGGCAGAATTAAACACCAGTGCAGCTTCACTTTGATTTGCTCGCTCTGCCAAAGTAACTCTGGAGAACATTTGCCAGCATTCAGCACCCTGGACGCAACTTCGCACTTAACTGAATTAGCATCTGAGCAAATTTTCATCTGGCTAAGCGTTGCGATGGCTGCAAAGTTGCAAAGCCGTCGCTGGTGAAATTGCACTCTTTAGAGAATTTTTTACATATTAATGTACATTAAATGTTACCTATATGTTATGTTGAACTTTTTTTTGCTGAGAGGTTTGTTTTTGTAATTGTTAGTTGAAGTTCCTAAGCCTGACTCTATGACACTCTGGGGGGAATTCACAAAAGGGGAGATAGAACATTTCGGGAGTACAATTGGTGGTAAACTGGTGTAAAATACTTTCTCTGTATTCACAAACAGAAATCTGCCTAATTTCCGACTCAACTGACACTTTTTATTTTTTAGTGAAAGAAAGACATAACGAAATAAAAATGGTGCAAAAACGACATTTCTCCCGACATTTTAAAAATGGAGTTAAGCTCAGTATAACTCTTCCCCATGTGTCAGATGAATTCTAAACTAATCTGTTCTGCTTTGGTTTAGACAACCTTCATTTCAGACCTCTTGTACTGTAGGTGCCTCATTGGGGAAGAATTAGCATTTCATAGTCAACGAACATGTTTCTTTCTAACCCTATAAGTGTAAAAGCCTCATTGTAACAATATGTATATATATATATATATATATATATATATATATAAAATATATAAATTTAATACAGTTGTGTTATTTTACTAGTTTTAGTTGAATGAAGCATTTTATCAAACTGAGTGAATATATTATAAAAATCTAAAGGAAAATTAAAGCCTCCCAGGCAATTTTTTAGTTTTAGCAGCATTTAGACACTTGACCTAAAATAATAAAAAATACTTTTTGTAGAAATCCCTACATTATGCAAAGTAGTGTTGTTTTGTATTTAGACTCTTATATCTTATTACTGAAGTGGAATTACGCAAACAACCGGAAAAAAATGATGTATAATATTCTTAGGTAAAATAACCCCCTCCCCCGGAAATTCCAATTTAATGGCTAACGGACAGGTTTAATAAGAGCTAAAGACAAATTCCGAAAAAATATCGCTAAAATGGTGTGCGAAAAACAAAATCTGAAAACGGTCTGTTTAAAAGACAAAATCACAGAAGTGGCGATAGAGGTTTGTGAATTTGGTAGGAAATCAGACATTTTTATCTCCATTTTTATTTTGTCTCAATATCACCACTTTTGTGAATTCCCCCTAATGTATAGGCAATATTATATTAGCAATATATTATAAGGACTTCTAGTTCTGCTACTATGCTATACTGTGTCCGGCTAGATATAGTAGATATATATTTCTGTCTTAATTTGGCATATTTATTTTAAATGATCACCATATTAAGGGGCAAATTTACTGAAATTCCCCAAAAATCCCTCGAATTCACTCGATATTCGATAAGCATTCGACTATAACATGGGGTGTCTACATTTTGGGGCCTCTATATGCCACATACACTAATACATATTGAGCATCAAAATGTTCAGTGGACTCCTGGCAATCATATTTAGGGTGTTATACATTGGTACCTAATGATGTGTGAGAGATACGATGCTGTAGATTGTAAGCTCTGAGGTAATCGAAAAATTCACAAATTTCTATAAAAAATTATAACTTTAGTATAGAATTGCAACTTGGTAGTGTAATGTACAGAGATATATTTACCCATTTTTGATTCTGCATGATCTGTTCTTTCTAATAGTGTGCTTAGACTCCCCTTCTCACTCCAATGTAACTTTCTTATATTTAGCAAATTCTGTTTGATTTCTAATTTTACTAAATTGCCATATTCCCTCTTTGACTACAATATGCTCCCATTTCAACTCTCATCTTTCTAGTCAGGCCTCTCCTATTCATAACCCAGTCTCTTATCCAAATCAGTGCATGGTTGCTAGGGCAATTTGGACCCATGCAACCAGATTGCTGAAATTGCAAACTGGAGAGCTGCTGAATAAAAAGTCAAGGAAGAGGCAAATAATTATAAATAAATATAATAATAATATAATTTATAAAATAATTAATAATGATTAGCAATTGATAAGTGGCTTAGAACTGGCCATTCTATAAAATACTAAAAGAAAAGTTAACCAGGGTGCTGGTACTCCAATCAGATCACACAAGAAGCAGCAGGGACTGTCACCCGAAGGCACATTTTATTGTGAAAGCAGGGGGCACAGACATCTAAAGAACAATATACTGAGAGAGGCAGTAGATGCTGCTATCTAATGTGCATGATGCACAATTAAAGGAAATGAAGGCTGAGTTCGCAAGCATAATATAGACTTTGAGGGATAGAAGGTACTGGCACCTAATGCACATTATGCAGAGCAAGAGGCAGTGGGGGCCGAGAACACCAGCACATTATAAACAGTGAGGGCATTGGTTCCAGCATCCAGGAATGCTATATACTAATGGCAGTTGGTTCTAGACCTCCAAGCACATTGATTACAGAGAGAAGCAGTGGGCAGTAGCATCAACAGCACATTATATAGGCAGAAGGTACTGGAACCTCAGACACCACCTAACTCCCACTACCAACAAGAATAATTTAGTTGGACACCTGAAGCACTGTCTAACCTGTTGGAGGTTGAGGTCCAAGTCATTGCATATCATAAGGTGATAAATATCTTCCTCATGCAGGTTAGGACTTATTGTTGGATTATAATTGTACAATTATACCCAGTCCTGGACTGGGAAACATAACAAGTACACAGTGGCACAAACAGCCCCCACTAGCCTACTCTTACAGCAGCTCATCTGGCATTTGCCAGGATCTACAGTTTGCCAGTCTGGGCTTTTAAGTTCTTCCGCACCAGTCCTTAAAAGTCATGCTGCACCAGCAATTGGGGACACATCTAGGCCAACAATTAAATCAGTCATCATAAATATATACAGCAATATAATTTGCTCTTGTCCTACACTGGTAAAACTGGAGTGGTTGCTTCAGAAACACAACTATAGTTTATATAAACAAGCTGCTGTGTAGCTGTGGGGGCAGCCATTCAAGCACAATCCTGTGCTTGAATGGCTGCCCCCACAGCTACACAGCAGCTTGTTTATATAAACTATAGTTGTGTTTCTGAAGCAACCACTCCAGTTTTACCAGTGCAGGACAAGAGCAAATTATATTGTCATTCACACTGTTAAAACCAGGATCTCTATAGCCATCAGTATTTTAATACCTACTTTATTAATATCTTGCACCTTTTAAATTTTTTGGGGATTTAACAAAGGTTGCAGCAAATGCGTAGCTGGTTTGAAGGTAAACACAGGCTTGCATTATTACTTGCCTCTGCAATTAACTTGACCGTTGTGTGCCTCAGCTTTATAACCTCTGGGATCTAAACTGTCTGGGCCAGGAGTAATATCATATCTAAGTTGTACACTTTTCTTCATGGTCAATGTCATTTAAAAGCAGAACCTCATTTCACAGCAATATTAGATATAGCCCAAAACACAATTTTAGGAATCTGGAAATGAATACCTACAATACATTGGTACCATGCTACATGTATATTTTAATACTCGCCCAATGAAAATAATAGATAAAATTTTGATTAGTTTACTTTTATAGCAATAAATAGTCTTGAAAATATAACTGCTGCAAAACAATATAAAACCAATTGCTCTGTCTCAAAGTCCCTTACAGATGAAAAAACAAAACAAAACAAAAACAAAACACAGGCACATGAGTGACAGGCAGGATTAAAGTAATCCGATTGTTGTTTGGGAAACAATGGGATTTAAATTATTTTATTTTTTGCAGAGGCAGTGAATTTCATATTTTGTTCACTTTCTGTAGCAGGTGTACGTATGGGTCATTTAAAAGGTATTATTTTTAAATTAAAGTGATCTTTAAATGTTACACTAACAACTGGCACATATCCCTCAGCTCATATTTATAGTTATTGCTTTCTGGAATTGTAACATAGAAAAACTGACAGCATCCTGACATTTTGCTCAAACCAGAAATAATATTCAAGTAAGTAACTCCTGCTTATCTGTTACAGAAGATTTCTGGAAATATACTGTATTTCTCCTGCACTGACTATGTAATCATTCAATATTATTTTTGTTAGGAACCTCTTGTGTACCATGTGTCGATAGACAGATGTGTAAATGATAAAATGTGTTGCACTATACATAAATAAGGGAAAGTTGTGCTAACAAAAACATACATAGGCAGGGGTGCAATGAGGCTTTGACCACAGAATTCATATAGACAAAAGGTCCTCTGACCTCACCCATTATCAATACAGGTATAGGATCTATTATCTGGAAACCTGTTATCCAGATTAGCCATTTCCCTTTTCTCTGTGATAATAAAACAGTGTCTTGATCCAAATTAAAGGGATCTATCAGTGCATCAGTTAATAGTGCTGCTCCAGACTTCTGCACTGAAATCTGTTTTTCAAAAGAAAATATTTAATTTTGAAATCTGACATGGAGCTAGACATATCAGTTTCCTGGGTGCCCCAGTCATGTGACTTGTGCTCTGAAAAACTTTAGTCACTCTTTACTGCTGCACTGCAAGTTGGAGTGATACCCCCCCCCCCAGTTACATTAAGTAGGAGAACCAATAGCCTGCCTGGAAGCAGTTCCATCCTGAAGAGCTGGCCCTTTCTTAAAGCCTAAATGAATACTACATGATTGTTATATATAAATGAAGAACCATATTCCAAACTATAAGAATACATTTATTTTGTACCAACCTAGCCTACTATTAAAGGGATCCTGTCATGGGAATTTTTTTTTCCAAAATGCATCAGTTAACAGTGCAGAATTCTGCACTGAAATTCATTTCTCAAAAGAGAAAACAGATTTTTTTCTATTTCATGTTTGAATCTGACATGGGGCTAGACATTTTGTTAATTTCCCAGCGGCCCCAAGTCATGTGACTTGTGCTCATAAACTTCAATCACTGCTGTACCGCAAGGTGGAGTGATATCACCCCCTCCCTTTCCCCCACCCAGCAACCTAACAACAGAACAATGAGAAGGTAACCAGATAGCAGCTCCCTAACACAAGATAACAGCTGTCTGGTAGATCTAAGAACAGCACTCAATAGTAAAAACCCATGTGCCACTGCGTACTATTCAGTTACATTGAGAAGGAAAAACAACAGCCTGCCAGAAAGCAGTTCCCTCCTAAAGTGCTGGCACAAGTCACATGACCAGGGGCAGCTGGGAAATTGACAAAATGGCTAGCCCCATGTCAGATTTCAAAACTGAATATAAAAAAATCTGTTTGCTCTTTTGAGAAATGGATTTCAGTGCAGAAGTCTACTGGAGCAGCACTATTAACTGAAGCATTTTCAAAAAAACATGTTTTCCCATGACAGTATCCCTTTAAGTTGCACTTAATGCACAAACACAAAAGACTTATCTTGGAATGTTTATTTTTAAATAAACATTTTTTAACTGCATGTACCTAATGGTGATGGAAGTCTGTACCAGCCTATTGTGTCATGATTTTGTGCATAAAGCTACTAAAGAATGCCGTTTCCTTTAAAACAGGAATTGTTTTTCCTTTGTCTATATATTGCAATGCATTTAAGGTGGGAAACTACATCAAAGTCTGTACAGAAAGTAACAATAATAAATGTTAACATTAGGGAAAATGGGTCCTTCCTTATGCCATACTCCTCCTATTCATTACAGCTCAGGTTCAATAGCTGTATTAAATGCTTGTACTTTGCCACCCGTTTTGCATACATATAATAGAGCAAATGAGAAAAAAGAACTTTGGCTTTGGTGCTTCAGGCAGCAGAGAAACACATTCTATAATGTTCAATCCTTTTGGTGTAGGAAAAGAACACAAATATGGAATGACAAAGTATATATGCAACACTGCATTAAAAATATGTTTAACACCTAGAGGCTAACAGATAAGAAGTCAAGTTTTGTTAAAAGGGAATAAGAATTATTTTGGTAGAATATATTAGTTGAATGTTAGCTGAAATTTAAGAAAGCAAAGCAGACCTTGTGAAAATGGTATATATATATATATATATATATATATATATATAAAGCTGTAATCTCACACACTCCAGTTGACTTAGTCGAAGTTTTATTCATCACATTTCATAGCATTAACGTTTCGGCTCATGGTCTAGAGCCTTTGTCAAAATGTATCACCATATTTAAAATCACCAAAATACACAATATTTAAAACCAACATGACTCCACCCAGTTCATGACATCACCCCGAATGTGCTTCAAATTAAGTTAATTACACACTAAATTAAAATATTAGATGTAGCCGAATACAACTTCAAGTGTTACAATAAACATAACTACTGTATCACACCGTACATATATAAAGATATAAATATATAAATATATACTGTCTGGGACACTCCTTACCTCCTATCTAAAAAGCAACTTAAGTAACAATTTTCATTCAACCCTTTTGGGGCCAATGTATCCAATGTCTTGATCCAAAAAGCCTCGCGTTGCAACAATTTGCGAGATCTATCTCAGCCTTTCCTTGGCATAGGAACGTGGTCTATCACTATACATTTAAATGTAGACAAATGATGCCCCACCTCCAGAAAGTGTTTTGCTACCGGTTTAACAGTTTTCCAATCTCTATACACTACATTGATAGCTGATCTATGTGCATCTATTCGCAATCTTAACATCTAGTCAGTTTTCCCCATGACGAATTTTATACCTACTGTATGTCCTGAGTGAAGATGTACATAGAGCTCCTGATGAAGTGGCAGGAAGCCAGGAAACGCGTTGAGCAGTCAACCCTAGTAATATTATCTGCACAAGTTAATTATGGATTTTTAAACTGGATTTAATAAACCTTTAATTTTTTTAAAAAAATCTCCTTTGGTGCTCCATGTTACATTCATCTGCAGAAGCTTTTTTGGCTGTATGGGGACGCGGCCCACACGTGTAGCACGCTGGAGTTCGGCGTCAGTAAGTGCTCCCACTAATACATATTCGCATGTACAAAGCTATGCCCTGGTGTTATACAGTATATCTACAAGATAAACACATAGGGCACCTATAACATCCTGGTTTATTTGCTGATAACCATGTTGAATTCAAACTAGATTCTTTATAGCAGTGTATAGGATCCCCTATCACTAAAAGGTCACGAAGATTTTGTCCTCTTCTATATCCCACCATTGGTGGATCAGGGCATCCTTGACCTAATATTTCATCTGCTTGTATAGTTCTCCAGTTAGCTCGGAAAGGATTACTAATGGAGGATGAAACATTGTTATATACTGTAGACAAAATCAAAGGCTTTGCCATTCTCACCCTGTTTGAGTTTAAAACTCAGTTTATGGCCTTAAATAATGCCTGATCCAGGGCTCTGCTTTTATAGCCCATTGTAAAAATCTTTCTTTCATTTGAGTAAGTTGTAATTCACGTGTCAAATGATCAGAATTATTACGCAATATTCTACAGAATTGAGACACTAGCAAAGAACGCTTCAAAGCCGGGGCATGACAACTAGAAGCATACAATAAAGTATTACGGTCTTTCTGTTTGCAATAAAGGGAGTGCAAGAGCCCTTAGGTCACACATCCAAGTTGTCTTTTAATATAATGCAACATTTCCCCCATAATTCCAGTGTAATTGCTATTACTCCCTGAGTTGTGTCAAAAAGGACACAATTAAACTTTTGCTTTGAGGAAAATCAGCTTGAGTGATTGCATATAGCATTTTAAGAAAGGGAGGTTACATCTTATTCATGTGGGCACAAGTCTGGTCTATTGATGCAAACTGTGGTAGGAACCTTGGAGCTACCACAAGGCCAAGTATGACTGCGCTTCAGGGTTCTGAGATGCATTCTGTAAAAATTAAACTTTAAACTGCATGTTGACACCTAACAAATTAAAGAGATGATGACACTAGAAATAAAACCTTTAAAATCTATTGTCTTTGTGTGCTATTTATAATATTGGTCTAAAGTATTTGCTTTGTGCTTTTAAATCTGATACCCCGTGGGTCAAAATATAGATACAGTAAATGGGTTAAATGGATCGGGTGACTATAATTCTAATATTTACCAGTCAAAAATGTGATTTAGGACAGCGGCATGGAGGTTCTACAGCAATTACAGAACTATATATTCTGGCTGAGATGCTGGGAGTTGCAGATCAGCAATCACCTTTTGAAATTTTTGAAAGTATTGCTTGCCTGATTATAACACATTAAACTAATTCCTTTTCATTTCACACAGTCCTGTGACATTACTCTTCTTCTGTTCTTATGAGGCATAGCACATGTTCTCATGTTCTACAGATTTAGTCACCTATTAACTGTAAAAATGCAAAACCTCTAATTTGCTTATATTTTCACTGCTTTTCGGTGTTTTTGGAACTGTTAATTTAGGGCTGCTTTTGTCTGCAATTAAAGCAGGATGACATTTAAAGAGGATTAAAGGGCAGCTGTCAGCTTGACTAAGGAGTATTTGGCATAAGTGCACTGAAAGTAAAGCCTTTGTGCATTCCAAAAAAATATATCTTCAGTCCCAAGATGCAAAGAGGAGATTTTAATACATTTCTCTGCTAACAATGGTTAATCTTTATATCTGTGTCTATCTAGAATGCTCATAATAAACACGTTTGAAGTTTAAAGGCAAGCTACTGTTTGAGTGGATTAAAGAATGCTGAAAGAGGAGGATCAATTACAAAAAACACAACAGAGTTCTGTTTATATCCAATAAAGCTCATTGTACAGTAATGAATACATGAAATATTTTAATTTAGGAGAGAAGCATATGAGAACTGTTATTCTGTTAATACAGAAACATGCAGCTTCAGAATGAGAACACACCACACAAAGGAACAGGAAGACAAACAGATCAGGGAACAATCCAGAACCAATAATAAATGACTTGCATCACACACAGGAAATTACATTGTAACATGTAGCATATGCATTCTGGGAAATCTCCAACCAACAACAAATCTCCAACTTTGAATGAAAATGCACATCTTACTCCCTTGATGTAGTGAGCTGATCTAAAATCCAGTAAATATTCTGTACACCATCTGTTGCAGATTTTTGTGTGGTAATTCCACTAAAGAGACAATGCCTCTGGATTGGAACTGTTGTGAGATACTGTAGGCACCTTAGACTGTGGCAATGTTGTAAGTTGCTGCCCGAAAAGCAAATGTCCTGGTGTTAATGGCAGGGAACACTGAACATCACTATGAGTAAAGGTTGGAGGTCTAGAACAGCCTCTACTTCCATCAATGTTGTGGTAAGCTGTTCAAACATTGCCTTTCTTAAGACAAGACTTTACTGAAGGAGCAAGTCTTTCCCAGAACCCTCCCCACAAGACACCTCTCTCAACAATATATTTCCAAGTCATTCCATTCACAGTGAAGAACATCTTTAAGGAAGTAGGGTTAAGGGTTTTCCAAAGTTCTTGGAGAGACAAATCAGATCTCTTAAAGGTCTTCACATAATCAGACTATACAACCTAGCATAGTCTCCTTCTGGTAATAAAATTACCTAAAGGCTATTGGAAAATTCTCAGTTATCTGGTCTCAAACAATGAACAGCTCTGGTTACTGACAATACAAAAAATGCAATGTAAGCCTTTCTTGAAGATGTTTCTTTAAAAGGATGTGCTTCCAAGACTCTGTTCTCAGGGAACGGAGCTGGTGTTTCACTGTCAGGCTTTACATTACATTTCTTGCACATATTACATATTTGTACCACAAACTTGACTAACTTTCTTGCTATTACCAAAAATGTGCCAGTGTTCCCTTTAACCCCAAATGCATCACCTTTTCATGCCAATATTGCACTTGAAGTTCTGAAAATTGCCCTTTTGCAGGTAATATCCAAGGATGCCTCTCAGTCAGATTTGCTCTGTGTAACCTTCCACCGTCACACAAAAGTCCATACTTGTCAAGAAATGTATTTAAGTCTCTTATTTTGGAGTTGGTATGCAAGCTCCTTACAGTGTTAAGAGAGATGATTTCATCACTGAACTCACATCTTTGTGAGAATTTGACCCACTACTTTTCAAGCCTAAATATTTCTTCTACAGACAGTTCACTGGTAAATCTTTTACTTCGAATAGAGGCGTTTTGAATAAATCTGTATATCCAGGCAGTAAATCTGTATACCGTACATAGTTTACTAAATCTTTCTAGAGGGAAAACCTGGTCACAACTGAATTCTGTACAACAGTATTCTACACAGTCACTTGGTTTCTGATTCCACATCTGTATTTTCAGAAATACTAGTGAACTTTTGTGAATTTTGGTGCCATCCTGACTATGGACCTGTGGAACCAGTCTGGCCCATGCCATCAAAGGTGATTTTTAATTAAGTAGTTTGAACCCTGGCCCCTTGTAAGGAAATCTTTAGGGTTATGCTTACCCACACAGTGCAACCATGCTGTTGGTTCAGTGAGTGATTTTATATCTGCTACTCTATTTGCAACAAATTATTTCCACAGGTTTGTGGAACTTTGGATCCAGTGCAATACAATCACAGAGTGCATCCATAATTGAGGATGAATAGATTGGATGCTCAGGCAATCTAGTAAATACTTCATTAATTTTGCACCTAATAATGCTCTAAGTGACTAACGTTGGCAGAGTGACCTTCCATAAAGGGGTAACTCGTGACTTTGAAGAAACAAAGCAGGTAGATGCAATACCTTCCATGATATATTGTAAGAAAGCAACAGTTTCATAAGTAGATTTACTAGCATCACAGAAAACATAAATTTTCACATCTGAATCTAAAGGAAACTGGCTGCATTGCTTGGAGATGAATAGAGTCTGTAATTATGGCAGTTCTAAACACCACTGAGTCCACCTAATTGTTAAAGGGATCCTGTCATGGGAAAAAATTTTTTTTCCAAAATTCATCAGTTAATAGTGCTGTTACAGAAGAATTATGTACTGAAATCCATTTCTCAAAAGAGCAAACAGATTTTTTTATATTTCATTTTGAAATCTGACATGGGGCTAGACATTTTGTCAATTTACCAGCTGCCCCATGTCATGTGACTTGTGCTCTGATAAACTTCAATCACTCTTTACTGCTGTACTGCAAGTTGGAGTGATATCACCCCCTCCCTTTCCCCCACCCAGCAGCCTAACAAAAGAACAATTGCAAGGTAAACAGATAACAGCTCCCTAACACAAGATAACAGCTGACTGGTAGATCTAAAAACAGCACTCAATAGTAAGAACCATGTCCCACTGCGTACTATTCAGTTACATTGAGAAGGAAAAACAACAGCTTGCCAGAAAGTAGTTCCCTCCTGAAGTGCTGGCACAAGTCACATGACTGGGGCAGCTGGGAAATTGACAAAATGACTAGCCCCATGTCAGATTTCATAATTCCTAGGATCATTACCCTAATGGTGAAAGGTGACAAGGTTCCAATAGGGTCAAAAATGCATGCTGATGTTATCAGAACACACCTATTTGTATTCCTCCTGTGTTTTAAAAATAATAAAAAAGTCTTTGTAGGTCATATACAAAGTAATCAGTCTATGGTCTCCATTTGAGGCCAAGTACCTTACAGTAGTAAGGTCCATAATAGATCATTGTTCAGTGTTATTCTCTTGCCATGTGAACTTTAATTCACTTGAATTAGTGAACCATTACAGAGAACCATACCCGCAGAAAGCATTATCTCCCTTGCCTGGATATGGCATAGGCATCATCAGCAGTCTCTGCTCCCGATATGAGGTCATCCACATATAGGAACTGGTTAAGAACCTGAACAGTCCTTGGATTAAATCCTTCATATTGTTTTAAATGGTGTTTGATGGTTGCTGTCAGAAGAAATGGCCTGGGTGATGCCCCAAATAACACTCTTGCCATCCTTAAAACACCTAAGGATGGTTCCTGGTTAGGCCTTGGTATATTATTAGTCCACCAGAATCTGACAGAGTCTTTGTCTTTTCTGCAATGCTGATTTGTAAGAATGCCTTTGTAATGTCTTTCATCTAAGCAAACTTGTGAAGGCTGACATTAATCATGATTTTAAGAAAGTCATGATGAACACTTGGTCCTGTCAGCAGGCAATCATTGAGTGATGCTTGCCCCTTATCATGAGAAGAAGCACCAAACACTATTTTCAGCTTAGTTGTTGTCTTTTCTTCTCTTATCACTGCATAATGAGGTAAGTAATACTCAACTTATTACTTGAGGCAGTTGGAGGTTCACTTGTGTTCATGTCCTCAATGACACCCTCCGCAAGGTACTGCCGGATTACACTGTTGTACCTGTGGTAGAGGGAAATCTGTTGAAAGCCTTTTCACCAAGCAATCAAACCTTTAGCCACAGTAAAGTTGTTTGCCAAATATGATCGATCAGGTCGCCAAGGTAGTTCTATCACATATGTACCAGGAGTGTACTTATCTGTAGATGAGAACATTCCCAAAAGGCTTGCAGTTGACTGGAGACAATGGTTTCATCAGCAACACTAATATTCATGACTCCAAACCTTGTAATTAGTGATGGGCGAATTCGCGGCGAATTCCCGCGATTCGCCGCTGGCGAATAAATTCGCGAAACGACCAGAAAAATTCGCTGCCAAAAATTTGCCGCGCCAAAACGAGTCGCGCGTCGTTTTTGACGCGATGCGCCGAAAACGATGCGCCGCGCGTCGGAAACGACGCGATGCGTCGGAATCGACGCGCCGCGCGTCAAAAACGACGCGCCGCGCGTCAAAAACGACGCGCCGCGCGTCAAAAACGACGCGCCACTCATTTCGCCAATCACTACTTGTAATGCCAATTACACTGGATATCTGAACTGACCCTTGAAGAGTACACCCAAAGGTGGTTTCAAATGCAACAATAGCTTCTCCCAGTCTCTCTATTCTTCCAGATGCTACACTCGAGTGGTAATCTCCTCCAATCAAAACTGCTAATTTTGATTCCTGGCCAGTCAGTTCAGCCGAGACAGCTAACCTTAGTCATTTGGCCTGCATTTCACACTGAAGGTGCTCTTTCAAGATTTTCACAACTGCACTGCTGATTGGGATTTTAAGAGCCTCCATTTCTATCCAATTGCCACTGCTGTGAAAGTTCTTAAATTGGACCCGTCACCCCAACAAAAATATTCAGAATCATATTTTACCACATTAGTCAAGCAAAATGAACATTAATTACACTATATAAATTATTTTAATCTTGTTTCCTTCAGTCTGAGAATTCATAATGATAGCAAGCAGGCAGGAGCCATTCGTAAACTGGAGATCTGCTGAATAAAAAGCTAAATAACTCAAACATCAAATAAAAAAATGAAAAACAAATGCAAATTGTCTCAGAATATTACTCTTACTAGATCATACTAAAAGTGTATTTAAAGGTGAACAACCCCTTTAAATATTTATTTGCATTCATCTGGGGTAAACTTATCACAATCCTCAGTCTTGTGCTGTGACTGATCATAAAATACACAGGTTGTAGGGTCTGAAACGGAGTACAGGTCAGCTGCTGTTAGCATCGTTAATCTCTCTTACGTTTATGTTCAAGGTGTGCTTTTGAGTTGTTCTTGATTGCACAACAGTGAAGGTTTTTCTTATCTAGATAGCATGTTCTCTGCTCTCAACCTAATTTTTTAGGAAGTTCAGAAACATTGGTATGTTAAATTCCCAATGCTCCTGCAGCTGACTAAAGCCAAGAGCCATATCATCAGGAAATAGCTTCAGTAATATTGGGCATAGCAGGCCTCCATAACTGTTAGATACAACTCCCATGGACTGCAAACTGCCCACTTGTATTCCACGCATATCAGAGCTACATAAGAGGATCTATTTACTGCAGTCAGATTTAAGATCTTATTCATGTGAGCATTTATTTTTAAGTGGCCAAATCTGTTTTGCAGTATTTCTACTGACACTTAATAAATAACAAATAAAAAAAAAACAATTATTATAGAAGTGAAGCTTTCGGAGCACCAAGGCCCCTTCATCAGGCAAAATACAAATGAATGCTAGTAGGCACAGCATAAATACTGTTAGATCAGTGAAAGGTATTCATGGGCAATAAATCAGGAAGAAAAGGTTTTCTCCAGTTTGCATATTTTAGAAAAAATAGAAGAAGGCCAGGAAACAATACATATTCATTTAGATACATATTCAGATGTAGTGTGTTTAACACATACTGTATACTGTATTCTATGTGGTGTGTTTTATTTTAAACTACATCATTATTACAGCAATATAGATAAAAGTAGCTATATATTATGTTAGGAAGCTATTGTTGTAGATAGTATAAAGTTCAAATCTAGAAGTTGCAGAAGGAGCACTGGTTATTTGAAAAAACACGTAACATCAAAATCAATGTTAAAAACTGAGGCTTTTCTACTTTGTAGATGAAAGATCCATTTTGTTTCCAAACAGAGTAACTTGTTAGGTCAAGAAAATTGATGGATTCCTGGCCAAAGAAATATGTAAACTTTAGGCCTATTTTATTGTTATTGATGTATTCAACAAACATTTAAAATTCTGCATGTTGACCTTGCCAGATAATTATCAACTCATCAATATAGCGTCCAAAAAAAAATGTGATATTTTTAGAAGGGGTTATCCATATTGTAGATATACTCCTCCCACCAGCCCATAGTAAGATTGGCTTAAGAGGGGGCAAATTTCGCCGACATCTCTGTGCCACGTTGCTGTAAAAAATAGGTACTAGAGTTCGTGAGGTGATATTAAATATCACAGATGGGGTGAAATTTCGCCCCCTCATATGCCAAACTTACTTTGGGCTGGTGGGAAGAGAAGTATATCTACAATATGGATAACCCCTTCAAAAAGTATATAATTTTTTTTGGACGCTATATTGATGATTTAATCATTATCTGGCAAGGTCCACATGCAGAATTCCAAATGCTTGTGGAATACGCCAATTACAACACAATAGGTCTAAAGTTTTTAGGAATATTGCTATAAAACTGCACCCAGGTAAGGGGGTGAATTGTGAGTATACCCTCCAGTGATTTTTCAACTTTTTTATTTTTTTTTTATTTTTGGTAGTACCAGTTTAATTTTTTTAGCTTGAAACACCATTCTATTCTCTTTATATGGGTTTTAAATAGTCCAGATTCAGGATTCAAAGTCTGGATTCAGTCAGGTCACATAGTGTGACAAGAAACCTGACCCTAAATGAAGGCCCTGTCTTATTGAGTTAAATAACTCCATATATTGGCACTGTGTAATTTTCATTGGATGAAAGCAGCCCAGAAATGGCAATTGCAGCAGCACAACACAATACGATTTCAAATAGATAAATTTGTCTATTTCTGACAGGCTGCCATTTTTGTTGATTCCAGTTTCAAACAGACTTCAAATTTCCTGCCAGTGACTAATATCTCTTGAAAATTCTCCAATTATCAACTTTGGAAGCTTTACTGTGTGATTCTGAGATACTGATCTGGATTGGGAGATGGCATAGCTCGCTTCACTGTTCACTTTCTCCCTGTCTCTTTGCATTACACATGTGACTCTACTTTTCCACTTAATGCAATTCTGATAGAACTGGATGGTTTCATACTCTGCTTCAATCTCCTCTGCAGAGGTTATTAGAGCCCCAATATCCCTTTCCAGTTCATATAATGTTGCCTTTCTGAGGGAAAGCTACTCTAACATGTCCTGCAAGATGTCTGTCTAAGATGCAGACTCCCCTAGCTCCTCTTCTATCTTTGCAGCATTTTTGTATTGGAACTTCTGACTGCACCATTTTTGTATTGGAACTTCTGACTGCACCATTTTTGTACTGGAACGTCAGACTGCACCACATTTGTGGTTGAGTAAATCAATTCTTTCTTCCATCTTCCTGGGTTTTGGCACCGGAAATTTTGCTGAACTGTGAGGCTATAGTAACTATGAGCTTTACCCAAACACTTTGCTCCAGATGAGACCTTAATTCTCAGGGGGTAATCCCTCACAATGGTGTGGGGCAGGGTATAGCACATTTGTAATTACTGTAGGTGCAGTGCATAATACACAAAGGAGTGTACCTAGAGATCAAGCAGGAACATAGAGCAACAGTGGATAGGCATAAACTCACAAGCACCAATGGTCAGAATTAGTCCCAGCAGGGAAGAGAACATTCACAGCAGCAAAGAAGAAACACCCAGCTTTCAGCCTTTTGCCTAAGTGGAACCCAGGGGAAGCTCTACATCCCTAAGTCTGTACAATTAGTGCCGACTCTTAATCCGGCACTGGCCCCGGGTTTGAGGTACATCAGTTTAATCACTTGGGGATGTCTTACGTTTAGCACCCCCAAGTGAATTCTGCCTTTCCTTCTCCTTTAAATTTGCAATGATGTAATAAAATATGGTACTCTAGCAATGTTATTTTAAAGACAAAGATGTTGATTAGTAAAACAAAACCTTTTTAGATACTGTACAAATATTCATAGGTTTATGTTCATATTATCATAATGTTGCAGTATGTAGAATAAGTGATTAATAAAATGTAAGGTGCAGTCAGATATGATATTACTAAATTCTGTTGTCTTTTCTTATAATGTAGATTTTACAGTAAATTTAATACCATACAATTATCCTCTCTCTCGAGTGTATATATAATATATACTCTCTCGAGTACACAAGAAATACATGAAATGATTTTCTACAAAAAAATATATAATTTTTTTGTAGAAAATCATTTCATGTATTTCTGTGAAGTGTTCTGTTAGATGCTTGTTCTTGATTGTGAGGCAATGATTGGCTTCTTAGGATAGCACTTAAGTTCTCTGTGATGAAGCTTTTAAAAACGTATTGAAATATCTGTAAAAATCAGTTCTCAAGTATATAAGATGGATCACTTATTAAATTGTACCTGAGTATTGTCTCGGATAACGGCCACTTAAGTGGCAAGTCATCAGCCATATAACTTATCTTAACAACCAAGCCTATTTTTACTTGATTTTCAAATATACTGCAATCTACTTTAGATTAGCTTCTCTTTAATGAAATAACACCTTTTAGAATTGAGAAAGAATATACAATTGAGAAAGTTACATCTAAAAAATGCATATGGTTTGTCAGCAGACTTATAGGCATATTCACTAAGCAGCAAATTTACAGTATCCTGATAGATGTAGCAAATAAGCATTCATTACAAATGTGCCCCAATTCTCTTCAATGCTTCTTTGGGCTAGGCAAGCACACATAGTTAAAGTGTCCAGCTGTTGGTATGAGCATGGGTTACACAACAGGGTCAGGGCCTTCGCCAAGTGGAAGCTTCCCTTTAAGAGGTAGTAGAACTACAACACCCAGCTACTGTGCATATAAAAAAAATAGGAATTGACGCCAGGAGCTTCCTTATGCAAACAAAGGGTATCTTTATTGTTACAAGAACAATGTCCCCAGGTTTAATACTCACATATAGTGAAGTGAGGAAATAGCAGATGATCACACAGGATTAGATGAAATCACAGAGCACAAGTCACACAATACGGCAATAAGGTTATTATTCCTTTAGAGTCCTGATATGTAAGGGTACATCAATTCCTTAGAAGACACCACCGGTCAGTGTGGGGATCGGTAACAGAATTTGCCAAAAATTTGAAAATTCCAATTTCGAAAGTTATCATGTACTGTAGATTCGACTTCAAACATTCCCCATCTAAAACCTGACAAATTGCGGTTTTAGCCTATGGGGGACCTCTTAGTCATTTGGTGGATTTTGAAAAATCACATTTTTTGGGTGCAAATCGATTTGAATGCGATCGAATGCAGTAAAAATTCAAGTCCATTGAATCGAATGCGGACTATTCCCCCTCAATTTGATCATTTTATTTTTTTTTATGGATTTCGATTGGTCATTTTTAATTCCAATTTCATAGTAATGGGAATTTCAAAAAAACTCCCATTACTTCGAAATGTGACCTTTGATACATCTGCCCCTTAGTATCAATATATTTTATTTGGAAAAAAGCAACCAATCCCATACTTTTATATGTACAGTATAAAGTCTCCAGAAGTACAATAGTCAAATATACACAAGCATAAAGTTCTACTTATAGAACTCTTTTATTCCCTTTAGAGAAATGCTTTTTGGCAGATAATATACATTCACAAGAACAAATGATTTTATTTCAGCTTTAAAGACCTAAGGGTGATTGCATGACAGATCTTGCTGTGTTGCTGCAGCAACATTCTCAGAAAACTGAAAGAGAAAAACAGACAGTTTTACTGTCACAGGCATATCAATTAAAGCCAAGGTTGAGTAAAGCGTTAACCTAATGGTCTCTGTAATGAAAACACCTTTTCTAATCATTAGATTTGCAAATGCAGCATGCATTATTTGACTGACAGTTTTCTTCCAGCAGCATAGCTCTAATGGTTTCTCCTTGTCAAAATACTGACTATCAATTAGCCATTCGGGAATAAGTGGTTTTCAAGACAGAAAACTGACCTCATATTTTCAAGACAAGGTACCTGCCATTCAGCAGAGAATGCTGCATTAGTATTATAATGTTGTTCCATTAGTGGAGCTGCAAACTTCTGAATGTATCATATATTATCATTTTATTATTATACAATGTCCATTTTAGGTCAGTGATTAATATAATTAAAGTATGCCTACTCTAATCCTGGTAATTTATAATCATATTATTTCAATAAAATACTTAGTAAATGATGACACTGTACAGTATATTAAGACCTTTTCTTGAATTTTCTCTCCAAGGACTTCTTTGAAATAAATCCACTTGACTATTACAATGTGTATATTCCATTTAGACATAACACGAAAATAAGCCCTAGTTTATGTATATAGTACATTTTTTTCTTTGTGTAATTTGCTGATTTAATGCAGCGCATACATACCTTATGATTTTGTATACTGTATAAGGTGTTAATATAGAAATTTAAAAGGAAAGCCTATCTTTAAATAAAGGAACCTCTCTCCAGCAACTGAATATGCTACTTGGTTGTCATGGTTTCTGACTACTGAAAATCATGATGAGTAAAAAACATTAAAGGGTCATTTTACCTTTAAATTAAATTTTGGTATGATGTAGACCACGATATTCTGAGACAATTTTCAATCAGTCTCCATTTGTTATTTGTTATGTAGCTTCCAAACACAACAGAATTAGGATAATTTACAGTGCAGTTACATGCACAAAGCTTCATGCTGACACCAATGGAAACGTGCAGATAAATTATATGTACTGCTGAGTTTGACTATATAAGTTTATACAGAATACAATTACATCAAACTTTAGCATCTTTCAGCTAAAAACACAGCACAGAAATGGTTGTCATTTAAAGTTATATTATATCAGTAAATGTATTGCTTTAGAAAATAAATCTAAAAGCTTTAAGCCCTACCCTATGTCTTTTATCTCAGACATAAATAAATGAATACAAATGAAGCATTTAAACCTTACAAGTCCAAGCAGGTAAATGCTTCATTTAAGACCTTTAGATACAACAGCAAATGTTGCAAAGCAGCAATCAAAAAGGCAAATGAGGAACTAATTGATTCTTGTGCAAAGTCTAATCCCATTTTTTCAGGTTTATAAACTATAAAACGACACAGGTTGAACATGTGGCTCAAGTAAGGGATAGGGATATTCTGGTTACAGTAGACTCTGAAAAAGCAAATATGCTTAGTTATATAGAGAGCTTAGTTAAAGGGGTGGTTCACCTTCAAGTTAACTTTTAGTATATTGTAGAAGGGCCAATTCTAAGAAACATTTCAATTGGTCTTCATTATTTATTTTTCATAGTTATTTAATTTAATATTCAATTTTCTTCTGTTTCTTTGCAGCTTTCAAATGGGGGTCACTGACACCATCTAAAAACAAATGATCTGTAAGGCTACAAATGTATTGTTATTGCTAATTTTTATTACTTATCATTCTATTCAGTCCCTCTCCTATTCATATTCCAGTCTCTTATTCAAATCAATGCTGGGTTGCTAGGGGAATTTATACCCTAGAAACCAAATTGCTGACACTGCAAACTAGAGAGCTGCTGAATAAAAAGCTAAATAACTCAAAAACCACAAACAATAAAAAATGAAAACCAATTGCAAATTGTCTCAGAATATCACTCTCTACATTATACTAACAGTTAACTCAAAGGTGAACAACCCCTTTAACAGGCCACTTTTTCCTCATTTTCTCAGACTCCCTGCCATCTGGTATGACACCCATGAATTGTGCTGTTTGTACATGGATAGAAAGCTTGTGGTTTTTAATGATTTGCTATTCACTTTTCAACAGGCTTTGGATGGAGTATTTTTGGATTCGCGTTGTTAGCAGCTTCAGGGTACAATATCAAAAAATGTATTTATTTTTCTCTAAAAATTCATGTTTTTTTCCCCTTTAAAACTCGAATAGAATAATTATAGTTTTAGTAAATAATACCCTCTATGTTGAGAAACGTAAGGTTTTGCATTTTGGGATTTAAAAATATGCAAGATGCTTAAACTCTTAATGGGACTAGCAACATATGCCAGTCAGCAGCAGGTAGGGCCAGCAAGACATTGGCCTACATTAAAATGAGTAAAGATTAATCACCTCGACTAATCTCCCTGAATGGCTAGTATCTCGCCCGCTAGTGCTAAAGTCGACTGTGCCTATTCACACGCGGCGATGCGTTTTTCAAAGTCGCTCAAAATTGCCTTGTGAGGCAATTTCGAGCGACTTTGAAAAATGTATCGCCCCGTGCAAGATACTAGCAAGCCATTCAGGGAGATTAGTCACCTCAAAGACGCCAGGCGACTAATCTCCCTGAAATCTTCCCGTGTGGCCTAATATACTTAATCCAGTGTTGATCTCCAGTGCTTAGAAATGATGTGAACAAAATAAACAAAGTTTAAAAGAGAGCAACTAAGTTGATAAAATGTTTGGAAGGTCTAGTTATGAGGATAGTTTGGCGAAGTTACGTTTGTGTACACTGGAAAATAAGCACTTAAGGGAAGGTATGATAATATACAAGGGAACCATACAATTAACTCTATGCTTTATTTAACAGAGGATCCTTCTAGCAGACTGATCAGACTCATGGTCTCATTTTCCAATAGCACTCATTAACTCTTCCATATGATCCTGAAGGAAATAAACAAACTGAATTAGCATTAAAAGCCCACTTTCAAATAAATAAATTCTGTGTTTGTGTTCTATCCTCTGGAAAGAACACAAATATACTATTAGAGAGCATTTCATAGCCTTAACAGCCCAGAAAAAAAGCAATATCTCTGAATTTATTCTGGTACAAAAACAATGGAGAGAAATTTAGAAGAGATGCAGTATTTAAAAAAAAAAAAAAAAAAAAGAGAATCTCACCCCCATTCCATTCACCAAGAATTCTACTACATCATTATACACAGGTAGTGAGTTTAACCTGTAACTGATTTGCTGCTTTCAAAGTTAAAACTTCCAAATGGTTGCCTTTTTATTGGCCACCACTGGGATCACCTGACTGTAACGGACCTAGTTTTAACTTTAAAAGCACAGCGGCCCAGATGGACAGATGGCCCCTGTTTTGTTTAAAGGGGAGGGCGTTTTTTTGTAGTTTAAGGCACAAGATGTCTTGATGATCATAATATATTGACAATGGGTTGAGTGCAGAGGACGTTTTGTCTTTGTCTTCTTGAAGTTAGGTAAGCTCACTTAGAAAACAGAGGCTGAACTCATCTACTATGTATGTGAGGGTAGAAAAATCCATGAAAGTGATAGTTTGCTAGTTGATTTAGTTACACAGGTTACATAAAATGGTTAATAGCAATGTATAACTATACAGTATATTTTAATGATATGTTATTTTAACAAGACATTTTTAAGGGTATAGTTGAGATGAAAGAGGTAATTTAGACTGAAAAATTTATTTATTAGAAGACACAAAACAAAAACTGTGGTACTGTGTTAGCCAGTGGCAAAATAACAAATAAAGTATTGCAGAAGTGATACCTACAATGGCTAACAATAAAAATACATTGCAAGCTACAAATGAAAGCTGGAAAGGCACAAGATATATACTGTAAGATCACTTAGAAGTGAAATAAATTAGAAAATAGTCCAAGGCTTCTCTCACATAGTGTGACATGAAACCCAACCCCAAATGAAGGTCCTGTCTTAATGTGTTAAATAAATCCATACATTTCAATTCATACAAAAGTTGCATTTTAGAATTAAAACCCCCATGTCCTGAAGCCTGTGATTTTGAAGAAGAGTGAAGAGAGTAATTTTTACAGTCATGCTAAAATGGATAGGTTTTTTGAGCTGTTCCATAATGTCTAACTGCAGTGCAAGGAATTATTGGTGTTAAATAGGAATGGGCTGAGGGCTTTGCATAGAAAAAAAGATTACTAATGAACCCTGCATTTGCATTCTAGCATACTACATTTTTCTGGATGTGACGTTTATTTTACAGTTTGCAGCACATAAGCAACATTCTTTCCTACCCAGATATTATGTACATTTTTAGTGCTCCCCAGCAAAATGTAAAAGCGGGGTTCAACTGTATAATGAATCAGAAAATGAAATTAGTGGAATCACCTTCTGCTGCTTCAAAACATTTCTAAAGAAATGAATATTTGCTACACACAAGTGCTACTCACAAAAAGAAACAGGTAAACCAATGATCAGGGTGACAACAATGAGCAAACTCAAGCCAAGTACATGAGAAGTATAGTACAAGCTTATAAAAAGTGCAGAAAGTATTTTATTTCAAAAGACAGTATTTTTAACATTTATGTTAAATGGCACAAGAACTGTTTTGACTACCAATACTGTGTCTGAAAACAGATTGTATTGTTTACAGTAGGGACATAAGCCTTTGCACCCACATGCCAGCCTCTGTATGAGGTGATGAAAGTTGCTGCACATATTTTGGAGATGATAACCCCATGGATCAAGACTGGTCAAGTTCTATAGGAATATTGACAACTGTCTGGGTATTTGGGATGTTGATAAGGATTCTTTACAAGCTTTTGTATGATATTGCAAAGGACTTAGAATTTACATATGCAATGCACATTTTTAGACATTGTTTTAATGGAGGTGGAGAGGAACATTAAGACCACCATAAGCTCCTTACAAAGAACACATTATAATGTGCTTACAGTGGGCACCTGACACCAGCTGGTCAGAACCACTCAGAACCATCAGAACCATATCAGAACCACTGAGCGGTGCTTAATGAATTTTCACACCTCGGTGACAAAAATACATCTTACCACTATAAGCAGTAAGAGGTATAATACTTGTATAATAAAACATGTTATGTTCTCCTATATTACCAACTTTCTGCATGCCCACCCTCTGCAATTTGGTTTCTGGCATACACACTCTACTGAGACTGTGTTGTGCAGAGTTACAAATGATCTTCAGGTTTCAAAGTTAGGTCACCTAATTCTCCTTGGCCTATCATCTGCATTTGATACGGTTAGCCACTCTTTCCTGATGAAAATTCTGTATTCACTTGGTATCCGTAAGCAGACTGCACCATGGTTTACCTTTCTAGCAGATCACTGTCTCTTATGCTAATAAAACCTCATCTCAAATTTCCACTTAATGTAGGGGTGCAGCAAGGCTCTGTACTTGGTCCATTGTTGTTCTCCCTGCATACACTGTCTTTGGGAGATCTCATCCATTTCTTTGGCTATAATTATCATTTGTATGCGGATGATACCCAAATATATTTAGCAACCACTTCATTAACAGCTGAAACTAAGACTCAGATCTGTAATTGCCTCTTTGCAATCTCCCAACTAGATGAACCAACTCCACCTCAAATTCATCCTAGCAAAACTGAACTAGTTATCTTACAAGCTAAGCCTGGTCCTACTACCCCCAGATACTATCTGTTTTGATGGTATGCTGATTAACCCTGTCAACTCAGCATACTGTCTGGGGTGATCTTTGGCTACTCTCTCTCTCTCTCTCTCTCTCTCTCTCTCTCTCTCTCTCTCCTTCTCTGACCATAGTAACACTGCTGTCAAAATCAGTCACTTTTTCTTATGCAATATTACCAAGATGCTTTCATCCTATTCCAACTAGACTACTGTAACCTTCTACTAGCTGACCTCCCTCTCATCTCTCCACTACACTCTGTATTAAATATTGCCTCTAGAATTCGTCTCTCATCCAAGTGGATACATACCCCACCACTGCTGATGTCCCTATCATGGCTTTCCTTAAAGATCAAGGAAAGTCTAAAATAGAATAAGGCTAGAAATGCTATATTTTGTACCACAAGCCTAATCAAACAAATGATTTATGCTTAGTTAGGCACAGGGGACTGTCATCTTGCAACTTTGTTAAACATCTTTTCAAGACCAAGACACATGCTGAATGTGCTCTGGGCTGCTTAGGGATCATCATAAATTATCAGATATACAGACTGCACTGGGTCCTGTGTGGATGTGGATTTCATGTGTTTTGTATTGTTTAATACAAACTTTCTCCAACTCTGCAGAACCAGTGACTGCAGCAAAATAATCCTCCAAATAGAATCCCAGTTTATCTGTTTAAATCTGGCTCCATGATCTTTGTCCCTGCAGCTGGAGTTGCAAACATTAAAGGGGATGAAAGGCAAAAATAAATTCCAACACAAATCTCAAAACAGTTTCCAACTGCAAGCTGCTGGAGTTCTGCATGGCTGGGAAGTAAGTTGGGCGCATCCCCTTCTGTTCATAAGTAGGATTGTTTCCCTGCCCAGCAGTTAGGGACCGTCTGACCATTCCTATAAGCAGCAAATTTTTTACAAAAATGGTACACATTCTTTTATTAAAATTATATTGGAGACATATTACTTTTTTATTAAAGAAAGTAAAAGAGAGAATCCTCCCTTAGTCTCTTCAGAACTAAACTCAGACTACCTCTTGGACCTCCATGTTGTAAATGTATATTTATCATTATAATAACCCCCTGTTTGTTCTACTAATTTATTGTTCTGTTGTACTGTGCTTTGCTCTCAAATAATGCTATATAAATAATTAAAATATACACACACACACATACAGTGAGGCACTAAGGGGTAGTTTTAGATAGGCCACTTCAACCAGTGAATTTTGAAAATTTGATTCAATCGAATGATTCAAATAAAAATCTATTCAAATATTCGACAGTCTAAGTACTTCCCCATTAACTTTTTATTCGACTGCCTAGTTCGCCAGATCAAAGCTACTGAATTGGATTTCAAAAATTTTGATTGAATAAAAAAATTCAATTGAATGGTTAAAATCGTTCGAATTGATTCGAATGATTTTATCGATCAATCAAATTTTTACTATTCGATCCTTCGACCAATCGAATTGCAATAAAAATCCTTAGAATTTGAGGGTTTTTTAACTCTTGAATTCGACCCTTAGTAAATCTGCCCTTGAGCGTGGGAAGAACCAACGTTAATTTAAACAATATAATTTTAAATCTAGACAGAAGATCTGTATAGAGTAGCACTTCAGTACATAATTTAGGATTAAAAAGTTCAAATCCATTGTTTGGCTCTATGACTTTCTATTTCATCAAAGATAGCAATCTACGCATGTCTCTGAATTGCTCTCACTAGTGAAGCCAACAGCTAATTCTATCCCTGTCCAGCTTGTTCCATCTGTTTACAGATTTGTCTACTAGCTCCTGCAAGCACAATGTCAAGATTCCCAGAGACCTTCATCCATCAATGTCCTTAATCTAGCAGGTTTTAGGCAAAAAAAAAAAAAAAATTCTCTGCAGGTATTGCCAGTAGTACATCATCCTAGCAGGGGAAACTTTATATAGCGGGGTTCTCTGCAGGAACAAAGTCAGAGGAAATGTTAAAGCTTTGCTGCCAAGAAAGAAAGGTACTATTTTTAGGTACAGTACAAAGTAAATATTAAATGCTGCTCTTTATCCTCTATCAGTATATACAGTATCTATATTTGCATGTATCCAATCTATCTACCTGTATCAATGTACATTGTCATTATATAATGCATTTGGTTGCAAACTGAAAAGACGTTTATTTATATTTACAGGCCACACCACTGCTAATATTTCGTTATTAACAGGAGATTTATAAGACGGAGCACTCTCTTTGTGCCTCCTTGCTCATTTCATAGGTCTGAATACTTTCCACTTAGGTGGAGACAGGGTAGGGAAGAGACCTTTCACTTCTTATTTAATGGAAGTGGCGCTGACTAATGAAAATGTTTCTGGATACGGATGTTGGCATGTTTCACAGAGGAAAAACACCATTAGACTTTAATGGATAGTAAAAAAAAGTCTGGTTCTAACTTTTATTTTTAACAAGCCTTTTCCATATTTCACTTTTACCTATTGTGAGTTATGTTTGCTTGTAACCTTCAGTCTCAGTCTGTTTATGGCTTCATTGCTTTCTCCAAACCATTTAATGCCTGACCATGCATAACTTCCAAATCCTTGTTGTTCTTCATTTTCAGTAATTTATTCTCTTATTCCTGGGGGGGGTGGATTGAGCATGAGCTTAAAATAGATGATCAACTTTTGCAAAGTCCCACAAGTGGTATGACATTGCAATAGTTTAACGGATGGTTTACCTTTTTTTTAATGAATAAAGTAGCTGCTAACCCTTGGAACATTAAGGGGGGTTATTTACCAAGATTAAAATTTGAATTCAAATGATTCAAATTTATTTGCACACAAACTCCCAAATTAGAATTAGAATTTCAAAAATGTGATTTATTAAGCAACTAAAACCTCTAAAACCTGATTGTAAAAAAATGGCATCTAAATGCTTTCGAGGTCATGTAGAAGTCAATGGGAGTTTCTTTTTAATTAGAAATTTTCAAGTTGTACAGTTGTTAAACTTACAAATTCAAATTTTTAAACCTATAAACTCAAGAAATTATATAAATAATTATATAATAAGCAAACATTATTTAAATTTAAGTAAAGTTAAGTCACAGCCTCCGTCTGCAGTCTTGTGAATGCTTGATATTGGTATCAGGTAGCATTTTCAGAAGAAAAACAGTGAGGCTTTAAGTGGTACTGTAAATAAGTGGCTTCAACTGCCAACTGGCTCAATTTTGTTGAATGTGATTGGCCAGCCATGTGCATTAGCACTTAACATCAGCCATGGGTGTCCACAGATAGGTGCACTGGCGGGGGTGGGCACTTGATACCCCTTTGACTTGTACTATATAATAATATATTATCCTGACGTGTATGTGTATGTATATATACGTATATATATATATATATATAGACAAATATATTTTGTGGTCACAGCCTCATTGCACCCCCGCCTAATGGTTTTAAAAATTAGTGGTGAGCACAACTTTTTCTTGTTTGTTGTGTGAGTTAGAGACTATAAATGAACTTTTGTATAGCTGTGCAACTACAGTAATTATTGAATCTTATAGATACTGGTTGCATGTGTGTTTTGCCTACAACCATTATACTACAGTTCCTTGCCCTGCTGATCCATGAATACCCTACCTATCCAAGACATCACTATTCACTCTCCTCTTTTACCCTTTTCCTTCTCATTCTGCTGAGTTAACCTACACTCGCCTCTCTGTCTCTAATAACCCTCTGCATCACTCTAAATATCTCTATAGATATAGATTATACTATATATATATATATATATATATATGTTTGCACCTCAACCCCTCTCTTGCTCCTGCCCTGTATCCCCCTCATTGTTACTTTTTCGATGACGCAACCCTTCTGCCACTCTGGGTACAAAGCAGCTGTCCCTTGACTGAAATATAATGTAGAAACATAAATTCTATACTAGTGACATTTTGTTGTGCACAACCTTTTCCTGCTGTTGTTACACTACTTTTTGTACAGTAGAACCCAGATTTTAAATTTTTCAGGAACCAGAAGAAAATGGTGTCAGAGAAATATATTATGCATTATATATTGATGGGACCACAAAAAACGGTATAACATATTGCTGTGTTTTGATAACTGAGGATGAACAGTGCTTTTTTAGCAGATTCATGCAGAAATTACACAACAGTAACAGACTCTAGCACCTTAACCAGCATAGAAGGACCGTGTATGCACAGTATAACTCATGTGCACAGTGACATCTACAGGCCATTTGTATAAACACCACACACATTGAAAACTTAAAATTAGGTATGTAAAATGGAGGCTTCACTGTATATATCCAGCTATAACAATAACTCTAGAGGGAATGACATTCTACAAACCACTGGCTAGTAATTGTGCCAAGAAAGTAGAAAATACCAAGTGCTGTCCTGGCAGACAAGAAGTTTGTGTCATTAATAGATTGGCAATGCTATGCATGCAATATATGTGCAACCGTTACTTATTTATATATTTGTAGAAAAGCTGTAAGGTTTGTGGAAACCAAAATATGGGTACAAGTAATTTGTGTAATATGTTTTATTTCTTTCCCCCCATAAAACTTTACATGCACTGCAAATCTCTGCATCTGCACCTCAACTTGACCGCCAGGTCTGGCCACAGGTAAATGACTGGCAGGTAGGAGCCTGTGTGCTCTATAAACAGGGTAATAAATGTATTTGGATAAAAGGCAGACTTCATGTTGTTATGAAGAAATATGATTTAATAACAAAGAAAAAAGAAAACAACACAGAATAGATAATACCAGGCCAGTGGTTCAAGGCAGGTGGTTATCAATAGTTGGTCTGTGAAGCAGGCAGAAGCCAGATGCCAGTCAACAGCTTTAAGGACAAACATGGTCTTGAGCTGCATTAAAAGGGTCATAGATTTGCAGAAGGAGAGGATTATTCTTCCACTGTATAGAGTGCTGGTAAGGCCCCACCTAGAATACGCTGTACAGTTTTTGTCTCCAGCTCTCAAACAGGACATTATTTCACTTGAGAGGGTGCAGCGAAGGGCAAATAAGCTGGTAAAAGGTATGGAAAATCTGAGCTATGAGGAAAGACTGGCCATGTTGGGGTTGCTCATGCTGCAGAAGAGGTGCTTGTGGAACGATAACAATGTAAAAATACTGCATATAAGGAGATCATATAATAATCTCTGTACTGCCTCTGATTCTCTCCCAGAGAATACATTAAATTATTTTATGAAGGGGTTTGATGACTTTTTAACAAGGGAAGGAATACAAGGTTATGTAAGATAGTTCATAGTAGATAGCTCAAGTTGATCCAGGGACTGGACAGGGATTGCCATCTTGGAGTCGGCAAGGAAATTTTCCCCCTCTGAGGAAAGTTGGAGAGGCTTCAAATGGGGGGGCTCCAAGTAACTAAGAGTTAGTGAATTTTAAAGCAGGAAGTAGTGTTCTGTTATTTTAGACATCCACTTTGTCTTTTGCATTTATAGATTACATTTTTGGTTAACTAACTATATTAGAAACATTATTTTATTTTGCACAACCTGTCTATTTACCCATTTCCATTAAGATCTGGGGATTGGGCTGGTCACTCCATATTATCAATCTTGATGGTCACTGTCTATTTGAAACACCCATTTCAAGGGTATTTCCTCTTCGGCATAAGGCACCATTTTCAAGTGTTTTGATTTTTTAAACTGATCCATGATCCCTGGTAGGAGATAAATAGGCTCAACATCATAGTATGAGAAACATCCCATAATCTGATGCTTACACCTTCAATGTCTTCACATTGTACTGTAGCTTGAATTCCTTGGTTGGGGGTTGTCCAACAAACTTTTTACAACCCCTAGAACCAAAAAGAACAATCTTGCTTTCATAGGTTCATAAAAATTCTCTTTAGGTCAATGTGTTCTTTGGAAAATTGTAAAAAATAGTAATCAGTAACAGTATTCACAAGTAACTTCTTTGAACTTCCTGGAGCTGATCTTCGATTGAGTCTTTGCAATTTTGGCTATTCTTCTATCCATTATAATGGTCATTTTCGGTTTTCTTCCACTTTCAGGTTTTAGTTGCTATTTTAAAGCTGAACACTCTATCATTTTATTTTTAATCAAATTAAGCTGTTCTTCTGAATAATGTCTGGAATGACCATTAATGCACTATAACCAGGTGGCAAAACATTTGCTGCCTTCCTTTCTTAAATAAGGGTTGTAATGTAATTGACACCTGTTTTTCACAAAATGAATGACATCACTAACTGAACACCACACTGCTATTATGTGGAACAAGCTATTATTATTTTGAACACTGCTATTAATTTGAACACGACTCAATCAATGATTCAATTACACAGAATCAACTGTTGGTTTTCTATTAATCTACTACACATACTTAATTATTTGCCATGTAGAAATAGAATTTCTACCAAAAACAGTGATTGATCAGGTTAGTGATGGCAGACTTCTGGTATTCTGTACACAATTGTATTTACAAGGATATTACAAAAGATAACCTTTTGGCTATAGCGCAATGCAAGGAAACAAAATGTAATTTGATTGAAGGGGTGGCAGATTTCTCTTTCCCTGCCACCAATTACTGAGAACTGTGACACTGTGACTTTTACACAGCCAAGCTCTCACTGGAAGTGTTTGAAGGAAAGGAAAATGTACCTGAAATTTAACATTACGAACTGTGTCATTAGAAACTGAATAGAATAGAAATGGAATATAATTTGCAACAATAGCAGAATCATATATACAAATACCATGTTCTCAGTGGAGGTAAAGAGAATAGGTAAAAGGTATAATCATACTAGTAGGCTAATACCACAGTGATTTGGACCCCCTCATATGCAAGCTTCCCAGGGATACATAATAGCTAGAATATTTAGCTATTATAACTAACCCACTCTATCTTTTGATGGAGTACAGAACTGCTCTTGTTAGCTATATACTATTGTCGTGTATCAGAAGATAAACCTAAAGGCCTATCTTTAAATCAGACTTTCCACATTCACCTCCTTCTTAGGCTGAGTTCAAAGATGAAGTATGGTGGGAATCCTCCATTTTTATAGACTACTGAACTATGAAACATACACACTATACCTGTGGCAATAGGAATGCTTCCCCCTCCTCAGGGATTGGGGAGGCTGAAATAGTATGGGAGGTGGCGTAACTGTTTCAGTTACCTTACAAAAATAAATTGAGACCCAGAAATAGAGGCAGAAATTAGAAATTTTCTGGTGTCTCCAAATATGGCTTGAATGTGTTGTGGCCGTAAATTGATGTTTAAGCTTAGTCTTTGCTTGTGTTTTGAATTAGTTGAGTGACTCCAGAGGAGCTCATAAATAATGTTAATCTAAACACCAGAATTCAAAACAAAAATAATGTGCTTTTTCTTTTAATGCTATTATCTAGTTCTGATCAGTTTTTATTATCGCTATAAAAATGCAATATTACTTATTTTTTAAATTAATTTTAAAAATGTATTTCTATGTCTGGATGACTAAGTACAATATGTTTTCTCTTTTGAAATTTCCTTTCGCTTTCATAGATTTTTGAGCATAGTTTTTAAAGTCAGTGTTAAATAAAATGGCCAGAATTCTAGCTGGTAGACATGGTTCTGAGATGACTGAAAGCTTTTTTATTAACTTTTTAAATTTTGTTTTCTTACTATTTGTATTAAATCTGTGGTCACAGCCATGAAATTTGCTTTCCCTAGCTATCCATCATACCTATACTACCTATTCACCTGATAAGAAAATAAATGTTATGCTCTGATTCATTTAGATGGATTTTATATTGTAGCATAATAGACACTAACTGCTTGAAAATAAGTGTGCTTATATTTTTAACCATTTAATATTGTATTAAGCATATTTACAATACCTAAACTAGCTTCAATATGTACTTCAGTTAACAGTTATTGTATAATTACAGTGATCCATATACACAGTTTGCTAAAATAGCAATATAGTATATAATGTTTTTTTTATTAAACTGTGTTATTAATACTAAGGGGGTTATGTACTAAACTCTGTTTGGGCTTTTTTGGCAAAATTTGAATTTTTCAGGTTACTTTTTAAAACTCCAATGGGTTTAAATATATAAAAGAGTGAAGTTAAGTGTGAAATTCCACCACTCTCCATTCATTTCTATGGGATTGATAAATATGCCTTTTAAAATCCCATAGAAATTAATGGAAAGCGGTGGAATTTCACTCTAGTGGCGGAACTTCACTCTTTGATAAATTTACCCCCGATTTTTCCAGATTTTATTAAAACCTGATACAAAAAGTCAGAATCAGAAAATCCACCATCTCAGACCTGCCGAGGTTGTGTGTAAGTCAATGGCAGAGGTCCCTATCCTATTTTGCAGTTTCTGTGGTGTGCGCTGGAGTTATCTTGTAAATCCGACCTTTTCGGCCAAAAATCCCAAAAATTCTATTTTTAAAAATGGTTTCTTTTTTTCTGTAATAATAAAACAGTACCTGCAGTTGACTGAAAAAAACAGAGTTAGAAATTTGTTATTAAAAGATACTGTCTAGGTCTATATATGCACAATGCTGTTAAGTAAATGTAATTCTTAGGTTTTAGGAAGCAGCACACACAAATTTGTCCCACAACCTGTTCCTTTCTAGGTTTTACTCTTCATTCCTATTTATTTCTGGAAAGCGTCATCTTGTTCCAGCTCTATTGGAGCTTACTATTTTAGAAAAATTACATCATACAGGTAGGGTTGCCACCTGGCCAGTATTTTACCGGTCTGGCCGGTATTTTTAATGGTTGATCCCAATGTTGTTAATATGAAAATAAGATAAATATATAGGAAGGCCAGTATTTTTTTCAAGAAAAGGTGGCAACCCTACATACAGCAGTCAAGTTAACAGAGAACAGAAAATTACAATAATTACAAATATTTACAGATGCATTTACAGTAAAGAATGAACATCACATAAAGTCACTCAGAAAAATATATTATGGGGCAAATTTACTATTATTCCCCATAATTAGCTTGACCAAATTCACAATTTGATAAGTATTCGACTATCGAATGCTTATCGAATTGTTTTAGGCTATAATTTTGCTCGATATTTGATTTCTCGATGAATTCGTATGATCGGATACTGATCGTTCGTTTTTTACGGAAAAATCGTGAAATTTCCTTCGAGAGTCTGAAAACTTTGTACGATTCAAACGATCGAACGCTACGATCGTACGAATGGTATTTGAGCAGGACTTAGCCTCAGAAGCCTATGGGCAGCTTCCCATAGGCTTCTATTACAATTCGGTAGGTTCAATCTGGCAAAGTTGGCAGTCAAATAACTGCCAGGGGCCGATTTACGAAATTCATGTGAAATGATCAAAGTTCGATCGAATTCAAAATTCGATCATTCGATGATCAAAGGAATCAAAATTTTAAAGTTATATGTCCACTTAATATTGTTATACAATAGGATGAAGTACTGTATTACAGCATTCTACTTTAATGGAATGACTCAACGTTTACTATGTTAATTAAAGCATTACAGTTCATACCTTGTGTTTAATCATGATAGAAATCAGCACTAAATCAGGCAATTTCCTGTTGCAGTACAATGCTTGTTGTAAACTGATATTCTACTTTTCTGTTATACCATTGTAATTGATTGCCTTTGCCATGGTTGATAAATGAAACCAGACAGAGATATATAGCATACTAACTTAATAATTAATTTTGCCTGTCTTTTACAGCTACAGTGAGAAGAGAGGCATATTAGTTAAGGAATAATAAAGCAAATGGCAGAATATAAGAAAAAAAATGTATTTGACTATGTGCTCCTTTTCAATATTTAAAATTGTTTTATGAATTGACATCTACTATATGTATGTATAGGCCTATGAAAACAAAACTAGGATATTGCTGAAGTTGACATTCACCAGTGCAGCTGTCATTGAAATCCTAAAGCAAGGACATTTTCGTGGGGTGCAGTGGGATTCGGCGTTCACAGAAAATTTTCAAGGGTATAAGGAAGAAAACATATTACACAAATGACTCATACCCATATTTTAGTTTCCACACAAACCGAACAACAACTTTTCTAAAAATATAAAAAGTAGCAAATGTTGCACATGTATAGCATTGCCATCCTGTTACTAACACAAACTCCTTATTTGCCAGAACAGCACTTTTTTACTTTCTTAGCACAATTACTGGCCAGCAGTTTTCAGAATGCAATTCCCTCCATTTTACATACCCCCAATTTTAAGTTTTTCCATATTTTATACCATTTTTGTGGATCTACCAATATATAATGCATAATACATTTCCCTGATTTTCCACCATTTTTCTGGTTGACTGAAAAATCTAAAATGTGGGTTTTACTGCACATAGAGTGCAAGTAGAGTGACAACAACAGGAAGAGGTTGTGCACAACATAATGTCACTAGCATAGAATCTTTGTTTATACATTCTATTTCATTCTATGGGAAAGCTGCATTGTGCCCAGAGTGAGAGAAGGGTTAAAAGAGAACAGTCAACCAAAAAATAAACAATGTATATAGGACAGGAGCGGGAGAGGGATTGAGGTGCAAATACTTAGAGTGAGGCAGAGGGTTATTAGTGACAGAGAGGTGAGTGTTGGGGTAACTCAGCAGGAAGAGAAAGGAAAGGGTAAAAGAGGACAGTGAATGGAGTGAGGCCTTGGGTAGGTGGGGGATTCAATGGAGCAACAGGGCAAGGAACTGTAGGGGTTCATGTGCTTTGTGGCAAATGCACTGGAAGGTTGTATGCAAAACCCACAGTTAACTTGTACCCATAATATTCAATAATGAATGTAGTTGCACAGCTATATACTGGTTCATTATAGTCTACTAGACATTAAGCCCGTTACAGTAAAGGGCGCTAGAACATATGTAGTCAAACATTTATAAAAACAGACTTGTTCCAGTCCAAAAAAAAGTGGACAACCATGGTGGACACCTAGAGTGCTTCTCAGTAGTTTGTCAGCTCAGCATCCCTGTTGCCGTAGCAACGTCGGGGACATGCGCTGGGTGAGCGGGTCTTGCTTCTAACAACGCGAGATTAAAGATAGGAACAGTTGGCACCGCCCCCGCCTCTTGATCATTTGCGCTTCACGGGCGCATGCCCATTTTCAGCCAATCATATTTTTTCCTTGGCTTCCTGTAGGCGGAGTTGAGTCAGAGAGCGGGAGGTACTTTCACAGCTATGGGAGGCCAGACAGTAGCTGCTCCTCTGTCACCAGCCAGCAACGCTCTATCCCTCTGCCATTGGGCAGCACAACAAAGAGGGGCGGGGCAGCGCACTGGGATTGGCTGCGGCTCTCCCGTGAGGGCGGGGCTTTTAGGCAATAATTGAAGAGGCAAGACGCTCTGTGAGGAGCTGGTGGAAGTCTCTCTCTACCCCGACCCCCCATTTACCTTTACTGACTGCGCCGCGGACTCCCCGGGTCACACATCCCACAGCTCGAGCTGCTCCTCTGTCACATGGTGCTTGGGCATGTGTACAGCTGGCGGTGTAGTGGTGAGCAGAGGAGCGGCACACCGTTATATAGCGCCGGTCTTTCCATAGTCTGAAGGCAGCAGATTATAAACCACTAACGGAAGTCTCTGCGCTCCAAGTGGGACATTCACTAAGATCCGAAAAATCGCTAGCGCAGGCTTCGCGAGCATTCGCCGTACTTCGCCAGGCGAATTTTCGCCTGCGCTACGCAAATTCACTAAAGTGCGAATTAACGCTCTAGTCGGCGAACGGTAATGTATTTACACCAGTGTTACTTCGCTAGGCATAGCGCAATTTCGCTAGCGAAGCCTAATTTTCATACGGCGCGAATCCTATATAATAAAGTTCAAGTGTCTCTGCGTCCAGTCCCTGTGTCCGTGGGATTGTGCTACTGCGCATGTGCCCCACGGACAGCCAGCGCGAAGCGTCTAACGCTAGCGCAAATACGCCAGCGTGACATCAAATCATAAACGCAAATTCACGAACACCGACTCTGGCGTATTTACGCTAACGAAGTAGATAGACTTGCGCAACTTTGCACCCTTACGCCAGGCGAAGTTGCGCACTGGCGAAGGATCGTAATTACGCAAATTCACTAAGATCAACTTTTTGCAGTTCGTTAGCACTTACGCTAGAGCAATACAATAGATAGGAGGTTGAAAGTCCCAAAAAACGCTGTGGCGTGTTTTACCATTGTGGGTGATAGTCTGAAAAACATTGTTTTTTTTTGGGGGGGTGTTACCCTTCTTCCCCCCTACATTTCCTGACATATGGCAACACTACTATATAGGGGGCACATGTAGGGCAATAGGATAACTTTATTTTTTTTGATTAAAGGTGTCCTGGGCATGTGTAGTGGCTGTAACATACACTTCTTTTTCAGACTATCACCCACGCCACAGTGTTTTTTGGGACTTAGAAAAATTTTAAATTTTTTTTTTCAACCTCCTATCTATTGAACATACACTTCTTTTTCAGACTATCACCCACAATGGTAAAACACGCCGCAGAGTTTTTTGGGACTTAGAAAAATTTAAAATTTTTTTGTAAATTCGCCAGCGTAAATTCGCCAGAGACGGTCCGTGCGGCACATGCGCAGTAGCGCAATTCCACGGACACAGGGACTGGATGCAGAGACACTTGAACTTTATTATATAGGATAACTCACACACAGGGTTTGGCAGACCTTTTTACAAACATCTGCCCTTTATAAAAACACATTAACACCATCAGTTAATTTTACACACGGGCATAGATGCACACACTGACACACACATACACTGGCATTCACACTCTAAGCTTAACACAGACGATTCACACTTATCTGCCCTGAGACAGTAGCTGCTTCATCAGGAGAAGATTCTCTACTGTGATTTGCTCAGTCCTCACACAGTTGAGGAGCAGGAAGCATCTCACAGAGGGAAGGGGAGGAGCTAAACCAGACTGCTGCTCTGAGCATTAGAACAGGAATTGGGATGGTCCATTATTTGAAGGGGTGCTGACTATAAGATGGAAGACTTTTATAAGCTTATTGCAAGTTCTTGACAGTAATTTTAAGAAATGTGTTCATATAAAGAACAAAACAATATATATACATATGGCAAGAGAATATCCTTTATTGTAAAGTACAAGTCCTATCTGTGGACACCCATAGCAAGAGTTCAGCCTGTAAAAATGACAAGAATTTAATTTAAATTCAAATACATAATAGTGACATATTCCTCTGGCAGATAGTGGCATGTTTGATTTCACTTTTTGATAAATATACTCAATGTATGGGGTTTTGGGGGGAGGTCATTGCCATAACCATGAGATCAGGGTTTGGTAAAAAATGTCCCAGAACAGAAATCCTTGCCATAGTTAAGCAGAATGGCTGGATTTTCTCTATGACTGCAAAGTCTTTCTTTCTTCATTAGTAATATGTAATATAGTAATCTAACCCCATTGCCCCCAAGCAAAGGGATACTTTAGAGCTGTGACACTCCACTCCAGATTGCATCCTATTGGGATATAAAGGCTTTTTAAGAAAAATTCCATTTGCCTTGTGCTGTCTAATTGAAAAGGGTATAAGAAGACATTATGTCAGCAGTTCTCTGCTGTCTGTCTGTTTGTATCCCTCTCTGCCTAGCTGACTCATGTGCTATTACTTCCCCAATCTCTGATCATCATCTAGCCTGGTTACAGGCAATGGAGCAATTATTTTAAATGGGAAGCATGATGAGGGCCTGGAAACTGCTGGAAGCCCCAGCCCCAGAGCATATCTGGGAAAGAAACTGGCCATGAGACCAGGAAGGAAAACTTTTCTGAGCTTGGATATGAGGTGAGGCCTGGAGCTCCAAATGCACACAGTGGCCCAATAATCTTGCCTGCTAAGCTGCTAGATGTCCAGGAGGTGACAGGTGCCACTGAGTGTTGGCACTAATGAGCTGCCTACGATCTCCTGTGCGTAAGTCCTTTGAGCACCCCAAAGATTATCCCACTCAACAGGAAACATGCATACTTATTTTATCTCATCTTTAACACCCAACAATGGAGGATACTGTCAAAATCCCATGTGTGTGCACTTACTATGTAGAAGCCACTGCCTTTGTGAATTCCTTTGAAGGACTATTTTTGACAGTCAACCTAATTTTGCATTTGTTTCTATGGCTGTGAGAGGAAAGAGTGATATTGTTAAGTTACTCACACGAGGATCTATACCCTGCTGATTAGCATTCCTAATTGTTGCTGTGGCAACAATGGGCATAACATTTTTTGCCTAGTAAATTTTTGTGAAAAAGCTTTGTGGGTTGCTTTGTGCGGCAAATAAATAAAAAAAAAGCCATACTAGAATTTAACCAAATAAAACCTCAGCATATGAAAAAGACTTAGAATATTGGAGTCTTTTTTTTCAATAAACAAGTTATAACATAGTGGAATGGAGCTTCTCTAACAAAGTAGGACAATGTATATGCTATTGCAGAGCTAAACACTCCATACATGCAATGTAATTTCAGAGTTCACAGTTTTCTGTCCATATTTTCCCTAATCACTAGTGTTCAGGACTGCGCTGGTATGTTAATATCTATAGGGAATTGTGGAATGGTTAATATCTATAGGACCAATGTCATCCAAGTGCTGGCCCTAAATAAATAAAATGACCTTGATTTGGAGTAGTCAAATTGAAGAAAGTCTAATTTATCTGTTGACCTCACCAAAACAAATGAATACATGTGTTGCTGAGTTTATAATCTTGTAAGAATCTGTAAGAGATAAAATAAATAATATTTTTTCTTCTGGGAAAATCTGTAATATTAATACAATGAATGTGCCTTGATATTTTTTTGCCCCCATCTATGCTGCACACATTTTTGACATGATGTGACAGTATTTTTTAAATGCTAGCCTTGGAGTTATGCTATTTATTTACTTTTGTATTTTTCTTTAGTAGTCAGTTTCACCTATTTTCTTGCCAATATGACAATTTGTTATTACTTTTCCAGTTAGTTAAAATGTATTAAATAAAATGTATTATTCTCACCTCAATATACTTAATTATGTTTGTTTTTTTTTTTCAGTTACAATGTTAATAAAATCCATCATTAAGTGTAACAGCTGTAGCAGCACATTTCTGAGCAAAGTCTTGTGTCATGGATTTTACAGAGCACTGGATCATTAAATATAAAGTACTGTTAATAGCACATGGAAGATCAATTTTACATGGACTTTGAACATTTCCTACTAAAAACAAAAATGAAGCTTGAAGCCTTTAATTTTGAATGTAATTGTGGCTAATTTTTAAAAATAATTCTAATCTTTAGTTCAGATGTAATGGCAGCCACTTTGGTAATATACCACAATTAACTTTAATGATCTGAAACACAGGTACATTTAGAAATTGGAACATTTAAAAATTCTAGTTGTTTCAAATGAATAGGATATGCAATATAATTGTATGTATATCCTTAATGTATAATTAATGTTATAAAAATACGGTGTTGATTTGTTTCCCCATGTGAAATAAGTGGGGTTAAAATTTTAGGATTAATAAGGATATCCTCATTGCAGTATACTGTAATGCTTTTACATTTAATTCTGTTTGTTTTTTTAAACTTTTTTCATTCTAAAACAGGTAACAATTCAAAAAAGCTGAGACGTAGCTTTTGTTTATTTAAGAACAATTGTAGAGTTATATAGCTCAGTGTGCAAAGCCCTTCTGCTATAATATGTTTTTACTGGGTATATTTAATGTTTAAATTACTTTTTGGTAGACTTAAAGGAAAAGTAACACCAGAAAATGAAAGTGTTTTAATGGAATGACAATTTAATTTGCTAGTGCCCTGCATTGGTAAAACTGGTGTGTTTGCTTCAGAAACAATGCTATAGTTTATATGAACAAGCTGCTGTGTAGCCATGGGGGCAGCCATTCAAGCAAAGGGTACACAGTAGGTAGCTGTGTATCCTGTGCATTTTCCCTTTTTTAGCTTTGAATGGCTGCCCCCATGGCTAAGCAGAAGCTTGTTTATATAAACTATTGTGTAGTTTCTGAAGCAAACATACTTAATTCAGCAGTGCAGTGCAACAGTACATTATATTTTCATTACTTTTTTCATAAAAGAAAGGGTTGCACTGACAAATATGAATAAAGTCAAAACTTTATTAATTATTTAGGAAAACAAAATGACCTCATACTGTAATAAAGAATCCTGGTCCATAAAAATACAATGAATATTTTTATAATGTCAAATTATGCAAACATCATTTCATCCTATTTAAAATGTAATAGTCATATTTTAGGTCATCATGTATAATAGAGTATGAGGATGACAGGGGAAATCTTGATCAAGTTTTTGTGCATTATCTCCAACTACGTAAATCAGAGGCCACTAAAGAAATGGTATAACCTCAGTTGCACTCAATTACTTTGGATTACTTGTAAATGTTAAAACTGTTTTTTTTTTTACTTTTCTTCTGTAGCCTGAGGTGCAATTTTTAGACATTTTTGATTGCAAAATGGGATCTGTCTTGACCTAGAAGTCCCCAGTTAAATTCAATCAAAACTCAATTAGTTGCAAATTAATTCAAACACAAGTGTTAAATGGCCTGAATCTTTTAGTTAGCCACTGCAAATTATTGGAGAGATAATTAAAGTACCTCTTTTGTTAAAGAGCAGTTGCAAATGGAAATGATAATCATTTTGTGTGCTTTTTTTTTCTTTTACTCATGTAGATGAAATATGAAAGCCTTTGAAATCAGTTCAGGATTTTAGTTAGTATATCGACACATACATTGTTTATTCTGGAATTTAAATCTGTATTTACAGTTTCTGGCTATTTCTAAGTCTATCCTTTTAACTGCTGTCTTACTCTATTATTTTATTGGGCTTAGACATAGCTTATTGTTTGAAAAGAATACAGTGGGACTAAATCATAAAGCTTAAGGGAAACTGTCATGGAAAAACATGTTTTTTTTTTTTTTTAAAGCACATCAGTTAACAGTGCTTCTCCAGTAGACTTCTGCATTGAAATCCATTTCTCAAAAGAGCAAGATTTTTTTATAATCAGTTTTGAAATCTGACATGGGGCTAGCCATTTTGTCAATTTCCCAGCTGCCCCTGGTCAGGTGACTTGTGCCAGCACCTTAGGAGGGAACTGCTTTCTGGCAGGCTGTTGTTTTTCCTTCTCAATGTTACTGAATAGTATGCAGTGGGACATGGGTTTTACTATTGAGTGCTTTTCTTAGTTCTACCAGGCAGCTGTTATCGTGTGTTAGGGAGCTGTTATCTGGTTACCTTCCCATTTTTCTTTTGTTAGGCTGCTGGGTGGGGGAAAGGGAGGGGGTGATATCACTCCAACTTGCAGTACAGTAGTAAAGAGTGATTGAAGTTTATCAGAGCACAAGTCACATGACTTGGGGCAGCTGGGAAATTGACAAAATGTCTAGCTCCATGTCAGATTTCAAAATGAAATATAAAAAAATCTGTTTGCTCTTTTGAGAAATGGATTTCAGTGCAGAATTCTTCTGGAACAGCACTATTAACTGGGGCATTTTGAATTTTTCCATGACAGGATCCCTTTAGAATAAAAATAACTTATTACAAAAACTCACTCCTTATCTGGCACTTGCCTGTTGGTATCCAAATAAACCTGATTACTGCAGTGATGGAGGGGGAAGCCTAGTTCTTTGTTTTTCTCCTCCGGTCTTGTTTCCAATCTGGTTTGTCTGCTGGAGTCCATGCCTGCTTATTTAAATGGTGCATATTACCTGTTCAGTAGTTAGACTGTATTAACAGAAAACTCATTGGTGCATGCATTGGTTATTATTATTGAGATTACAGATGTATGCCTGCCGTATAGCAATTTTCCCTTCCCTCCTGCCAGCAACACAGTCTAGCATAGACTGACACTTACTAAGGAAATACTGTAGGCTCACTGAGAACTCTTTCTCTTTCACAATAACCCAGTTTCACTGCAAATACATCTTCATTAAATAGAGCCTAATACTAGAGAATCATGCCACAATAAAATGAATTGCACAGCTATTCTATTCTTGTTCTGCATGGAAAAGTTTCACTTCATAACAAATAGAACATTAGCATGGATTTTGCTTTTCCAATATGGGTTAGCTAATCACACTGTAAATGGCTCTGTTTGAGATTTAGTATAGTGAATAATAAAAAAAAAAAATGATACCTAAATGGTAAAATAGACAGAAACAATTCTGCTGCTGCCAGTGAGATTTTCCAAAAAAAAACTTTTAACATTTTTAACCATTGCAGTTAACCAGGATTTGTTTAATGCAACACATAACATTTAGATGGGAAACATGCTTTGAATTCATGAGAATTACAATAATATATTACAAGTTTCTAAAACACATTCATTTGTGTATTTCTAGTCAAACTCAACCAACTCTGAAAACATAAAGTAAAAAAAATAATGCAGAATATTGTATTCCATTCTGTATGTACGCCACATTGCAGTTTATAGTAATTCTCCCTACATCTGCACATTTTGAGCTTTCTAGCCTGCATGGCAGATTGGCTGTCAAAGATAAGCATAGTGTCACTAATTCAGCAAATGTAATGGTTTGTCTCAGTGCAGAAACTTTTTATTTATTGTTATATTCTTGAATGGTTTTGCTGCTATGAACAGACACAGACCCATTGGCTGGATAACACCTTATTAGAAAACACATAATTATTAGAAAACGTATTGTGTGAGGCTGAAAAATTCCCCCATGTAGCTTCAGTTTACTCAAAGAGAGAAATATTCTTTCCAGACTGCAAAATAATAATCAGAGCAGTCCTTGGATCAGCTTCACATTAACCCTTTGATTTGCAAGAAAAGGCACTTTGATTGTCAAGATCAGGAACACTTATCAACCAATAAGATGTTTATTTAAAGATGTCCCTGGATAGCAGCAAATTGTATACAATTTTGGCTCTTTAAACAGTGTAGTAGCTTCACCAACTCTACTTTAATATAGCATATAATCATATACCGATCGTTCGATTTCACGAAAAAATCGTGAAATTTTCTTCGAGCGTCCGAAAAATTCATATGATTCGAACGATTGAACGCTCCGATCCTACAAATGGTATTCGAGCAGGACTTAGCCTCAGAAGCCTATGGGGAGCTTCCCATAGGCTTCTATTACAATTCGGTAGGTTCAATCTGGCGCAGTAGGCAGTCGAATAACTTAAAAATTTTGATTCCTTCGATCATAGAATGATCAAATTATTGAATATCCGATAATTCGATCTATTTGAAATTCGATGATCGAAGAGGGCAAATTTGCATATCCAATTTCATGAAAAATTCGATCATTTCACGTGAATTTCGTAAATCGACCCCTACGTGTTTCGGACCATTTAGGTCCTTCCTCTGGTACATCTTATAGAAATCCGATAGTGATTACCTTAAATCCACATATCCTCCCCCACAACAAATCATGTGACCTATAACACCAGCTCCTACTAGCAGCTAGGTGTATAGGTAAATCTGAATATATAGATAAGGAAATTAACTGCTTCTTCTCCTGACATTGCATACCTCTCTTTCTCCACCCCAGTTCAGCTTTTCTTTTATTTCACATTAAAGATACTGACACCTGAAATTAAACTCTTTTTTACATCTATTATAATATTGACTTTGAAAGCTACTTCTAAATTCACCATAAAGTACTTGCATGATGCTTTTACATTAACTGTCTGTTGCCCCGTGTTTCTGTATGAGGGGGCTGCCATATTTGTGCAGCAGGAGTCTGTTAGCATTAGCATTAGAAGCTGTAACTAACAGGCTGAGATGGGACAGTCAGGTTGGCAAAGTCAGAGTGCCAGAGAGTCAGGCTTAGGAAATTCAACTAACAATTATATACAAAAACAAACCTCTCGGCAAAAAATGATCAACATGACCTACAGGTAACATACAGATGCAGTCACTTGGATTTGTAAGTTAAATGCGTCATGACTCAGGGTTAATTGAAGAAACTGTGTTATCTAAAGTTATCTTAACTCATTTAATGCATTTAACCTTTTCATTAGCATACCAAAGCACCATTGTTTTCAATGGTGAACTCTTTAATTGGATGGGATGCTGTGACACAATATTCTGTGCTAAGTGGGATAAATGAGATAGATGAGTTAAGTCACGACGCATTTAACACACAAATCCAAGTGACTGAATCTGTATAGGGGCAAATTTATCATATTCATGAATTTGAGGGCTTTTAACCCTCAAATTCGGCTGAAATTCTATACTAATTTGACGAATGCTTATCGAATAGTTTTAGGCTATTTTTTCTTCGCTATTCGATTTCTCAAAAAAATCGTACGATCGAACACCGATCGTTCGATTTCACGAAAAAATCGTGAAATTTCCTTTGATTGTTAGAAAAATGCGTACTATTTGCCTATTGGGGGATTCACATAGGCTTCTATTGCTATTCAGTAGGTTCAATCTGGCGAAGTAGGCAGTCGAATAAAATTTTAAAGTTAAAGTGCTTCGATCATCAAATGGTCGAATATTCGATCTATTCGATACGCTCAAATTTTGCATATTCGATGATCGAAGTGGCCAAATTTGCATATTCGAATATCCGATAAAACCATACGATCAGAATTCGATCGAATTCGATAGAACTTCGAATTATTCACAAGTATTTTTTTGTGTCAGTATAATTTTAAGTGGCATATTAAAAAATCTTACCAAACTGAAATATAAATTTAAGTAAATATTACTCTTTTTACTCTGATTCCAACACAAACTAAATAAATAAGATTTATTAGTGTAACTTACAAAAACCAGTGTAGAAACTCAGGAACAACTAATGCGGGATGTCAGACAGTTAAGAGCGCATCGAGCTGAGCACATCTCAATGACAATGCATGGTTACGATTGGCCAGGTTTGTATGGAGGGCAGGCATATATTTACATATTTTGAAGAGAGACAGACAGCTGCAGGGAGAAAGCGCGTTCACATTGAAGAATATTAGCGCATGCTCCAAAGACAGTTGCTATCTACTGTGCATTCAATCCAGTCTTAGTCTTGAGAATAGACTGGTGAATTATGGGTAGTGTGCATTCCGTAGTACAAGCTTTTTGGATAGTGTTGGCAATGGATCTTTTAAACAGAGGCACGGATCAAAGTAATTACTACACGGAGAGACTGTATAGAGGTATGCCTTTTCATACATTTTATATTATGTCTAGCCTTTCCTTGCCCTTTAATAAGTTCTCTGCTTACTGTGAGGGTTCACTTGCTGGTAGGCTGCAAATGAGGCAACTTCACACACCAGGATCGGTGTGTGAAGTCCACGTTTTTTTCCAGCGGCTGCAGAGTTTTCCCTCGCAGGGGGTAGTTAACCAAAGAAGAAGCAGTTTCACAGAAAAATCCAGCCTCCCGTCTAACACAAAAATAAATGTCTTTCTTTTCTCCTAACACTGAGAACTCCAGAAGTTTGTCTCTCACTGTACCAGCCACAGACCGAATAGTTAGATTGCAACATTGTGGTCAATTGTATAGGCAGTGGCATTACTATGTCCTTTCCAGAGTGGTGGTGTGCATATCTGTACCAGAAATCAAGGGCTGATTTGGGTGCAGGGCTATGATGTAGTGCACTGTGGATGGAATGACAATTCAGTTCACTGATATCTAGTGTAACACACTTCTTGTGGTAGGTACTCTTGTTCATATGAATACAAGCTGACACTTCTGCTACAAACTTGCACCTGTACTGTTGATAAGTGTGCCTGCCTTACATGTTAAAGCATACTGCCTGTTTAAATGCCCCTGCCTGTACCCCAGAACTACTACTTGGCCATCACTAAGGGTCAGTGGCCACTGTCAGAGCTAAAAAGCACCTGGTGGGGACATGCAATTTGAAATTAAAACCTGTGAACCAGCATGACTGTCCAAAAAATAGTGCAAGCAGATGATCATATTTAAATGTATGCTGTATTTAAGATTACAACTTGCTCTCTTACATTTTTCTTTACTGCCTGATGGGAAGAGCAATTTTCTATGAACTCTGACATAAAAAAACTCTAGTTACAACAGCTGCTTTCTGCTTATAACATTTTTTTTTAATTATTTTTGTGTTACGTGTCAAGGTTGCACAGGTTCAGTATATTTCAATTTGTTCAGAACTATGCTATAATGTAGCTTATGTTGCATTCTATTTAAAATCACCATATGGACATTATTTTTATTTTTATAATAAAGTGCATCCTCGATTCTATAACTTCCCATAAATCGCACTAAGCACTTTCAAATTGCAATTTTGTTGGAACTTTTATGGATATAAAAGCTGCTTCCTTAGCTCTTACTGTTGTAAGCTATAATATTGTTCATCTGTATTCAACATACCTTTTTATTTGTTTATCTCATGTTCCAATATGTCCAGCAAAATTACTAAATTACTAAAGATCATACTAAAAATGTCTAATAGCAGAAAGCTATAAAAGTGACCATATTCTTGGCATAGATTAATGTACATTTTTAGACTATAAGACTTCTTAGCTGTAGTTCAAGAATGCCTGCAAAGTTATACTAGAAGATTGCTCTCTGGACAGCAGTTTTGCTTCAAGTCTTTTTCTGAAAGGGTACCTAGATATTTAAAATATTATTTTGGATATTGGGGGGGGGCTTTTCTACAATTTCTGCATCTACCCTACTAGTCCTGCCTATCTGTTTTACTTCCTGCCTACCTTATCCAAGTTGTGCAGGGGAGCTGTTGACACTTCAGCACTCTGCACTCTATGATTGGAAGTAGCTATACTGACTTGATAGGGAACTGAAGCCTACTGTATTTTTGGTGAAAATACAATTTTTTGGAGAAAAAAAGACCTTTTTTCCCCCCGGGATTTATCAAAGTCTGATAGTGTCGTCTGATTAAAAATGTATCCTGACTTAGACCTGCTGTGAACATGGAAAAATCAATGTCAGAACACATAAAAGTCAATGGCAGATGGCCCTTAAAAAATCTGAAGAATTTTTGAGTTGCGCTGGGTTTCTGAAAAAATCTTAACTTTTTCAAGTACAAAAGCTGAAAAAATATGGATTCATATGGATTCAATAGGATTATTTTTTATGATTTATGGTGACTTTTTCCACACAAGAAAAATTTGAGAACTTGTTGATAAATACATGAAAGAAGTCTGTGCAGATCTGGTTGGAGTATTTTTCAGAATTACTGAGAACTTTTCAGGTTACGATAAATAACCCCTCAGTGGTTGCCTACAATATTATAATTTTTTTTAGCTATGCTTTATGTCTTCTTTAAACCTTTTCTGTATGGAAATTGTTGGAATGTGTCATGGGCTGCATACAGGAGAGCTAGGACATGCAACTAGCAAAGAGAGGAGCAAGCTCTTTACACCTTGGGCTAAATTTTTAATCAAACTCTGATATCACAACTTCACAACAAATTTAAACCTAAGCAAAGGGTCTCAATGTTCCCATATTAATAAAACTATTATTATCAAAATAAAATGTTTCATCATCCAGATCAATGATCCCCAACCAGTAACATATTGCTCACAAACCTTTACTCCCAGTGGCATCAAAGCAGATGCTTATTTTTGAATTGTTGGCTGGGAGACAAATTTTGGTTGTAGAAAACCAGATACTGCCAAACTTAGCCTCCTTTAGCCAATCCACACAGGTGATACAAAATAGCCAATCACAACCCTTATTTGGCACCCCAAGGAACTTTGCTTGTGTTGCTCCCCAACTTTCTTTTTACATTGGAATTTGTCTCATGGGTAGAAAAAGGTTGGGGGCCTCTGATCTAGCAGATGATAATAATTATGGTATGTAAGCAACTTTTAAATCACCTGAAGATGCATATAGTTGCTTACAATCTATGTGAATAATTAGATAAACATGGACTGCAAATTAACAAAGATATTTATGTTGTATATGACAAGTAGTTAAAGAGATACAAACAAAAAACAGTGTTTTGTGACACCAAAAATAGTAGTACCTATACCTTGATTTTACTAGGCAGTTGATGCCCTTCGTTCTTTTATCCATGACTGTGTATCTAATGTGCATTAGCAGTCTATTTATTCTTGCAGCATTGTGTAGCAGAATAGAAAGACAATTTCATTAGGTTTTCATAATAGAAGATAAAGCTGGATGTACAGATAGAGGAAGATGAAGCATCTTTTGCTGGTAGGCTTTATGACATATGAATTTCATCAGAGCTGTACATGAGGCTATTATTTCATTCTCACCCTCAATGCAGTCACCTATAATCATAATCCCCAGTCACCTACAGGACATGCAAAATAAATGCCTGTGATTCTATCAAGCTGTGAGCTACTTTGGAAAATGGATTGGCATTTTAAATTCTTTCCATTTGTTTTGAGACAAAGCATATTTATATTTATACTGTCATCCTCAACAATAGATATATTTCAGAACATATTAAATATGGTGAACATAAGGATGGATTTTATCACCTGTGAAAAAGGTAGCAATGTGCTTTATCTAAAATAAATCTCGCTGCAGTCTGTATGGAAATCTGGAGATTCATTTTAGATAGAATGTGTTTCATTGAGCTAGCTACCTTTATTTGAAGTTTAAGTTTTTAAAAAGTGAAATAGCACAATTGGAAACTGCAATGCTTTTTTAATTAAAGGAACCGTAACACCAAAAATTTTAAGTGTTTTAAAGGAATGACAATATAATGTAGTGTTGCTCTGCACTGGTAAAACTGGTGTGTTTGCTTCAGAAGCTTTACTATAGTTTTTATAAACACGCTGTTGTATAGCCATGGGGGCAGCCATTCCAAGCTGAAAAATGAGAGAAGGCACACAGCAGATAATAGATAAGTTTAGTATACAATGGGATTCTTCATAAAGTATCTGTTTTCTACTTATACTGTGCTTGAATGGTTGCCTCTATGTACAGGACAACAGTACATTCTATTGTCCTTCCTTTAAAACATACATTTAAATTTTTTGGTGTAACAGTTCCTTTAAAGGTCAGTGAAGAATTGAATACTTATTGAATATTTATTGGAAAACTATCTTGTTGGATTTTTATAATATTTAAATTATTGTTTAGATGACAAAGAATGTTGATCCAAATTAGAGAAATATCCCTTATCTGGAAAACCTCAGGTTCTGAGCATTCTGGGTAAAATGTCACATACCTGTATTAAATCACATGCTTTGGGGTTTTAAATATATCTTCATAGAAAAGTTAAAATATACATTTACCAAAACTTTAAATGTAGGGTTAGTCATGTTTACATACACATCAAAACAACTACTTTTTTACACTTCTTAAAATCTGTAATTTTGTAGCCCCCACCAAATATAAGTTTAATCCATACATGTCTGGGAAATGTTGTTACCATCTTGTTAACAGTTTTCACATTTGTCAGCATACTTAGAAATACGTTATATGAAATAATCATGGTAAAACAAAGTATCTTTGCACATGTATGAGACCTGTTATTCAGAAAGCTTGGGGCATGGGGCTTTCCAGATAATGGATCTTTCTGGCTTTGTGGCATTAAACTAAGATGAAAGCCTTCAAAAAATTATACAAAAATGGGATCCATTATCCAGAATCTGTTATCCAAATTATGCAAAGGCCATCTCCCATAGATTCTGTTAGGAGAGGCCTAATGGCACCCAAGGGAGGTAGTCGGGACCAAGGAGGAAGCTTAGGGGTTAAAATCCAGAACAATGGTACAGGCAAGGATCAGGCAATACTCATGGTCAAAGTCCAGGCAAAGTTCAATAGGCAGGCAGCAATATACAAAAATGAAGTCCAGGCAGGGTCAATATACAATAATCAGGAAGCAAACTATCACCCAGGAACATGGCAAACAGATCTATAATTGGGCACCCTCCTGGCATCTTGGGCGCCTTAAATATTTGACTTAGGTGCCAAAACGGTGCCATGACGTAATCGCGTCAGTCGCAACAAGATGACATCATCGTCCGGTGCCGCTACCCACATGGCGGTCATGGGCGCCGCCATTGTGGGAGCAATGGCGGCAGAAAAGGATGCGCCACCTGGAGCTGCAGGTATGAAGATCCAAATTGCTGAATTTTTTTTCCCCTGCTGAGCAACAACCTGATCTTTTATGATCTTATGTCAGCACTATATATTCTACATGCTCTTGGTTACAAAAACAAAATTCCAATGCTGGGAAATATGTAAATTAATGTCATATCCATAGTCAATATGTGTGTAGGGATCCATAGGGTTATTTCCCCTATATTCCTGAAATCCTACCACATGGTGGTACACTCCATGTGAATAAGTGTGAATAAGAACTGCTGCAAGATGTAGGGCTAAAAAAGAGTTTGTTAACCTTGCCGGGCATGGGGTTGGGGACCCCAAAGCCTGGTAAGCTCAACCGTGTGGGTTTATAGCTTGGAGTACTTTTTGTGTGTTTGCACTATGGAGAGTGCTGGGAGCTGTGCCATGAGGATAAAGCAGAACCAAAAAATTTTTTTAAATACTTACTATGAGTAAGTGCCCCAATAGGCACAAAACGCGTCAGGTCATTTGTGTATATGCCTTAAAAAATGGACTGAATTTTTTAAATTTATTTTTAGCTATTTCCATTTACTTTTGTGGAAGCATTTACAAAATTGTTTTGGTTCTGTTTAAATTCCTGCACCCATGGACTGGGGTGAACTGTAAGTACAACCTCTTTTTCTTTATTCTGAGCCTCCCATACAGATACTAACTATTATTACTACCATAACTGGGTATTTTGCCTCACTCTCTTTAATATATAGTACTAGGATAAAGCAAGCTGCATGTGCTTGGCTAAAGGATTTCATCACTGTGGATGCTTGTTCCAACTCTCGTTGAGCTTGGCCATCTGTGTGAGTCCCAGGTGAGTTGTGCCTGAGGGAAGGTAGTGAACAGATCCAGCATGTGTTCCCTGTAAAGATACAGGTATTGCCCATGTGTCTGCTATGTGGGAGAAACTACCTCTATCCAGCTGGAGAGGTATTTTGGCAGGTAGAGCTACATGGGGAAAGTTAAGAGCTCTTTGTGCAAAAGGGACTGTGAGACTATTTGTCCACCAGCAGTGGAGTGTGGGACTTTACCTGGCAAGGAGGTGCCAGGATTGGACTGCAAGGGTTCCCAAGGGTAGTGGGTCAGTAATATGTAACATGCATATTTATTCTGTACTTTTACTATTGCATACAGTTTGTATTTATTATACTGCAAATGTGTGTTTTATTATTATTTCCTAATGGAAACACCCACATGTGTATTCCCAGATCCCATTAGGTGGAGGCACTGCCATAGAGGTAATTTCCAGTACCCTTTCACTTAGCAAAGGGAATTCAGGACCTAATATTGGTAAGAAGGTAATGGTGTACATGTGTTTTTTAGAAACTTCTAATTCTTAATCCTGTATCCAGATTTCAAATTTTAAAATTTTGAAACTAATTATGCTTATGTTTTAAATAGTTAAATATGTCTTTCAACTGCAAATTACCAACCTACAAACTTTAATAGTGGTAAAAAAATTAATTTTGAATGAGCTGAATAAGAAAAAACTATATTTTAGGAAATATGTTGAAATTTAAAGTGGTACATATATTTTAACTCTAAACAATCAAACTTGGACATCATAGTATAATATATCTTGGATATATTGTCAAAATTTAAGTTTAAGTTTCTGACTGCAAAATATGATGGCATATAAATCCTGATATGTTTTATAGCTAAACTAATGTGGCATATAGGATAACGGGGGGGGGGGGGGCACAAATATGACCTAATTCTTGTTATCCCAAAGGTATGCCAAAAGTGACAACTACCAAAAATGTAGGACCTGCAATACTAGGGTTGCCCCCTTTTCTGATGGCTAAAACCTAATAAAGGAGGTACTGATTGCATTGGGGTTGAGCAGTGATGGCAAAGGTGGGCATGATGATGATGTGGTTATTATGCCAGGGTTATTGCACCACTTAGATGCCAACTGGCTGGATTTCCAAATGTTTTAAAGTGAACAGAAAGTTTTGAACAAAAGAGTTTTTTGAAAAACTGATGTCTGGTTTAAAACTGGACAGGTGGCAACACTACCTTTGTCTATATTCTGCCTGATGAGCACAATGCTTTAATTAAAAGTGTGTGATCTATTATACTGAAACCGAAAAGCTCTGAAATACAGCAATGCAGATTCCTCATTTTCACTGATTTTCTTTTTCTTTCTGTTATAATTAAAAAATGTGCTTGTTGATAAGTAAGCCATTTTCATAGAAAAATTCACTGTGAGTATTATATTTAGATGTTTTTCATTTATTGGCTAAATTATTGTTCAGGTTTCACAAGGCTGTAAACTGAACAGACAGTTGAGACCTGAACAGGCCTAGAAAAACCAAACAGTTTTGGTCAAAACTGAACAGGTTGCATCCCTACACTTTGCTGGGTTTTTAAAAGATAGACAAATATTTACTGTATTAACTTTCATAAAAATAAGAAAATGTCAAAATATAGTCAAATAGGCATACAGTATATATTTCACTGTGCTGCATAATGTAAGTCAATAGACTGTGAATGTAAATTGTACACTGTACTTACAGACATGATATCTTCTCTCCTTCAATTTGATAGTTTGATATAGAAATACTGTCATTAACTGATTTAATTAGTCCAATTAATCTTTGGTTTTGAAGGTTCACAAATGGGTAATTTAAGGTAAAAAACATACTCTTTGCCCTACTGCCAATTAAAATTGCATTTTCAACATTCTTTTGGTGAAACAAGTTATTAAGTTCATGCACATTAAAATTAACATATTTGTTTGAGCATAGAGGAAGATCCTAGACAACAGAACAAATTTTAAATCTCAATCTTTTTTTTTAAATATCCTGTTTTAAACATGCGCTTATGTTTTATATTAGAATTTCTCTTCTCTCACACATAATGGTAACAACTCTAGAGATATTTTTTATATAATTTTATTTTCCATCGGAATTCAGCATATCCCTATACACAATGTTCTCTACTGTTGTAATATAAACAGCATATTGTATTTCCAAGGTCTGTGCCCTGGCACAGATGGTCTTTATTTTTAACAATACCTTTCTCTGGAAACATCAATACAAAGCAAGCAATTTGCTCTCTTGGCAGTTGCACAAAACCAAACACAGCAAAAACCTATGAGCATGTATTTATATATTTCACCATTAAATGACAATCTCACAAAGGCTCATGTGTGACCTAAAGTTCATTTTATGATAATCTTTATGGAATTACATTTTCATTTTTAAACATAAATTATAGGTGTTCATTTCAGTGATAGTTGAATGCATTGTAGTACAAGACCCTTGGGGAAAATTGCACATGTAAATGTCTCTGCTTGTGTTTTTGAAGAATGGGACAAAGATAATGGGAATCTAAAAAATGTCCAAATTTGTAGACAGGTAGAAATGGAAATAAAAATTTCATTGCTGATGGAAATAATAAAGACTTTTCCTTTGAGTACATACTGTATATTTTATAAATACATCAAAGCAGATATATTTGCAGTTGAGAGCAGCATACTGTACAAATATTTTTATAAAAGCGTTATTGACCTTTCCATCAATTGCTCTTTAAAATAAATCATTCCTTCTGTATTGCTATGAATTCCATGGTTGGGAGGGTGTTTCATGCCTTAGTGAATATGATGGTTACATCTATTTCACTTTAGAGGTTCCAGACAAAACATATTTTTCACAGATAAATAAGCTTTCACATAAAATAAGCTTTCTACATCTGTCACACAAAATGTTGAAGTTAACCAGAACACACTTATTTTTAACTAGTCCCTGTTGTATAGGCTTATTTTTTATATCATGCAGTAGCAAGTAACCATACTAAACCATTTTTTATTTGTTTCACCAAATACTTGGCTCAGAACCTGAGAAATATACATTCTGCTGAAATAAATGAAATAATTTAGTCTGCATGTTCTACAATTTTTTTGCAGCTAAACCTACTACAATCAAGATAGTTATTATTATCCAGAGGCATGACAGTGTACAGTATTTTAAAAGCTTTTCTTAATTTGTGCTTGATCTTTTGTTCCTATAAAAGCTTGAAATTTGCTTATAAAAAGGAATTGTAATATTCTAAAAACTCACAATAGTTGTCATCTTAGTTATTTAAATTTCACAGTTAAGTCTATTTTTTAATCTCAAAAGTGGTTCTTTTTCATATGGTAAATGAGCAGATACATATAACAGTTTCACAAATGAAACCTTTCAGTATATAACTGGTTTATAACTCCAGTTGTGGCCTCAGTTTCAAAAGGAACATTATTTTTTGTAGCCTGGTAGGGGTGATATCATTGTAGCCAATAAAAATAAAGGGATATGTGTAAAATTGCTCATTAGAGGCATGTTCAGAAATGTATTGTGGGTTTTTCATATTTTTGTTAGAGGGTAAGGTGTACCGATTCTGTTTATTAGCAAGTTGGCAAGGCAAGTATTCCTTCTTGGATCTTGATCTGGCTCTGTAATCTGTACAGTATACTGTTGCTCGCCATCTAACTATACAAATAAATATGTATGCATGCAACTACTATTTTTGAGCTTCCTCTGAAGTTACGAACCATATGTAAGGCAGACAGAAGAGGTAAGTGCCTAGCACCCCCATCACTTTCAACTTTGTGCCATAAGCATGTGCTTCTTCTGTCTCACTCTAGTGATGGGTGGAGTTATTCTCCTGGGGTGAATTTGCGGCGAATGCCCACGATTTGCCGCAGGCAAATAATTTCGCGAAACACCAGTAAAATTTTGCCTGGTGAAAAAATGTGAACTGGCGTCCAAGAACAGATGCCGGCATCCAACGTGAGACGCAAAATGTTCGGCGAAACTCTCAGATTCGCCCATCACTACCTCACTCTAGTTATGGCTCTGTATTGTAGTGTTGATTGATCACCAGTAAACTATATACAATGGTCTATTTTGGTCCAGAGCTTCCCAAGACATCAGATTTCACGTTTCATGTTTCAACCTACCCCCTTCCCTGATCCACACATGAACAAATGGTCCTTATAAACTGTGAATGCCAGTCATTGAAAAATAAGTTACTAAATATTCCCCTCAGCTCCACCCCTGAATTTAGCATTGTGTATCTTGAAGCAAGCTGGGGAGACTTTTTTTCCATATAGGCACCTTCTAGACCCTAGGCATGGGCCCTTGCACTTTATATTGTAGATACAGCCCTGACTTTATATATTCCTACTATCTGGAATAAACATGGACGTACAACATATGAGATTCCTTTTCCACGCTGTTAGAATCTGTGTTAATCACAACCAATGAGACTTTTATTCATAATACACTTTTGGGACAATATTTATGAGCATTATTACCTGCAGTTCTGGAGTCCTTATGGATATTTTTTCTAAGAGATAGCAACATTCCAGTTGGCCACAGTACCGTTGCATCATACATAAAGAAAGGTACAAATTATGTACTTTATTGGACTAATGAGACATTACAAATACCCCTCTATGTCAATCTTATTATATATTGTGCCCCAAAAAAAGGTGGTTTAAATTTTTTAATGGCAATTCAATGATCAATCAATCAAAGTATGCATTTAATGCTAACAAAATACAAAGATACAATCTGTGTTTTGTTCCTTCAAAAGGAATCAAACCTGGAATCAAACCTCAACACAGTCTTATTTTGGCATTTTAAAGTAGCATTTGGTACATAATTCTATATAGCACCAAATCTGGGTGCAGAAGTTTTTTTTGTGGTTGCCATATAATTTCATCTTTATATTAAATATCTCCCACAGTGTTCTCAACTTCCTCATAAAGGGAACATCTCTCCAATTAGTAGCAATGAAGTATTTGGAGGTTTCATTCTGGAAACTGTCATTTGTAATTAAAAAGTGCAAGTTTATAATTACACACTTTGTTTTTGATGTTAAAAGGCATATATGCCCTGCATCAACATTAAAGCAACAAAAGAGACATTTTGCTTTTTCTCTTACATTGAAAACAATTACTGTAGATATATCACATAATGTCATTTGAGAGAATGCATCTCAAAGGTAGTAGACTTTGCTATTTACAGTATCCTAAAATCACACAATGAATGTTACATAATTCTGTGAGGATTTTTAAGAGTGATTAAAAAAAGGGAAAAAAGAGCCTTAGGTGAGCAGTTAAAGGGCTAAATTAAAAATAACTCAACAATAAATCAGCACAACCGAACAGGCCAGGTCACCTGCAAGAACTTTGCTTAAAATGGTGGCGCCCAGGGGAACCACGTGGGCTGTCAGGCGCCAGCACGACATTCTGGCACGGCGAAAATTAGGTTTAAAAAGACGCTAGAGGCCTACAGTGTTCCTGGGTGTGTTTTTGGACTGTATTTCTGATCTTCGACCTTTTGCCTGTATCCTGACCTTGAAACTTTGCTGCCTAAACTGACCTTTGCCTGGATTGACCATTCTTTTCCCTAACCCTTCTGATACCACAAACTTTATCTTCAACTAAGCTTCCTCCTTGGTCCGCACTTCAATCTGCACCTTTGGGCCCTGACAAATACCACCAAAACTATATCTACATCCACATAAGTTTTAATCTTTGCTTCAAGATTGAAAACAATGAACTTTTTACTGACTTATCCTATAATTTAGGACTTGTCTAAACTGACATTATACTTTAGCTAGGTTGGCCCTAACCTTATTTATCTATTACTAGTACTTGTATACTGGATATAATAGGCTACAGCAGCAGTAGTAGTAGTAATAGTAGTAGTAATAGTAGCAGTAGCAGTGCATTTCTGAAAATATAAATCATTTTGACCTCTTTGCAATTAGTGATAGGTCAATAAATTTGCCAGGCATGCATTCACAGCAAATTCCCACGTTCGCTGCCTGCGCATGTTTTAAGTGACAAAAAAAATGTTGCATTGTCAAAATTATTTGGACACCCATTGACTGGAATACATTTGGACAAAATAGTCTCTTGTTTAAAAATTGTTGCTCTCGTTAAAAATTGACTTCTATGCATTTTGTGAATTTTCACCATTTCACGAATGTTTTGGCAAAATGTGACGGATTCGCCCATCACTAGTCACAATTTTATTATGGGCCGGGTTGACTAGCATTAACATTGTTAATCTTTCTCCATGTCATTAGCAAATACCCTCCTTTTTCCACTTGCCTACCAACAAGCATTATAGGGTTAATCAGTTACTTATAATCATTGGAACTGCTGTAAGATTGATATGATGTAACTAAGCATTTATGGTACTATACATTTTCACTTTTGTATAAAACACTTTTATTGATATTGGTGCCTAATTATTTTGAAATGTTTTTACTATGCTGGTAATTTATATGCCTTTTATACATTTAGGGGCAACTTTATCAAGGGTCGAAGTGAAAATAAGTTATTTTTATGTACTTTGTCTAGGGAATAGTCCAAATTCGATTCGAATTTGCAAAAAAATGAAAAAAATTAAATTTGAAATCTATCATGTACTGTCTCTTTAAAAATTAAAATTTCTCCATCTAAAATCTGCTGAATTGCTGTTTTAGCCTATGGGGGACCTCCTAAAACCTAGTAGGAGTCAATTGGTGGACTTAAAATTTTAAAGTTTTTTTTGGGGGGGAAAAACAAATGCGCTATTGTGGACCTATTCGATCAAAAAAAGTTTGAATGAATTTCAGTTGACCTTTATGAATTCAAATTTCAAAGTTTTTGCGATTCGAAATTTGACCCTTGATACATCTGCCCTTAAAGTGTGCTTCAATCTAATGGAGGATACTGGGAGTTGTACTTTGTGTAATTGTGTTAGCTCCTTTGAAACCTTCACCCAATATTTCTACAGTTTAAAATTAATTGGTTAATGCAGGTTAATATTTACAGGTGGCTTATGACTTGGGTGACTAATATAATATTATATTTAGTGTTAGAGTTGGAACCTCCTGTTCATGGGCTACTGTTCCTCCTGGCTGAGGCACAGGAAGCAGTGGGAGTTCAGGATAGTAATTAAAGATGATGATTCATTTCATTGCCTGTTAGTTGCCTGATCCAACTATAGGTAATTTCCCACTTAAAAGACTAAAAAGTCCTTAAAAAAGATGCCCATTCCTGGTCCCTTGGCTAGATCATTAAACTCTCTGAGGTGATCAAGTCAACTCTATCCTGAGTATCCTGTTTGAGTATCCTTAAAATCCTATCCTGAGTGTATTCCTGTCACTTCTGATATCCTTGTGTGACCCCTGGCCTTTCTCACAGATTTTGTTGTTCTGCTATTTGCCCTGATTTAATTCCATGCATATCGACTTGTCTTGCAGCCTGCATTTTTTACTTGCCTTTGTTCTTATAGAAATCACTTATTAAAATCTTAATTGCACTACGGTAAATTCCTGTTTTATGTAAATCACTAAACATGCTTTCATCTGGTCACCTAGTACATAGGCACCTTATAGCCAGAACTACAGTTGTGATTAATTTTGATAGAGAGCCTGACACTGGCCTGTGCATTATTCTTACTGTTTACTTTCCTTGATGCAATTACACTTATTTGCTAATTTTCTTGAACATTTAGAGGCACATTTATGAAAGGTTGAATTTTAAATTCATGTGAGTTTTTTAAACTCTATGAAATTTGAATATACTCAAGATTTGACTGAGGTTTTTTTTTATAAAAAACAAATATTCCCGACCCGAAAACTCAAATCCAATTCAAATCGAATTTAACTAAACTCGATTCAAAGTGAAACTTTTCAATTCGACCCTTAATAAATCTGCCCCTTACTATAATAGTTTTTCTCAAATGGCAGAAAGTGTTAAATAGTAGTGAAACATCAAACAATATTGCAGACTAGTAATGATGGGCGAATTTATTCGCCAGGGGCGAATTCGCGGCAAATTCCCGCGATTCGGCGCTGGCGAATAAATTTGCGAAACTGCCAAAAAAATTCGCCAAAATTTTTCGGCGAAGCGAAACGCGCCCGTTTCGCCCATCACTACAGACTAGTGCTCTTGTGTTTTTCTTTTCTGTTTTGCCTAGTTTCTGCTATTGTTCTCTGATAATCCAGGTGGTTTAGATAAATTCTGTGTTACATCAATACTTTTACGGTAAAACAAGAACCACATAAATACAGAAATCTTTGTAGCTGTGATATGCAGTCTCACATGAATATGGTCAAAAAGACCCTCTCCTAATGCAAAACAGCAGGAGTCCCGGCAAGAAAGCCAAGTTTCACTGCAATAAAATTTTAATTTCATGAAATACTTTAAGACATTAACTTTCCCACTGGCTTTTAAAGGTTATCTAAAGAGTAGGTCAGGAATGTTGTACATTATGTTTTAGGCTTCTCTACCAGCCCAAGGCAACCACATCCCTTTAGCAGTAAAGATCTGAAGATCTCTGCCTCGAAAGATGCTCAATAGCTCCCCATCTTCTTATCTTGTGATTCAGTGTATGTGTTCTGTGCTGCTGACCTTAGGAACTGAAGCATAATATACTGTATATCATATACATGTCACATTATAAGTCTTATTAGTAAATTATTCAAATCATTGGAACATGGCAGCTCGGGTAACAGCACAATTAGCATCCAAATTGAATAATCAGCCCTGTGGCATCAGTGTAAATGACTGGCATACTTGATTTTCTGCTTGGTTATTTGTGATAACCCCTAAGTTTAGCTTCTCAACAGCTGTTCAGAGCACACTAAGCATGTGCATGTTGCAGACACTTCTAACAAAAACTAACATGGGAAAATCTTGCGACAACTTTGAAGTCCTGGAACATTACTACTATTGAGATGTTGAACCTTTAGGCTGGTTCATTAAGTTCAGTATAGGGTTTAATTCTCCTTTAAAGAATAGTCAGGGTGACATCTGAGCAGAAGTCAGTTAGGAGCTATTTTGGATTTATAAGATATATTGTGAGAAGTCAAATACAGTAAATAGAATTTTTTTTCATCAGGCGTGGATTTGCTTTGAAATTCCACATTTCAACATCTGCAAATGTTTTAGCAAAAGTGCAGCATAAATTTGCAGTGACAAAGTAACCAAAACAAACTAGTTGCTGAGACAAAAATAGTCGCCATAAGAAAAAAACGGCCATTGACGTTAATGCATATGCAGTGAGAAAAAAAAAGTTGTGCATAAAAAATTTGCACATAAATAAATGATATGTCACTTCTTGACTTCAATGCATTTTGCAATTTTTTAGCAGTTTTGCTAATTTTTCTACCAAGTAAAATGGGACAGATTTGCTCATCGCTACTCAATTAAGTCGAGACACTTAATCGCAAACAAAACAGCAGAACTCCTGGAAAGTTAACCAACTTTTACCCCTAAAGCAGCCTCCCTGGCTCTTTGTACAGAGCATTACACAGATGAGGCCCAATGCAGACAAAATCTGGCCTTAGTTGGGGTTGTGTCAGCTTCACCTTGTGTGTGCCCTCCTGTTCAAATATATAGAATCTGATTTCTATTTTATTAAAAGAGGCAAATCAATGCAAATATTCCATTTATTTTAAAATAAATTACATTAAATGATACCTAGGGGCATATTTATCGAAGTTCAAATGATAGAGTTTTTGTTTTTTTATCTCAAATGAACTTGAATGGCCTTGAATGACCTTGAATTTAAGTAAAAATTCTGTATAAAATGCTAATGAATATTGACATCAATCAAATTCGTATCTAATGCGAACAAAACTCATTTCAAGTTTTTTCTCTGAAATTCCTTGAATGCCAGGAAGAATATTGACATCTTCAAATGGGTCAACAGATATCTGCCATTAACTTCTACATGAAGATTTTAGGTGGCAACCTATCGAATTCAAGTTACTTCCAGGGACGAGGCCTGATAAATCTCAATAAGTATTCAAACTCAAGTTGTTCCCAACTTGAATTTGTGAATTTAGACCAAAAATTCAACTAAAAAATTTAAATGTGAATTTATCATTTGAACCTTAATAAATCTGTCCCATAGTATCATAGTTAACAATTTTGCATATGAAAAACATGACTTCAATTTTTAAAAATACACAAGTTGAAAATACGTTCAGAGTGCAGTAATGTAATGGTAAACTGTAAATCTTATATTATTAACCAAAGAAAAGAGCAGTTCAACAGAACATAACAAAGCACTTTTTTACCTTAATATAAACCTTTTATATTCAGCAAACATCTAAACACAAAGCTTGTATTGTGTTGCATTTTGATCTCAGTTATTCAGATCAGAATGCCTGGGATCAAATTGCAACATACAGTATGATGTGAAATCTCTTGATTACTGGCAATTTATACATCGTTTTAACAGGAAAGCACTCATGAAAGATTGCTAAAATGTACTTTAGGTTCTACATTAAATAGTACAAGAGAAACTGTATTTTAGAATGTAAAATTTACAAAAGAAAAATAGCAGCCATTAAAGCAACATTTGGCCTCGGGAAAAAAAAGAACACAGCTTTCGGTAGAGTTTCTCACTTACAAATGACATGTTTTAATGCAGTTTGCCTGTGTTATTGAGTATATTTAACACAATAAGTTTTGGAAGTAAAATACAACAAAAATCTTTGTGGTCTATTTTAGGACCCTTGTACCAGTATCAGCTTTATGCCAAAAAGGATCCTAGTTGATGTATTAATGGACACAGATTTAGTTGAAAATGCCTCTACCTGTTTCATATCTGGCCAGTCCTACGCTAAATTTTCATCTGATTCATTAAGAATTCTATTTGCTTCATTATACATTTTACAAAGGGACTACATTTTACCTTGTTTGTTATAGTTTATACAGGAGCAGTGGCCAGCTCCATGTTGTAGTGCCCACCCTTTCCAGCTATAGTCCCACGTATATCAGTGATCCCACTCGGGACAATAAAAAGGCAACCAAGTCTGTTTGGGAGTTTTACCTTGAAAGCAGCAAGTAAGTTGTAGGCACAACATAGTCACTTTGTAAAATGTATAACGAAGTAATAGAATTCTTAATGAATCAGATGAAAATTGAGTGTAGGACTGGCCAGATATGGGATGACTTTGACGTAGTTGGCCAGCTTAAATATATTGCAATAAGAAATACAGATGACATATCAATGTTTTGGCTATAGGAACAAATCACTAACAGTTTAGATTGGCACAGAGTGAAGTAGTAATTATAAAAATCTGCCACATATAAATCTTGTAGTACAGTTCCCTTGCCCCCGAAAATTGCATTTTTGCCAGCAGCAGAAAAAAACTGGCTTTATTATGCCCCAGTTGCTGTCTATTTCAAACATTTGGATTGAAGCCTACCTCAGCCCTCCCCCTGTCTGTCTAATAAGCTGTCCAGGTGCCATATTTGGAAGAAATTGGCAACATGGGAGCTTTTTTATGTTTACAAAAAAACAGTTGTAGCATAGTGGAAAGGTACTTTTATAACAAAGTAGGGCAATGTACTGTAAATGCTATTGCAGATCTTAAAAAAGCACTAACTCCAATGTAATTTTACTTCCTATTGACTCAAATGCATTTGGCTAATTCTTGGCATTTTCATGCTTCACTGATTTTTCTGCAATTTGCTTTAGTTTCACTTATCAATACCAATGAGTTTTAAACCAACCAAGGGCATTTTATAATCAGTTAAAATAGATCAATTGTGTCCTTAAATGGAAAGGATCACTGGAGTGCAGGATATCAGCATATGTATCATACTGGGACTTAAAAGCCTCTCCTCATTTGCATGCAAAAATGAAATAATCTTAGAAAGAAAGAGACGTTTGTCTTATGAATTTCAGAATTGGAATACCCTATAGCTCTAAGCACCCAGGGGTGCAAAGCACAGCACCGTAGGGAGGCTTGTAGTTAAAGGCTGCCATAGAGCGGTCAACTTTAAAGCTGTGAGTTGGGGGAACAAACATTTCTTGGCTCAGAAGTGGCCTCACAGGTGGTGATGTCATACACGTGCCCAGAACCTCTCCTGAAGCCACAGATTCCATGCTGTGCATGTGCACATCTCTCCACTGCACATCTCTCATTGAAATGTTCTGTGCATGCTGCTGTCACGAACGGCACCCAAAACCAGAACAATTGCTAAGCACCTTGGTCTCAGCTCGGCTTCACCAGTTAAGTGACCGCCTTTGGCCTCGGGAGGAGCCCTCAGCTTACTCAGATGCCACCTGGACTTATCGAGAGGTGCAAAGCTAAGAGTTCTGGCTAGCATAGGGGCACGATCGTCTCACCAAGGATACTGGGTGAAGAATACCACCAAGTGGAACAGGCGGGCCGGACCAGCACAAGCGGAGTAGATTAGTCAGACAGGCCAGGATCAGGATAGGAGAGTGTAGAATAGTAACGGACAGGCAAAAGGTCAGGAAAAGAGATGTCAGAATGGTCAGAGGACAGGCAAGAGGTCAGGATTGGAGATAGAATAGTCAGGCAAAGCAAGGGTCAAAACCAGGAGAATAAACAGGAATCAATAGTAATAGCACCCAGGAACTAGCTAATAGAACCTAACAATGGGCAATGCTCTGTACTAAATGATCCCTTTAAATATTATTTGAATTTCACGCCATTGCGCGCCGACGTAATCACGCCGGCGCGCATGCGCCTACAAAAGGCGGAAGTGCGCGTGCGGCACGCACTAGAGAGCCGGGACCACCAGGGTAAGCACAAATCCTTACAGCTGCTCACATCAAGTTTTTTCCTGGAAATCATGGAAAATCTAGGGAATGGGTAAGAATGTTCAAAGACTGGGGGACAGAGTGCAAAATCTAGTCACTCCCCAAAACATAGAGGGGGTTGACAGTTTTGGACTACCATAATGGCTCACCAGCTTCTTCATCTGAATGACAGAGCTTGAGGCTTAAAGGGAAATTGTGGTGAAAAAAATGTAATACGGAGCACTTTCGCTGGGGCTAAAAGTTAAATTTTATTGTGAAATCCTTAAAATCATGGAGCATCTACGCTTGACGCGTTTCGTGGTTACACATCACTTCCTCATAAGCATATGATTATGCTTATGAGGAAGTGGTGTGTAACCACGAAACGTGTCAAGCATAGATGCTCCATGATTTTAAGGATTTCACAATAAAATTTAACTTTTAGCCCCAGCGAAAGTGCTCCGTATTACATTTTTTTCGCCATCGGGAGTCGGCTTAATACGCTGCAGCACATCGCAACGAGGGCTTTGGAAAAAGTGAGTGCTCCCTTTTATCCGTTTACAACATTAAAGGGAAACTGTCATGGGAAAAAAACTGCTTCAGTTAATAGTGCTGCTCCAGCATGACCGGGGCAGCTGGGAAATTGACAAAATGTCTAGCCCCGTGTCAGATTTCAAAACTGAATATAAAAAAATCTGTTTGCTCTTTTGAGAAATGGATTTCAGTGCAGAAGTCTACTGGAGCAGCACTATTAACTGAAGTGTTTTGAAAAAAACATGTTTTCCCATGACAGTATCCCTTTAATAAATGATTATTGCAAAAAGGATGGCATATTTTGAAGCTTTCTAGATCAGGGGTCCCCAACCACCGGGCCGTGGCCCACTACCGGGCCACAGACATACCTGAACTGGGAACACTGAACCCAGGCAACCTGGCCAGCCAAAGCGCCTCCTCAACCGCGTGTGCAGGAGACGCGCACGCATGCGCGCTGACCGACCGCTTCAGGGACGCTCTCCCCCTCTCGTCACATATGCGCATGTATGCACACAAACAGGTGCAGAACTGCTGAGGAGCGCAACTCACAGGACTAGGGGGTAGGCAGTAGTGAAACGTATGTGCCTGGCGCCCCCAAAGCTTTGTGCCCTAGGCACATGCCTACTCTACCTACCCTTAGTTCTGGCCCTGGCTGAATTTGACACAGACGAGCAGAATTTGACACTGGCACACTATAATTTGACCCTGGATACGTGAAAGGTGATGCCGGCGAGCCTGTCCTTGCAAAATATTCTGGCTTTACACTGGTCTCTGGGGCAAAAAAAGTTGGGGGCCACTGTTCTAGATAACAGGCTTCTGGATATATGTTTCCATACCCATATTTATGAGTAGTATAACAAACAAGGGAAAGTTGTGCTCACCACAAAAACATTAAGTGGAGGTGCAATGAGGCTGTGACCACACAATACATATAGGCAAATACAAGATGTCCTCTGCACATACTAGTATTAAATGTATGTTTGCAAATGCAAGGAGTCTGACTGGTAAAATGGGAGAGTTGAAGGTGCTGGAGAGAATATATGATGTCGTTGGTGTGGCTGAAACATGGCTGAATGTATGGCTATCCTTTACGATGATCGTGCATACTCAGCCGACACCATGATTTGTAAATTGTGCCAGGGAAAAAGGCCCGTAGAGAAGTTCTGCACTAAGTTCCGCCGGTGGTCAGTAGAGACTGGTTGGAATGACTTGGCTCTTCGTAGCCAATTCTGCTTAGGGCTTTCCAAAGCTGTAAGAGACAGCCTAGTAAACTACCCCCTATCTGATACCTTGGATGATCTTATGGCTTTAGCCATCCAAATTGATAGAGGATTAAGGGAGAGAAGGGCTGAAAGGGGTACTAATTTTTATCCTGAGTGTACTAGTGTTAAGGGCATACAATGGGGCAAATTCACTAAAGAGTACAATTTCACCAGCGATGGCTTTGCAGCCATCGCAACACTTTGCCAGGTTAAAATTTGCTCAAAAAATGCTAATTACTTAAGTGTGAAGTTAGTATTGAATTTTCTCTAGCATTACTTCGGCAGAGCAAGCAAATCAAAGCGAAGCTGTGCTAGTGTTCAATTCTGCCTAATGCGACTTCACTAGAGTTTTTGCTCTCAGGCTAATTTGCATACAGTGGGCAATTTAAAGTGAAATGAAGTAATTCATGTTACATGGTGCATCTAATACATTACATTAGACATGCCAAGGGAACCTCAATAAAGTCAATAGAGTTGTTTTAATGGCCTACACAAAAGCCCACAGTTAAATAATTTGCCATATGTTTGAAAATGTATGGGGGAAACTGGGTGCCTGAAACAATTTTTATTTTTTTTGAAAAATTTAAGACACCAGTGTTTTTGTACTTTGAAGATATTACACTCAACAATTATGATGTAAGTAACTGAAGATTGAGGATGTACTTTGCACTCCAATGCACTTCACTAGGTCATAGCTGGCGAATGCCAGTCTGGTGAAAGTGGTAACATTCAGTAAAATCCGCATCTTGGTGAATTTGCAGAGTTACGTCCATTCGCCAGAGTGTGAAGCAATGCTAGCATACATCTCCTTTGCTAGTGAAGGGGCACCTGCGCTTTTACTAAATCAGTGAAGTAATTGAATGATGTCACGCTGGCAAATTTTCACTAGCGCTAGTCACTTCGCCCCAATGAGTCTGAAATCCCATCAGTATTAATACGTATTAATAGTGTTATGGATAGGAAAGCAGTATCAAAAGAAATGTGGAAGTCATTTAAAACAATCACTGTATCTGATTATCATCTACAAGATGTGAGAACTGCATTACATTCAAACAATCCCAAAAAAATATATTGTCAATATTGTGATGAACTTTCTATATGGGATGGAGTATTACTCAAATGATCTCACATTGTTGTGCCTTCATCTCTGCAAAAGGACATGCTAACCATAACACATGAAGGACATCTTGGAATTCAAAGATGCTAAATATAGGCAAAATAATCCTAATTTTGTCCCTCTATTAATAAGGATAGATAATGGTTCTCAATTTATAGGAAAAGACTGTAAATTTCACAGAAGAATTTGGATTCAAGCATGTCCCTTCAAGCCAAAGAATCCAACAGAGTAATGGACTTGCAGAGTGTGGCATAAAGATTATAAAACAGAATTCTTATTTTGGCTGGAGGCAAATCTCCAGCAGAGTCATTCCTTGCAAAACAAATAGAATTGGAGCTTAAGTGTTACCACAACGGTAAGACCCTACATAAACAGTAGAGACAACAGAAACAAAAGATGCATGAGACACAAAAGAAGAGAAAAATTATGACAACAGTACAAAACCACTTGAACATTTACATATTGGAGATGATGTCATAATTTGGTATAGAACTACCTGGTATGAAAAAGCACAAGTTCTATGCCTAGTCTCACCTCGTTCTTATGAGGATAAAACAGGTGATGGAAACATCTTCAGGCTAAATAGAAGGCATTTACATTAAATCCCTAAAATAACAAGCCTTGCCTTTTCTGATGGCCAGTCAGAGGAAGCACAGGACCAGGATTTGATTCACATGGAGCAGCACCAATGGATGCTCACTGGCTGGAGAACAATCAAGAAAAAGATGCAACTGGTAATAGGCAGTTGTCAGTAGATAACAGTGAGGACAACCTGATGGTCACATCAGAATCTTTTCTGACTGATACTCAGCGCCAAACCTGGGGATGCCTGAGGCAGAAGCCCAGATGATGCCTCACCGCTCCCTCTACACGCTTAAAAATCAACGTTGGAGTGGGTCAAAGGGGGCAGCATCGCTAGTGCATTGCTAGTGCCTCATGGCAGGAGCAGCCCTGCTGATACTGTACAAGGAAAGCTTTCGCACACACTTCGGAAAAGTAAAACAGATAACCTGGTGCCTTGTGGTTAGAGGATGCGGCACCCTCTATAACAGTCCAATGTAGAAAAAACACACCGGCACACAGGAGTTGAAGTGCAGGGGCAACCCTTGCAACTACTTTTTACTGCGGAAGTGCAACGTTTCGGAGGTCACGCCCCCTTTGTCAAGCAATGCTTGACAAAGGGGGCGTGACCTCCGAAACGTTGCACTTCCGCAGTAAAAAGTAGTTGCAAGGGTTGCCCCTGCACTTCAACTCCTGTGTGCCGGTGTGTTTTTTCTACATTGGACTGCTGATACTGTACCCATACAAGGAACACAAAACTTAGATCATGCCACAGTTAATACACAAAATACAACTGACAATAACCAAGTGCAACTTACTCATAATGTGCAAGTACAAACTTTTTAACACAATTTCTTTAATATCTCCTTATAATGAGAATAATGCCAACAGGCTTTTCTTTATCAAAGCATAAAAAACTTAAGCAACATTACCTTTGTAAAGCATTAAATAGCTTGGATTGAGGTGAAGTTACATCTTGTTATCTTGTCATGTACATTTGATTTTAGAGAATCTTTTTTTCTGATATATACAGTAGTTAATACAGAAGAAACACATTAAATGGATCAACTCACAGTGAAAAGGTTGTAAGATTTAACTAGTTTCCATAAAGTTTTTGTCTTAATATAACCAAACAAAATTTATGGGAACCAATCACCATTAATTTTTTGCATTAAACATTTGTCCTCATGATTTAATGGCCAATCTATGTATGCAATATGGAGTCCCATGCCTTGCTCTGAGCTCAATCATCTGGATGCCAGTCCACTGTTGTCCTCAGACACTATGGGGCACATTCACTAACCTGTCTAGTTGCAGAGCGAGGGGTTCGCTAGCGTTCGCCGCACTTCTCCAGCGCTAAGCAAATTCACTAAAATGCGAATTTGCACTCAGGGCAGTGATCGTTAGCGAAGTTGCGCTACCGTTACTATGTTAGGCAAAGCGAAGTACTTACTGTTATTCATCTAGTCTTTAACTATAAATATTTATGACGTTTCCATTGCATCAAACCATATTTGTCACTGGAACTTATTTTATTTGTTCTCTAGGCTTACATCAGAGCACTGACAAACACAGCATTTATATTTTGATGTTTGTGCCCAGTTTTCTCTTTAGCAGATCCCTCACCTATAAAAACATTTTACCAACTGATGCAAGAAATAGATTCCTAATACACAGCTCCTGGCAGTTATAGAAGCAAAGCTACTGTTTAGAAAGTATAATATTGATTTTCTTTTCTCTCTCTCTCTCTCTCTCTCTCTCTCAACTTATCTTTTCAATCAATTTAGCTTTTTCAATCTGGTTACAGTATACTATGTAAAGAGAGAGCAGAGAAGATGATTAGTGCATAGAAAAACAAATACATTTACGGACAATCTTGAAATATTTGTTTGTTGGACTTTTAAAGGGGAAAAACAATTTTTTACTAGAAAAAAAACTAGACTATTTAATGTTTTGTGAAATCCAGATGGATTTAATCTGCGCTGCGGATGCCGCACTGGGTTTCATTCAATAAGCTGATGATTTTGTGGTTTTCAGGCGTCAAGTCTGAAAAAGTAGTAGGTTTTGGTTGTCTCAATTTTCAGCAACAAATCTAAATATTTTGTACAATTCAGATTTTTTCAAGATTTTGTTTTTTTCCACGTCCAAGAAATTATAGGAAAAATGATTGACAAATAGGGAGGATAAGTCCATGCAGATTTGGGAGAACTTTAAAATTTTGATGAATAACCCCCAGAATGTCAGCTTTTAGCGGCAAGCATATATTGTAAAATGCATGGCTGAACTTCTGATCCTGGTCCCAAATACAATGAGGGGGCCCTTTAAAGGAGAACCAAAGCTTAAAGGAAAACTATACACCCGAACAATGTAGGTTAAATAAAACAGCTCATATGTAAAATCCTGCTTCATGTAAATAAACCATTTTCATAATAATACACTTTTTTAGTAGCATGTGCCATTGGGTAATCATAAATAGAAAATTGCCATTTTAAAAAATAAGGACAGCCTCCTGGGATTGTATAATTCAACGGTGCACACAAACATACCCAACAAGTTATAAAGTTAGGTCACATGAGCCAATTAACAGACAGAGTTCTGTCTTTTGCTTTCACCTTTCTTCCTGTTACAGTTACAGCACAAATAACATCAGAATTTAATATTCAACCCTGTAGCAGAAACCCTTACAAGTTCCAAGATGGGGAACTCCTGTGACACCTTTAAAGGCCTGAACTATTTCTACTATAGAGATGCTGAACCTTTAGGATGGTTAAATAAGTTCATAATATAAATATGGCATTTATATCCATATTCATTTTCAGGGTTTAGTTTTCCTTTAACAGTTAAATTTGGCTACATAAGCCGAGGTGCTAGATATCCAACATGATCAGGTGGTTATTAGTGCAATTTAGAGATACATGACTAAATTACTAATAAAGCAAAGGCAGAACTATGAACAGGCAGAAGAGGTATGTGCCTATGGCACAATATGGCACAATAGCGGAGGGGTGCTAGGCATGTGCTTCTATTGCCTACTGCGTGATTTTTTCGCAGCATCCTTTTTGACACCAAAAACCCGAAAAAGTAGCAGTAAAAGAGACACTTTTTTTGCTATTTATTATTCCCTCTAAGCTGTTCCAAGTCTGCATCTGAAAAACTCCAACTAAAACTTGCCGAATTCATGTAAAAGTCAATGACAGATGTCCCCTTAACCATTTGAAGATGTTTTAACCCCCACCAAATGTTCAGCGTTTTTGGGGTTTGTTTTTTTCCATGAAAACTTAAAAGCTTTAAAGGGCAAGGAAAGTCTAAAATAGAATGACTAGAAATGCTGTATTTTGTATACTAAACATAAAATGAACTTACTGCACCACAAGCCTAATCAAACAAATGATTTATGCTTTCAAAGTTGGCTACAGGGGGCTGTAATCTTGTAACCTTGTTATACATCTTTGCTTGACTAGACTACATACATATGCTCAGTGTGGTCTGGGCTTCTTATGGATCTTCATAAATGATCACAAAACAAAGCTCCCCCTGCTGTTCATAAGTAGGATATTTTCCCTGCCAGAAGTTAGGGACCGTCTGACAATTCCTATCCACAGCAGTAAATGAAGGGAGAATTTCACTGAATACAGTCAGGTTTCTTATAAAAATGGTACACATTTTTTAATTAAAATATATTGAAGATAGATTTATTTTTCATTAAAGAAAGTAAAAATGGGATTTAATTTCTTTGCCTTTCCTTGCCCTTTAATTTTTCATGGTTTTCAGGTGTTTTTTTTTAACGATTTTTTCCCTCTAGATTTTTGTATTGATATATATAAGTAGGGATGCACCGAATCCAGGATTCAGTTCAGGATTCGGCCAGGATTTGGCCTTTTTCAGCATGATTCAGATTCGGATGATTCCTTCTGCCTGGCCGAAATAAATCCTAATTCTAATTTGCATATGCAAATTAGGATCAGGGAGGGAACTCATGTGACTTTTTGGCACAAAACAAGGAAGTAAAAAAATTTTCAACTTCCCACCACTAATTTGCATATGCAACTTAGGGTTCGGATTCGGTTCAGTATTCAGACTAATTTTCCAGGAAGGATTCAGGGGTTCGGCCGAATCCATAATAGTGGATTCGGTGCATCCCTATATATAAGGGAAAAATCGTGGATTCTAGTTTAGTCTGACTTTTATTTTTAGAACTGGTATAACCTATTAAAGCTGAGTTTGAAGATAATGTTTTTCAGGTGGAGAACCATTTCTGGCATAAAAAGTTATAATGAAACCTGTGTCAAATTTCAAATGTTAAAACAGTGTTTTTCAAACAAATCCCAGCAACAGGTATCCAATCAACCATAACACAAATTTATAAATACATTGGTTTTTACCCTGTACCATACAGGGGCGTCAGTATACAGGAAGTAGATTCTATGACTGCTGGGATGTTCTAGGAGATATAGGAGGACTGAGTGGGCCACAGACTAATAAGCAGTTTAATTAGAAATGCCTTCTTACCAAAGTTTAGGTGGACTCTAAAAATTATTTTGCTGTGGACTCTTCTAGTTATGCCACCGGCACCATAGCAATATTAGTATGCTAATATTATTGCATTTTTTTAAACTTTATAAACATATCCCTAATTCAAAAATTGTGTTACTGACGGTTGCACCTTTTTCTGAAAATCATTTAATCTGAAGCATTGAACATATTCTTAAAGAAAAAGAAAAAATAACTTTGGCCTGCTGACTATAATGAACCCCTATACAAACCTAATGGACAGTTTTGGCAAGGAAGACTCATGTGGAAATGTTATATTGAAGTCAGTTACTTTGTTTGAATATCTTTTTAAAATCTCACACTTCAACATTCTGAATGTTATTAACCATAAGAAGGCTCTTTAAAGTGGACCTGTCACTTTAATAAAAAATTGTAATTTCATTTGTACTGTGTTTGGCAAAATAGAAAGTATAACTAATGGAGTCAGTTTGTGCTCTATGTCTCTGCTGATTGTTCTGTATTCTTGCAAAATCTTAAAAAACAGGGGACCATGAAGTACGGAAGAGGAGGAAGAGGAAGATGGGATGATGAATCTAGTGGCCTTTTCCTGCTCTTGGATTCTACATTATATATTTCTGTGACTTTTGTAAAGTTTTGGTTCACTGGAGTATAACTTCCCAGCTACGGTGACTGGATCCCTCTTTTTTTTTTCAGTTCCCTGCTTTTTGTAACAGAAGCACACCAGGTGAACAATTTATTCTGCACTATATCATTCTCAATGTTGGCTATCTGCTAAAGAAAATAAATAAAACAGAGATTATTGTTTTGTCCGTTGCAAGCAAAAGATAAGATATATAGTATGTGCTGATCCCTATATACAGTATACATACAAATATCGCATACAGTCTGGACATAAATAGGAAATTGGAACCAGTACCTTCAGGTAAAAACCTTTATACCATGTCCCATACCTCCTAAAATATAAAGAAGGCCAAACACAATTTTTTTGACCACACTCATCTTATGGCCACCCACTAATTAACATGTCCATTTTACAAAATGTGGCAGGTTATGCAAGTATGAACATATTTCTTAAACTTTTACGGCAATGCTTTATGTGTTATAACAGTTTTGTTAATGAAGCTGAAATTGCTCTTGAAAGGGCACCTATGGCCCAAAAAAATTCGCCCCAAACAGAAGGTGTGGGCTAATAGAGCCCGCATTCCGGTTTGGGGTTCTAGTACTTTAAAAATGCCCCCTGCAGGCACTGGCTTTCTCGCACTGGGAGGGAGCTCCCGGTGCGAGCCGCCATGTCTTCTGAAGCGCATGCGCAGTATGCTCGTGTGACGTAACACACACTGCGCGTGTGCTTCAGAAGCTTCCCCAAGAGACCTGCTTATGATAAATTGTTACAATTGTTTCTTTGCTTATCTGAAATTATTACAAATGTATCAAAGTGCAGCTACTCAGTGTTCTGGGCAGGGCCAGGCTACCTGGCTGGTCTGGGCACCAAATAGACACAAGTGCACAGACATATGCTTGAATATGTGCACCCGAACAGTCCCACACAACTCTCTGGAGTGTGGAGAGAGGGGACCAGATTAAAGGTAGTAGGCAGAGAAGGTATGTGCCTGGCACCCACCCAGCTTTGCGCCCTAGGCACGTGCATACTCTACCTACCACTAGTTTCAGCACTGGTTCTGGGTTCTTTGCCAAAAGCCTCTTATTTTAATGAAGTTTTAGAAACTTTGTATATTTTTTTGGCATCAATGTAGGAGATCAAACTAGGGACATTTCAGTAAGAAACCTGGGACTGCGTGCTGAGCTGCAAAAACCAGAACTGTCCCACAGAAAACAGCACAGTTGGGAGGTATAATGTCCACTGGTCCACAGTACTGGCCAAGAAAAGGCGTTATAGATATAGCGATACACAGAAGGGGTCATTTAAGAACAGTAGGGCCAGGTGCAAAGTGTTAAAAATTTACCATAATGGAGAAATACAATAATGCCTGAACCCTCTGAAAATTGTTAATTTCAATGATAAGGAAGCTTGGTACATTTATTCTATAAGTCCATTTGACACCCCTGGATCAAAATCAACAACACATAGCTAGTGAAGGCGAATCTGTCCCGTTTCACTTCACCGGAAATTCACAAACCAGTGAAAGTCTATGGGCAACAAAATGTTTTCTGAAGTGAGACAAATTGAGCAATACATTTTTAACGTGTGACAATATTTTTCACTGATTAGAATCTATGGGGGAAATTCAGTAAGCGCCAGAGTTGCGGAAGCAAAGGGTATGGCACACTTCACCGAACTTCGCTAGGCGAGCGCAAATTCACTAATATCTGAATATGCGCTTAGCAGGTGAAAGGTAGCAAAGTTGCGCTAGCGTTAGTTCATCAGGGCTGACGAAGTTGTGCTAGGGAAGCCTAATTTGCATACGGTGGCAAATTTAAAATTTGAATAGACGTGTATGCAGCAGTGAAGGGGGTAACGTTCATAAAAAAGACAAATTAGTAAATTTGAGAATTTTTCACCACCTTTGCCAGAGTGCAACTTCGCCAGCTTTAGGGTGCACTAGGCTATTTGCTGGCGAATTTTCGACAGGGTGACTGATAGTAGATTTGCGAAGTGGCAAAATGACGTCATGCTGGTGAATTTTTCCCAGCGTTAGCCACTTCGCAATTTAGTAAATTTGCACCTATGGGTGGCATTTCTCTCATCACTGCACATAGCATAATAAAATGTATGAATATATTGCACTGTTAATTGTGCTATAAATGGTAGGTGGCTGATATTTCCTTTAAGTTAGCAGATTCTAGAAAGGAAGATGTTTTAATGACGAACAAATCTAATTTATTCAACAAAAGTATTTTATTGGGTTTACTCTGAGCTCCAAAAAACATAACTGAAACATAAACTACTACCATAGTTTATTTTAACCTAGGTTTAAAATTTATCATTAAAAATATATGTAACCCGTGAAATACTGATAGGACTCATAAAAGTATACCACTGTACTACTAGGTTAATGCTCAGATTCCGCTGTTGCTTCATTTTAAGATGTATTATAAAGCAGTAATGAGCATATTTATTTTGACTTGTTTTAAACAATGTATAGTCATTTAGAAATGAAAACAGGTTGCCAGTTATTGGAACTGCTTTCATAAACTACATGGGGGACTTTTATATGCTTACTGTTTGCTGTTGACTGCACTCATTATATCCCAGCAAACAAAAGAGGTATAACTTGTATAATGAAATATCTTGCAAAGAATGAGCTTTATTCTTGGTTTATGCGGCACATGTATTTTATGGGATCACAAATCACTGTTAGCAGCAAAGTAATGATTAAACATAACTATACAAAACTGTAGCTATCTCACTGATGGAAAGACATCTGTTCTTATAATAAATCAAGATATTAAATCATTTTAAGTGTATCTTTACAATTTGCTACAAGTCTGGCAATATTTTGACTGATTTAAGAAATACATTTTTGATATCTCAAAAAGAACTGTGGGATTTGTAGTTTTTCAGTACATGCCAGTGAGGGGGGGACGGGACATACTGGAAATATTTTAGCTATACTATGACTTTAGCAAAAACTGAATGCTTATTGTGTTTGGAAACTTTACATATCATCATTGGATTTGTCTTTTCTTGCACACCAGTGTAATGCTACAAGTGATCAAGGCAACAGCTATTTAATATAACTGACCAAACAGTTGCACAATCTTTCTCACTGCTGGCTTTCTCAATTGAATGTGTTCTACTTACTAGGGGGCAGAATTATTAAGGGTCGAATTGAACATTGAAATTAGAATTTTCCTATTTGTTTATAGTCAGCTGTCAAATTCTACTCAATTAGAATTTTTTAAAAAAAAATTATTTTGATTTTAGAGATTTGTCATACTCTGGCCATTTAAGAATTTGAATTAGAATATTTGCCGCCTAAAACATGCAAAACTTCTGTTTAAGTCAATGGGAGGAGTCCAGGGATCAAGTTGGAGATGTTTGCATTAGTGATGTGTGGGTCAAGTTTTTCCCGACCCTAACCCACCCTCCCTCAGCCCCCCTCCCTCAACAAAAGGGGCGAGGCAAGCAGGCACGCGGCTATAAAGCCAGAAGCTGGCCTTTGATTTTGGTGGACAGGGAGAGCAGTAGAAGAGCTCAACCCACACCCACCCACCCCCCGTGAAGAGGAGTGCAAGGTCGGCCTGAACCTGCCCCACCAGTGGGTAAATTCGACCCTTTATAAATGTGCCTCTAAATGTTATGATGAATCCATCTAATGACCTCTTGAGGACATTTATGATTTTGAGGATTTTGCTAATTAAAATAAAAAAGGTTATCAGTGTGTATCTAATAGAAGTAATTAAAAAAAAAAACAAAAAAAACAACTGGACTTGCTGAGTAATCATTGAAGATGTTTCACTACTCATCCGAGCAACTTCTTCAGTTCAACTGATTGGCATGGGAAGTTCTCTGCATATAAACTCTTCCATTAATCCAATCACAATGGCACATTGTAACTCTTCAAAGAGGTGAAATCTGAAGTTTACATAGGTGTTGATTCTGCGTAGTTACTGTGACAGGATTACCAATGTGTCATGCAACAGGTGTTACTTGTGAGATTTGCATGAATGAATGTGTGAAATCTTTTGAAACCGCTGGGGTACAGATATGAGAACAGCATTGTATGTAGCAGACAGGTGATGTCGAAGGCCCCCGCCTCTATTCAGGGATGGTTTCTCCACCTTGACATGAATTGCCACTTTCATGCCTCGTTCAAACCATCGGTCTTCTTTATCCAAGATATGTACCTTGCTATCTTCAAAGGTGTGTCCCTTGTCTTTTAGGTATAGAAAGACAGAGTCTTGTCCTGTAGAGTTCTCTCTCCTATGCTGAGCCATTTGCTAGTTGTTTAGTCTCCCCAATATATAGATCTGTGCACTCCTTGCTACACTGGACCTCGTATACCACATTGCTTTGTTTTTCTTTTGGTTTTGGATCCTTTGGGTGTACCAATTTTTGTCTCAGTGTGTTGCTAGGTTTGAAAAACATAGGGACGTGGTGTTTGATGAAAAGTTTCTCTGACACTCCAGCTACATATGGGATGACTATGTTTTTCCTACTATGTCTCCGGGCGGGTATTTCTTTTGTTGTTCCTGTTGGGCTTAGTTGCTGCTTTTTTGACAAAGGCCCAGTCTGGGTAGCCACACGCTTTCAAAGCTCCTCTGAGATGTTTTTGCTCTTTGTCTTTGGACAAAGTTGCCACACATTCTGCCCTGTGGTGCAGAGTTCTAATGGCACCCAGCTTGTGTTCCAGCAGATGGTGGGAATCGGACAACATATATTGATCTGTATAAGTGGGTTTCCTGTATACTTCCATTTTCAAGTTACCCCCTACTTGGATGCTTATCAAACAGTCCAAAAAACTTCCCTTCTGAACTTGATGTTATTGTCCACTGAGTTAATATATTCTGTAAAGGCCGCCACTTAATTGGATCTCTTTTTTACCCAATTGTGATCCACATACCTGAACTAGTGACTCAGTGTTGTGACCCTGGAATGTAAGTAAGGCCCTCCTTTCCACTTCCTCCATGTACAAGTTAGCTACAATGGGAGAGACTGGAGAACCCATTGCACAGTCATGTTTCTGTCTATAAAAAAGGTCCATGTATTTGAAGTATGTGATGATAAGGCTGAAATCTAGCAACAAACATACAGTACTTGGTCAGAGCTGAGCTTCATTCTGCTGCTGAGGGTGCTATCTTGCTGCAGTCGATTTCTTACAGTCTCAGTTGCCTCTGTCATAGGTATACATGTGAAGAATGAAGTGACATCATGTGATACCATTGTTTCTTCTGCCTCTAGTGTAACACCATGAATCTTGGTTACAAACTCTTTGGCATTCTGGATATGATGCACTGTATTGCCTACCAATGGGGATAAGATGTTAGCCAATAATTTAGCAATGCTGTATGTCACTGAATGTATGCTGCTGACAATGGGCCTTAGTAGGGATCCTTCTTTGTGTATCTTGGGGAGTCTGTATAAGCAGGATAGTGATAGGATCCTTACTCTCATCTCTTGTGTAGTAAGATTAGAGGGAGGTGTTCTAGCACTTGACAAAGCAGCTTTTAGCCTGAGTTGTTCCACTTCTTCCTTTTTCATGTGATTATGATTGATAGCCGATTCTGTGGCTGTGATGAGTTCAACTACTGGGATGTGTTGTGGTGTCACTGCATAGTTTAACCCCTTGACTAGCACGGCTGAGTTAGTACCCTATCCCTACCCTGTTCTTAACCCATGTGTTTTTGATGTTCTGTGGTGTCTCATCTTTCCTTTCTGCCTCCAGGTAAGTTCTTCTGTCCTTTTCCAACTGCTGCTTCATGACAGTAAGGTGGTGAATTTGCTTATTTTTCTCTCCTTGCTCTTAATGTGTTGGGCCATCTGTGCATGTTCCACAAAAACATCCACCCTTTCCAGAGTTCCATCAGGCAGTTGTTTTGCCAGACTCTGTTTCAGATGTTCAACTTTCAGCTTAAGTGGGTATTTCTGTTTTATATAAGGACTGAGGTATGGATTGAATAATGGCCGTTTTAAATTATGAAGAATTTTGGACATGCTGTCCAATTGTTTAGCAGCTTACAGTATACCCCATATTTCTCTAAAAATGTAAGTATTTTCACAAAAAACAGCATTAAAAAAACTAGAATTTTTGGAGATATATTATGCCCCGAAGCTGCTAAAAGTTGGAATCCAAAAATACTCCATCTAAAACCTGTTAAATTCATGTAAAAGTCAATGGCAGCTGTCCCTATAACTATTTGAAGATGTTTTTTACTTTCCCAAATTTTGTGTCTTTAAGCCTGGTCTTCGCTAGAAGACACAATAAGTTAGAGGTATTCAAGGTTTTTAAGCCTATTACGTATGTCAAAAATTTAAGATATTCATAAAAAGTCAAATTTTTTAAGTGTTTTTGAACCAATTTCAAGTTTAATTATTAGTAAAGTAGCCAGATTTGTGGCTGGGAATTAAATTAAAAATTAAACATAAAACAAATTCACTTTACTGTCCTTACCACCCCCCTCTGCCTTTACTATTTGTCTGGTGGCTTTGATTTATGAACCTCACTTTAATATCATTTGTGGCTCCCAGCTGGCCCTATGTATATTTACAGCTATAATTGCTGATTTCTTAATAAATGGCACTATGTCTATTTATAGCTATAATTGCTGATTTCTTAATGAATGTATAGTGACAAACAGTTGAGAATTATAATGATACATATAACAAAATTATATCAGAATCACAATAAGAATCACAATAAGAAAATACAAAGACATTTTCATTTTCTCTATAAGCAGGCCTACTATGCCATTATATTCACAATGCCTTGATAAATGTTATAATCAGTCCAAATCTATTTACAATAAATTATACATAGAATTTCCACAACTTAGTTATGAAAACAATTAAACATTTCATTTTTTATTTCATGCACTGCAACAAGCTGTGTACTTATTATGCATCTTTATTTTTTCCAGAAATAATCGTATATATGAAACTGATCTAATAAACTGCAGTTTGTGGGATGATTTTCATTTTAATTAAACTTCAAGCAGCTTGTAATCTATCCAGAGCAATTTCAATAACAAAAACTTAGGTTTAAAAGATTATAATTCTTAATTACCAACATCTGATTATTTGTCTAGGCTAAAGTATGAAGAATGTAATGCTATATTATAATAAACTAGCCTTTACTATTTTTTTTACAATAATTACAGAACCATGACTTTAGTTTTTTCCTTTTATAAAGTTGAAGAATATTATGTTATACAGTAATGCGCTTTTAACTCATCCTTACAGTATTTTGATTCTTGTAAAAATTGTTACAAAACCTTGACTTTCATTTACAAGTCTTTCCTCAAGAACATGTATTTGGTCCAGGCCTGGACTAAGGGGTAGGGATTGGCGAATTTATTCGCCAGGGGCGAATTCGCGGCGAATTCCCGCGATTCGACGCTGGCGAATAAATTCGCGGAACGGGCAAAAAAATTTGCCAACAAAAATTCGCCGCGCAAGAACGAGTCGCGCGTCGTTTTTGACGCGCCGAAAACAACACGACGCAACGCGCGTCAAAAACGACGCGCGACTTGTTTCGCGAATCGGCGAAAAATTCGCGAATTTCTCTGGAAATTCACGAATTTTTCGGAGAAGCGAAACGCTGCCGTTTCGCCCATCACTACTAAGGGGCAAATTCACTAAAGCACGGAAATGCGCTAGCGACAGCTTTGTGGGCGTTCGCAGCTCTTCGTCAGGCGAATTTTCGCAAGTGCTACACAAATTCACTAAGATGCAAATTTTCGCTCAGGGCGGTGAAGGGTAGCGAAGTAGCGCTACAGTTACTTTGCCAAACAACGCGCATTTACGCTACAATGCCTAATTTGCATACGGCGTGAACTTAAACCTATAATAGAGGTGTATGGTACAGCCACTACATTACACTACACAAGCCCAAGAAAACTTTATTAAATAAAATAAAGTTGTCCTATTGCCCTATAAATGTGCCCACTATATAGTTGAGTTGCCATATGTAAGTAAATGTAGGGGGGAAGGAGGGTAACCCCCCAAAAAAAATCACCCTACAAAAGGTAAGAGACGCCAGCATTTTTTGGGACTTATAAAAAAAAAGTTTTTTTTCAAGCTCCTATCTATTGTATTGAACTTCGGCAGGTCTGACATGATGAAGTAACGTCTAGCGCAAGAGGTAACGTTCAGTAAAATGGTCATCTAATTAGCGTAGTTACGTCCCTTCATCAGTGCGCAACTTCACCTGGTGTAAGGGTGCGAAGTTGCAAAAGTCTATCTACTTCGCTAGCGAATTTTCGCCAGGGACACTCTTAGTGAATCGACGAAGTTTCGAATTAACGTCACGCTGGTGAATTAGCACTAGCATTAGACACTTTGCACTTTAGTGAATTAGCCCCTTAGAGTCAAAATAGGCCCAAACAGCCCTACATTTCTACCTTTGCCATTCATTTTGGGTGCTTGTACTTCTGTAGCTTAGTGCTTTGAACCTCTGCCTTTGCCTCACTTCCTGTTTTTGGAATATTGAACAAGTGTGTCTATTGGAACAGGGTAACCCTGGGGCTACTGCCAATAGGCACTTGCACCTAAAGAATCATGCTCAGACATCACTTTGACATTGAGTGCCAGAAATTATAGCTTTCTTTGTAATTGTGTTTCATTTGCCTTAAATGTCTAATTTCTTTGTGTGCTATAGCCATGTGGTTGCTTGACTTCCTATATAAAAATCTACTTCCAAAACAGACTCCAAGTAATATCCTATTATGTGGTTTACAATTGTATCTGTGTCATGAATAACTAAACATAAAACATTGTCACCATTTGGGGTTCTGTATCAGTCCAAGGGAACCACAGTCCTTTATCAGAAAACTGTGTCTCCAAAGATGCCCCAGTAGTTCCCCATTATCTTTTCTGCTGATTCATTACATATGATATATGCTAATGTCACTGAGTTTAGAGGCCAACTCAAAATATATAGTACACATGGAATATAAATGTCACAATATAAGGCTGATTTGTAAATAATACAGATACACGTGCTTCATGGCCACTCAGAAACTAGTGCAACTAGCATCAGAATTTAATGATCAGCCTTGTGGCATCATCTTATATTACAGGCAAACCTCATTTTCTGCATTGTAATTTTTTAACAACCCCTAAACTTAGCTTTACAACAACTGCTCAAAGCACACTGATCATGTGCGTGTCACAAACATTTTCCAAGATTGTGACATCGTGTGAAAAGTTTGAATGCCTTGAATCATTGCTACTATTTAAAAGCTGAAACTTTAGGCAGGTACAATAAATTCAGTTTATAAAATATGGCATTTTTATCCATATTCATTTTTAGGGTTTAGTTTTCCTCTAAGCACTAGCAGTAATTTCTACCTTTTAAGGACTAACTCCAATTAATATTTTTGCAGATAAGCTGCTTTTTCAGCTTCCAGCTAAACATAATTTTTATTTGCAAGTTCTTACTCTACCTTACAATTATTATAGAATTTCAGTGCAAATGAATATGACATTTTATAACTGAGCCCTGTTTTAAAAACAAGCCTGCATATTAACCATGTGGTATGCAGTTCTGTTTGGCACAAATACATTCTGTATACAAAACTATCCCTAGTACACAGAATGAATGTCTCTCATGGTATAAATGTATTTGTGACTACATGCACAGATAACATAAAAATATACAAAAGATGTATTTCTGTTAAAGAATGAGAACAAAATCTGGTTTGTGCACAAAAGGATGTCATTATATTTCAAACTCCATTCTGTACATTTTAACAAACAATCTCACATATGTACAGTATAACATCCATGTAACAGATGTGATGTATAAAAAAACTTGGACAGAAAATATAATGATGTAGCTAACTAGTGCATGACAAGCTAGCTTTTTGTGATAAAATAGTTGTTTGTGACAGAAACCAAGATTTTATAATACAGAATTATTATTACTATTAACATGTATTTCTATAGCGCCAACATATTTCGTAGCACTTTAAGGTAAATGTGATTATACAACTAAATCACATGAATTACATACATATGGAGTTACATACATCACAATCAATGCCGGTACAAAAGGTGAGGAAGGCCCTGTGTAGAAAAAGCTTACAATCTAAAGGGAAGAGAATGATACACAAGGGGGCAAATTTACTATTATTTCCCAAAGTAGCTCGACCAAATTCGTAATTCGATAAGCATTCACCATTGAATTGTTTTAGGCTATCATTTTGCTCGCTATACGATTTCTCGATTAATTTGTACGATCGGATACCGATCGTTCAATTTCACAAAAAATTGTGAAATTTCCTTCGATCATATAAAAATGAGTACGATTCGAATGATCGAAGGCTCCGATTGTAGGAATGGTATTCGAGCAGGAAGCCTATGGGGGGGGGGGGGTTCCCATAGGCTTCTATTACAATTTGGTAGGTTCAATCTTGTGAAGTAGGCAGTTGAAGAACTTTTTTGAATTTGATTCCTTCGATCATCGAATGATCGAATATCCGATCATTCGATCTATTCGATATTCGATGATCGAAGAGGCTAAATTTGCATATCCGATTTCACGAAAAATTTGTACGATCGTAATTCGATTGAATTCGATCAAACTTCGATCATTTCACGTGAATTTAGTAAATCGGCCCCAAGGTGTGGGAGTGGGCAAGATCAGAGTTTAGTGGGTGAGAGATGTGGTACTATATGTGGTATTGCATCTGGTAGTTAAGAGTGAGGGTAGGGTTCTCTAAATAAGTGTGTGTTAAGATATTTCTTGAAAGCAGAAAGGTTAGGAGAAAGTCGGACAGACCGTGGGAGAGAATTCATTATTCCAACAAAATGAAAGCTCAGTCTCACAAAACAGATAAAATATCCATTATGGGAAGCAACTATCAGTCACATCACTGAACCAATAAGAAAAAAGCTTATTGCATATAAGAAACAAGATGAAAAGTTGTCAGCTTTGCTTCAAATGGCTGCATCATTCCTAAGGCAAAGGATACTATCATATACTGATAATGCCTGACTATGATGCAATGATTCTAGATAAAGAAAAAAAAAACATAAATATGCGTTATGAGGTGATGTGGCTTTTCTTATTGTAGTAACCTGCTTGTGTGGACATTTTGGTTCCTGTTTTTTTGCCATTGTCGTATGATTCATATTCTTGTTTTCCTCTTTATGGGGCACATTCACAAAAATGCGAAAATTCGATAGCATTCGCCACACTTCACCAGGCGAATTTTCACCAGCACTACGCAAATTCACTAAGATGCGAATTTGCGCTCAGGGCAGCGAACGTTAGCGAAGTAGCGCTACTGTTCGTTTGCCAAGCAAAACGCATATTCGCTAGCGATGCCTACTTTGCATACGGTGTGAATTTCTAAGTATAATAGAAGTGTATGTTACAGCCACTACACAAGCCTAGGAAACCTTTCATTAAAAAAATAAAGTTGTCCTATTGCCCTACATGTGCTACATGTGTAGTTGTGTAGTATGTTAGGAAATGTAGGGGGGAAGGAGGGTAACCCCCCCCAAAAAAAAAAATCGCTCTTTTTCACACTATCACCATACAGTACCATGGTAAAACATGCCAGTGTTTTTATGGAACTCAGAAAAATTTTCCATGTTTTTTCTTTTGATCTTAGTGGATTTGCGTAACTACTATCCTTCGTCAGTGCACAACTTCACCTGGAGTAAGTGTGCGAATTTGAGCAAGTCTATCTACTTCGCTAGCGAAAATGTGCCAGAATCGGTGTTTGCGAAGTTGTGAAATTATGTCATAGTGGTGAATTAGCGCAAGTGTTAGACGCTTCACGCTATAGTGAAATTGCCCCTATGTCTAAGCTGAGAGGAAGCATGAAGCAGACAAGACCAGACCATGTTGTAATAAATACCAGAAGTTACTGTGCTTGTTTGGCTGCTTTGCCTGAACTAACACAGCAAATTCATTAAATCCAGTGCCAGCCAAGCATTTTATAACACTTATACTCTTGCAGCTAACCCATCATTATAATAGGCCTAAAATCCCTTCAGTAGCGTCTTACAAACTCTCTCTATTAAGTCAATCTTAAAGTAATTGTTCAGGGTTAAAATAAAAACTGGGTAATTCGATTGTATGTGCAAAATAAAAAATGTTTCTGACATAGTTAGTTAGCCAAAAATGTAATGTATAAAGGCTGGAGTGCCTGGATGTGTAACATAACATAACAGAACAGAACACTACTTCCTGCTTTGCAGCTATTTTGATTCCCACTGACTGGTTACCAGGCAGTGACCAATCAGTGACTTGTGGGGGACCACATGGGTCATAAATTGCAAACTTACTGAACAGTTATGTCCCATTTGGCCCCTTCAAGTCACTGACTAACTCAGAGTTAGCTAGTTGAAAAGCAGTAAGTAGTGTTCTGTTTCTGTTTCTGTTCTGTTATGTTAGATATCCAGTCACTCCAGCTTTAATACATTACATTTTTGGCTAACTAACTACATTAGAAACATTTTTTTATTTTGCACATACAATCAGTTTAACCAGTTTTTATTTGTACACTGAACTGTCTCCTCCTAAATTTAATATTGCACCAGTTAGCTGTTAGCAGTCTCTTAATAATGTGCTTAGCTATAGTTCAACTACTACATAATAGGTTTAGACAGAGATGTGGGACTGATCATGTGCACACAAGTTCTGTATAACATGATGTGTAGGTCTTATGAGCAGTCTCCTAGTTAGCTGTAGTTCAACTACTACGTAATTGGTGTACCAATACAATTCAGCCACTCCTGAAACTATGCAAACAAAAGGGCTCATTTATGCAGGGGCAATTTTAGGGGATCATAATTCATTTATATAGCAGCAGCATGCTGCACAGTGCTTTATATTAATTTATAGCTAACAGAGTATTATGAAGCCATCCCCTTACCTGCCCAATGCTTACCCCTATCACATCAGAATGGGTCGAGGTAGGGAACAACCCTAGTGAAGAGAGCACAACTGTGCACGTCACACACTTCACATCAGAAATGACATCATCCAGTGTCATGTCTCCCGCATAAGCTTTCACCATGTTATGGTATTTTACCGCTCATGCTGTGAACTCCTTCTGCTGGATGCTTGTTGTAACTATGCAATGCCACTTCCTGAATAAATCCAGCACCTTTATAAGGCCAGTTACAGCAGTCCATTTGAACCTATCTGGTTACTGTACATCCATCATGTGACCTAGTACAATGCCTTGTGGGAGTCAACATTCCATTTTACAGCTCATGGTGTGGAAGAAGCACCCAGTTTAATTATCTCCTCATGGTAGCATCGCTGGTAAGCAAATAGACTCAAAGTTGCACCAAATTCCTACCTCAGCTGCCAGCACCCCCAGAGACATTGCTGCATAGACATTTCATGCTAGCTAGTGTTTTGATGCTGCAGTTACATGCTCACTTTTACATTTTTGTATACCTTTCAGTTCATTGCAAACTGTAAGACTGCCACTTAGGCACCAACGCATAAACACTGGCACACGTCAACATGGACACTCCCACCAAAACACTTAGGAGCTATGACCTCTAATTTGGGCGCCTGGCTTCCTATTGGTCCCTTATGTGTCTGTCTTCCTCAGCCTGCTCCTGATAGGTTCCTGTTCCCTTAAATACCTTCCTCTTCCTCCTCATATTGCCAAAGCTGGCTTCAGTTTCTACTGTTCTGCTAAAGCCTTGGTTGTCCATGTTCCTGTTTTTGACCCTCTGCTTGTTTTCCTGGACCTTCGAACCTTCACTGCCTGAAACCGACCTTTGCCTGAATTTGACTACACTTTCGTCTGATCCCTTTGGTACAGTACCTCACTTCTCTGACTTCTGGCACTGACCTTGTCTGAACCTGTCTACGTCCTTGCCTGATCCCTTGTACCACGCTTTGGTAACACGCCTGGCTCCTTTTCTGTCTCCGCCGCAGAAAGCCCGGGGGCTCAAGAGGGCATCGGTGAAGACCGGAGCCATAGCGGAGTTCTTGTTGCCACCAGTCCTCCGAGGACCAGCCATCCTCCTACGGGATCCCAGGTAACAGTACGTTACACAAACATAGTTATTATTAGTGATGGGCGAATCTCCGGCGTTTCACTTCGCCGAAAAATTAGCGAATTTCCAGAGAAATTTGTGAATTGGCGAAAAATTTGCGAAACGAGTTGTGTCAAACGCGTTGCGTCGTTTCCGACGCGCGTTGCGTCAATCGCGTTGCGTCGTTTCCGACGCGTCGTTTTCGGCGCAACTCGTTTTTGTTGGCAAATTTTTCGGCGGCGAATTTTTGCTGCCGTTTCGCGAATTTATTCGCCAGCGGCGAATCGCGGGAATTTGCCCATCACTAGTTATTATATTTTCTATTTGTTACAGATTCACCTCTACATTTTCAACTATTCCACTTGCCATCCAGTAAAATCTGCAGACTTCAGTTCTCAGTCTCTTTATTGGAGTCTCATACCTCCCCAAATAGTTTTGGACATGCCCATTTTGTGGCCACACCTCCTAATTACCATGTTCATATTACAACATTTTACAGGTTATGAAACTTTGAACGTATTTCTGTGTTTTCTTTTCAGTTATTACAGTTCTGCTAATAAAGGTGAATTGCCCTTTAAACTGTGAGCCTACCTTTTCCCAAGGAACCTGTTATCTTATATTGTTACCATTGATTATTTGCTTATCTACAAAAGTATCTTATCTTCTGCTATGGCTGTTCTGGGCTCTCTGCCAAAAGCCACTTAAGTTAGAAACTTTGTTTCTTTTTCTGGCTGTTTAATGCAGAGAAAAACTGGACTTTTCAGTACAAATGAGTGACTGTAGGTTGAGCTGTCAAAAGAGGCACTGTCCCTCTAAAAACAGGACAGTTGGGTATGGTGTGTAGGGAGGTTTAGCTGCATGTTAAACTACACACTACCCCAGGGTAAAATGTAGGGATGACAGAACACCCAGAATTAGAGCAATTGAGCAATTGGGTCTGCTTTGTGTTAAAGCACAAATATAATAAATAATATTCATGCTTCCTTAGACAGGAATAGAAACTGGAATATGAATCATGAAACACTGGCAAAACAGCAGGAATGCCCTTAACCAAAGTGTCCGCATAAGCAGGTTACTACAATGCTAATAGCCATATCAACTCATATTCATGTTTTGCATACTTTTCTTTCTCTATAATCATTATGAGTTCAGCTTTATATTTCTCAGCCTTTTGTAAGAACTTCCAAATAAGAACCTGTAGTGTTTAACAGCAGCTCTTTTAGGAAAGTTTTGTTCATGTTTATTAATATGCTGCACAGGGGACATTAGGGGGTGCCCTTTAAAGCAGGCCAGATAGTATCCTATGCCTTAAGGATGATGCAGTCATGTGGAGCAGAGCTGGCAACTTTACATCTTGTTTGTTACAGTATATGACAATAATTTTTGTTCTAATTATTTCAGTAATGTGATTGACAGCATTGCTTAACAGAATGGATATTTTATCTGTCGTGTAACTGAGCTCTCATTTTGTTGAAAGAATGAATCCTGGACTAAAAAAATCTTGCTTTCTGTTACAAACATCTGTTTTATCATTAAAATCTAGCTTGGCATGCACTAGCTAGTTTCACCATTATATATTCTGTCAAAGTTTTTTTTAAATAATTCATTCTGTAAATAACTTTACACATAAGTCTGTCTGTTACATGTATGTTATGCTTTTTGTGAGATGGATTGCTTGCTAAACCTTTTGTACCGGCATTGATTGTGATGTATGTAACTTCATATGTACAGTATGTAATTCATGTGATTTAGTTGTATAATCACATTTACTTTAAAGCGCTACGAAATATGTTGGCGCTATAGAAATACATGTTAATAGTAATAATAATTCTGTACTATAAAACCTTGGTTTCTGTCACAAACAACAATTTTGTCACAAAAAGCTAGCTTGCCATGCACTAGTTAGTTACATCATTATATTTTCTGTCCAAGTTTTTTTTTACATCACATCTGCTACATGGATGTTATACTGTACATATGTGAGATTGTATGTTAAAATGTACAGAATGAAGTTTGTAATATAATGACATCCTTTTGTGCACAACCCATATTTTCTCAATCTTTAATAGAAATACATCTTATGTAAATGTTTTATCTGTGTATATGGTCACAAATAGGTTTATACCATAGACGTTCATTCTGTGTACTAGGGATATTTTTGTATACAAAATGTATTTGGGACAAACAGCACACCATACTATAATGTATACTGTAATGTGGGAATTCATTCAGGTAATAACAATATCAGGAAATGATTTGGCTATATGCCAAGTGATACCCATGCGAATTGGTTTACCTCCTTGGGTCATAAAACAACCCTCACCCCAAAAGTTCAAATTTACTCTTTACTCCCTAGAGTCTGTTTTTTACAGACTCACACTCAAATCAACAACCGCAGTGCAGTATAGTATGTCTATTTGTGATTATACATGCAATGAAAGACATTAGGCAACTAAATGGGGACTCACATTTAAAGGAATTGTTCTGTATAAAAATAAAAAATGGGTAAACAGTTAGGCAGTGCAAAATAAAAATGTTTCTAACATAGTTAGTTAGCCAAAAATGTAATGTATAAAGGCTTGAGTGACTGGATGTGTAACATAATAGCCAGAATCCAACTTCCTGCTTTTCAGCTCTCTTGTTTTCCCACTAACTGGTTAACCTGGTGACCAGGCAGTATCCAATCAGTGACTTGAGGGAGAGCCACACAGGCCATAACTGTTGCTTTTGAATCTGAGCTGAATGCTGAGGATCAGTTGCAAACTCATTGAACAGTTATGTCCCATGTGGCCCCCCTTCAAGTCGCTGACTGACTCAAAGTTAAGGAGCTCAAAAGCAGGAAGTTGGATTCTGTCTATTATATTAGACATCCAGTCACTCCAGCCTTTATACCTTACATTTTTGGCTAACTAATTATATTAGAAACATTTTTATTTTGCACAGCCTATCTATTTATCCAATTTTTATTTTTACACTGAACTGTTCCTTTACCTTTACTGTTTCTTACCTTGGGGTCAAGCACCAGTATTATTCACGCATCATGGCTTGCCTAGTTCTTGTAACAGGTTCACAGCAAACCTGTGACTCTAATAACTGCAAGTAAGTGCTTTAATATATATTTCCTGTGAAACAGAACTAGAATGTATAGTGGAACTTCCCAGAAACAACCCCTGAACAGATGGAAATCTGTGGAAATTGGGGTGTTCATTTTACATGCAAAGTACCCTTTTTCTCCCATAAAAACTGCATTTATCTACTCTGGGCATAAGTCAAATGTCCTTTCTTTTTTTTGTGACCAAAGAGATGCAATGCATTTCCAATGGGACTTGTTTCATATTCTGTAAATGGGGATTGTTCTGTTGCTAAAGGTCATTGATACCAAAGCTCTCACTTAAACCTCCAGGATTCTTTTAACAGTATCTGGACAATACAGTTAGTTAATGAACATGAATTTAATTATTGGTGATTTGTTAATTAATTAATTAATTAATTAATTAATTAATTAAGGAGCTATGTAGCAAATAACATTTAATGAATTGAGATTTTATCTACTGAGTGTGAAGACTTATGGTATATACTGTAGATCCAAATTATGTAACGAAAACCAGAATATCCTGAAAACCCGAGCATTCTGAATAAGAGATCACATTCATGTAGCAGTTTTGTTTATTGTATATTTTACAATAAAAGGAGCATTGTTCCCTACATAATGAATAGTATTTGATTTATTAGAAGACATATGGTATATAGATCCAAATTACATAAAGTATTACTTTATTTCAGTAATTGGAAACTTTTCTTTTTGTTGCATAATAAGCAACTGGTTCAATTGAATCTAGCCTAGTACAAATTTTTTTATAGTATTATACAGTATATGTGTGTTATCCAAGAGAGAGTACTTCACAATATTGCTGTGCAAAAGAATATGAACTATAAACCATAGGAATAAATAGAAGGAGGGTTTTTTTCTTTGGTATTTCAATATCACATTTGGGGGAATTACAAATGCATACTATACAACAAATGCATTTGCTTGTGTTGGCATTTTCGCCATCCACCTCTGATTTTCATTTTAAGCATTTCTTGGTTAACTTAAAATATGAATGCATTATTTTTTTGTGCAAGTTATCTACAGAGGAGAGCAATAGGTCTATAAAGTTAACAACAAATCTGTAATAAAGGTTATACCAAGGAAAATCCAAACAAAAGAAAAAAAGCCATCTCTCTGTAAAATGTAGTTTTTCATATTTCAAGATTTCACAGAAACTCTATTCTGGGCCACTTTAGAAGAAAATATGCTTTACAGTTATTAAAAGAAAAGGACAATCAAGTCAAGCACGTTAGGACCTTGCATTCAAAATCTAGCCTCAACCAATGCATGAATAATACCTGTCAAATTGACATTCTGTGATTGCTGATCCCAGCAAGGATTCATATCGAGCCCTTTATCTTTTGAAATGCCAAGACTTTTATCTCAGTGGTCTACATCTGAAGATGAGGTTACTGATATGTTATGCACTACACCTTGCTGAACTGTAACAGTTAAGGTTTTGCTTACTGCTCTGTTTGCATGAGGCCAGGGACTGAGAAGCAATAATGAATGACATTTCCTTCTAACTGATTTAAAAGAGGGGGGGGGGCACCTAAAGACAAAAGTATTTTCCTCTGGGCTCACTGTAGACTGCAATGTGTTGTATAGTTATATACAAGTTATTTAAAATGGACTGGTATTAAGTGGTTACATTTCTAAGTTTACAAATGCAAGAAACACAACTAGTAATTCTGGTTCACAGAATGTTTATTTGTATTTAATATATGCATAAAGCTAGAAACTGGAAAAATGGTTATGGTTCATTACCCAATCCATACAGGTTGTTTTATTACTTAATAAAATCATCTAGCGAGTTGTATCGTTAATAATGTGACTTAGGGAAATCAGTATGTAGGGTTTGATGGTTGTGTCTATTTCCTACGGCTAACATCTTATGTTTACTGCATCTGTGGCTGGTACTTTGCAACCATTGCATCAGTCCATGCCCTAATTGATTAGATGAAACCTAAAATGTTCTATTTTGATTACAGCAAATTACCATGGCTGACACAAAGGCATTTGGAGATCAACATAATTATAGGACAAAGGAAGGAAAAATAGGTTTTTAGGCAAAGGCAGTCACATGAAAGAATGCACCTACACAATATTATAACTCTAAGATCCCTTTCAAGCAGACCTCAAGCAGACCTTTATATAAGTTTATATATATATATATATATATATATATATTTTTTTTTTAATATACATTTGTTTCTTGTGAGATCAATAGCACAGAGAAATAAATAAATAAATGATGCTGCATAAGGTGATGGAATACATTTAATAACTGTAAATTTCAAGATCCTACATGATGGGTTTTTTTCTCGTTTCCTGCTAAATGTCAAATTTTAAGTATTATTACTTTTTCATCATTTATAAAGCTTTCAGCAAGAATATGCTCTAAATTAGAAAATAATAAATTGAACTCTTGCAAGGTCAGGAAAAGTTATGTGTAAGGGCATGCTGAGTGATTAGTTAACCCAATACAGGCTTATAAAATCTGTATTTTTATATAGTCCTCTGATTTCCTGCAAGTCTTCAAAATCCTCTGTGTGTGTTTGCCATTAACTCCCTTCTCTGTGCAACTATTTCTCTCATTATATCCACAGCATTTTCATAGCTACTGTATGAGCCTTGCTATTTTCTCAAGGTACTTTGACAACAATAGCATTAGTATTCTCTAGGCTTCAATATGTGCAGATATTCCTTTGTAAAAAAAATATCTTTAGTATACTATACAGAGCATGGTATGGACAAAGGCTTTGGTTAGTAAGTGAGCTTATATAGCAGATTATGGGGGTTGTGCAAAGTTTGCTACAGTTTTTATCACCTATGGTAATAAATCAGAAAATAGAATTTCCTGGTCCCTAGTTCAAAAGTAGACATTTTTTTGGTTGGTATGGATTACTGCACTTAGATTTGTTCAGTTTATTACACATCTAGTTAGCATGGGGCCCAAGCATGTTTTGCATACAAATGGATATAAAATAGCACTAGTAAATGAGAACACTTAAATGGGCTTGGTCTGCAGTGTTGGAGAATGTTGGATGCATGCATCAGAGGTAACCTCAAATTGCAAAGATGGTCACACAGGCCCCCCTGCTGACTTTGCAGGGTCTATATCTATTCTCCATTATAATTTCTCATTAACACAATAAAATGTTTATCTCAATAGAGTAGCACAAATATTAGTTAATCACAAATCATTTAATGAGAATTTGTATATTTACTGTAAATTTATTTCAAGCATTAGATTTGACAAAGGTATATGGATATTATAAAAGAACATGGCAGGATAATATGCTACCTTGTTGTTTGACAGCATATTGTAACTTGCCCACTATTGGCAAAACTAAGCACATGCAATGCAATGAGATGAGATTTAAGAGGAGATTTTTCTGTATTATGTGTGGCTACAAATAATTACTTTATTCAAGATGCACTTCTTCAGGAGATTGTTCTCCTTTAGATTTGATGCGTAGGGCATTCAAGAGATTTCCCTAACACATGTACTGTATACTCTGTAATAGTAAAAGTTTCTCTACATTATGTTCCTTTAGAAGTTAAGGCCATTACTAAGGAGGCTATTGTATTTTCTTTCATGAACTAGTTTACCCTCTGTTTATCAGGCAAAGAAATATATTGTTGTGCAGAATTGAATATTAAAAAGCAAGCTATTTCATTTAACATATACATTATATGAAGATTGCAGTGCCAATCTTTTACTGTGATAAGCCAGTTCAAAAGTAAAATTGTCAATATTTTTTTGATTTGATGTGTATATTGTGATGTGTATTTTGTTGAGATGTTCTCTGAGGAGTTGCCAACAGATGCTTCTACAAAAAAAAGCCAAAACTTTGCATTTCTGTCTAATCCTTTCCTGTGACCACATTTTATGAAACTGCTGATTTAAACTTTTTACATACTACAGAAATGGAAAGAACTTCTTATGAAGTCTGAACTCTAAAAAAAAAAAGAATAATTGAATTGTTATGCTTCAATTTGGTATTCATTTTTCCTACAAGTTGTATTGTAGAATATTGAACAAAATCCATGGCTGACTGAGTTTGGTTTTCTGTGTTCTGAAACCCTAGTTTTACTGACAGGACTGAACGCATCTTGTGTCTTTTCCTTTGTTAAATTAAAATAATATTATAACAGTCTTGTCTTTTCACCATAGTTAAATAATTCACAGTTTATGACATTATCACATTTCAGAATTGTCCTGAAAAAGATTGTAAATAAATCAATAGCAGTTGCATAATAGCTTATATTTCTTTCAACAGTTACAAATACAAATTTGACGTACAGTATATTTTTAGCTTATAGATAAGTTTTTAGTCCTGGCTTTAACATACCATTGTCAAACTTAAAATAAAATGAGCAAGATACAATTTGAATTCAGACTCTGGTTCCCTCAGTAGAAGATACAACTAATGCAGGAAGCAATCACCTTTATTCATGGTGACCAGTAATCTATTTTAAACAGTTCAACTAAAATAAAAATCTGAAGCAATATGAGTATATAATAGAAGCAAAAGTAGTAAATATAATATTTGGAATGCTTGGATGAAGGGTCTTTCCATAACATTGTGAAACATGTTTAATAAATTACTTGTTTAATTCTAATTTATGTATATCTTCAGAAATCGACTTATGAGTTTCAGCTGGAAAGACACTTATGATAAGTGACTGACTGAATTCACTTGCTCTAACTAGATAACCCAGCTTGTCAGCAACTTGCAATCCAAAAAACATGCATGAATTGTAGGAGTCACAATAATACCTACAGTGCAGCCCTGTAAAAAATCTGCATAAAATACAGAAAAACCTACAATCCAGGGAAAGAATGCTGCTTACCTCTGCCAGATGTCAACGCAAGACCACTGTATCTGGGAAAACATAGTCACTAAAGTGTGACTGTTTAACAATTACATTTCAACCTTCATAATATCTTTTTAGATAACGTTACATTTAAGAATACTGCATTTTTTATACACTTGTGGCAGTTCACATACATGGCATAGCCCACATGCATGGCATGTCCTAATGGGTAATGCCTTATAGGAAAAAAACATGGTGGTTGGGTAAATCTGATCTGTGACCATAATTAATTTAATGTCAAATCTACTGTGTATTGCTTTTCTGAATATTTTACAAAATGCAAGGATCATTTCCATATATATTAGCACACAATCCCAGGTGTCCCCATAAACTTAAATAAATAATAAGATGTTTAGATATTCTGCCATGGTATTGCAGTGTGTTGCATTATGTATAAATGAATGTATGAATGTACTGAATACTTACCAAAGCCAATATAGGTACCATGTTCAACTATATCTATTGCTTCTAAAGCAAAATATTGTACCCCAATATATTCAGCCGATTCCTTGTAAACTATTATCAAATGAAGGGGTAAACAGCAAAGGATGCTGAACACTGTGGAGCAGATTTATCAGAATTTGGGATTGATTTTTTTCCCACAATTTCAGAAAAATGTGAAGAATACACAAACATATAAGAGAAAATAATATTAGAATACAGGGTTAGACTGGGGGCTTGCGGCCCACTGGGCTGCTGTCTCAGGGCCCCCCAATGCACCACAGGAAGAAGAGAATCCTGCGGATCTGGGCCAGTGGAGTCCAGAAGAGCCGAAGGCCCCCAGGCCAGTCTGACCCTGTCAAAATATATGAAGAAGATTTAAAGAAGGAAATGCCAAACAATTTAATCAAACATTTAACTTTATTTGGGATCTGGAATCTATGTTACAGCAATTAATTAAGAATGATCAGTTTATGGATTGAATTGTGCCCAAAAGAGGAAAGATTTGCAGAAATTTGCGGAAATGGGAGGGTGTCAGAGTTATTTCAGCATTTTTCCCCAATGGAAACAGTGAAACAAAACACATGAAGAAATTCTAATACATCTAAAACACAATCTTTCATAGCCTGATTTACAGCTTTCCTGTAGTGATGTGCGGGTCGGGTAAAACCAGATCCTCACCCGACCTGAACCCGCCCCTACTCCACCCGTGCCCGACTTCCAGGTTCCTTTTATAGACCCATGCCGTCTGCCCTGCCGATGATGTCACAAGGGGTGAGGTGAGCAGGCGTGTGTCTATAAAAGCAGAAGCCGGAAGCCAGCATTGTAAGGTGTTGGGCAGGGAAAGCAGGAAGAAGAGCTCAACCTGGACCCACCACTTGCAAATGGGGGTGCGAGGTCGACCTGAACCTGCCTGACCCTCAGGTAAACCTGCGGGCCTCGTGGGTATCAGGCTGGCCCGCAAATCACTATTTCCCTGCACTTTTTTGTTTGATTTTTTTATGATCCCACCAATTTATAATACATTTTCATGTCTCCTGTAATATGTAAAATGGGAGTTCTACCCTGTTTCTGCCAAAGATTTGTGAAAATATTTGCCACCGTAGATTTTGATGAGAAGCTGTACCAACCAAAAAAGTTCATTCACTGTTATTGTTGTTATAATGCCTTACTCATAAGCCCATTTTAAAATAATGTTCCATATGTTATAAAATGTATGGGGGGAACCGGTTACACAAAAATTTTTTTAAAACTTTTGTAGCCTGTCCATATCATGAGAGTGGAAGATGTTCCCTTGATCCTGTTAAGCCTGGATATAACCAAAAATGATTTATTAAAGGACCACTCACCTTGCATTTGCTTAATGCTGCCAGGTCAATAATACCAAAACACTGGAAGGAATCAGCACCTCCTAGTTATACGGAGTGGCAACATGTTGTAGAGGATACTAAGAAGATGGAAGAAATAACACATATTATTCATAATAAGAGTCATAAATATTGGGAAATTTGGGGACCATGGGTCAGGTTTTTAAATAAATAAGAGGAGGATAGGTCGGAAGAGGATTAACGTGTGGATTTTTCTGGGTGTAAATAGGCTTTATCTGAGGATTTGGCAAAGGGTCCCAGCCGGAACAATAATAATAAAAGGGTAACTGCTCTATGTAGCTTGAAGGCTAAAGAGTCAGTTCAAGGGTTAAATTTGTGAACATTGGAAGTGTACGATAAGGAAATAGCACAGGTATTTGTACTCTCATCATTCTTAATCTACTTTGTGATTTATTTATTTATCTCTTATTATGTATCTATCTTTATTTTTGTTACTTGATTTATTTTGTAAAAAAACTGTAAAATAAATAATAAAAAAAAAACTTTTGTAGCCTATCACCCTGAAAAAAGGAAAAGACTCCAGAATTTTTTCAACTTAGAAGTTTTTCCACTTAAAAAATATGATGTAAGTTAATGAAGATTGAGGAAGTTCTATACACTCCATTGCACTTCGCCTGGTCTGACCTGGGGAGGTAGTGTTCAGTAAAATCTGCATTTTAGTGAATTTGCTGAGTAACGCCCATTAGTGATAGAGTGCAAATTAACACTAGCGTCTATCTCCTTCACTAGTGAAGTGACGCCTGCGCTTGTTAATAAATCGACAAAGTCACTGAAAGGGGTAACACTGGCAAATCTTTGCCAGCATTAGTCACTTCACCCTTTAGTAAATCTTCCACATAGTGTTATCCATTATCATTGTTTTATTGAATTTTATATAAATGTTCATTTATTAAAATTTGGATTTGTGTGATCAAAATGGGAGCCATGATCAAAGAGTACTGAATGAATTTTAACTGGTAGAATATACTCCATTTAGACAAAGAGACACAGGAGTCAAGTTATTATCTCTAATGTCTCCTTAAGTAAATGAAAGATGGTGCAATTGAAAATTCTCGCAGTTCACAAATGTGAGGGCCCTGGATAACTGAACTTCCATAAATAGTACTAAGAAATACAGCTCTTGTGAGAGAGAATTCAAATTGTATGTGTGCATTCAAGTGATCCTTGGCTGTGGTATACTTTTTTCTGCTTCTTGTTAAACAATGTGCTGATTGTAATACTCCACTTAACATAAATTACTGTACTCATTAGATAATATGTGCTACTTTTGTCACTCTCATATCATAATACTTGAAGGTGTCCACTGCCAAAGTTACATTTGCACGAACCTTTTGGGGAGGTGAAAAAAAAATGTGACTTATATTTGCCAGATGTATATGAATACTGTACTGTTTATTTTTAAACTCATTGTTATATTTGATTGCCTCAATGTAGTTAATTTTATTCTGCACTTACAATAAATTAAAGGGCACTATAATATTCCCCAACCTGTCACCAACATACAGTAGTTGGTGTGCAAGGCTTAAGAGCTTGACTTTTCAAGGTCTGGATTCGTATATAGTAACTGCTAACCCCACGAACAGTTTGGCACAAGATAACTGTTTTACAAGTTTCTAACACAGGAGCTGAACTAGGAGTCCTACACAGTCATTCCTGCCAATCCCTGTACTACTGTATATCAGTTTAGAAACCATATGATTGCTGTATAACTACATTACTATTATATTAATATTATAATGTTGTCTTGCTGTTTAGCAGATTCTAGATTTTTTAAGCAATGGGATACTAAATAATTAGACATTCATGTAAATATATTTTCTTGGTGATGTTAAACAAAAACTTTAGGCAAAAACATCGGACCATATAATATGGTATACAGATTGTTTCTCTTAATTTGTTTCTGATGTGGCTAAGGTATTTGCAGCTGAGTTAACTGGTACATTTATATTTCTGTTCTAAGGCCGATACCTATTGAAGCTCAGTGTATTTCATCCATGCTACATTAATCACCTTCTGGTAGATATATTACCCAGTTCATGACACTGTTGTAATAATGGCTTTTCATCTATCTTTATTTTTATATTATGTATTTCCTTAAAGAAAAACTATACCCCGGAAATGAATTTTTGAGCAACAGTTTAGTTTATATGAAATTAAGTGACATATTAAAGAATCTTACCTACCTGGTATATATATATTTAAGTAAATATTGCCCTTTTACATCTCTTGCCTTGAACCACCATTTCATGATGGTCTGTGTGCTGCCTCAGATCACCTGACCAGAAATATTTCAACACTAACTGTAACAGGAAGAAGTGTGGAAGCAAAAGACACAACTCTGTCTGTTAATTGACTCGTGTGACCTAACTTTATAGTTTGTTTGGTATGTTTGTGTGCACCGTTGGATCCTAGGATCCCAGGAGGTTGTCCTTATTTTTTAAAATGGCTATTTTCTATTTATGACTACCCAATGGCACATGCTACTAAAAAGTGTATTATTATGAAAATGGTTTATTTACATGAAGCAGGGTTTTACATATGAGTTGTTTTATGCAATATCTGTTTATAGAGACCTACATTGTTCGGGGGGTATAGTTTTCCTTTAAGAAGCATTTTGATGTAGAAGCAAACACTTTGCTAAACATGTGCAAAACTTTTGTTGAAAACACATGTGAGATGCATATCATTCATATTGTCATTGGTACATAAATAGCCATATTCCCTGTAAATGCTACTATATTTCCTCCAGTTGCCTCCTGTTGGTAGTAAACATGTTAATTGCTGTTCATGTTATTATAAGGGCAGAGTATAATAAAATAATAATAAAAAAAAATACTGGATGAAATGCTTATAATTTTTTTGTCCCTTTTGTCACTCTGCAACATTTAGAGGTTCAGATTTGGACTAGAAATAAAATGTATGAAAAAATAAACTGTGCCACTTTTCACCTCAATTCTGACATATTTTTCAGGCTGGCAATGAGAACTAGCACATTAAGGGGCAGATTTACTAATGGTTGAATTTTGAAGTGAAAAAACTTCGAAATTAGACTATCAAATTTTTTGGGAGGGTAATTTTTGATGGACCAAATAGGTCCATTTTTGATTGAATTGAAATTCTTCTAATTGTTCGAATGCATCTTTTGATTCGATCAATTTAGAAAATTTTTCAGGACTGGCTCTAGGAGGTTTCCTTTAGGCTTAAATAGCAATTCGGCAGTTTTAAGGTGGTGAAGTGTCAAATTTGAAGGGTTTTAAAGAGACAGTACTTCGAAATTCTAAATGTCGAATTTTTTCAGTTCGAATTGAATTTGATAGTCGAAGTATCCCAAAATTACTTTGAAGTTGGAATTTTAAAAATTCGAGTTTTATTCAAAAATTCTCCTTGACCCTTAGTAAATGAAGAGAGAATTAGAATTTAAAAAATTAGAATTTTTAAGTAATTTTTGGGTACTTCAACTATAGGCCAAAACTGAATTAAATTTGAATTGAAAAAAATTTGAATTCAATTTCAAAATTCAACCATTTGAAAATCGAAGTACTGTCGCTTTTAAAAATTCAACCCTTCACCACCTTAAACCTGCTGAATTGCTATTTTAGCCTATGGGGGACCTCCAGAATCCTTAAAGGAGTGTTTTTGGAAATCTTTGAAAATCAAATTTTTTTTGGCCGAAATCCTTTGAAACGGACAATGCATTCGAATGATTTTTATTTGATCAAAAAAGGACCTATTCAATCGAAAATGGTCAGTTTCAAAAATTTGACGGTCGAATTTCAAAGTTTTTTTTAAATTTGACCTGTAGGAGCACATTGAAGGTTGAAGTGAAAATTTGAATTAAAAAAATTAAAATTTCAAAGTAATTTTTGGCTACTATCCAATAGGCCAAAATTTTATTCAAACTGAAAACATTTGAATCAAATTTTTAAATTTGACCATTAGAAAATCGTCTTGAAAAAAAAAAAAAAAAGAATTTGACACTTTACCACTTAAACCTGCAGAAATTGCAATTTTAGCCTATGGGTGACCTCTTGAAACCATTAAGAAGTGTTTTTGAAATTTTTTGGAATTCGAAGGATTTTAGCCAAAATCGTTTGAATCGTTGAATCAAACAATGCATGTGAATTAAAAAATGTTAATTTCAAAGTTATTTTTGGTTACTTCAACTATAGAATAGGCCAAAATTGAATTCAAATTGAAAAATGTTTTAATCCAATTTTAAAATTTGGCCAATCGAAAATCGAAGAACTGTCTCTTTAAAAATTTCAAATTTGACACTTCATCACTTTAAACCTGCAGAATTGCAATTTCAGCCTATGGGTTCCTCCTGGAACCTTTAAGAAGTGTTTTTGAATTTTTTTGGACTTCAAAGGATTTTATCCAAAATTTTTGAATAATTCGAATCAAACAATGCATGCAAATGATTCAAACTATTTTTATCCAACCTATTCAAAATCCATTTCAATCGAGAAACCGTTAAAAAAATTTGATGGTTGAATTTCGAATATTTTTCATTCGCAATTAGAAGGTTAAAAATCCCTTTAGAAATCATTCGAAATTAACTATTTGAACGAATTTATCCATTCAATCTAATTTTTTTATTCGATCTAAAATAATGAAAGCCAATTCGGTAGGTTGAAACTGGTGAACTAGGCAGTCGAATTAAAATTTCAAGGGGAAGTTATTAGACTGTTGAATATTCGAATAGATTTTTATTTGAATGATTCGATTCAATCAAATTTAAAAATTCACTGGTCGAAGTGGTCTTCAAAAACAATTTGAAAATTCAATTGAACTCCGAGGTTAGGACAAAAGAGAGGAAATGTCAAGCTGCTGCTTTACCAGGTTTTACTTTAATCAAACACATTGAATACCCAAAATACAGCCCCCCCCCCCAAAAAAAATATATATTTTTTTTTGTTACGATATTGCAAAGTTTCCTAGAATTATATTTTCTCATACAATGACTGGTAAACAAAATTAATACTCTGTCTTTATTAAGTTCAAAATATGTCAATAGTTACACGTATGTGAATAACTTAATAAATATCTGGTTATCAGCTTTGAACAATGTGAGGTTTTTAAGCGTACAACTTATTTAGAGAATTGTAAATGCTAATTAAATGGAATTTTTTTCTGTTAAATGTTATGCTGTACACGTTATTTTTTTAAGTTGCTGCTTAGAGGGAAAAACAAACCAAGAAAACAATTAAATTCTTTGTAGATTTAAAGGGTCCTTGCATTAAAATGAGTCTAACTTAACACTTTTAAAATGGTATTTATATTACAAAAATATTTTATACCATTAAAATATTAACTTTTTTTTCCATTTTGAATTCAATTGTCTGTGTATTTCTGGCTATGACATTATTGAGATTAACATTTGGCTGTGTAAGAGAATGCATATTATAGATGCAAGTGGGGTATTATGATGATACCGTAATGGAGAAATACATCAGGATGTTGCTTAATTCCATTATATTTAGGAGTTAGGATAAATAAAGTAAAATTTTTATGACATTCTGTTGTATTCTGGTAATAAGGGCAATCAACAGTCTTGAATCAATCTTTCTTCTTAAACCAATTACAAAGTTAAACCTTATACCAATAGGGATTACCATTAGGAAAGTACTTCTTAAAAGTTGAAAAGCTTTGGTGTCATATGTTGTGATTTGGAGCTTTGTATTATTTTTCTAAACATTAAAGGATGAAATAAAAATCTTGCTATCACTATTGTATTGTAACTGTTATATGTAAGTTTGTACCATGGCTTTTCCAGCTGATTACTATTTGTGTCAGCTATTGTCACTATGCTTAAAAGAGAAGGAAAAATTAATTACAGAGGGATTCCAAATGTCAGACACCCCCAGAGATTATAATCACTTACCCAATACCATGAAAAGGTTCTTCCTGAGCAGAAAACTGCACCAGCCCAGGGTACTCCTGAACGAGCACCATAGAGTGATAGTCTTTCTGCCTTTTCCTTCTTCACTCTAGGGTACACTTGATCAGTAGAGTGAAAAGCAAACTCTCTGTACATATGTTAACCTGGAACCATTGCAGAACAAAGCAGTGGAAGACAACAATCTGCCCTAAACATTTGAGTTTTTTCACCCTCTTGTGTGTACTATTTATTTCACTGAAAAAAAATTGTTAGGGTAATTAGAGCTTAATATATTGTTAGTGAAGTCTCTGGATTAAAAGACAAAAGTTTATATCTAAGAAGAAGCTTGGCGAAGTTATATGTATATCTATATATATATATAT
>CM044432.1:123113774-123152025 GCA_024363595.1 Xenopus borealis | reverse complement strand
CTGAGTCATGACGCATTTAACTTACAGTACAAATCCAAGTGACTGCATCTGTATATATATAATATCTACTGTTTACAGTGTATACATGTCTGGATTGAATAAAAGCATGAAATGAATCCATTTTTATTATGAGAATAGAACTGACTTTAACTGACTTTTCAGCAACAGTCAATAATCAGATGATGACCACATCTACCATATGTCACACAAGTGCCTTTCTTTGCAGCAATCATTTATATCCCGGAGCTTAACTGTTTTGACCTGTTTCACCAACTGGTCTCAGGGCTTCATGATTATTTACTTTTGCCATCTTCATTCAATGGATTATTGTTTTGCTTGTTACTAAGGCCAGATGGTGCACCATCTTGAAGAATCCACCCAGATAGCTAATTAGACAGGCTGCAACTGAAAGGCAACAGATTGCTTAGTGTCAGAGATCTTCCACTTAAAGCAAAATTATAAATCATCCTCCAGAATGGCACTTACAAATTATTCGATGCCCAGGACTGACTCACATATTTGGACAGAGAGTTGCATTTTTTATTGTGCCAATGGCCTTTTCAGGGCCAAATCAAGTAATTTTCTTTCTTCAGCATGTTTATTAGTCTTATGTTTCTGCCACCTTTGTTGTTCAACTAGTGCATACTGTAGGGAAACATAACAAATAGGAAAGAAATCGCAAAATGCATTTTAGAAGCTGTGCCAGCTTTTTCACATTTTCACTCTGCTAACCACTGGCACATTTTAAATGAAAAATTAGATGTTTTTGAAGTTTTCAATAATTCATACTTTTTGTATTCAGTCTTTGGAACTTTATTTTGAATCTTAGTTTTCTGGTTTGGTTTTAATTATTTTAATTTATAATTTGTATTTTGTATGTGCATGGAAAAATAAGCTGTTCTACATGACTCTCTTTCTTGTCTTTTCAGATAAGCAAAATTGGGAAAGATTTGTAAATTAATAGCTAGTGCTATATCATTAACTGCAAATAATGATCAGTGTGGAGTGTATGTATATATTTGAATGTCAAAGTGTCTATGCCGAAACAGCGGAACTCTGTAAAAAATTTTGCTCATCCCTAAAACATGATACTATATTAGAGGTTCAGCAGTTATAGTTAAATGTTATAGTCAACAGATTCATGGCCAGAATCTAGACATCCCAGCTATGGCCATTCATATTTTCCTAAGCAAAAGGATTACATTGCTTTCATATAAGTCCTTGCACCCATCCACATTTGACACTTCTCTTCTTATAACATGGGAAAAGGTGGTAAACAAGCACAAGTTTTTGGTTTTAAAATCAATCATTCTCAAGTCAAAGTTATTGGGATTACTGTTGCAGGAGACAAACGCTTGCTTATTAGAAACAAAGTAACGCATATCACATAAAAGTACATGGATGTGATTTACACAATCTTTTTCAGTTAAAACACTGTCTTCGAATGAAATTCAATAATCTACAAAGCTCAGGTTAAAAGCCTTCAGACAAATATTAAATGTGCTGTATAGTATTTTTAAATCCTATGATGAATATCTTCTGCAGTTCAAGTACATGGTTGTACGCAGTCGTGTATCAGAAAATATTTTTGCTAACATAAGATTTTACAGATAACTGATATTCTGTAAATTAAAATAGCAGGGCACAATAATTCATCAGTACAGTTTATTAAAACCCATCAATTAAGTTGATTTATTTTCTATGTATAAAAATGCAATTATTCATGGAAAAAAAGCATTTTCAGGCTGTATAGTTTAGAACTAGTGATGAGCAAATTTGTCTCGGTTTGCAACCAAATTTGCAAAAATATTCACCAATCGCAAAATACAGAATTTTGCTGTAAATGTATACCTGCTGAAAATCTCATGCATCACTACCACCAACATACAGTATGATGTACCTCTGTACAGAGATGTTACATCATTCATATCATTCTCTGCCCCACTGAAGTTTATCTAAGGTCCCTATGATACTCATAGTCTAGGACCAGTTTTATCACAAACCATTTAACCTGCATGTATGTTTTCTGCCTGTAAGTTTTTGGAGTGTGAATAGACACAAGGGTTCCAGAAAGAAACCCATACAGACATGGGGAGAGCACAACACTCCCTACAGATAGTACCTGAGCCAGAATGAAACTCAGGACTCAAGAACTGCAAGGCAGAATTAGAGAAGACAAAGTACATTTTAACTGCTCAATCAAACTGTTTCTTACAACCATCTAAACATACCAAAAATTGCACTGTACAGGTAATGCTTTAACAGCAAGAAAAACTAATTTGCTAACTGCAACTGAATGAAATCACTTTCAAACCAGGAACACCTTTAATCCATGTGATAGTACTTATGACTGATGAATAGAATCTAGGAAGAATTTTTTTATGAGCAGAGTTCTAAATCTTACCCTTAAACAGTTGTAAATATTGATTAAAATTCATAACTTTGATGTTTACCTGGAATGTCTTATTATATCATTATACTTAAATATATAATTGTAGCACACTTTCCAATAAGATTAATACATGTAGTTTTTCATTCCATTGTATGTTGCTTTGAACCTCTGGATGTAAAAAGAATAGTTCCTTAGACCTAGACCTACTTCTTCTAGTAGCCCTATCTTTAAAAACAATTTAGAAGGGTTGCTATAAGGTTCTGTGGGTACAATGTTTCTTTCTACTTAGGGAGTATAGGAAGTGCATGGAATAGAGCAGTGGTTCTCAACCTTCCTAATGCTGAGACCCTTTAATACAATTCTTCATGTTGTGGTGATCCCCAACCATAAAATATAAAAATATTTTCGTTGCCAGCCTAGAGCGGATTGTAAGGAAAGTACAGGAGACAGCGTGGCTGCATTAAGGTTTGTTTTCTGTGTGTAGTGCTGCAAATATTTTTTGCCACACCCCAATTACCATGTTAATTTTACAAATTTTAAATGGGCAGGGAGAGCTGTATGGCAGTCCCTACTAAGGGGATATAGAAAGGTGTAGTGCAACTGGCTTCCCTACACAGGTTACTGAACTACAACTCCCAGCACCAATACCCGGAGAGCTACAACCTTGGCCCAGGGCTAGTGGGAAGCTGCTCCTGGAACCCCTTAAGTGACGCCTGTGAAAGGGTCGTTCGACCCCCAAAGGGGCCCCGACCCCCAGGTTGAGAACCATTGGAATAGAGCAAATGTTATCTTTAGACATTTGCCTGGGATGTCTTATGTTACTCTACTTATATAGATCATTGTAGCACACCTTCCAATAAAATGAATACATGTTGTTTATCATGCCATTGTATATTACTTTGAATTCCTGGATGTAAAAATAATAGTTCCTCAGTCTCAGTGGAGACCATTGTCAGATGGCTGATCCAGAGAAGATGTAACCTTACTTTTGTAACCCTAAGAAGCCAATTAAATAACAATCACATTTTTTCCACAAACTTCGAAAAATATGTGGTTTTGCTATATTTCTTAAAAACTCACAAAATGTCTAGATTTATTAATGGGAAGATTTATCAAGGGTAAAATTCGAAATTCGACCATCAAATTTAAAAAAAATTGTTTTTCAATCTAAAAGAGACCATAAAAATAGTTATGTTTCTGATCGAATAAAAATCATTGAAATGGTTTGGTTCAAACGATTCAAACAATTTCCTCCAAAAAAATTAGATTTTCCAAGAATTTCAAAAACACTCCTTAAAGGTAATAGGAGGTTACCCCTAGGCTAAAACAGCAATTTGGCAGGTTTAAGGTGGTGAATGGTCTAATCTGGATTTTTTAAAGAGACAGTACTTTGATTTTCAAATGGTCGAATTTTGGCCTATTCCTTTTTTTAATTTCAATTTTCACTTCAAATTGAACTGCCCCTAAGTGGAATAACCATGAAAACTTCTAACTTAAAAAATCACCAAGTAAAAGCTGCCGAGGTCCTATAGAAGTCAATGTGAGCTGCACTGTTCTGATTGGACTGTTTTTAATCAATTCAGACTTTTAGAGGTTTTCACAATTTGTTCTCAAAAAAGACAAATACCTCTAAAAACTAACATTTTTAGAGGTGTTTGTATTTTTTAGCACATCCTTCAAACACTTTTTTATTTGTACGTATTATATTTTGATCTTATAATAAATTCCATGACATTCATGGTTTTATTCAATGTGAGTTTAGATGTGGTTTAAAAAACCACTAAAATCACTTATTCAACCTTCAATAAATAGGTGTTTGATCTATGTGGTTCTTTCACGTAATATATTTTACTTACACACCCATACTAATGTATCATTAAAACCCCTTCAGCAAATATAGCAAGTAAATATGTTATAATGTGTTAAGGATTTTATAACAAAATTTTTTCAGGATGTTTGCCACTTGTATGTTAAAATCTCCTGTGACCTGAAAATCAAAGCAAAGAATAACAAAGTGCCAACAACTCCTGGATGTTTTATGAGCTAAAATAATCCTTTACTGCCAGTAATCTTCTATGTCGTGTGTATGATTTATGTAAAGACCTTTTCATGTGTGGTTCAATAAGGGATTTTATCCAACAAGGAAAATACAAGCTTGTATTCTAATTCTGTTCTGGTAACAGTTGGATATTTGTTTCTGTCTTGCATAGATACATATTTTTTTGTAAAAAGGAATGGCTACAAATCAGCATGAAGTAATCTGCATTCAGTCATGGACCACGGGAGAGACAAACTAACAATAATTAGCATATCTTGATTGTAAACAGATACATAATAATCTAGTCAATGGTATTTCATGAATATTATATTTGTCAAAGACCAATTTATTGCTTCACCTAAAAAGATTTGAAATGACTTGTTATATTATCTTAAAATAATAAAAATAATCAGTAATATCTGTCATGTTACAGTCAAAATGAAGAAGGTATATTATACAGTATATTGTAATATTGAGGGGGAATTGCAGCCAGCACGCAGTACCCAGTTTCTTAGAGAAAGTCAATTTATTTAGAAACTGAAACTCAAAGTAGCTTTTCCTCAGCAGAAAGTAAATTAACATACAATAAACAGCTTGACAGTCCACTAGAGGCCAGCAATGTCCAATATTAGCAGGCTTTCTTTCATAATCCTTTGATGGGCGAATTGGCGGTGTTTTGCTACAACAAATTTTTCACAAATTTCTAGAGAAATTTGCAAAACGGAGAAAAATCCGCAAAATGCTGGCATGTCTTGTTTTGGATGCATGTGTCTGTTTTTGGATGCCGGCGCCCATTGCCGAAGTTGAAAGAAGAACGGACGCGGCGATGGGCGCCAGTATCCAAAAACGGATGCATGTGTCCAAAACGAGACACCAGCAATTTTTTCCAGGGCTAAATTTCACCAGCGTTTCACGAATGTATTTGCCTGCGGAAAATTGTGGGAATTCGCCTCAGGTGAATAAATTCGCCCATGACTACTTTGTACACAAGGGTTTTTGTTTTAGTAATTGCACTTGTGTCTTCTCTTTATTTTGAGTATTCCTCTGCTGCAGTAAAAGTCAGGCATGTACCTGGGAGTAATGGGAAAGCCCACCCTGTACCTTCCCTCCCATTCCAGAATCCGGGCCCTGAAGAGCTAAGAAAAAAATAGCAACTGGTGTTGCTGCCAAATAATCCCCAGACTCCTTAAGAATTGCTTAAAGGGACCACAGCCCAAATAATGTGGAAATAAACCTCCGGTCAAGGACCCAGCCCTGGTATCCTCTACACAATTTTTTCATGGAAAGAAAACTTTTTTTTTTAAATTCTTTATTTTTTAGTTTTCTGTAACAAAAAATAACAGCAAGAAAAAAGAAGTCATATATAGGCACTGCGCGTTATACACTCCATATTCATATCAATAACAACATATTTCCATGCGCCTAGCACGAGGAAAAAATCAAACAGCTAATAATATAATGTGCCCAAGATAACTGAGAGTGGAAAAAAGGAAAAAGAGAAAAGCAGGAGAAAAAAAAAATGAAATTAAACGGAAAAGAGGAGAGGAAAGAAAAGAAAAGAAAAGGGGGACCGGAGCTCGGTGAGGCTAAAGAAACGTCTCTTTGAGGGCTCCTACATTATAATTAGAATTACATTAGAATTAGATTTTGATATTCTCTTGATTCAATAAAAGAAATCCAGTGAGACCATCTGTTATTGAATTGTAATTGTTGGTTTTGCTCCATTTTGCTTTGCTTCAATATTTCGAACCGAAAGATTTCTTGAACTTTAAATAACCAATCTTTTATTGTTGGGATATTGACCGATTTCCAAAATTTTGGGATAAGGAGCTTAGCGGCGCTGATAAGCATGGAGGCCAATTTTTTTTGTATTGCGGTGTAGACAAATTATTTGCGTGTATAAGGTAACAAGCTGGTGAATCTTCCAATTTTATATCTGTTTTTTATTAATCTATGTGTCTCAGACCAATAAGGTCTAATGTTATTGCAATGCCAAAAAATGTGGCTTAAATTGGCCTCAGGTTGGTTACATCTCCAGCATGTATCTAATATATTCACATTCATTTTTGCCAACACTGTAGGAACTTTGTACCAGTGTGAGAGAATCTTATAATTGTTTTCCTGTAATTTACAACAGTTAGAGACTCTAAAAGTTCATCTATTATACACTTCCACTCTACATCTGTAAATCTGATATTTAATTCTTGCTCCCATTTCTGACTAAACCTCTCCATGGGATAATCTGTAGAATTCAGTAGAATCTTATATATTCGTGATATCATCTGTGTTGGCCTCTGTCTATTAATAAACAAGCTTTCGAATGCTGTGTCAGCTGGGCCATTTCTCTCCAGAAGACCAGCTCTGGACAAAAAGTGTTGAATTTGCATCCACCGTAACTTATTTATCAGAACCCACAGTTCTTGCATTGGTTTAATATTTCTTCCGCAATTGGAATGCAAAGAGGGATTCAGTATTAGACCAGCCTTTAAAGTTTGACGCCTTAAGACCAGGGGCAAAATCAGCATTATGTAAGATAGGATGAAGGCTGGATTTTGAACTCAGGAGATCTTTTTTATACTTAACAGAATCCCAGATATCAATAATCCCTGTCATAACTGGGCCCAGACTTCTCTCCCGTGGATGTTTCCCTTTGGCAAGCCATAGAAATGAATCCAGAGGGATAGAACAGCTCTCTTGTTCTACTGTAACCAACAGTTTAAACTCTGTGGAATGTGTAATGTCCAACATCCTCTGCAAAACAGCAGCGGCAGAGTAATTAAAGAGATCTGGTAATCCTAAACCCCCCCTCTCCTTAGGCTGTATCAAATAATTCCTTTTCAGACGAGCTAATATTTTACCCCATATAAAGCTTGAAATAGCAGAATGGATGGTATGAAAAAAAGTCTTAGGGAAAGTAAATGGTATAGTCTGAAACAAATACAGGAACCGTGGGAGAATGTCAATTTTTATTATGTTGATTCTTCCAAACCAGGAGAACCCTGGCTTATCCCAGTCCTTTAGATCTTTCAAGACTTCCTTTAGAACTGGATTTAAATTATTTATTACCCAGTCACTTGCTTTTGCTGAGACTTTGATGCCCAAATATGTAATGCATTTGTTTTCGATTGCAAATGGGAAATAACTACTTATTTGTGCCATCTGTACTCCGGAAGAGAAATATTGAGTATACAGTACTTGATTTCTGTTAGTTTATTTTCAGGTTGCTAAGCTTATTGAAGCCTTCGAATTCTTTCAGTAAACTGGAGAGAGTAGAAGTTGGGTTTGTAATAAAAAATAGCATGTCGTCAGCATAGGCTGCAACTTTATGTTGTCGGTTTTTAATGTCAAGGCCCGAAATGTTGGTGTTAGACCTTACTTTTTGTAAGAACGGTTCAAGTGATATAATAAACAATAGTGGGGATAATGGACATCCCTGTCTTGTGCCGTTTCTCACTCGAAATGGGTCCGATAGGCCACCGTTAATCTGCACGCATGCTTGAGGATCCAAATACAAATTCTTAATAAATAGCGTGAAGTTAGGGCCCAGTCCCAGCCATGTTAAGCAATAGAACTAAAACTCCCAGTCGACTCTATCAAAGGCCTTCTTGGCATTGGTGGTTAATAACGCCATGGGTAGGCCCATTTGTTTGCTGTGATGGATTAGGCTATATAACCGCAGGGTATTGTCCCATGCCTCTCTCTTTGGTATAAAACCCACTTGATCGGGGTGAATCCCTTGTATTACAATTGTCTTCAGCCGATTGGCCAATACTTTTGCAAATATTTTTGTGTCTACGTTGAGCAGTGATATTGGTCTATATCCCTTAACATCCGTAGGATCTTTCCCTTTTTTATGAATGAAAGTAATGTGTGCCAGGGTCGCTTCCAACGGTAGATGATCACCACTTAGTAAGCTATTCAGAGCTTTTAAATAATGTGGAAGTAATGTTGGAGAGAATTTTTTGTAATACGAACTAGTAAACCCATCGGGTCCCGGAGCTTTATTCGAGGGTGTTGTCCTCAATGCCAATTCAATCTCATGGGCTGAGATGGGAATTTCCAAAGTCTCTAAATATTCTTGGGGGTTTTCTGGTTTAACTAGATTTCAAAAATACTATCTCAGTGCTTCTTTATGTTGCACTGTTGAGACCGGTCTATCCCCTAAATTATATAGAGACTGATAATACTCTCTGAATACTGAAGTTATTTTATTTATGTTAAGGACTATATTACCCTTGTTGTCTATAATACTAGCTATTATGTTTCTTCTTTGTTTGTTTCTCAAGGATGCTGCCAGCATTCGGCCACATTTATTGCCATGTTCATAATATCTCTGGCGTTAATACCAAATGGCTTTTTTCTGTATATACATTCAATAGATCTTTTATTTTATTTCTAATCACCACTAATTGTTGAAAACTTGCTTCTGAGAGAGAAGATTTATGGACTGATTTTAGTTCTGCATAAAGTTTGTCATACTTTTGTTTTCGTTCTTGCTTCTTATGCGATGCCACTTTTATGATTTCTCCTCTCACTATGCATTTATGAGCCTCCCAAACTGTCGTATCCCTTGAGCCTTTTCCTAGTTTTAAGAAAACTTTTTTCAAAATTTATTATACTCGAGGCTACTAAAAGCCTGAATACAAAAATGCTCCATCTCAAACTTGCCAAGGTTATGTAGAAGTCAATGGCAGATAGGTACAATTGGAAGATATCATGATCTGCTCTTGGTTTTGTATGAGTATCCAAAAGGTCTTGTCAGAATTTAAAAAATAATATCAGATTTATGTCAGATCTGAAAAATTATATCTAATTTCTTCACGATTTATCAAGATTTTATAGTGTCTTATCCCGCACCAATTTTATCTAATTATTTTATTGATTAATATGGTAAAATTGTAGATGATGTTTTGTCAAACTTGTTTTAAAAAATAATGTGAAAAAATAAACCCCTAACATTTCACCTACCCTTTGTTAAAGTAAACATTCAAACACATACAATGCCCTACAAATGGCCTATACCATAAAAATGTTTCTCAGTCCTATAGTCCATTGAAGCCATACCTTGTTTTGAGGTCAGTAAAGGGTAAGACTGAGAAACATTTTTACAGTATGGCACTTTGAGTGATTCTGGATTATTTTACCTGGTCTTTTAAGGTATGATGATGTGTTGAACTGAAACAATCAACCCCACTTGTATTTATCTTTGAATTATAGGAGGTTGTGATCATCTATTATGGTGTCAAGTTTAGTACTCCATACTATGCTTATTGGAGTAAACCATTAACAGGATAAGTTTTGATAACATACAATGGTAACTCCATAGTGTACGCTTTTTTGATATGGTTAAGGATGTATACAAATGGTACTGGCATAAATTGCAGAAGTGAATATTTCAGCAATATTTGAACCACAGTCCTTATTAAAGGGCACCAATCACAGCCAAAATCAAACACATATTAACAACCTGACCATTACAACCTAAACATGTTTAATCAAACTACTAGTGATGGGCGAATCTCCCGCGTTTCGCTTCGCCGAAAAATTAGCGCGTTTTTGACGCGCGCCGCGTCGTTTCCGACGCATCAAAAACAACGCGCGACTCGTTTTTTGACCGAATTTTTCGACGGCGAATTTTTGCTGCCGTTTCGCGAATCGCGGGAATTCGCCGCGAATTAGCCCCTGGCGAATAAATTCACCCATCACTACAAACTACATATGCAGTTGTTTTTTTGGAAAAAACAGCAGTTTTTAAAAAATCCCATACTTTGTCAAATGGGTTCTTTCTCTGAGGGAGTCCATACTGTGACTACAAAATGCAAATGAGTTCACAAGCATGCTCTGTAGCACTGCCCTGAGTATTCTACCCAGAATGCCTAGCTTTAGTAAACTCTAGAAGTATCATGAGATTTCCCTATCTTATTCCCTGCTGGTGATGTAATTATGTAAATGAAAGGCACACACCAACTTCCAGAAGGTGGCAGCACTAACAGAAGTTTGTCAGATTTCAAAATAGACGGTTATTAGGCAACCAAGAAATTTCGGCTGAGCATTTTTTGAGATTTCAGAGCTGCAGTTGGCTGTGAAGATATAGGTAGGAGGAATCAGTGAAATCCAAGATGCCTGCCTCAGCTAAAACTGCAGTAGAGATAGGGGAGATTTTGCTGAAGGTATAGTGAGCTGATGATTTACATAATATAAACAATTCTAACTGTTTTAAAAATGTCTTGAACTTTCACATAGTGTATTTATTTAGTAAATTATTTTAGTTATGATTGGTGCCCTTTAAGTCAAACATAAATCACAATAGAGATTGTCATGATACAGGCCTATAATAGCTAATAAAACAGGCCAAGGTCTCATGAAGAAGCATGTCTAAATCAGACACATAGCAGGCCTCTCTTCACTAAGGTCTGGAGTTAGCCATTTTTAACAGGATCACAACCTCTTATGCCCTTCTCCAAGCCCTGGTTGATAAGAGCCATAAAATAAGAGGAGGGAAAGCCCAAGGAGGGAAAACTTAAAGTTCACACAAAGGCTTCTCACAGGTGAAGGGAAGGTCACAAATAACAAAACCAAAAACATATTCATCCTCACAGAACCCAGACCTGTTGTACCAACAGCGTTAAAAACTGGTGATGGGTTCAAAGTAATATTAGCTTTCAGATGAGTCCAAACATGACTAGGTTTGGTACTCTGTTTATCAGATGTGAATATCGGGGCAGGGGCAGGTCACACAGTATTGATGCTTAGTATCTATGGAATCCAGGAGAGAAGTAATAACCAATGAATATAATATCATAGCTCTCCTATGTTCTTATAAGGAGTTATGATCATTGTCTTCTTGGTCCAGTTGCTTCTCACAGGAGTTCATAAAAACGCAGTCTGTGTCCTGCTAGGCCATGCCCCCTTACATTCCTGATGGAGGGGGGAGTGTGCAATTACCCGATGCCCTGAAATCACTGATAAATAGTCAGCTCTTCTGACTAAGATTTGGATTTACTTTGGAGGACCAATTGCGATTGGAAGTTATCCCGTTTGTTTCCCCTTGCCTCCTGGACCAGGAATTCTATATCTTGAAGTTAAGTATAGGTTTTCCATGTTTCCCCTTTTTATTTTATAACTGTTTGTATTATTGATTGTATGTCTCTTTTTGTAACATTATTTTGTTAACTGCACTGTTATAACTTTTATAATATTAAATATATATCATTTAATAACATTGTCTTTGGTGCTCTAAAAGAACCTAGCCTGAAAGAAAGTAATTGTGAGCCTTAATCCTCTGCATGCTGAATGGAAATGCTAGTCTGTATGTATGCTAGTTAACCATTTGAGTGCTGGTAGGAAGTGTGTGTTTGAATTAACCCCTTTACTACTAGAGTACCTGGTTTCTCTCAACACCAGTGTGAAGTTGAGAGTGGTGGCAGCAAGTTGTGTGAGTTTGTGGGTTTTGGTTGGTGTTTGGGGTGCTGTTATGCTAGTCTAACCTGTGTGAAAGGTGGGTGAGAGACTGAGTGAGTGACCCCTGACAGCCACACCTGAAGTCACGTGCGGTTGGGAGTACCGTGACAGAGATAATTATTTAGTAATTTGGCTGTTTAGACCACAGCCCTGACAACAGTAACAATATCTAATAATATTAGACATCCCTGTCTAATATCCATAATCAAAAATTGTCGTTTGCTATGTTGCTTTTAATCCCATTTTGCATTGCACGGGATTGACTATGCTTGAAAACATTTTTATGGTCATGTCACATTTTTTTTTTTGTCACATTTGAGTTCATAGAGTCTCACAAGAGGAGTCATAATGATTTCAACATACATATATATATATATATATATATATATATATATTTTATATATATATATATATCCATATAGTAAGGAAAAAAATCACACTTTCTATAGAAAATACACTTTTTGCAAATGCACAATACAATTATATAAATATAATTAATATGGTTTTGGATAACAGGGTACTTAATACAAAGAGATGTATTGGGTTGGCTCCTGAATTAATTTTTCAATTTACCTTTCGATACAACATACAAAAAATATTATTCTAAGCCAAATCATTCCAAACCATTACATACTAACCTCTGCTTAGTGAGAATTAGCAAACTGCAGATTATAACAAATTGCATTATATATGAGAGCTCTTCTGGCTATCAGATTCAATTAGGAAGTAAGCTCAGCAATTAGCAGGGAATCAAAATTCCCTGTGTTTGTAGCCAAGCTATGCAGAGCAGATTAAGGTAAGCATGATACATTCATATATAGTAGCATTATAAATTCAGCAATTCATTTTTTCTTTATGAAGCTAATAGTTTGTATTTGGGTAAAACATATTGCCATTACTGTAATCAAGGACCTCAGTACTGTAATAAGAACTAATCTAAATTATTTTAATGGCAATTAAATACATTTTGCAAATAAATCTAAACATACCAAATTTTATCCAGATTTTTTTCTGCTGAGGATACTAAAAACAAGGTGTATCTGTTGCCTGATTTTGCCAATTATGTAACATAAGAGACTGGAATGCTGTTTAATCAATCACAAACAATTAGGGGCAGATTTAAAACTTTTAAATTTGACCATCAATTTTTTTTGGGGGGGGTTCCCCATAGGCTACAATGGCAGCTTTAAGGTGGCGAATAGTCAAATTCAAATTTTTTTAAAGAGACAGTACTTCGAAATATTGCGCTATTTGATAGTCGAAGTAGCCCAAAATTACTTCAAAATTTTAATTTTTTTAATTCGAATTTTATTCGAAAATTTACTTGACCCTTAGTAAATCCGAGCAGCTTCTTCAGTTCAACTGACTGGTGTAGGGGAGTTCTCAGCATATAGGGGGAAATTTATCAAAGAGTGAAATTCTGCAGCTCTCAATTCATTTCTATGGGATTTTGAAAGGCGTATTTATCAATGGGTGAAAGTGAAATTTCACCCTTCGATAAATACGCCTTCAAAAATCCCATAGAAATGAATGGAGATCTGCGGAATTTCCCTCTAGTGGCAGAACTTCACTCTTAACTTCACTCTTTGATAAATCTACCACATAGACTCTTCCAACAATCCAACCACAATGGCACATTTAACTCTTTAGAGAGTTGACATCTGAAATTCACAGTGGTGTTGATTCTGTGTAGTTACAGATTACCAATGTGTCATGCAATTCCTAGAAAACAGGTGTTACTTGTGAGAGTTGCATGAATGGATGTGTCGAGTTCTGAAACCGCTGGGGAACAGATGTGAGAACAGCATTGTATGTAGCAGACAGGTGGTGTCGAAGGCCCCCTCCTCTGTTCAGGGATGGTTTCTCCACCTTAACATGAATAGCCTCTTTCACACCTCTTTCAAACCAGAGGTCTTCTATATCCAAAATTTGGACATTGCTATCTTCAAAAGTGTCCCTTGTCTTTTAGGTGTAGAAAAACAGCCGAGTTTTGCCCTATAGAGTTTACTCTCCTATGCTGATCCATTCATTTATGGAGCAGTTGTTTTGTCTCCCCAATGTATAGATCGGTGCACTCATCGCTACAATGGACTGCGTATACCACATTACTTTGTTTTCCCTTAGGAGTTGGATCTTTTGGGTGTACCAGTTTTTGTATGAGCAGTGAAACGTCTTCATATCTCAGCAAGTCCAGTTGCTTTAAGTTACTTTTGATAAATATTCCATGACCTGGATGAATGAGAATCTTCATAGTCATCACCAGGTATTGTTACACAATTGTTGTGAATTATCTAAAGCAGGGAGCCCCATCCGTTTTTACCAGTGAGCCATATTCAAATGTAAAATCAGTTGGAGAGCAACACAAGGCTGCAGAAAGTTCCCGAGGTGCCTATTTTAGGCTGTGATTAACTATTGGTAGTCCCTATGTGGACTGGAAACCTATAGTGGGCTCTGTTTGGCAGTACACCTGGTTTTTATTCAACTAAAACTTGCTTGCAAGCCTGGAATTTAAACATAGGCACCTGCTTTGTGGCCACGGGTAGCAACATCCATGGGGCTTGGTAGCAACATGGAGCTGGGTAGCAACATGCTGCTCTCGATGGTTGGGGGTCACTGATCTAAAGGGTATTTAGGGCTAAAATGCAGTACCTCAATTACAATTCAGCAATTAGTACTGAAACAAATACGTCACTGGTGCAATATTGCTCCTCAAGTAAATCAACCCCAGTTATCCTGATCAGTGCAATGTAATCACTGTCAAGCTTGGTGCTATTTTCCTATTTTATTTTTGCTCCTGTTAATTTTCTTATGTGTCAGTGACAACACCCAAAAACCTCTACTGGGGGATATATGTCTGATACATATTTAGTTTTATATTGATGTGTTTCATTTCAATAATTTTCTATCATTCCACTTCCATACTATGCACACCTCCTCTAAATTGTGTGAAAAATATATAATAAGGTTTCAAAGAATTTCCTTGAGCATATTTGCGTTTTATGTTTTTTAGGCAATTTTGATACAGCAGCAATTCGCAAATTTTCTTGTGACTTTCGTAAACAGTATTGGATGTACACACACATGTTTAAAAAGTATTGTCATTTTCCCTCCTGTTTTTCTATTTACACCTTGTCCCTTGTCTCCCATAAATATTTGCCATCGCAAATCTACATAAGTAAGGATAGGTTTCATTTATTGTCTACTGCACAAGCAGATCAAGATCAGTATGAATTTGTTTAGCACCAGTGGACATGGTTTCTTTGATATCCCTTTGAGCTCTTGTTTACATTCAGTACAATATAATACAATATATTAATTATTCTAACATCTGCAAGAACACCTCCATTTATACAGCTGTCCTTATTCAGACTTAGGGGCAGATTTACTAAATTCACATTAATTCACATGAAGGATTTGAATATTGGATCAAATTTTCAAAAAGATTCGAATTCGAATTTCGAATATGCAAATTAGGCTAATTCGACCATCAAATATTCTAATTCAAATGATTCGAATATTCAAATTTAATTTTATTTGAATATTCGAAAATTCAATGGTCGAATACTTCCCCTTTAAATTTAAATTCAATCACCTACTTCGCCAAATTAAACCTACCGAAATGGGGATCATTCCCTAAGATTGAATAGGAAAAATTTGATCGATCGTTTGAAAAGCGTTCGTAAATTCGAATCAAATTCCAAACAAACTCGATCAATTCGATCGAATTTTCCGTATTCCATCGTTCGATCAATCGAATTGCGCAAAAAATTTTTAATTCGAAATTCGATTTTTTTTAATTCCCCACTATTCCCTGGTCGAATTTCAAATTTTTTTTTTGCATTAGAAATTCGACCCTTAGGGGCAAATTTACTATTATTCCCCAAATTAAATTAGTTTTTACTCGATATTCGATTAGCATTCGATTTTTGAATGCTAATCGAATAGTTTTAGGCTACCTTTTTATTCGATCATTGATCATTCGATGATCGAATAATGATCGAATAATGATCATTCAAATGAACTATTCGATCATTCGAATGATTCGTACGATTCAAACGATCGAAGTCATCGGATATACGATCATTCGATCTATTCGATGTATTCGATATTCGATGATCGAAGAGGCCTAATTTCACTTTATGATTTCACGAAAAATTTGTACGATTGTTATTCGATCGAACTTCAATCATTTCACATGAATTTGGTAATTCGCCCCTTTAATATTCATGTCTCTGCAACATTCAGAAGTTGCAAAAAATATCTATCTATCAATTCCATAATTATAACTTTACAGCAATGTCATTTTCAATAGCATTTTCTATAGACCTGCATTTCATTTTCCAGAGCTGCCAATATATTCCTGCAAAAAACATGAATCTGTTAAAATGTTTATTAACAATCAACAATATTACATACAGTATGACATGACTATGCAGTGAATCTGGGCTCTATGTAAATCCCATTTTTTATGCTAATTTCTATAAACTATTTTTTAAGGAAAGGTGGTTATATCCTGAAAGAAATTATTTTTTTAAAGTGCAATGTACAGTACACAACATTCTTTACACATGTATCTCAATTAATGCAAAGATAAAACATTAAAGGGTCTGTTGCTTGTTCTGAGAAACCACTTGAGCAAGATACTGTACATATTATTTGGATTTTATAATTCTTTGGATTTTAAACAACTCAACTCAAATTGAATTTGAACTATTCCCTAGTTGAATTTGACTAAAAAAACTTGAAAATTTGAATTTAGAATTTAGAATTTTAACTTAGCTTTTAAATGTTGAAGTTCTATTTTCTGTTTTTCATGCTTTTTGTACGTAAAATTCATTTATTTTTTAAGAATAAAAAAATGGAATCACTATAAAAACTAAATGTGAATAAATCAGCCCATAGGTAGATTTAATTAAGGGCCAAGTGACTAACAATGGCAATGATTTGCCAGCGTTGCCGATACTGCAACTTTGCATATTTACTAACGGGCACAAGTGTCACTTTGCTAATGAAAGAGACAGATGCTGCTGGTTATTGGCACTCTATCACCAGGACACTTTTCACTATGGCTAATGGACGTTACTCCGCAAATACTATAAAATGAGGATTTTACTGAACGTTCCCTCTTTTGCCAGACTTGCCTTCATCAGCTCATACCAGGTGAAGTCTAATGGAGTGCATAGATCATCCTCAATCTTCTGTCACTTACATCATATTCTGAAATATGTCTGAAAATAGATTTACAGTGATGGGCGAATTTATTCACCTGCTGCGAATTCGCTGTGGATTCCCGTGATTCACGAAAAAAATTTCACCCTGGCAATGGGCGCCGGTGTCCAAAAACAGATGCAGTGGCATTTTGCAAATTTTTCACTGTTTTGCAAAAATTGCAGAAGTAAAATGCCTCTGGTTACTATCCATGAGCTGATTTGAAAACTATGTTCAGATAAATGTATGTACTTTCTACAGTAATTTAGGGGCAGATTTACTAAGGGTCATATTTCGAATGCCAAAAAAATTTGAAATTCGACCAGGGAATAGTGGGGAATTAAAAAAATTTTAATCGAATATTCGAACGATTTTTAAATGATCGATCGAATTTTTCTTATTTGATTTTAGGGAATGATCCCCATTTCGGTAGGTTTAATCTGGCGAAGTAGGTGATCGAATTTAAATTTAAAGGGGAAGTATTCGACCATCGAATATTTGAATATTTGAAAAAAATTCAATTTGAATTCGAATAGTCGAATCATTTGATTTTGAATATTTGATGGTCAAATTTGGTCGAATTTGCCTAATTTGCATATTCGAAATTCGAATCTTTTTGAAAATTCGATCGAATATTCTAATCCTTCATGTGAATTAATGTGAATTTAGTAAATCTGCCCCTTAGACTTAAACCACTTTGACATGAGACTTTGGTGCACAGCTTTGATAACCAGTTTTAAGCTGCACCTTCAGATTTTTTTTCCCAGAATGTTTTGTTTTCAGTTTTTGAATGGAGTAAATCAAATCAAAAAAGTGGTGCTAAATCAGAATGTGTGCAATGAAAAAACTTTGGTATCTCAACAGCTGTTTAATAGTTAAGTTCCAAGTAGCGTTGCCAGTATGGGGTGCTGCCTCCTTAGTACAGCTGGTCGGGCCATCCTCATCTGTAAAAAATCAAAAGGTAGAAGAGGGGCATGCTCCAGATTCCCCTGATGAAGTCAGTTCTGAGGCAAAATAGGTTGGGCTACTATTTTGGACTGTAAAATTTGATATGCTGACTGTACTACAACAATTTGTACAGTAAGTGCAATACATTTTACTTAAAACTGGGCACCACTGGTTTTGCACTATGGGAGCATACAAATCTTCTTCCTTTTGATAGAGTGGGTAAGATCTGAAATTTTTTTTTTAAATTCTAAGCTTCAACCTGCAACTCCTGACCTGCACAAAAGAAAGCATATGTGTCAGATATAGTGAATTCTAGGAATAACTCCAGGAGGCATCAAGCAACCAAAGGGCACAGGGACAACTCTGAGAGGATATTTATAGTAATGCACGAATCTGTACTGTTTAACTGCAAAAATTGTAAAAGTGCAAAAAAAATCCACAAAACGATGGAAAAGTAGCTAAATGCATTGATGTCAATATGAGACTTTTTTTTCTCAATCCAAATGCAATTAAAATCAGTGGGAGTTTTTTCTTGTCGCCACTTTTTTATCTTGGTGACTTTTTCGCCAAATGCATTAAAGTTAATGACAGTTTTTCTTATGGCGACTTTTTTTGTCTTGGAAACTTCTTTGTTGCTGAAAATTTAAATTTTTTTTTGCAGCCCAATTTTTCCCACAGTTTCATGAAAAAAATGTAGATGTTAAATCAAGATATCAAAATTTTAATAAAGCTGTGAAAAACACAAATACCTCAAAACTGAATACTACAAAATTATATTAATTTTCAGTGGGTCTTTAAAGGGGTGGTTCTACTTCAAGTTAACTTTTAGTATGTTATAGAATGGTCAATTCTAAGCAACTTTTCAACTGGTCTTCATTATTTATTTTTTATAGTTTATGAATTATTTGCCTTCTTTTCCTGACTCTTTCTAGCTTTTCAAAAGGGAGTCACTGACCCCCTCTAAAAACAAATCCTCGCTAAAGCTACATATTTATTATTATTGCTACTATTTATTACTCATATTTCTGTTCCAACTGTCCCCTATTAATATTCCATATTCTCATTCAAATCAACGCATGGTTGGTAGGTTAATGTGGACCCTAGCAACCAGAATGTTGACACTGCAAACTGGAGAGCTGCTGAATAAAAAGGTAAATAACTCGAAAACCACAAATAATAAAAAATTAAAACCAGTTGCAAATTGTCTCAGAATATTGCTCTCTACTTCATACTAAAAGTTAACTCAAAGGTGAACAACCCCTTTAAATTTGAATTTTTATTAAAAAAAGAAAAGAAACTTGAATTTAACAAAAAACACTGAAAGGGGCAGATTTTTCATTTTTCAAACTCGGGTGAATGGGGTTGACCCGAAAATACAAATTGAATTTGAATCAAATTTGATTTGAGTTTCAAAACTCGATTGTCAGGAAGTCTGCAAACAGCTCCAAATTGATCCTAGGATGGCTTCCATAGGCTAAAACAACAATTCAGCAGATTTGAGGTGGTGAATAGTCGATTTTGGGTCAGTGTATGAGAAATTTTGAATTTTGAACTTTTTTCACTTCAAAAATTCGGCCCTTAGTAAATCTGCCCCTTAGAAAAAAGTTCTGTTAAGGCTATGGCAGGTCCCCCATAGTCTAAAATGGCAATTTGGCAGGTTTAAGGCTTTGAATGGAGACAGTACTTCGAAATTCGAATTTTTGAATTTTTCCAAATGGAATTTAGCATTATTCAATAGTAGCCCAAAATTACTTTGAAATTCAGGTTTCAAAAATTAAAATTTTATCAGGTCAGTTTTTGATTGAATATTATTATTATTATTATTATTAACATGTATTTCTATAGCACCAACTTATTTTGTAGTGCTGTAAAGGGAATGTGATTATACAACTAAATCACATGAATTACATACATACATAGACCATATGGAGATACATACATCAATATGGAGATACATACATGAATAAAAATCATTTGAATCGTTTGAATGCACCATTCAATTTTAACGATTCTAACAATTTTGTCCAAAAAATTTAATTTCCAAAACAGATTCCAGGAGGTCCCCCATAGGCTAAAATAGCAATTCGGCAATATTAAGGTGGCGAAGGGTCGAATTTTTTTTTTTTAAAGAGACAGTACTTTGATTTTCGAATTGTCTGATTTTAAAATTCATGTTGAATTTTTTTACAATTCTTATCGGATTTTGGCCTATTCGATTACAATTACTTCGAAATTATAAAAAAATTTTATTTGAATTTTCACTTCCACCCTTAGTAAATCTGCCCCTAACTACACAGTGGGCTCATGTGTAGGGCATTATAACAACTCTATTGTCTTTGTTAAGGTTTTCTGAACATGTGTAATTAACAGTGGAAATGTAATGTATTTGCTGCAAGATATAATATAAAGACTTCCATTCACCTTAAAATTTCCCGCCATATGCAAATTAACTTGAGCGCATCTTCACTTTGAATTGCTCACATTGCTGAAGAAAACTCTGCATTTTGGTAAATTAGTGTTGTCTGAGCGAATTTTAGTCTGGCGATGTGTTGCGATGTGCGCAAAGCGGATGCTGGCGAATTTTCGCTGGTTAGTAAATCTGCCCCACTATATCAAAGGATATTGCTATACTTAATTCTATAGTTAGTATAGATATGGGTATATATAATTCATGTGAGAGAATGGAGGGGTGTATATGGATGCTGGTTTTAATTTGGAGGGGATGAACTTGATGGACTTTGTCTTTTTTCAACCTGATTTAACTATGTAACACAACTGTATGTAAACTTTGTCATAAATCAGATGCAATTGCTACAAATAATTCTGATGTTTGCTGTTGTTAATTCCAGTGTTCCAGTGGCAAAACCGGGTAATCAATCAGGGGGTAAGGCAGAAGCGATAGTCGAATAACAGGCTTGGGTCAGGATACAGATATCAGAGTAATCAGAAACCAGGCAAATTCAAACACGGAATCGGGATCACACAGAAGCTTAAACAGCACAGAAAGGCACCAGGAAACAAAACCTATTACGGGCAATGAGTGTGTACAGAATGCCCCTTTAAATATTTAAACTTTGGCGACATTGCACCTTTAAATGACACAGAGGCACGCGGCACGCGCACTAGGGAGGAAGCCGGCGAGGGAGACAGGAGCGGCGCAGCAATCGTTCCCGCCGATGGCGCAGCGGGCGTCCCCGCCGCACCACTAGATCACCAGGGTGAGCCGTTGTTACAGTAGCTCCAAGGTTCCCCATTGTTAATAGGTGCAGCAATGTTCAATTTGGAATGGAAAGCAGGAAAGCAGGAAAGCAGGAAAGCCTGAGCACAGCTATAAAGAAGTGCAAGAACTGCAGTTTGACGCAAGTACCGGTTTAAAAATAAATTTGCATGTTAAAAAAATGACCAATATTATGTTTTTTATTATTATTTATTTTTTAGTGTAGAATTTTTTTTTTTCATATATTTTTCAAATAAAATAAAACAGCTTTGGGAATATTGTACATGTGACCTATACATTTTAGGTGAGATCTTTTGCTGTTAATCCTGGCTATCATCAGCACCTACAAAGTGAACAACTCAATCTTTTTAAGTATCATGGTTTACCTTGTCTTTCTCATGAGACTTTGTCTTATTGAGCAATTACTGTAATCCAGCTGTGCAGCTGCTGAACTGTGAGGCATTGATTTAGAGCTTCCTTGTGTGTTTAGCATAGCTGTGAAGACATCCTTCCAGATATGTTCAAGAGCTGTAGATATTTGAATCATTAATGCACAATAAGCAATGTCACCAGTGCAGAGTTAGAAATATTTCCATAATTTGGATCTCCATATCTTGAGCCAACAAAAAATAATTTAAGCATTAATTAAACCCAATGGGATTCTTTTGTACCCAATACAGATTAATTATATCTTAGTTGGGATGAAGTACAAGATGCTTTTTTCATTTAAAAAATGAAAATGTTGAATTATATAATTACAATGGAGTCTAGGGGGCAAATTCACCAAAGTGCGAAGCGTCTAACGCTAGCGCTAATTTGCCAGCATGACGTCATTTTGTAGCTTCATAAATTCACTAACACCGTCTCTGGCGAATTTTCGCTAGCGAAGTAGATAGACTAGCTCACCTTCGCACCCTAACACCAGGCGAAGTTGCGCACTGACGAAGGATCGTAATTATGCTAATTCACTAAGATGAACACTTACGCTAGACGTTACTTCGCCAGGTCAGACCTGACAAAGTTCATTACAATAGATATGAGTTTGAAAATAAAAATTTTTTCTAAGTCCCAAAAAAACACTGACGTGTTTTACCTTTTGTAGGGTGATAGTCTGAAAAAGAGTGACATTTTTTTTGGGGGTTACCTTCCTCCCCTTACATTTCCAGACATATGGCAACTCAACTATACAGGGGGCACATGTAGGGCAATAGGATTAGAGGTTTCCTGGGCTTGTGTAGTGGAATGTAGTGGCTGTAACATATACTTCTATTATACTTTGAAATTCGCGCCGTATGCAAATTAGGCATCGCTAGCGTAAATGGGCTTAGCCTGGCGAAGTAACACTAGCGCCGACCTGAGCATAACTTCGCACTTTAGTGAATTTGCGTAGCGCTGGCAAAAATTTGACAGGCGGAGTGCGGCGAACGTTAGTGAAGGCAACGCTAGCACATTTTCGCCGCTTAGTGAATTTGACCCTATGGGACATAACCTTTCTGTAATTCATAAGTTTTGGATAATGGGATTCCAGATAACAAATTCCATACCTATATGGGCAAAACAATTGGCCCTAAAGCTCCCTATTATATAGAGATATTACTATCTATAGTTTCAGAGTTCTCTTACAAACACGGACATCCATTTATGACACATGTTTTCCAGGATCCTGTTTAACTCTTCTCATCCTTTATTTTATAAATATGTAGGGACCCATAGTATAATGGCCCTTATGGATTCCTTTACCCTCCTAGTGCCTTCCTTTGCCCTGTTGCTTGGTTAAAACCCATGTACGATCATAAATTAATAGAAGATATTCCTATAAATCATAGTTACAAATACATTTGTCTCCCCTTAAATGTCTAGGCGAAATTTAACTGACCATCCATCTCACAGTAATTATGACTATCTATTAGTGTGCTGAAAGTCTGTATTATATTTTGTACCCTGTATACGGCTTTAACATTATTTTACAAACCAGTGAGATTGACAATTGAAATATGTCAACATTAACAAGCATCTCTCAGGGAGATTGATTTACTCTTGCACACAGAAAGCAGAAATAATGGATTTCTTATGTTACGAGAGCTACCCATAGACTTGTTTGGCCAATGACAATATTAATGTTCGTGTTCCAGGATCATAAATCCAAATTAGTTACAGGCAATATCCTACCTGCGCTCATTACAATTCTTCGTCTAAATAAGCATCTTCAGAATGTAATTGCAAAACAATTCAATTAAAGTGCATTTTGTTTTTATCTTGTTATACTGTTGTTGTAGTCCACCTGCAGCTTTCATAAAAATTTTGGTTGCGAAAATATCTAAGTTAAGTTCAGTAAAAACGATTTCCAAATGACTAATCCAAATGAAATGATATAGTCAGTACGGGATTTAAAAACTGAAAACTGGAACAATTAACCTTAGTTTAGTCATTACTTCTGTTTCTATTACAGTTGTTAGTTGAACATATTTACAGCTGTACATCTGTGAATAATGCTTTGTATGTAGTAAGGAGTAACTGAAGGAGAAAAAAGTAATTTAAGTTATATATGCAAAATACAGCATATTATGTATATTCTATTTGCTGTGAATTTCCTGATCTGTATTAAAAACTCTTCTACACTGCCATATGCTATTTACTTATAACCAGACTGGTGACTGTATAACCAGTAACTTTCTTCTTTGCATCCAAAGATTAGGCACTTTTTGCAATTTACACAGTGTCCCACAGTGTCCTGTGTTTTATGAATTACTCCTATTTTTTTGTGTTTTGTTATGTATCATGCATGCTTAGCAAATTACAATTCATCAATATAATGCAATTATGTTACTGCAAATATGGAGTTATTCTATTTCAAATGAATATAAACATTTTTCATTGAGGCCAAAGTTTGCGGATTACAGGAGCTCTACTCTACTGCTTATTTTAGAGAGGAGGAGTGTCTGTAACATATATATATAAAGACTAATCTATCAGCACCAATACTATTTTACTATGATAATTCCTGTCATGCTGTGGTACAGTCTTCATTTCCTCACTCAATGAACTTAAGCATATATTGCTAATCATCTGCTTCAGATCCTAATAAACTAATGATGTATTCACTCCAAAATACCTGCAATTTAAGGAATGTTTACTTGATGAATACATAATGCTAAATGAGCATAGTACACTAACATTTTCTTATTAATCAATACACCCCAAATTTTCACCAGATCTTCTCACAGAAATCTTTGAATGCCATCATTAGTTCTATTCCCTATAGTTTTCTTATTAAAATAGACAGAAATAATAGGCCAGAGATCTCAGCACAGCCTACACAATACAGACTTTACTTGTGTTCTAATTTTTAATGGGGGTGTAGAATGGTTTGAAACAATAGCAGTTTTCCGCTTGTCACTGGTGGATGTTATTACACAGAAAGGTACAGTTTGACAAAAAAAACAAGGTAATAAAAACCAAAAAATATCCCTTGCAGGTGACTGGGGAGCAACACAAAAATATCCTTGTAAAATTGGTGAAACCCTGAAGATGAAGGCACAAATATCAAATCAGTGCAAAAACTGCCTCCCATGGATAATTCAGTGCTTGAATCTCCAACTGTGTCCCTCTCTGAAATAAGAAATACACACAGTAAACTATTATAACAGGTAATGAGCAATATACCATATTAGCAGTACAGGTATGGGATCCGTTATCCAGAAACCCGTTATCCAGAAATCTCCGAATTACAGGATTGTTGTCTCCATAGACTCCATTTTATCCAAATAATTTAAAATTTTCAAAATTATTTCCTATTTTTATGTTATAATAAAACAGTACCTTGTACTTGATCCAAACTAAGATATAATTAGCCCTTACTGGATACAGAACTAGCTAGTGTATTTAATGTTTACATGATTTTCTCATAAATTTAAGTTATAAAGATTCAAACTATAGAAATATCCATTATCCGGAAAACCACAGGTCCTGAGCATTTTGGGTAACATGTCCCATACCTGTATTCTCATGAAAACATAATCAGTTTGCTTATCTTCCAAAAACAACACATTAATTAGTGGTCAGGTCTTAGGTAATGGTGGCCATACACTGAGATACACAACATCACCAAACAAGCAGATCTCTGTCCGATATGCCCACCGTGGGCCCAACGATCAGATCAGAATGATGCGCAAATGGGTGGTCGGATCGCGGGGCCGCATCAATGCACAGATGCGGCCGCAATCCAATGGGAATTTTAATCCTGCTGGATCGACATCTGCCAGACTTTCAGCCAGATATCGATCAGAGCAGCCCGTCGGAGGGCCCCATACACGGGCCGATAATCTGCTGACTCAGTCTGTTGGCAGCTTTTATCGGCCCGTGCATGGCCACCTTTAGGGGCACTCATATGTACTGGTATTTTACCCAAAAAAGAGGGGACAAAAGAGAAAAAGACAAACATTTATGGTGTCCAAAGGTTTAGACACAATATTCACATGAGTAATCTGAGATCTAGCACATATTGATATGATCTATCTTCAGAGAGCTGCAACCAGTCCTTCCTCATCATACTGCAGTCAGTGCTGGACCAAGCAAACGTTGTAGAACCACATCAGTGTCTAGTACACTGTGCCAATGCTGACAACTTTTAATTATTCATAATAATAAAGGATGTGAACATTTTTAACAGAATCCTGAATGATATGTGTCCTTAATTGATGTTCGTATTCAATTGAGAGAGTTAAGGAATCCGAAGTCAGGATGTGGGACTAGAGGTCAAGTGAACAGTCTGGACGAATGGGGGAGTTCCACACTCACAATAGGGAAGTTTGCAAGCAAAAGTTGCGCAGATGGCTGCTGCCAAACACATGCTGCCTGCCTACCCCATCGTGCAAGCAGGCCATTTAGAGAAACTAAAGTCCATTAAAGGATTCTCAGTCAATTTCCCCACTGCTGGTAATGTCTATGGCCCAAATTCATTATTGCACAAACCGTCTAATGCTAGCGCTAATTCGCCAACATGACGTCAATTCGTAACTTCGGAAATTCACTAACACCAGCTCTGGCGAATTTACACTAGCGAAGTATATAGATTTGCGCAACTTCGCACCCTTACGCCAGGCGAAGTTGTCCACTGACGAAGGATCGTAAATTCGCAAATTCACTAAGATGAACATTTTACTGAACGTAAGCACTTACATTAGACTTGACTTCGCCTGGTCAGACGAAGTTCAATACAATAGATAAGAGGTTGAAAAAAAAAATGTAAAATTTTTTCTAAGTCCCAAAAGAACACTGGCATGTTTTACCATTGGAGGGTGATAGTCTGAAAAACATCGATTTTTTTGGGGGGGGGTTACCCTCCTTCCCCCTACATTTCCTAACATATGGCAACACAACTATACAGGGGGCACATGTAGGGCAATAGGACAACTTTATTTAATTTATTAAAGGTTTCCTGGGCTTGTGTAGTGGAATGAAGTGGCTGTAACATATACTTGTATTCTGAGTTAAAGTTCCCGCCGTATGCAAATTAGGCTTCGCTAGCATAACTGTGCTCTGCCTAGCGAAGTAACACTAGTGCAACTACGCTACCGTTCGCCGACCTGAGTGTAAATTCGTACTTTAGTGAATTTGCGTAGCGCTGGCGAAAATTCATCTGGCGAAGTGCAGTGAACACTAGAATAGCCCCTATGAAACAAGACTGCCTGTTCTTGAGCATTCCAAGCATCCCTAGAAAGATCTCTTGCTCATATACTGTCTTTTCTGCTGGAGCCCTCTAGCTCTAAATTTCCCTAAGGCCCACTTTCAACTTTTGGTTCATTTCAGTACACTGCAACCTGCAGTGCCCACAGAGACTGGCAGGTCAACCTCCTACAACTACACACACAGAAGTGAAAAGCTTTGAACATTACCTGGGAGTATTTATGGCAAGAAAACTACATTTGCGTTAAATGACATGTAAAGCCTACATTTTCATAACATGTATTAAATTTTGGGGATATCTTCCCCACCCAAGCAACATTATGTGTACCCCCCCATTTGCCACCATAATAACCTTTTCTTAAAACAAACTGCAGCTTTCACCTGGCAGCCGTTTTCCTTCTGACACATCATGAGTAACATTGACATCTGCAAACATGCAGGATGCAGGTTTACACAGGCACAACATACAGTACGTTAATAACAAGTTCTGCTAGGGTTGAGCATGTTAATTGCTAAGCTGAGCTCAGAATAGTTGGTTAGGAGAATAAAATAGGATCAGACAGCTAGTGCAGAATTTATATGAGAATCAGCAATGCTATCTATTCATTGGCTGTTAGACTGGAGGGTGGGTTTATTGAGGTAATCTGAGAAGAACTGAGCATGCTCATAAGTCATCAGCCAAAGCAAATTCCTGAGGGGGGCAGAGTGGGAGTAGAAGGGTTTCTAAGTTATTAAACTTTTAACAACCAGAGTGGCAGGCATCTAAAGATTTCGAAGAAGTTTCTCACTGATTATATTTTTGTGGAGCGGGTTTACATGTCCTTTAAGACAAATCAGCTGTAGTTTTTTTGCTCTGCTCATATAATTACCCACTTCTCCCATTATTTACCTGCTTATTTTGCTAAACAGTTCACTATTACTACAACATACTTTCTTGTACCATGCCTTCATCCCTGCTGTCACCACTCTCTGATATATTTTTTATATCCATAAGTCAGAACTAATGGATGTCAGTAGTTCATGTGGTTCATTATATCTTTTTAAAGGTATATAAAGTAATGGAAGTAAAATGGTTTATGCTGCACAGGTGCACATATTTTTTTCTGAATGCTTGACAAATACTGTAAATAGCCACATTGTTATTATGTAGTGGAAAAGGGCCTGAGTACAAATAATTTGTTAAAAGAATTCTATGCGTGTGTGCCTTAAAATTTGGTTTTCACATTGAATTAGCTTGGGAGACATGATGGCTATTAATCACCGTATAATGTTTATGCAATAGACAAACTGCCAAAATCCCACTTACCAAAGGTCTGATATACTGTTTTGTATAGAAGTTTATCTATAAGCATTATCTGTATCTGTATGCATTATAAAATGCAACATGTGTACATCGGTCTCTGTAATTACTGCCTGCAGTAATGCAGCCTACAAAATCAATGGAATCTCAATCATAAATCATTTATTGTGAATATTTTATTACTTAAATATACTGAGATTCTAGCACTCTAGGTTGATATTATCATAAAATACTTTAATATGCCAGAGTAATAAGATATATGACAGGAAACATTTCCCATGGGCAACTGAATATCTCAATATGAACTGAATGGAAAACATTAGTATTCCCCTCAACACTGTGCATAAAGATTTTCACTACTGGATGAAATTGTGCCTTTAGGATAGTTTCATTTGCCAAGACAGATGATTAATAGCAAATGTTTATATTCTTATCATTCTTTGTTATACACACATATTACATGTATGCATGCAAACATCAAATTGCTCACATGCACACACATTCAAGCAGTAATATAATAGACTAGTTAATAAATAATACAACATTGCAAGGAAAAAATAAATTATAATGGCAAAGCTGTTTTCATAGTTTATATAAATAAATGAATGTAGATATTTTCCTAAATGCACTATTATATTGTGGTCTCTGTATATTGATACAGTATAACTTTAAGTAAGCATTGTATTAATTCATGTTAAATCATCCTAATGTTTCCCATGGCTGTTGGGGTCATGAAGGAATTCGTTCCCACTTGAGGCATAATTGCACTGGCTTCAGGTTGGGTTTTTTCCCTTCTTCTGCATCGAAAAACAGTGAATATATATGACAATGTATTTTACATTTATTTATCACAGAAGTGGTAGTAGGTTCTTGCCAGCGTACTGCACAAGAAACTTTACCAGAGGGAGTGAGAAGGCTCTCTGCACGGTTGGTTGATACAGACTCTTCTACTGCCTGTTCTAGATGACAGCCTGCTTGGATGTCCTTTGATTGAGATGCTGCAGATTTAGGACCGGCAGCAGGGCTGCTGAACTTCTCTCATGGTTGGAGATGCAGCATGTGCTGGTAGAAGAGTTTGTGGCCATCCGTTCTGTAGGTAGTGGCAGCCTATTACTCAGTAGTGGATATAATCATATAATCACAAAATGCTGATCTCAAGTGCAGAATGACAGAAAATAGTAGCAATCTCTTATGGAATTCTGGTTTTGAATATTGCCTTTGGGTAGGGCTGGCAAGGTCCTGATTATTTGATAACATGCGAAAAAATGCTGGGCCATTTTACCCCATTTCTGGCTCCTGGTGTTTCATTAAGTTTGTAACAATAGGGTTTAGTGGGATGGCTGAAAGTGAAGGGTCAGTTGAAGAGTCCCCTTGTCATGGAAAGTTTGTAGTAGAAAATACGGCTTAGCATTTTTATAGTTCCAAGTAAAGATGAAACATTTGAATATTTTTCATCAACTGGGGTGTTGTCAGTTTTTGTGTCGGGGTCAATTAGCACTTACAGTATTAGTTGCTCCTTAGTCAGAGTGGCCAATGATATGCATAGAAAGTGATTTTATCTTGCAGTGAATGCTAAAGTATGAATAGCAATGGTGCCATTTAATAGCAGAAAATACTATATCTCCTTCACACATAAAGCGCAGAAATAATGAAAAGGACTGGCAATTTGTGGATTCTGGCAAATACCATATACACTATTTATTGGGCTGTTGGAGGCTTCTGCAGGTCCTTTTTGGAATCTCATTCTGGGCATATATAGGTAGATGCTTGCATGTGTTGGGAGAAGTACAAGTAAGACTTTAATGAAACAAATGTGTATATACATAAATGCCTAATGAAACACTAGGTAAGCCATCACAATGTAGTTTGTGCCATATGTGGTATATGGAACATACTGCACCTTTCATTAAGCCTTTATCTGAAGTAGAGTTGAGGCAGATTGAGGACTGTCCCATCAGTGATATTTCTGTTATCTTTTTGTTTTAAAGACAAGTGTGGAATTGTGGGTGGTAGCACGCAAATGCCTATCGGGTGCTGCAACCACCTGCCCAGTGAACCTTGGTGGCCTGGCCCGGTGCTGAACTTTACCCATCCAATCACCATGTGGCCTTACTGGGACCTCACTGGCAAATCAGAGCAAAAAAAAAAGCTGCAGGCACAGGAGCTCCCCCCCCAATGTGCCCTCCCTTCTGAATTCTGCAACTCAATGACATCAAGGTCCAACTAATTCAAGTAAGTGCAGTACAGACAAACCCCCCTTAACACCTCAAAACAACCTGGAGGGCAGCTGTACACCATGTCCCCTGATGGTGGCCCTGGTATACACCTTCTTGTCCCATTCTACCACCTAAGTTTAATATAGTCTGAGCTTCAGTAGGACTATTTTGTCTTCAATTCCTCACTTACTTGTGAAATATCCATAGAGTCAAAGGTGTTGTGTAGTAAATGAGAGCTTTGTAAGGAAGAAAATAAACAGCAATGCAGAATAACATGGCAGTAACAGATATAACGTCATTACTAACATGCACACATCGACATCTAACTTATGTAGACATAATGTGAAAATAATTGATGTCATCAGCTATTACCTCTGATCTTTAGAAGAGAGAATTGAAAGCTAAACTTGTTGCTTGAAATCTGTGCTATTCTTTTGCGCCACAAGATGGCAATCTGTAAGTGCAAATATCTTTCATACAGAATATCTGAAGTTTTCTGCAAGGTACATCGATTAAATTCCCCCCACCTATTTACTGTTAGTATGAATCAACATGTACACTGGAAAGATTAGATTGCTTTGTACACATTTGTCTATACATTTAATCACTGCTCTAATAAAAATCTATTTTCTAACCACAGAAAATGTTTCCCCAATAATTTTGTGGCTCTTATAAAGACAGAAACATAATTTTAATTGCTACATGATGATGCAGCAGAAATTAAAATGATGACTGACTAACAGTTTTGATTCTACATATGCTGCAGCCAATTAATTTAAAGCTGATATTCACCGCTGGCATTCATTGCTGAGCTATCATGTTTTTACCAAATACAGCTGCTTTATTAGTCATCACTAAATGTTATTTCTGCATCTGGGGGTCTTCTTTAGATGAAGACAGCCTGAATGTAGTTTGGTTATTAGTGTCGCTAACATGCATTTAACTTGCTGGGTACCAGGTGTTTGAAGTATATTGCTCGATGGCTAATATAATTACATATGTAAAGGGTAATTGCCATTCAGTCCACCAGCGCAGAAAAGTTCATTATGATTTGGGTCTATTGTGTTTGAGCTAACATACTATTATAAAACCAATTAAAGACAGAGAAAGTGGTGAGTTTTAGAGATCATAGATAAATATAGAATAGAGAGCATGCATAAAAGGAAAGAAGTAAAAAGAGAGGGAAAGAAAAAAGGGACAGACCTACATACAGAAAGAGGGGGGTGAGGAAAAGATAATGATTGAGACAGTAGTGCTTTGTTGCATCACTTTCAGTCCATAAAAGACACCTGATGTGGCATTACTATGGACAGTACATACTGAAATGTGGGCAATTATGATGAGGAAATTGAAACACAATTATAATATGATCCATATTATAAATATGATTCAGTCCATTTTGTTTTATTTTTTCTTCCTGTGCAAGATCCCCCTCAGCTTCAGTGACAGCTAACCTTTCTTTTCCAGACATATTTAAAATGAAAAAGTTAGTTTTTTTTGTTTTTGTTACAATTACTACAATCAGCTGTCCTAGGAGAAACATAATCTTTCTCCTTTCTTGTACCCTTCCCTATTCATACGTATGAAGAGAGCATTCCAAGCTAATCATCCATCAAGATGAGGTCAAAACAGAAAAGACATCTGCAAAATGCTCCATCCCCATCCTATGCACATGTGCAAAGCCTCTGCGTTTTATTGTCTGCATTTCATTTCAGAGTCACATTTCCCACCTGTCACCACAAGGGGTATCCAGGACACATTGTGAACGTGAAGCTTCAGTAGCCAAGCTGATCAGGGGAGCAGGCTGACAGTTTAGCCCTGAGTGGTTGTGTGAAATTGGAGATATTGTTGCTCGCACGTCTTTAGAGGCTGTATGTTGTCAGGAAGCAGAAGCAGATTTTTGGAGGTGTGTGCCTTTTTTGAGCAGATCCAGTATGCTTTTGCCAGTCTGATGAAACCCCTCAGTTAGAAAGACAAGGCAAAGAACTGTGAGCAGAAGTGCTGAGCAGCTGCATTGTACTAGCCTGGCACTTTTGTGGTGCTCCGATGGATCTCAGAATGGATTTTGTCCCAGGCACGCTCTGTCAGCTGCTAATTGTATTTATCTGCAATATTCTGGCAGCAGCAAAGGCAGAAAGCAAATGTGAGTATTACTATTTCTCGTGCAGAGCTACTTGCAAACTGACTTTTGTTCAATAAATCACCCACTGTCATTTAATTCACCATCATAGTCATTATAAGCTACTATTAGGCTGCCGCTATGATGTATATTATTTCTTTGACATCAGATCTTAATCAATGCACTTTTAATGCTTTCTTGTATTATACACATTTAAAGGAGGGCAGAAGTGACTTTATATAATTGCAATGTTACTTTCGCTTTCAACAGTTAATTTGCAGCGTGCTTAGCTTAGCATCCTCTGAATGAAGCTGCCTTAGGAATGGAGCTGATGCATAGCAGATTAGTTCACAATATGACCAAATGGAGCTGGCAGGGGAAACAAAACTGATGACACAAATATTATGTTAGAAAAAAAATTAAATGTATATACCAGTCGAAACTGTGCTATTGTGTTCTACATTTAGGTTGTTAGAGCAGTAAACACTTTGCCTGCTGTGCCCAACATACATCAGGAAGGTAACCTAAATACTGGACTGCACTGTTTGCCTTCTCAGTTTTTGCTGTCATTTTTTACACTTATACCTTACCTTTATTATTCCAGATTTATAAGTACAGGCATCTATGTGGCATACCTGAATGAAGAGCCAGCAGTATGCTTTGCCCTTGATTTCAACGAAGACAGATAGTAAAATATCAGCCGCAGCATACCAGTTCTCCAAAAAACATTCCTGCATATTCTGTGCAGAGCATGGCATACATGTCTTACCCACTTCAAAATCCTTGAAACATTTGTCATCTCCCAAAAAATACCCAAGGGTCTTCGGTACATATTAAAACAGTATTCATTTTGCATCAATATACAATTAAACGCTTGATTTAAATACATCTGCATATTTTGCTAAATTTGTAATTATGAGTCACATTCTGTAGTAGGGAGTTGATTTTATCGGCATCATACTGTAAACCATTAAGAAAATTCATTTTTCCATCGTCAAGAGGCACTAGAGGTCACTCTTACAATTTAATACACCATAGCTATGCAGCACACAGGAAATAAAATATTAAAAATGTGCAAGCTGAATGGAACTGAAGCACATACTGTAACTAATTCTTACTGATGTAGCAAATGTTAGCATATCCACTGAGCTAAATGTAAATAATGTGTACCCTGCACGCATAACCAGGCTTACTCACTTATTCATAAAATAGAACTGAGCTAGTGACAAACTTCAGTGATGCTATGTTCCCTTTACTGAATGGTCTGTGGTTGCAAACAGGTCTTTTTGCATTGGAACAATAGCAATTTGAAGTGGTTTACAATTAATTATTTTGACCTGCAAAATAATAACTTGCAAAGTACTGCTATGCAGTTTGGCTCATAGTGAGATAAATAAAGAGTAAATGCAATGCATCTTTCATCTTTCAGTATACTATGATGCACTTCTGGATTTTATGATGGATCCTGGGGGTCACACTGATGATTTCTTCCAAATTAAACAACATGCTGACACTTGCACTTATGATAGAGATGAAGTAAAGATAATGATGGGTATGTTTGTAGTATCTTTGGAAAGTTTTGGTCATGATACAGGTAAAAAAATGAAAATACAAAACTGATAAAGGAAATCCATAAAGGATTATGATTTCATGAAACATCCATCATTACCATACTGACCATTAAGGATAGATGCAAAAAGAATCTCGATAGATGTGAATCCTTAAAAACTAAGAGTACTCAGTAGACTGCTCTTGCAGGGAATAAAGGCCTTATTATCAGTATTATCAGCGTCAGTTTTTGGAGATGAAAGTCAGTCAGAAAATCAGCCCCTGGCTGTGAGCCTAAATTTGGGTCATGAAACACTAATATACTTTAGGAACATTGTTTTCTCAACTCAAAGACTAGAAGACCAGCAGTCAAGTTGCTGACACCTACATCATACTCAATGGAATCACTAAATCAACATTTCACTTTTAAATAGCTGGGGTGCAATTTACTTGACCAAATTAATTTTGACCGACTCGGTCCATACTATAATGGATTTCATTTTTAGTATAAGATGATATAGAATGCTGCCTTTCAACATTGTTGTCCTCTAAAATAATTGTCATATTGTATCTTTTTATATAATTGATACACACAAGGAATTATATTCTACTCTTTTGGATGCATGTGTGTGTAAAGTTCCAAATCAATAGTAATGTTCACATAGGCAAAGTGCTATAGAATACAAATATACAAGCTGATGTAAAAAAAAAAAAAAAAAAAAAAAAAAAAAAAAACTTGGATACTTGAGGAACAATAACTCAAAAGGAGAAAGCTATAACGATATCTATCTTGGACTATGGGGGCTGACACACAGGACTACTAAAAGGCAGTAAGCCCAAAAATTCTGCAACCCAAAATGGAACTTCAAAAAATTGTATTTCTTGTATGTTAGTGTAGATACCGTACTAGAAATAGACGATTATTATGTGAATAACAATATCAATTAATTTATATTACAAAATGTAAGGCTAAGGAATTCCCTCCTCCATTGGCACATCTATGTCAATATTTCATCTACAGTAAGGATTATAATCACCCCTGAAACCCCCCCCCCCAACTTGTTTGATTGTACAGTAAATAGTGTTTACTGGTAACTTATTCATCCGCCTTGTAAATTACGTATTAAATTCTAAAACCACTTTTTCTGATTGAGACTCTGTTGTGGGTAATGGGAACTTTGTTACAATAGTTCCTGGGTATCAGAGATGAAGGCTTAATATCTTATCCGATTATAAACTGATGATCCCTATACAGAAGTATAGAGATATTTTGTGGGTACGTCACTGGAAAGAAGTTCCCCTGGTACACAATGCTCGTGTTATATTTACAACAACCCATTTTTTATTTCTAATACTCAAAGAGTGAAAGCAGTCATAAAAAATAAAGGCTTATTGATAATGATTTCATAAACTCATACACTAATACTTCACGTCAATGCAATTCCTCTCTCTAAACAAAAGCAATAAGACTCTCCTGCTGATTGTGAATTTTGTTAAATGAAACCTGCTTCTCTGTAATGAGCCTCAGTGTGGCATGGACTTTCTGTCATTATCATACTAATACCACAAAGTACACAAATAATTGTTTCCTGGTAGTCTAATCTTCCGGTAAACATTTAGTGCTTTGACTCCAATACATTTCAGCATACTTTGATTCTGCTCATTGATCCTGCTTATAATTGTACTGTTCCGTCAATTCCTTTACCCCACTCCTGGGTGAGATTAACTGTTTCCATGGCGTAAATAGAGAATAGAGGGTAAATAGAGGGTTTTTTGCTTTGTAAAATCATAATTCTAACTGTAAAATACAATAATGGCATGGAAGTGATTTAGCATTGCTGACAGTTCTGTACATCTCAGTGACTTACTCATTCCTTTCTATTTATTTTTCGTCAAAGTATTAGAATGCAGATTTTAGCAGTCGTCAATTATCATACTGTGTTCACAGGACAATGTTTGTATTAAAATATACCCTGTCACAAGTAGATAGCACATAAAAAGGCAACACATCTATTCCTCTGTGATTTGACTCATGAAGGCACCATTATCAGGAGAGACTTTTGAAAATCGCTATTGTTAAAGACAAATGTCAATCCATATAAATGTATATATATATATATATATGTATATAGTCTTTTGACAGAGAATGCTATCTATTTCCAAAGTCACTCTTTTTATGAATTTCTTTGACTTTACAAAAATAATCTTTAAATAGGCAGATTAAAGGAGCTGTATCAAATTTTATGAAACAATGGTTCTTTAAGTTATTTTCTGTCAACCACAAATGTCTGTAACTAGACATAGCACTGCAGCCTATGTAAATAAAATGACATTTACACTACCATTTCTTTTAAAATAACCCTTATATATATTCTTATAAATCAGTTTTTTCCTGAGCTTTTGACATTGTTTCATACAGTAGTTCACGTGCTCATCTTGTGCTGACTACTTTCTGGTTGGATTGCTATGTATTGATTGAATTTCAATTATAGCACATCAGCCTTCCATGTTTCATAGCCAAGTATCACAAAAGAACTGCTGGATTCTCATTAAATACTGCCTGACCATCAGATAAAGTCTTCGATTGTAATGGCCAGTTGCAAGGGACATTTTTCAAAGGTGCTTTTCGTAGCATTTGCAGATAAAGTGGAAATACTGTACACAGGTGGAGCAAACATCTGGTGTCCTATGGGCATAACACAGTAACTATTCTTTACTGTATCACTTTGGATCAAACTTTAACTCAGAGAGATGATTCGGGAGATTTGGTAAGAATGAAGTGATTTGCTCTTTTGCTGTTTTATAAAAAAGAATAGAACTGACATCCCTGCTCAACATCACAGCTACAATTACATATTTGATTTTATTATACTTTGCTGAATCTATTTTAAAGTTATCTTCAATGCTGTCATCTTTGTGGCCTATTTTTAGAGGATAGGAATTGCACCATGCATCAATTAGTCAATTTTCTTAAGCAAGAGAATGGCTTGTGATAACATTTAACAAGGTGCTATGATAAGAATTGCTGTGTATAGACATAACTCTATTCATTTAACTCATATTAAGGCTCTTAATTAGAACCATCCATTCCAGTTTCTTAAAACATCAATTGTAGACATTTTTTAAAAATATTTTTGGATAATACTGACAAGATAGCTGAAAGTATTTGTAATTTCTTCGTTGTTTATCTTAACTGATGCTTGTAAAGCAAGGTTGTTGTCTTCATTTGGCTGACATTAAACCCTACCTGTATGTCACAGGCACACAAGTAAGCATTCTTCTCTTGAATATGTCTGTGAATATGGTATGTCTGGTATAGGGTGGAGCTGATTTTCCATGCAGCCTGTGCAGATTGCTCTTTCTAGCAAAGCCCAAAGGTGTGTCCTAGGATATACCAAATAATATCACACTACACATTTTCTTTGTTTGTTTCCTGGGCCTCTTGTGGTGGATCCTATTGCAGGTGTTGTGGATCAGACTTGAAAAAATATATATTGAGCTGGATATAGATTGTGAACTTACTCGGACCATGGCATATTTATTTTCTGATACTATAGGATTTAGATAGAGCTTGGTCTGGCTCTGTTGAAATCAGCAAAAGGTTAGATTTATTTACATGACAACAGTGCTTACTGAGAGAAAATTGTGACAGAATTTTGCTAGTATAAAAAGTCTTAAAATCTTAAAAAGTAATTATGCCAATGCACATGTTATGTGGAAATATATTGCTAGATTAATGCCATAAAGAATGATGTACTGTATATGGGATATTGGCATAGATTATTTGATATGCCTTAGCTTTATTATAGTAGTTTTCCTCAATGTGGCAAAATCAGTGGCATAACTATTAAGGAAACAGAAGATACAGTCACAGAAAAATAATCCCCTAACCCCAGTTGCTTTCTTACTGGGAGGACAGGGGAATGCTGATGTGCCTCCAAAGATAAATCACCTGTTTTCAAAAGTTAAATCATTTTAAAAAAGATGAGCCCAACAATTCAAACTAAAGGAGAGACAGAGGTGGGAATTACTCACTTGGGATACTGTACTTGGGAGACTGTAAAGCTCGCCATAGACGCAAAGATCCGATCGTAAGATGATTCCACGATCGGATCTTTG